>CM017556.1:58505399-59212899 GCA_007844125.1 Sinonovacula constricta
TTTCTATTTCAGAAGCTACGGCTAACAATAAATGCTAATTCTTATGGGACTTTTTAATAGTGTCTTTTTGTAAAGAAAAGTATGGTTTGGGGTCAATGTATGCGGTAAATAATGACTTTCCCAGATAGGGAAGAAACGTAGCAAAATAATACTGATGGGTATTTTATGTTTAACATTCACAGATCATAAGACTTAATTACAACAAATTTACCTATTTAATATAAAAAACAAACAGTATCTAAGTTCTATTCTGAAAAAAATAATTTTTGAAATATATATTTTACGGCGAATCTGTTACACCGTAAAAAGTAAATAGATGTATTAGCATGACAAAATCCTGATCGTTGCATGGCCTGTAAGCATAGATTGTATATATAAGATAAATTAACATCAATTTAAATTCCCGACTCAAACTGCTTTAATTGTATGATATATCAAATTAGACAAAATTGTTTCAGATTTAATATATTTATCATTTAAAAGCATGTGTGTTAACTGTTGTAGAGATCGAATGATACTTAAATTTCAACAAAAAATGTTTCCGTTGATCTGGCGCCTCTTCTCAAGAACACTTGTTAACTTTATTTACACTAAATTGTTAAATTATGCATAAGCAATCCTAATAATTCAACCGTTGTGTTTCTGGCCAATGTATATAAATTCACGACCCTAACTGATTAATTGCATCAACGTTTATTTTCAGACAAATTAGTCAATTAACCAGATAAGAATCTTAAGCAAATATTTTCTAAAGCTAATTTAGACGATACCTGTATCTTTCTGTACCTATCGGAAAGCTCTTCTTCAAAATAAGTAGAAAAGTCAGATTTTTTACAAAATAACCGGAAGTATTAATTTACTTAGAACCGTGGATAGACACAATGCTTTTTGATTTTTTATTGACAATTTGAGAGAAGGTAACACTTCGAGACGAACAAGTGACATTAAAAAATGTATATTAGTTATGTGCGAAGTAGAGCCAAAAAATGTTTGTAGTGTCATTATATTCATAACGTTGAAAGTGAGACAGAAGTATGCCTTGCAATCTTTAGTATAAATAATGTTTTATTTAGTTTAGTTAAAGTTTTATTTAAAATTTTACGAAATAATCATGTATTGCGTTGTTTTTTACACAATTGACACGTCCCTAAATGTTGAATCATTTTAGTGTTGCTCTGAATTCATTTAAATGTCATCTTTAAATTTCAGTCATTAACAATGATTATTTTGGCTTTGCATGACACCAAATTGTAAACCATTTTTATACGACCTATCTGTACGAGTGAAGGGCTCATAGGAGATAAAAATAAGTTTAAAATATATAAAATTATGAACATTTATTTCGTACCAATATGCCAAAGTGCCATTTATTTGCTGATGAAAGATAATAAGTTTATATATTAATTTCAGCATCGGCCCAATATAAGTAAGAAACATATCAATTAATGTCCTACCAATAGCTTCAAATCTAATGAAAATCTACCAAAAATATTTAAAAAAAAACTTCACCGGTTAGATTCACCTATACGTCATCCTGTAATTGATATGTTTCTATCATAAAAAGACATTAAATTTTATGATATTATGAAATGTTAACAAATTGTCATGATATACCTAACAAGAATTAGGTATTTGCGTAGTAGAGCCATTCTTTATATATCGTTAAGGTATGTATTAATTTTATAAATTTCGTGATACTCTTATTATCATCGTCGCCGTGTGTCTTTCTTAACATTTTCTTAACGTGTAGAGAAAATGTAAAAGACATTGACCCACCAACAAATGTTGATCTCACAACGGATCACAGGCGGATCATATGCTACTATTTTATCAAAATAGACATGCCTGTGCAAAACAAATGTATATTAAATAAAAGCTAAATTTGTCAAAGTTAATTAATATGATCTGTAAACATATTAAATGTAATCTTTTAATTGTTGCGGCAAGCTAAGGCAAATAAATTTAATACATTTTAGTTATATTAATGAGCAATGATATTCTTTATAGTTTGCATTTTAATCAATCAATTCTAGTGTGGCATTTATTTATCTTTTTTATTTGTGCCACACCCGTAGAGCGTACATACTATAAAACTTGAATGTATTGGGATTCTCCACAAAAATGCCGTTGATTTTTGTCCAGTGTGTCTGATAATTAAATGAAGGTTTAACCAAAACGGTAAATAATCGCTTTTCTTGTCTAGACTTCAATTAAATGTCTCACACCAACAGCTGGGACCTTGCGACAGACCCTAAGACATTTCTGTTCTGCACGTAGAGAAGCAAGAATCAATTCCCAAGACTAAAGGGTAAAGCCAAGGGTGGAATTTATAACGTATAGTCAAGTGCCGTATTTGAGACTTGAATTCTAAGCCTACAGCTTATAACAGCGCATTTTCAAACGTTTGAGTTTCTAGTGATATTACTCATATAATATGTCGAGTTTTATTATCCACTCTCATCCTTACTCACTTACTTCATTATTTACTTTGTGTTTGTTTTCATATCATTATAGCTTCTACCATAATCCTACAGGTTAACATGTGCATGTAATGGCTGCTCGCCAACCACATTTCTTACAAGGAATTTTATAATAGTTTAATATTTATAATTAGCGGGCTAATACGGATATATTTTATTAACACACATATGAGGTCAAATATTGCACAAGCAAAGCATACCATTAAATTTGTATTAAAATGCTGTATGCGCTGACATAAAAATTAGAAAGGGCATATTTTTTTCTAATACCTAACTTGATATTTTTATATCTGTTTCATCTAAACATTGTTGCTACACGTTATCTTCAAATGACCTCATAGAGGATAAGTTATTAGCCATAGCCATTATTTATATCGGACTGAACAGGACAAAAGTGTTTTAGAGTTTTAAAGTTTTGTGCATTCAAGAATGGTGGCCGCCATCTAATGATTATTTTGCAAATGGAATCTTTGGGACCCGAATGACTAACAAACTATCTTTTTGCAGTGACACAAACTTGCAGAACGTTGCAATGTATGAAATAATTCGGACAAATCTTTTATAACGTTTAATGTTGCTCAGAAAGAAGGAATGAACTTTAATTTAGACATGTTGGGTATTGCTAAAGAATCATTAACTATCAATTCGCAGGTATTCTAACATTTTTCTGTGTTTTTTTTTTCATTTTGCCTGAAATGCCATGTTTATTGATCATTCTTTTGGAATAAATACCAATTACTAAACATCCATACATTAACTTGTTTTTCAATGTTTGCAATAACACAAAGAAACATTGACGCGGTTAGACAACCACACATATACAACCCATTATCTATTATTGAGTTACCTCCCAAATTGTCTAAGTACATGCAAGGTTAGGAGTATCAACACGTGATGCGATGCAATAGTCTGTGTCGTACGTACCCTAACATCCGGTGCTGTAACTCAGACAATGTAATGGCAAGCTGTATGTTCTTTAGATAATTGACGCTGATAAATGATAATATAGCGATATAATGGTGTGACGAATGATGAGATGTTACTTATAACCTAGCAACCTAGCAACTGTCATATGAACGAACATTATTTATTGTGTTTGTATCTCATAACATAGACATGTTTACGATGCTATGGAATGTGTTGTCGGTGATATATGATATGATATAAACATGTTAGTGTAGAGAGTCTTAAGATAAGAAATAATACAAATAAATAAAAGTGGAAATGTTCGTATCGTCAAATTATATGTATTCATTCACACAGTTAAATACTGTTTCAGAATAAAACGCTTCCGAATGAGTTTAAACATTTGAAAAGAATAAACAAGTTTGTTTTATTATTGTATAACGACGTTAAAGTCTTTACTCATTAATTTTCATTTACCCTTTATCACCTTTATCGTTTGTTCAAAAATAAAACAGTAACATAATAATTGGGTTTCATTATGATTTATTTAAAAACGTGTTGCATTTGAACTAAGTTTTAAAAACAAATATGATTGTATTGTTTCATCATTGTTTCCTGTTCAGAGCAAGAATGGTGTGTATCTAAAATTTATATTTCGCGTTTGTCAACTTCTGCAATATCAATATATGATACCTTAAAAGATACCCTTTGTTGTATGTTCAAAATAAATCCTTTCCTAAGGAGTAATATTGTAGCAATATGAGAAACGTTTTTTACAAAATCAAGTGTCAAATGCTTGTTTCTTGTTTGGTTTGTTATATTCAGCTTTACATTATTTCAAACCAATTTACGTTAAAGTACAATTGTTGTGTGTACAACGAGTGTAATGCAGTGAAACATTTGAGCTCCAGCATTTTTTTAAGAATATTGTACGTATTTAAAATGATAGTTTTAAACATGGAAATGATTGTGTTATTGTCATTTGCGGAAAGTGTACAAGTTTATATTTCTGTTTATCCCAACATCGAGATCAACGCTAAAATCATTAACATATACATGAATACCAGTGAAAGCGGCTACGTTCCTTTTGAACATTTATTTTTTATCACCCAATATGCTCATTTTTTGTTCACTGTATGTTCATTATTTGAGTATTTAAAAGGTGTAACGCAACGGTCAGACGAACGAATTTTAAACAATATATTTTACACTCAGTCGTGGTTTACACAACTGGATTTAACAAACTGAAGCAAGAGATACTGAATGGGCAGCTAATGGAACCACTGGGGAGACAATGATCAATATAAGCTTCATGCAGAGATGGCAATCTGCTGTTCTGTTCGCATCCTGATTGTTCACGATGGTCTGGATACTTCTTAATAGATAATGTTTGTAATTTTAACTGAGCCTGATCAGTGTACATATACATCCACGCATAATCAGCAAAATAAAATGCATTTGGTTTATTTAGTTTGGTTATAACCGCATTCATATTACATTTACCTACTGAGGCTATATTCCACCAATTATTCTGGTGATGTATGTTGTTTCATAAAATAAGATGTCACTTGAATTAAATCGTTTCAACATTATTTAACGTCGTATTAAAACCTTTGTCAATGTGAAAGCAACAATAGGATGTCATTTCGATTTATCTTTCGGTTGAAAAAAAAACAACAACACATTATTTTAAACGAGAGTTGTACCAAGATAGCGCGTTTTACTTTTTCAAGTGTTGGATAAGTTATAGAAAAAAATATAATATAGGAAAATGTAGAAATTCGGGCCTACAATTGCTAAAATGATTTGTGAAGTTATCTGTCCTGTTGAAGTGGTTTTGCTTTTAGTCGGGCGCCAATTATCAAATGCTTAACCAACTAACGAGTTTCATCAGCGAAGTAACATTGACCTTTAAACAAAAAACATAACCCCTTGTCTTCGTGAAGTATGTTTAAGCAGAAGCCCTTCTGCATATGACAATTATGCTATAAAATAATAAACAATAAAAACAAACAGCCAAAAGTTTTTTTAAATTTATTGATTTTTGATTATTTAAAATAATGATTTATTTTTATGCTGTGCAAGCACTAAGTTTAGCATTCAGGAAGTGACGAAGTAATATAATAAGTTAGAAGTTGGTTATGAGTATCACTGGTGATTCTATCGAAGTGATGCAATGTGAACAAGTTCATATATTTATTTATAGAAACAAAAGCCTAAAGTTATAATAAAAACTTTACATTTGTCTTTAGGAAACTAATACTTTACAATAAAATATGCATTCTTTTAACAGCACTTAAAATGCATTTAATTGCCTAAACATGCATGTACATTGCTGGGGTATGGTTTTCTAGTGCATTTGTTAATCTTGTGTAAGCAAAGAATAATGTATGGGTTATTGCAAAATACCACAGAAACTGTTTAAATTAAATTAAAGTTTAAATCAGATTGACTTAAGTTAAAAGAGTCTGCTCAATATAGACCAAATCTCTCTAATTATAGATATTATTTTCAAAGTACCACCTAATTTCGATTATATTCAATTAGGCATAAACAATAAAAGCATAAGACATAAAAAAGACTAATCGATATGATTAAGACCATTTCCTTTCTATATTTTCCAAAAGGACACAATTGGTTTATTCATGATAAAAGCAACAAAAAACGGGTCTGACACGTTATCGAAATGTTATGACAATATCATGCTTGTGAAGGTTATGAAATTGTCTTTAAACAGGTTCTTTTTAAAAACTGTCCAATAACAATGAGAAGATGCAAGTACACTAGACTAAAAACGGAGCAATTGAACAAAAGTGATCATGAAGAAATGCAAGTCATTTTATAATATTGATCTATTATTAATGTGACCGGTACAAAGTCTCTATGGACATTCGATGACATACAGCTTCCATTAGTGAATCAATGTTTATTTTACGCATCCAGTGGCTGCATCTACTATGATAATCAAACAGATCAAATTGCAAATTGTAAAGCCTTAATCAAAAGCATAGATCATATGAACAGCACGGCCAAGAAAACGTGCATTGCATGAAGATTATTTTTAATCCTTGTCTATCGAATGATTTATGCATTTTTATTATGTTCGAGCAGAAAAAGATTTTCCAATATACAAATGAATATATTAATGTTCACTGGAGTTTTGAATCGCAAGACTTAATTTCAAACATACCTTTACTGAGTCGTGAGAGTTATATCCAGTCGGGTACTTACAGATTAACGATCGTTTTGTTCGCCGAAAGAATACCGCCATAAAAAGTTCGTAAAAAGCAATAGATGTAGTGCATATAATTATTTCATCCTATTAACTTTCATCTACTAATTTAACTCTAAATCTCGTAAGTGGTTACTGCATTTTCAGTAGAGATAACAAAACATTTATCTTTGTTGATTTGACGACAGACATATTTATTGTCGCGGGGTTTTCCGCTTGAACTATGTCATGTATTATAACTAGCTTTAAAGCCGTGCATTCCAAAGAGTTCGCATTTAAAGAACTTTGTTGATCGGTAGACAAAAATATTGCCATAGTTAAAAAATTATCGGGATACATTTCCTTAAATTTCTACCAATCTTCGAATTGTCTTTAACAGAAAATATTAAATTCTACATATGCCTTGTCCAAAGATATCATTTACACCCACAGCTAATCGCTTCAAGGATTAATGTTTATCTGATGCCATAGCATGACACCCTCATGAAGTGCAAGGTTGAACCTCTATGAACCGGTTTGGGCTCTTTCGTCGGATCCCATGACAACTAACCGTTTTAGATTGTGACTGCTGTTTTACTCTTTATATAATAATACGTCTAAAACATGTAAATACATTCGCCTAAAATTATTCAGATATGCTAGTTGTTCAGACTTCAAGTATTTGTCAAGCCGGTTTAAGACGCCCAGTCGGCCCTTTTTCCGACTGACCGTTATTGTTGTTGTCTTTATTACATTTTGTGTTCAGCAGTTTTAAACATAACTATATCGGATAGTTATCATAGCTTTGTATTTTGTATCGAAAGATAATAATTTCATTTGTAAAAATACATGTGTGGAACGTACCGGGAGAGTGTTGGTAGACGGTGATAAAAGAATTATAAAAGGGTCCATGCCTGTTCAAAAGTAAAAAAAAAATGACCTGTTTTCCTGTAACGTAAATTGGAATTTGATACTAATAGCACTGATACTATGGTACCATTAAAGTAAAGCCATATGTTGTGCAATCGTAAAACTGGCTTAGAATCATTTTATTAAACAGACCTTAGTGTTTGGGAAACATTACTTTAATAAAGTACTTTGGTGAAGTGGTAATGTGAAGTAATGTAAAGATTAAGTTTGAGCGGGTAGCCACAACACTATACAAATTCACATGATTCCGATTGTTTTCCATTCGATGCACCCAATAATTGTATACTATTTTATCAAGAAGTTTTGATACAAAATTTCAAAATCGTATACTTGCGATTAAAATCATGTGATAAAAAGAATCTGACACTCGTTGTCATTTAATACAAACATTTATAAGATTCTTTCAGGAAAAATGATAGTAAGCTCGCCATACTATCTATCATTTTTCCTGGGGTTGTTCATATTAGATGTTTGATGTTTACAAGAAACAGTGTACGTATTAAGAATGTGTTAAGTCAATAATATATACAGACCGTTTTTAATGTTTTCCTCTTCAATATGATATTTTTAAACTAACAATATTTTCTGTTGCTTTAAACGGGATGGGCATCATACTCTACTAATTTTGAAGCATATCCTTGTGTGTGTTTTTGTGTTGACTTGTATGCACTCTTCATAATTTTATAACAAGTAATTGACTTGCGCAGTCAGACGTGAGGAAACTGTCAGAATAATTTCAATCTAATATACTCTAGCTACAATAATTGTCTCTTGGCGCTTATGCATGGCTTCAATTTCAATGTTTTTGTAAAACGGTTTGAGTTATGTAATTGTTTTATCGAATTTATTTATTCTATATTTCCGACCAACAAAAACGTATTAATTATTTAGATATCACGAAAGTTTGGTTTGGACTTTTAGTCCAACTTTATTTCACACAAATACTTACTTTCAATACACCGTTTTTAAACACTAAGACCGTCATTTTGCATTCTTGGTGCCAGATAATTTAAATCCAAACTTTGTGTTGGTCATCTTTTATTGACTAAATTTTTTCTCGTGGGATAAATGAACTACTTTGCCAGGAAGCGCAGAAATACAAAACGTTTTCTGAAGTGTCACATTATTTTTGCTCTGAAGTTACATAGATCAGTAAATTGCAGTTACATGGAACTACAAGTCTTGTGGTTTTGTTATTTTAAAGTGTTGTAAAGTGTTCTTTACTTAATACTGTTAATGAGAAGCATACATCTTTATTACCATTGTAGACATAGTGAACCAAGATCTTTCAATTTAACTTATACAGCAACTTGCATGGAAGTAACAAAATGTTAAATACTTTTAAAAAATAACAGCGATATTATTCACTTATACTATAATATTAAAAACCGTGATAAATCACTGCCACAAAAAAGTACTTTTGATATTAACTAGAAACGATCGCCATAATTTTTTCCGTTGTTAAATTATACAGAACTGACATACGTATTCAGCAATAGCAATATAGCAATATAAATAACGTCTTCTTTCGCATTTAAATCGATGCATTGCTAAAGTTGTGATGAAATGAATAAGTGCGTGCTTCTCTACACGCATACTAAATTCAATGCAATATTACGTACTTTCCTTTTATCTGCATTTTGTTTAATCTTTCTTAAATATTATTCAGTTCTCTCCTTTTCAATATTACAATACATTATCAATGTACTTCCGATTATTTGCTTCATTTCCATTTCCATATAGCAGTTATCACTCCTTTAGTTTATACCATACTTTGAAGTATGTAATTATATTAACAAAAATACATTTCACTTTGTTATTTGTATAAATAGATGTTAGTTTTATAACAGCAAAGAAGGCAAACACTATCTCATTAATCTTTAAGAATTAGCGTAAATTGCATGTGTATAACTTGTCAAGTTTTGTGTAATATTTTTCTACCATTCCATTTTAAATTATTATACAAGGGCTTGAAAAAATGCACTATTTTTTTCTAAAGTATGCTAGATTAAATGACGATGCAATTACACGTTAATTGTCTGTAATATAACGCAAATTAACCATGGCATGTGTTTAATTATTTATTATCCGACACATTGCCAAGTGGTTATCAAGTTAATGGACATTAATTGCCAAGATATTTTCATTCAGGCTGACGGGGCCGTACACTGAAGTTTCCCATTTTAAAAAGGTAAGCAAAGGAAATTAATTCCGTGAAAAGTGACTACTATAAGGGCGAATTTATTTATATCTTGATCTGTATTAATGGGTACCATATTTAATTCTAATATGAAAGCATACGTTGAGGCTTTTAACAATTTAGTATTATAAATTCTTTTCGCATAAAAACTATCAGACATGGAGAATCGTCATATCATTTTGTCAATGTCATGTGAAAGTTATTGAAAAGGAACTTGTTTTGATTAATATATACGAAATTGAATAAAATTAAATTTTACTTCATGATTGTTGATGATGACTTTTAGTGTAACATGGAAATACATAAACTCACTCCCTAGATAGAACAGCACCAAACTGTTATTAAACAACGTGATGGGGTGTCTTATCTTTAATGTAATAATTGGCCAAGAACAAACGAATTTTAATGCTGTAAATATTTCCCAGCTGAATAATTATATTAAAATACAAAGTGTCCCTATTATTCCAAAAGATTATTTGCAAAATGTATCAATAATACAACTGAATTACAATTGCACAAAAGTAATGACGTTGTCTGGCGTATTTATATAGTAAACTGGTGAGCTTGTTTCCTTCGACCAATTCACAGCAGTGTTTACGGAGCAATGCGTAGGCTTAACTCGCCAGTCATGTTCTCTCTGTATTAATGTTGCGATACTAATTTGTACAATATAAGTAACATGTTTTATTCACAACGTTTTTATTCGACGTGTTGTACGTTGGTTATGCAATACATGTAATATATGTGATTGCGCATAAAATATCAGCATGCACACCAAAACAGTAATCCACTCAGCCTTATATTCGCAGTATACAATCATTTAATGATTTGACATAAGTGTTTTTATTGTTTCAACATTTTTACATAGATGATTACAGATCACTATTTTATGCACTTTCATTTATGTTGTCTTGATAAAAGTTACGATGATTAAAACAAAAACGAATAATATGATGATTATCATTAATGATGAGATAGTATTGAAGTAAATATGTATATAGAATTGTTAAATAGTGATGCTATAAAAGAACAGTTAGATTGACTTATTACTGGCTGACTGAAGTACACTATAACAAAGTATTTTATAATATCCATTGGTTTAACTCTTGTTTAAACTTGCTAAATCGCTCACTATATGTAAATATTTTATTGTAACTTAACACTTATAGAAAACTACAAATAATATTTCAAACATATACGCTAGAGAATCAGAGACTCTGCAACGAAAAAGTTTGCTTGCAACTATTAAAAGTGCTATCAGAGGGTCGACTCTTTTATAAAATAGACGCAACAATGATTTCCTCTTATTTTAAAACAGTAAATAACCCTGACTCTAGATGTCTTTCAACCTGATGAAGATATTGTCCTTTTATTTATAGACTCCTAAACGATGAATTTCAAACAATGTTTGCATAAATGAATGTTGATTATAAATCACACAGAAAGAAAAAGAGCATGTCAAGAATTACAATGCGGTCGGGCAAGTGGTCCGGGCCTTGTAATAAACGAATTTTTAAAATATGGAGTAGATCATCTTATACACTATTTATATATTTCCTTCAATAAATTAATTAGTACAGGGTATTGTCCAGACATTTGAACTGATGGACACGTGATATTTCTTCATAAAAAAAGACAACATTAATAAAAAAGATAACTACCGCGGCATCAAATTGTTAAGTCACAATGGTTAATTATGCATAAGAATTTTAAGCCAATAGACTTACAAAATGTGCGAAGGACTATAACATTAATATAGACCAAGCCAGCTTCCGAAAGAAAATGGAAACTTTAAAAATATCTTTGTTCTTAGTAGTATAATTATTCACTATGTAAATAAAAACAAATACTATGCATGGCATGGGTGGATTTTTAGCAAAGCCTACGGTCAAAGCCGAAAGTAATTGACAACTAGGACCGGATATAATAGAGAATTATTGTGATCGCTGGAAACTTGTTGTAATCAATGCAACTACACGCTCTTGGGCAAGCCATGTTGGAAAACCTGGGGTTTTATTATGTATGAGTATACCAAGGTGTAGAAAAGGAAAGTTCAAAAGGAGCCTTGCCTTTTAGAATATTTATTGAATTTTAATTGCTAAAATGAAAAAAAAAGTTCAGAATGGCACTAACATGTCTATTCACCTAGTTTAGCTATCGAATTAGAAAGATAGAAATATACCAATAAATGATAGAAAATGCATGTTTTGCCATGTTCTAGAAGATTAATTCCACTTTGCTATGGAATGAGGTATGTACAATGATTTTCGGAAAATCTATATACCAGATTTCTATTTGAAGCGTCCCAATATGATTAAATTTAAAGAATTGTAAACAAAAAAAAGTCATGATCTACTCAATAAATTACCTTTATGTAAATAACTAAGATCAGCTTTGGTCAACAATTTTGTATAAAATTTGTTCAGAAGAAATTACACACGCCTTTCTTCAAATCCTCTGCTCATTATTAATTAAATAATACGCAGGTATTGGGGAAGAAAGGGGAATTAGTTCTATTATAGCAAAACGGCATTGATATTGCGGGTACAAGGACAATGTGAATCTCTAGTGTGAGACGATATGACCGCTTGTGTGAGACGATATGACTGCTTGTGTGAGACGTATGACAGCCTGTGTGAGACGATATGACCGCTTGTGTGAGACGATATGACCGCTTGTTTGAGACGATGTGATCCTGAGCAAGGGACGACGTGAGCCTTAAATTTTCCAGAAGCATTGAATAAAATATAAAATTGTGTTTGTTTTGTGTTCTGTCCCACGTCTTAATCGATGGAAGATTAAATTAACAAAAATATAACGTAACTGAAAATCAGCGGTTACAAATAAGGTCTTATAGAACTTTATTTCCTTTACCTTAAGCGTTTATAAAAAATACAACATTTAACTGATTTTGTCTATTGTTTCTTATTGCTCAATCATGTTTAATTAAACGATCATACGATGGTTTCGCAATTAACTGTGCTTTGATATTTATACCGGATTTTAAACAGTCATAACTAACGACGGGTCGTGATTGTTGTAAAAGTACAGATAATATTACAGCCTATGTGTTTGTCTGGTGATGTTTATATCTTGACATAATATGTTGGAAATACGATATACGATTTGATTTTAATTTATTTCTATTATATGCACTTTAAGGAAACATGATTGATTTTATCATATATATACAGCAATTAAGGTTATGACTTAAACCTATCTTAACATACTTTTATTTTATTTCCGTGTCACGGTTAGTTCCAAATAAAAGACTAGCTGCATGTATGTAAAGTGTGAAGTACAATAGTAATTGGAAGGGGGGGGGGTGAGAACAAACATGCACTTGTAGCTAGCTTTCGTCTAACATCTGCACCAAGAGTCTCACTGCCCTTATCGTCGTATTACGAATGCACCTACTCGAAATATCCAGACTAATTAGGGGGTTTACTGATTCTAGTCAATAGGATATATAATATTCTGAAAAATATCCCTGGTATAAGAACCTAGATTAAACTCTACCAGTAGTTTTACTTTGTGTAAAAATATCAACATGACAACTTTTTGTATTATGTAATAACATAAATTTGTGCTATTCATTTTAATACTTCAAAGTCAATAATTGATTTAGATTAAATGACGATGCTATGTTTAAATGGCGAGAAAATTAGTTGAATGGACAGTGTTCAGTGTACAACGCTTGAACAATACAAGCGCAAAAATACTTTCTTAAGTAAATAACAATTAAATCACAATTTTACCAATTAGTTTTTTCTTCTTTTCTTTTCTATCCATGCAAAGTTACAAGAAAGATGGGCAAGCGCCTCGAGTAAGAGTGACTGAACCAAGATTAAACACTCCGTATTTCTACGTCTGAATACATTATTTTGACAAAAATACCTTTTTGTTCTATATGTATTTTATAACACTTTAAACATGTGGTAAATATAATCAATAAATTTTATAATAAATAAATAATTTGACTGACAAAGAAGAAAATACAATGCTTCAATACATAAATAGTGAAAAAAATGGTTTATAATTCTGTGTTCAAAAAGTACCTTTAAAAGCATATAACTGCAAAAACAACTAATGTCAATTTCCGATACCATATCAAGAATTTAACGAATAATTCAGAAACTTTCCATTCCAAAATATTCAGATCTAATCGGTATAAGCATCAGAAATTACAAAATAAATTTAACTGATTTCATTTAAACACAGCGACGTCGTGTAGCGTTAGTGTGGGTACTTTGAAGTGCCCGGAAGCAAGTTGTATTTATCGAGAGCTGATCCAGCATGCGCAATACACTTATGGCGAAGTAATTTCCAACGAACATGGAATAACTTGATTCATCGTAATGCATAACAAGCACGTAAATTGTCATGTATCAACATGGGAGTTTCCTAATACTTGATACTGTCACAACGAAACCCAATCATACATATGTTCAATATTGTAGACATGTCATGTCAGTTTAAAGGTGATATATCAAAGTTTTGCTGGATATATTAAGTGACAGTATTGACTTGGCATCGTAAATAACTTCCCTTAGAAAGTTTTTGAAGAAAAAGTAATTAGAATAGCAGTTTCATTGTGGTCAAACCTTTCTTCTACTACAAATATTGTCATATCCATAGTTCAAATCAAAATCTTTTTAACACTCAGCAGATGTATTTATCAGATAGGTGGTAGTATAACTAAATGATAATTCAGGTAAATATATAGAAAAGGCTAACATTAATTAACATAGACATGAGAGCTATCTTCAATGAGGGATTTGGAATTTGCCGGCATTTTGGCCGATACTGTGTAGCGACATTTCTGTCATTATAGCATAGGGGCACTTATGAGGTGCCCAGGGACGGATCCCGGTGGGTTCATTGTACTGATACCTACGACTCAGGCGTAATGTTGCCCCCTTAGCCACGAACGTTAGGAGGGAAGCCACTTCTACCAACTTAAAGGTCTTTGGTTTGACCCGGCCGGGGTTTAAACCCGCGACCCCCCGATCCGCAAGCCAACGCTCTTCCAATTGAGCTATTGCGGCCGGTATGTCTTCAAAGTATAAATATTTAGTATTATATTACTTATAACTTGACGCAATGGTGTGACTTTTTTTTTTCAAAACAAAACTGACGTCTTCTAGTTTAACTCCTTAGATTAATAAAGAAATAAAACCATACCTGTGCATGTTTTAAAACTACAAATAAAAGTTCATACTATCCTTGTAGTGTTGTAACTTTACATAAAGGATGCGAATGACAGGCCGTGTTGAAAACAACCAAATAATTCAGGTAAAAAAACGCAAAATGACATCAGAAACGTTGTGTATTACGTATTTAATCTACAAGTTCTTTTTAATCAATGTGACGGTTGTTAAAGGATATCTTATCGAATAAGCAGGAACAGAAAATACATGAAAGAAACGGTACGCTATACTAAATAAACGCAACAAAAATGTTTGAATCATTAGGCTTTTACTGAACAGCGTTTGGTCAAGAACAGCTACGTACATGTTTTGAACAGTTTAATGCACCCGTGAGCCAGGTGAGTAAACACACACACACTTAATTTATTCACAAATTGTGAGTGCTTACACTATTTGACTGCACTTTACATTGCTCATTGCCGACTATTTTATTTAATTGAATATTCAATGAAAAGTTCGTTTCTGCATCCTTGTTGCAATTCAGCACATGTTCACATTTACAGAGACAATGGCATCAAACAATAAGTTATTCCATTCCACCTCTTGTTTTGAATTATTATTGTATTTCGATGCGAGGAAGTGTTTTTGCGTCTACATATTCTGCCATTCTGTACTAAGCATGAACTTAATACCATATTCTAGCGGGAAATACTTTCGACCAGGACCGTGTCGAGTCTTATAATTAAACCAATTCGACGTCTTACACATTATGCCACTATAATAGCACCAAACGTTTTTCTAACATCTCTACGGATTCAATTGGAGAGGGTTAAGGAAAATTAACACTGATTACGACACAATGAATCTATCATCATTTCATGCTAAAACAAGACTAATCCACACTCTGTTTCCAATACATCCGGGATTTTAATGGAGGCTTTGTGTTTGTGAAACATGTTTCTCTCCAGCAAATGAATTCAAAAAATGCCATCACAAGCGCTGCAAATTGCCACAGCTTTAAAGAGAGTAATTTAATTTTCACTTTGTTTAAAAAAATTGAATGTGTTTGTCCTTTTATGTTAAATTGTTTTGATATTTGTTGCAAAAGTTACCTTGACAAAAGACTTCTGGGTTGACGTAAGATGCATTAACAACTCTTTATATTTCTATATTTTTTCATTCGTATCATCATGACGAATGTGCAGTCTTGTTCTTTATCAATCGATGATAGGGGAATGGTAAGAAACAGAATTCAGCGATAAAACGCATTTCTTGAAGAGAAGTACTTTAAAACCATAAAATCGTTTCTTTAAATATTGATATTACCCTCAGTCGAGGATTCCACTATCAGATGTCAAAAATTTGAGCAATTGAGCCTAAACTGACACCTAACAAAAACCCTGTGGCCACAATTACCGACATATTGGCTTCACGCAACGATGCCACTTTGGCGGTCTGATTCCATCCGGTTTGTTTACCATCGAGCGGTTGCTGCTCAAACTGAAGTTTCATTTAAGTGTGATAAATACGAGTCTGTGAAGAACCGGTACAAAGTCTCTTTGGACATTCGATGGCATACAGCTTCCATTAGCGAATCAATGTTTATTTTACGCATCCAGTGACTGCATCTACTATAAGAATATATGACAAAGTCCTATGAGAATTGTAATATATACCAAAATTCGAAAAGGCACAAAACAAAGGTAAATCACATGCAAGCCAAGCGAAAAGTAAGAACAAATTTGTGATGAGTCATTTAAGGAAAAGAGCAAACCCGACAGTTACCGCCTTGGAACGGTCAGTCGGCAATATGGACCGACAGGGGTGCTTAAACCGGTTTTACAGAGCTCTAACCTCGCACTTCCTGACGAGTTTCTCAAATGCTAGCAACGAAAAGAAAAACGATCTATTTAAAAACAAAATGTCCATGCGCTGATATTTTCTATACGTTATGACGAAAGCAGTGACGTCATCTAAAAATAATGTCCACATAGTGTTCAGAAAAGGAATATGGTATTATTTCGATTTGAAAAACAACACAAAAATGGTTGACCACAAATAAAATAATAATCAAACAGATCAAATTGCAAATTGTAAAGCCTTAATCAAATGGGTAGATCATATGAACAGCACGGCCAAGAAAACGTGCATTTCATGAAGATTATTTTTAATCCTTGTCTGTCGAATGATTTATGCATGTATTATGTTCGAGCAGAAAAAGATCTTCCCTTATCCAAATAAATATATTACTGACCTGTCCACTGGAGTTTTGAATCGCAAGACTTAATTTCAAACATACCTTCACCAATTCGTGAGAGTTATGTCCAGTCGGGTACTTACAGATTGACGATCGTTTTGTTCGCCGGAAAAATACGCCATAAAAAAGTTCGTAAAAAGAAGTAGATGTAGTGCATATAATTATTGCATCCTATTAACTTTCATCTACTAATTTAACTGTTTAAATCTCGTAAGATATCCAGCGGTTACTGCATTTTCAGTAGAGATAACAAAACATTTATCTTTGTTGATTTGACGACAGACATAATTATTGTCGCGTGGTTTTCCGCTTGAACTAAGTCGTGTATTATAACTAGCTATAAAGCCGTGCATTCCAAAGAGTTCGCAATTAAAGAACTGTGTTGATTGGCAGACAAAAACATTGCCTTAGTTAAAATATTGGCAGTATACATTTCCTTAAATTTCAACCAATCTTCTAAATGTCTTTAACGGAAAATATTAAATTCTACATATGCCTTGTCCAAAGATATCATTTACACCCACAGCTAGTCGCTTCAAGGGTTAATGTTTATCTGATGCCATAGCATGACACCCTCATGAAGTACAAGGTTTAACCTCTAGGAACCGGTTTGGGCTCTTTCGTCGGATCCTATGACAACTAACCGTTTTAGATTGTGACTGCTGTTTTACTCTTTTTTATAATGTTACATCTAAAACATGTAAATACATTCGCCTTAAGTTATTCAGATATGCTAGTTGCTCAGCCTTCGAGTATTTGTCAAGCCGGTGTAAGACCCCCAGTCGGTCCTTTTGCCGACTGACCGTTTTTGTTGTTGTCTTTATTACATTTTGTGTGCAGCAGTTTTAAACATAACTATATCGGATAGTTATCATAGCTTTGTATTTTGTATCGAAAGATAATCATTTCATTTGTAAAAAGAACATATGTGGAACGTACCGGGAAAGTGTTTGTAAACTGTGATAAAAGAATTATAAAAGAGTCCATGCCTGTTCAAAAGTAACAAATAAAATATGACCTGTTTTCCTGTGTCTTAAATTGGAATTTGATACTAATAGCACTGATACTATGGTCCCAATTAAGGTAAAGCCATATGTTGTACAATCAAAAACTGGCTAAGAATCATTTTCTTAAACAGACCTTAGTATTTGGGAAACATTAATTGAATAAAGTACTTTGGTGAAGTAGTAATGTGAAGTAATGTAAAGATTAAGTTTGAGCGGGTAGCCACAACACTATACAAATTCGAAAATTATTTTATCACATGATTCCGATTGTTTTCCATTCGATGCACCCTTTAATTATATACTATTTTATCAAGAAGTTTTGTTAAAATTGCTCAAAATTGTATACTTGCGATTAAAATCATGTGATAAAAAGAATCTGACACTCGTTGTCATTTATTACAAACATTTATAAGACTCTTTCAGGAAAAATTATAGTAAGCTCGCCATACTGTCTATCATATTTCCTGAGGTTGTTCATATTAGATGCTTGATGTTTACAAGAAACAATGTACGTATTTAGAATTTGTTATGTCAATAATATGTACAGACCGTTTTCAATGTTTTCCTCTTCAATATAATATATTTTTAAACTACAAATACTCTACTAATTTTGAAGCATGTCCTTATGTGTGTTTTTATGTTATCTTGTATGCACTCTTCATAATTTTATAACAAGTAATTGACTTGCGCAGTCAGACGTGAGGAAACTGTCAGAATAATTTCAATCTAATATACTCTAGCTACAATAATTGTCTCTTGACGCTTATGCATGGCTTCAATTTCAATGGTTTTGTAAAACGGTTTGAGTTATGTAATTGTATTATCGAATTTATTTATTCTATATTTCAGACCAAGAGATGCAGTATTTCATTTAGGATTCCATCGCCAAACAAAACTTATTAATTATTTAGATATCACGAAACTTTGGTTTGGACTTTAGTCCAACTTTATTTCACACAAAGTCTTACTTTCAATGCACCAATTTTAAACAGTTAGACCGTCTTGTTGCATTTTAGGTGCCAGACAATTTAAATCCAAACTTTGCGTTGGTCATCTTTTATTGGCTTTGTTTTTTTTCTCGTGACTTAAATAAACTACTTTGCCATGGAGCGCAGAAATACAAAACGTTTTCTGAAGTGTCACATTGTATTCCCTGAAGTTACATAATTCAGTATGTTGCAGTTACGTTTAACTACAAGTATTGTGGTTTTAAAGTGTTGTAAAGTGTTCTTTACTTAATGCTGTTGATGAGAAGCATACATCTTTATTACCATTGTAGACACAGTGAATCAAGATCTTTCAATTTATTTTATACAGCAATTTGCATGGAAGTAACACAATGTTTAATACTTTAAAAAAACAGCGATATTATTCACGTATACTATAATAATACAAACCGTGATAAATCACTGCCACAAAAAGTACTATGATATTAACTAGAGACGATCGCCATAAATCTTTCTGTTGTTTAATTCTACTGAACTGACGTATGCAGCAATGTCGCCGATAAATAATGTCTTCTTTCGCATTTAAATCGATGCATTGCTAAAGTTGTGATGAAATGAATAAATGCGTGCTTCTCTACACGCATACTAAATTCTAGGCAATATTGCGTACTTTCCTTTTATATGCATTTTTTTAATCTTTCTTAAATATTATTTTTCAGTTCTCTCCTTTTCTATATTACAATATATTTATATCATAAAGTGCCAGTGCGAAGTCGTCTGGAAGGATGACCAGCAATACACATTAGACTACCTTATATACACCATACCCGCACGATAAGCTCGTGGGGTATATGCGCCTTCAGCCGTAAATATCCTCAACGTTTCAGACAATATTTCACGCTATACTACGAAACGCGTGAAATTAATAGTTTATACTATGCTATTATCATATCAAACAAAATATAAATAACACAAAAAGATATTTGTGTGACCAGATGTGACGTATAGAAAATCAAAAGGGCGGGCTGGTGAGAGAATTTTTATGTTATTTATTTATTTTTATATACCTAGAAAATTCGACAATGAAAGCCTACTGTCAAATGAATCTGCGACAAAACGATCTTAATTGTAATCGCCCTTCCAAAGACCATGCCTTTTCCAGCATCGATCGTTAACGCCTGTGTTTGCTGCAGCTGTAGCGCCACCAGACCTTTATGAATGTAAACCTATGTCTAAATCTCCAACCACAAGCCTCAGTTGGGAAATCAAACATTCTCTAGTTCTAGCATAGCTTAAATTTTTATTTTATAAATAAGCTTACAGCAATTTCTGTGTCGCTGTTACGGGTATGTTAACTTAGAAAACATAATTTCTTTCATCATATTATCTTTGTTTTACGCACAAATACTTCGCCATCTGCAAATACGACTTAATAATTATTGGACATGCTGAATAAGAGCAATAAAAGACTCATTTGGTATCACTGACTCAAAATTTGATCACCTTAGGATTGATTTCTGTTTTCTGATAATGCTATAGAGATTTGCCTGACAGATAAGCTTTCTCAGGATCATTAAAGTTCTGGCACAAAATAATGATTCATTGTTTGTAATGCAATTAACATAGATTTAACATTTAAATACGAGCTAACGTAAAATCACTTCGTATTTTTAAAAGTTTTTACCTTTATCCTTCATTTATATGCGTGTACTATTATAAATTTCATGCAAACCGACATGTTTAACTTATTACCCGATATGTATTACCGATTATAAATGACCCGATATACATTCCCGATTATAAATGACCCGATATACATTCGCGATTGTAAATGATTCGATATGTATTACCGATTATAAATGACCAGATATACATTCCTGATTATAAATGACCCGATATGTATTTCCGATTATAAATGACCCGATATACATTCTCGATTGTAAATGATTCGATATGTATTACTGATTATACATGACCCGATATACATTCCCGATTATAAATGACCCGATATACATTCCCGATCATAAATAACCCGATATGTATTTCCGATTATAAATGACCCGATATGTATTTCCGATTATAAATGACCAGATATGTATTTCCGATTATAAATGACCCGATATACATTCCCGATTATAAATGACCCGATATGTATTCCCGATTATAAATGACCAGATATGTATTTCCGATTATAAATGACCCGATATACATTCCCGATTATAAATGACCCGATATGTATTACAGATTATAAATGACCTGATATGTATTACAGATTGTAAATGACCCGATATACATTCCTGATTATAAATGACCCGATATGTATTTCCGATTATAAATGACCCGATATACATTCCCGATTATAAATGACCCGATATACATTCCCGATTATAAATGACCCGATATACATTCCTGATTATAAATGACCCGATATGTATTACAGATTTTAAATGACCCGATATACATTCCTGATTATAAATGACCAGAATTTTTTTCCGATTATAAATGACCCGATATACATTCCCGATTATAAATGACCCGATATACATTCCCGATTATAAATGATCCGATATGTATAACAGATTGTAAATGACCCGATATACATTCCCGATTATAAATGACCCGATATACACTCCCGATTGTAATTGACCAGTTATGTATTCCCTATTATAAATGACCCGATATACACTCCCGATTGTAATTGACCAGTTATGTATTCCCGATTATAAATGACCCGATATACATTCCCGATTATAAATGACCCGATATACACTCCCGATTGTAATTGACCAGTTATGTATTCCCTATTATAAATGACCCGATATACACTCCCGATTGTAATTGACCAGTTATGTATTCCCGATTATAAATGACCCGATATACATTCCCGATTGTAATTGACCAGTTATGTATTCCCTATTATAAATGACCACATATGTATTTTCGAGTATTTGTTTCATTTGCATTTCCATATAACAGTTATCACTTCTTTAATTTACACCATACTTTGAAGTATGTGACTATATAGAAAAAATACACTTCACTTTGTTATTTGTATAAATAGATGTTAGTTTTATAACAGCGAAGAAGGCAAACACTTTATCTCATTAATATTTAAGAATTAGTGTAAATTAAGTATGTATAACTTGTCATTACTATTACACAAGTTTTGTGTATTTTTTCTACCATTCCATTTTAACTTATTATACAAGGTCTTGAAAAAATGCACGACTTTTTTCTAAAATAAAATGCTAGATTAAATGACGATGCAATTACACGTTAATCGTCTGTAATATAACGCAAATTAACAATGGCATGTGTTTAATTATTTATTATCCGACACATTGCCAAGTGGTTATCAAGTTAATTGACATTAATTGACTAGATATTTTCATTCAGGCTGACGGGGCCGTACACTGAAGTTTCCCATTTTAAATATGTTAGCAAAGGAAGATAATTCCGTGAAAAGTGAATACTATAATGGCGAATCTATTTATATCTTGATCTGTATTACATGGGTCCCATCTTTTAGTTCAAATATGAAAGCATACGTGTAGGCTTTTAACATTTTAGTATCATGAATTCTTTTCGCATGAAAACTATCAGACATGGAGAAACGTCATATCATTTTGTCAATGTCATGTGGAAGTTAATGAAAAGGAACTTGTTTTGATTTATAAATACGAAAATCAATAAAATTAAATTTTACTTCATGAATGTTTATGGTGACTATTATTGTAACATGGAAATACATACACTTACTCCCTAGATAGAACAGCACCAAACTGTTATTAATCAACGCGATGGGGTGTCTTATCTTTTATGTGATATGCACTCTAATATATCGGCCAAGAACAAACGAATGTTTATGCTGAAAATATTTCCCAGTTTAATGATTATATTAAAGTACAAATGGCCCTATTATTTCAAATGATTATTTGCATAATGTACCAATAATACAACTGAATTACAATTGCACAAAAGTAATGACGTTGTCTGGCGTATTTATATAGTAAACTGGTGAGCTTGTTTCCTTCGACCGGGTAACAGCAGTGTTTACGGAGCAATGCGTAGGTTTAACTCGCCAATCATGTTCTCTCTGTATTATTGCTGCAATACCAATTTGTACAATATAAGTAGCATGTTTTATTCACAATGTCTTTATTTGACCTGTTGTACGTTGGTTATGCAATATGTGTTATATATGTGGTTGCGCTTAAACATCAGCATGCACACCAAACAGTACTCCACTCAGCCTTATATTCGCAGTATACAATCATTTAATGATTTGACATAAATGTTTTCATTGTTTCATCATTTTTACATAGATGATTACAGATCACTATTTTATGCACTTTCATTTATGTTGTCTTGATA
Organism: Sinonovacula constricta; assembly: GCA_007844125.1. Taxonomy (NCBI): domain Eukaryota; kingdom Metazoa; phylum Mollusca; class Bivalvia; order Cardiida; family Solecurtidae; genus Sinonovacula; species Sinonovacula constricta. Next base: position 58,528,862 of record CM017556.1, read on the forward strand.
ATAGTTGCCATGATTAAAACTAAAACGAAGAATATGATGATTATCATTAATGATGAGACAGTATTGCAGTAACTATGTATATAGAATTGTTATGTAATGATGCTATCAAAGGACAGTAAGATGTCTGAAGTAGACGATAACAAAGGAGTTAATAATATCCATTGGTTTTACTTTTCTTTAAACTTGCTTATTCGCTCACAATATGCAAATATTTTATTAAAACTTAACCCTTATAGAAAACTACAAATAATACTTCAAACATATACGCCAGAGAATCAGATACTCTGCAACGAAAAAGATTGCTGGAAATTAAAAGTGCTATCAGAGGGTTGTCTCTTTAATAAAATAGACGCTTCGATAATTGCCTCTTATTTTAAAACAGTAAATAACCCTGACCCTAGATGTCTTTTAGCCTGATGAAGATATTATCCTTTTCTTTATAGATATTTAAACGATACATTTCAAACAATGTTTGAATAAATAAATGTTGATTATAAATCACACAGAAAGGAAAAGAGCATGTCAGGAACTTCAATGCGGTCGGGCAAGTGGTACGGACCTTGTAATAAACGAATGTTTAAAATATGGAGTAGATCATCTTATACACTATTTATATATTTCTTGCAATAAATTAATTATTAAAGGCTATTGTCCAAACATTTGAACTGATGGACACGTGATATATCTTCATAAAAAAGACAACATTAATCAAATAGAAAACTACCGCGGCATCAAATTGTTAATTCACAATGGTAATTTATACATAAGAATTTTAAACAATAGACTTATAAAATGTGCAAAGGACTATAAAATTTATATAGACCAAGCCAGCTCACGAAAGAAAATGGAAACTATAAAAATATCTTTGTTCTTGGTAGTATAATTATTCACTATGTAAATAAAAACAAATACCTAGCATGCCATGGTTGGATTTTTAGCAAGCCTACAATCAAAGCCGAAAGTAATTGACAACTAGGACCGGATATATTAGAGAGTTATTGTGATCGCTGGAAACTTGTTGTAAACATTGCAACTATACGCTCTTGGGCAAGCCATGTTGGAAAACCTGGGGTTTTATTATGTATGAGTATACCAAGGTGTAGAAAACGAAAGTTCAAAAGGAGCCTTGCCTTTTAGAATATTTATTGAATTTGAATTGCTAAGATGAAAAAAATAAGTTTAGAATGACACTAACATGTCTATTCACCTAGTTTAGCTATCGAATAAGAAAGATAGAAATATACCAATAAATGATAGAAAATGTATGTTTTGCCATGTTCTAGAAGATAAATTCCACTTTGCTATGGAATGAGGTATGTACTATGATTTTCGGAAAATCTCTATACCAGATTTCTATTTGAAACGTCCCAATATGATTAAATTGAAAGAATTGTAAACAACCAAAAGTCATGATCTACTCAATAAATTACCTTGATGTAAATAACTAACATCCGCTTTGGTCAACAATTTTGTATAAAATATGTTCAGAAGAAATTACACACGCCTTTCTTCAAATTCTCTACTCATTATCACTTATATAGTATAACACGCAGGTATTGGGGAAGAAAAGGGAATTAGTTTTATTATAGCAAAACGGCATTAATATTGCGGGTACAAGGACAATGTGAATCTCGAGTGTGAGACGATATGACCGCTTGTGTGAGACGATATGATCGCTTGTGTGAGACGATATGACCGCTTGTGTGAGACGATTTGACCGTTTGTTTGAGACGATGTGACCGCTTGTGTGAGACGATGTGATCCTGAGCAAGGGGCGACGTGAGCCTCAAATTTTCCAGAAACATTGAATAAAATTTAAAATAGTGTTTGTTTTGTGTTCTGTCCCACGTCTTAATCGATGGAAGATTAAATTAACAAAAATGTAACGTAATTGAAAATGAACGGTTAGAAATAAGGTCTTATAGAACTTTATTTCATTTACCTAAAGCGTTTATAAAAACATACAACATTTAACTGATTTTGTCTATTGTTTCTTATTGCTCAACCATGTTAGATTAAACGATTATACGATGGTTTCGCAATTAACTGTGCTTTAATATTTATATCGGATTTTAAACAGTCATAACTAACGACGGGTCGTGATTGTTGTAAAAGTACAGATAACATTACAGCCTATGTGTTTGTCTGGTGATGTTTATATCTTGACATAATATGTTGGAAATACGATATACGGTTTGATTTTAATTTATTTCTAATATATGCACTTAAAGGAAACATGATTGATTTTATCATATGTATCTAGCAATTAACGTTATGACTTAAACCTATCTTAACATCCTTTTATTTTATTTCCGTGTCACGGTTAGTTCCAAATAAAAGACTAGCTGCATGTATGTAAAGTGTGAAGTACAATAGTAATTGGAAGGGGAAGGGTGGTGAGAACAAACATGCACTTGTAGCTAGCTACCGTCTTACATCTGCACCAAGAGTCTTATTGCCCTTATCGTCGTATTACGAATGCACCTACTCGAAATATCCAGACTTATTAGGGGGTTAACTGATTCTAGCCAATAGGATATATAAGATTCTGAATATTATCCCTGGTATAAGAACCTAGATTAAACTCTACCAGTAGTTTTATTTTGTGTAAAAAAAAATAAAAAATGACAACTGTTTGTATTATATAATAAAATAAATTTGTGCTATTCATTTTAATACTTTAAAGTCAATAAATTATTTAGATTAAATGACGATGCTATGTTTAAATGGCGAGAAAATTAGTTGAATGCTCAGAATTCAGTGCACAACGCTTGCACAATACAAGCGCAAAAATACTTTCTTAAGTAAATAGCAATTTAATCATAATTTTTCCAATTAGTTCTTTTCTTTTTTCTTTTTTATCCATGCAAAGTTACAAGAAAGATAGAAAGAAGCGGGTCAAGTAACAAGTTCTTGAACCAAGATTAAACACTCCGTATTTTTACGTCTGAATACACTATTTTGACAAAAACAACTTTTTGTTCTATCTATATTTTATAACACTTTAAAACTTGTGGTAAATATAATCAATAAAGTTATAAAAAATATTTCATTGACAAAGGACAAAAGACAATGAACTTACGTAAATTGTGAAATGGTTTATAATTCTGTGTTCGATGTATACCGTTAAAGGCATACAACTGCAAAAACAACTAATGCCAATTTCCGATACCATATCAAGAATTTTATGAATAATTCAGAAACTTTCTACTTCAAAATATTTAGACTTAATCGGTATAAGCATCAGAAATAACAAAATATATTTAATCTGATTACATTTAAACACAACGAGGTCGTGTAGCGTTAGTGTGGGTACTCACCGGAACCAAGTTGTATTTATCGAGAGCTTATCCAGCATGCGCAATACACTTATGGGCAAATAATTTCCAACGAACGTAACCTAGTTTCGGGAAAGGCCTATAACGCACAATGTTAAAAGTTTATCGATGTTGCAAAATAACTAATGATTAGTTATGTATCTTTCGTTTATGAGAGTGACAAACAGACAAACATATAGACAGACAGATAGATAGATTTCCGAAGACTTATCTAATATCAAATTTCCCATCTTAGAATCTTGTCGTTTGGTCATCATAGACTAACATACTTTGCTATGAAATAATCTTGAGACTAAATGCAACCTCTACCAACATTGACATCTCTAAAGTATAACATTGATGACATTAATATGCGGTCGTAATTCGTCAATTTGCGTCCTTTTTAATATAGACCGTTGTACAATTTACTTGCTTGACTTTCTTTTCATTTTTACCATCTACCTTACATAACAAGTACACAGTGACAAATTTCTGCACTGTTTTAAATGTGTGTTTTTTTTGTTTGTTTTTTTTAAAGTGAAACTACGTGAGCGTAAACGGCTTTAATAAAAAAATCAGTAATGTCTTTTGAAACATGGAATTACTTGATTCATCGTAATGCATAACAAGCACGTACATTGTCACGTATCAACATGGGAGTTTCATAATACTTGATACTGTCACAACGATACCCTATCATACATATGTTCAACATTGTAGACATGTCATGTCATTTTAAAGGTGATATATCAAAGTTTTGTTGGATATATTGCGTGACATGTGGCATCGAAAATAACTTCCCTTAGAAAGTCGTTTTCGAAGAAAGAGCAATTAAAATAGCAGTTTCATTGTGGTCAAACCTTTCTTCTACTACAAATATTGTCATATCCATAGTTCAAATCAAAGGCTTATTAACACTCAGCAGATGTAATCATCAGATAGGTGGTAGTATAACTAAATGATAATTCAGGTAAATATATAGAAAATGCTAATATTAATTAACATAGACATGAGAGTTATCTTCAATGGGGGATTTTGAATTGCCGGCATTTTTGCCGATCCTGTCCAGCGATATTTCTGTCATTATAGCACTGGGGCACTTATGTGATGCCCAGAGACTGATCCCGGTCGGTTCATTGTACTGATACCGACGAGTCAGGCGTAATGCTGCCCCCTTAGCCACGAACGATAGGAGGGAAGCCACATCTTCCAACTTTAATGTCGTGGGTTTGACCAGGCCGGGGTTTGAACCAGCGACCTCCCAATCCGCAAGCCAAGGCTCTACCAATTGAGCTTTTGCGGCCGGTATATCTTCAAAGAATAAATATTTAGTATCATATTACTTATAACTTGAGGCAATGGTGTGACTTTTTTTCAAAACAAAAATGACGACTCCTTAGATTAATAAAGAAATAAAACCATACCTGTGCATGTTTTAAAACTACAAATAAAACTACATACTATCATTGTAGTTCTGTAAATTTACATAAAGGATGCGAATCATCTTTAAGGATTTGTTAAGCAACTAATTAGAGTCAGAAATTAGGAAACAGCCTTTACAATTCAAATAATCTTTGTCATATTTGTTAAATACTAGTTACTGTTGTACAAACTACAAAATGATGTGTACTATTTCTTTTAGATAATTAGCTACATGACAGACCGTGTTGAAAACAACCAAATAATACAGTTTAAATAACGCAAAAGGACACAAGAAACGTTAATGTATTACGTATTTAATCTACAACTTCTTTTTAATCGATGTGACGGTTGTAAAAAGATATGATATCGAGTTAACAGTAACAGAAAATACATGAAAGATACGGTACGCTATACTAAATAAACGAAGCAAAAATGATTAAATCATTAGGCTGTTACTGAACAGCGTTTGGTCAAGAACAGCCACGTTCATATTTCGAACTGATTAATGCACCCGTAAGCCAGGTGGTTAAACACACACACCGTTTAATTTTTTATTTTATTCACAAATTGTGAGTGCTTACACTATTTCACTTCACTTTACATTGCTCATTGCCGACTATTTTATTTAATTGAATATTCAATGAAAAAGTTGGCTTCAGCATCCTCATTGCAATGCAGCACATGTTCACATTAACAGAGACAATGGCATCCAACAATTAGTTATTCCATTCCACCTCTTATTTTGATTTATTATTGTATTTCAATGCAAGGAAGTGTTTTGCGTCTACATATTCTGCCCTTATATCCTAAGCATAAACTTAATATCAAATTCTAGCGGGAGATACTTTCGACCAGGACCGTGGCGGATCTTATAATTAAACCAATTCGACGTCTTACACATTATGCCACTATGATAGCACCAACCGTTTTTCTATCATCTCAACGGATTCAATTGGAGAGGGTTAAGGAAAATTAACACTGATTACGACACAATGAATATATCATCATTTCACGCTAAAACAAGACTAATCCACACTCTGTTTCCAATACATCCGGGATTTTAATGAAGGTTTTGTGCTTGTGAAACATGTTTCTCTCCAGCAAATGAAATAAAAAAATGCCATCACAAGCGCTTTGAATTGCCACAGCTTAAAAGTGAGTAATTTTATTTTCACTTTGTTTACAAAAAATCAAAGGTGTTTGTCCTTTTATGTTTAATTATTTTGATATTTGTTGCAAAAGTTACCTTGACAAAAGCCTTCTGGGTTGACGTTAGATGCATTAAAAACTCTTTATATTTCAATGTTCAGTTCTTTACCAATCGATAATAGGGTAGTGTTAAGAAACAGAAGTCAGCAATAAAACGCATTTTCTTAAAAAGAAGTACTTTAAAACCATAAAAATGGTTTCTTTAAATATCGATATTACCCTAAGTCGAGGATTCCACTATCAGATGTCAAAAACTGGAGCAACTGAGACTAAACTGACACCTAACAAAAACCCTGTGGCCACAATTACCGACATATTGGCTTCACGCATCGATGCCACTTTGGCGGTCTGATTCCATCCGGTTTGTTTACCATCGTGCGATTGCTGCTCAATCTGAATAAGAATATATAAGACAAAGTCCTAACAGCATTGCATCAAGTATAAAAATTGAAACGACACAGGTCCAAGGTATTCACATGCACGCCAAATGTAAAAGTGAGAGCAAATCTGTTATGAGTCATTTAACAAAAAGAGCAAACCCGACAGTTACCGCCTTGGAACGGTCAGTCGGCAATATGGACCGACTGGGGTGATTAAACTGGTTTTTCAGAGCTCTGACCTCGCACTTCCTGATGGGTTTCTCAAATGCAAGCAATGAAAAGAAAACCGATCCATTTGAATAAGTGTCTAAGCGCTGACGTTTTGTTTGACAAGTTATGACGAAAGCAGTGACGTCATTGAAAAATAATGTCCACAAAGTGTTTAGAAGAGAGATAGGTATTTGTTCGATTAGAAGACCTACACAAAACGTTAATAGCAAATAAAATTAACTTTCTGAATCAAGAATAAAATGACCAGAGAAGAGTAAATGGTTGTAGCATCCTGTTCATGGGGAGATAGAATTGAGGAACCAAAGCCCAATGTCCATCAAAGGAAATACAAGTAACAATCCTTATAGGATAAATTAAATGACAACATAGATTACATGCACGGGGAGATTTTTTACGACCGTCACACTGCCCAAGTAACATTCTTGTGATCATGAATAAGAATATATAAGACAAAGTCCTATGAGCATTGCATCATGTACAAAAATTGAAACGACACAGGACCAAGGTATTCACATGCACGCCAAATTTAAAAGTGATACCAAATCTGTTATGAGTCATTTAACAATAACAGCAAACCCGACAGTTACCGCCTTGGAACCAATTAGGAATTCATTAACTAAAAGCATAACATTCTTTATCGGTAATAAATAGTTTGCGTTATTTATTGCTGAACTCCCGAGGAATTAGATAAATGTAAGTTTTTTAGTATTGCTGTAATTTTAAATTTCATTTGAACATCGAATTTGCATATTTACATCTTTGTCTAGTGCGTATTTACATGTTAATGGATTATGAAGTTCTGGGGGACATTAGTCATATTCTGTCAACATGCTGTACGACTTGCGTATATTTTCTTTCTTCGATGAAAGAAATGAACACAGGAAAGCTACAATCAAAACCTAAAAACGATGTTTAAAAAGGTTAATTTTTATTTAAGCTTATAAAACTGTCATAAATTATAGAAAATGTAGAAAAAAATATGTGAGTAAAATTTTCAATTCTTTGTAATATATAGTGTTAACATATAAACAGTTTCGAATGTTTGACGCAAAGGTTTTCTTTGGGATATGTAGTTAGAATAATTGGTTTATCAAATCAATAGATTTTCTTTGTCATCTTGTTTGTAACTGATACTAGTTTGTGCAGAAATTACAGTGAATATGTCTTTTTTAGATTGCGTTTAAAGGTGCCTAGTGACTGGATTTTCCTTTACGAATATGGCGAGGACAATGAACTGATAAGACCGAGGTCAAATCATTTTCAAAGATTGCAATAGGTCTGTTTTGTGATGTAAAATCACTACGTGGTCTAAACTTGTGAAGCGTATCGACACCACAGAGGAATAGTACATTAAAATAATCATGCACTGTGTTGCTTTTTATTCTGTTCATGAAGTATTTCATTTGAATATATGATTTCATTTCTATACACCGTAGATTTCTATATAAGAATATTTCAAAAGATTGAACGATTTTTAAAGTTTATGCAATTATTTCATACAACTGACGTATATTCTGATTATATCGTATTGCCATTTGAATTTCACTACATATTTAATCATTTAAAGACGAACCCACCAAAGGTGTGTATTTGCTTAGTACATGTTGACATCTCTGCTTCAAGACTAGACAATACGTAACAATGAGGTGAACGTATAACAAACTGAACACATTAAACCCTATTGAGAAAGTTCATAATTAAGGCAGAGAATTAAGGCCTAAAATAATAATATTCCTTATCATTTCCATCATCTCACACCACAGCATAAGAGCTTCATTTTGGATTCGTAGGCCCGTATTCACCAACCATTCTTTAATAAGAATTGATGAAGTAATGGTTTTCAATTCACCGGAAATTTAATGTATATTCATCTATATGTTTCAAATGTTGCCTGACACTTAAACTTTGCTATTGTTAGCTCAAAATCGCATTCTAACTACATACAAAAAAGTTCTCACAGCATTATATTTCATAATTATTTTTTATTATTTAACATGTATATAATTTCATTTTTTCTAAAAAATAAATATATATCCCGTCACAGTATATTTAAGAATTTTCATTTAAACCGTTTAATGAAAACATAAAAAACAAGCGCTGAACGTTATTTTCAATGTAATTATCTTCTTTATTTAATGTTCACGAAACTGTTTCTTCGCCCCTTAGTTAGAGAACTAAGTTGCGCTATTTAATAACACAATCAGACATACAATAAGGTACAACATTGTTCCCAGGAGTAAGTCTTTTAAAAATAGATTAATCAGGTTTACCTACATCACGTCTTCTAGATCATGTAACCCATGGGATACATCAATCTAAAAGCTAATAATTTCAAAAGTTTACAGCATTTAAAGACTTTTCTTTTAAGACATGACATCTGTTATGCACAAGATGGGATATTTCGTTAATAAAAATGTCAAAATATTCGAAAATCCGTCTCTTATTATGTAAAATGACAATAAATATTTTGAAAAGGTAACGCAGAGTCAGTATTATTCACAACACTATACAAATTCGTAAATTATTTTATCACATGATTCCGATTGTTTTCAATTCGATAAACCCATTAATTATATACTATTTTACCAAAAAGTTTTGTTAAAATTTCTTAAAATCATATACTTGCGATTAAAATCATGTGATAAAAAGAATCTGACACTCGTTGTCATTTATTAAAAACATTTATTAGACTCGTCCAGGAAAAAATGATAGTAAGCTCCCCATACTATCTATCATTTTTCCTGGGGTTGTTCATATTAGATGTTTGATGTTTACAAGAAACAGTGTACGTATTCAAAATGTGTTAAGTCAATAATATATACAGACCGTTTTTAATGTTTTCCTCTTCAATATAATATTTTTAAACTAACAATATTTTCTGTTACCTTAAACGGGATGGGCATCATACTCTACTAATTTTGAAGCATGTCCTTGTGTGTGTTTTTGTGTTAACTTGTATGCACTCTTCATAATTTTATAACAAGTAATTGACTTGCGCAGTCAGACGTGAGGAAACTGTCAGAATAATTTCAATCTAATATACTTTAGCTACAATAATTGTCTCTTGACGCTTATGCATGGCTTCAATTTCAATGCTTTTGTAAAACGGTTTGAGTTATGTAATTGTATTATCGAATTTATTTATTCTATATTTCCGACCAAGAGATGCAGTTTTTCATTTAAGATTCCATTGCCAAACAAAACGTATTAATTATTTAGATATCACGAAACTTCGGTTTGGACTTAAGTCTAATTTTATTCACTTATACTATAATATTAAAAACCGTGATAAATCACTGCCATAAAAAAGTACTTTTGATATTAACTAGAGACGATCGCCATAAATTTTTCCGTTGTTTAATTCTACTGAACTGACATACGTATTCAGCAATAGCGCCGATAAATAACGTCTTCTTTCGCATTTAAATCGATGCATTGCTAAAGTTGTGATGTAATGAATTAATGCTGCACGCCTACTAAATTCAAGGCAATATTGCGTACTTTCCTTTTATCTGCATTTTGTTTAATCTTTCTTAAATATTATTCAGCTCTCTCCTTTTCAATATTACAATACATTATCAATGTATTTCCGATTATTTGCTTCAATTACATTTCCATATAGCAGTTATCACTCCTTTAGTTTATACCATACTTTAAAGTATGTAATTATATATACAAAAATACATTTTACTTTGTTATTTGTATAGATAGATGTTAGTTTTATAACAGCGTAGAAGGCAAACACTGTCTCATGAATCTTTAAGAATTAGCGTAAATTGCATATGTATAACTTGTCATTACTATTACACAAGTTTTGTGTAATATTTTTCTACCATTCCATTTTAACTTATTATACAAGGGCTTGTAAAAATGCACTATTTTTTTCTAAAGTATGCTAGATTAAATGACGATGCAATTACACGTAAATCGTCTGTAATCTAACGCAAATTAACCATGGCATGTGTTTAATTATTTATTATTCGACACATTGCCAAGTGGTTATCAAGTTAATAGACATTAATTGCCTAGATATTTTCATTCAGGCTGACGGGGCCGTACACTGAAATTTCCCATTTTAAATAGGTTAGCAAAGGGAGATAATTCCGTGAAAAGTGAATACTATAAGGGCGAATTTATTTATATCTTGATCTGTATTAATGGGTCCCATATTTAATTCTAATATGAAAGCATACGTTGAGGCTTTTAACATTTTAGTATTATAAATTCTTTTCGCATAAAAAACTATCAGACATGGAGAATCGTCATATCATTTTGTCAATGTCATGTGAAAGTTAATGAAAAGGAACCTGTTTTGATTAATATTTACGAAATTGAATAAAATTAAATTTTACTTTATGAATGTTGATGATGACTTTTAGTGTAACATGGAAATACATAAAATCACTCCCTAGATAGAACAGCACCAAACTGTTATTAAACAACGTGATGGGGTGTCTTATCTTTAATGTGATATGCACTCTAATATATCGGCCAAGAACAAACGAATTTTAATGCTGTAAATATTTCCCAGCTGAATGATTATATTAAAGTACAAAGTGTCCCTATTATTCCAAACGATAATTTGCATACTGTATCAATAATACAACTGAATTACAATTGCACAAAAGTAATGACGTTGTCTGGCGTATTTATATAGTAAACTGGTGAGCTTGTTTCCTTCGACCAATTCACAGCAGTGTTTACGGAGCAATGCGTAGGTTTAACTCGCCAGTCATGTTCTCTCTGTATTATTGTTGCGATACCAATTTGTACAATTTAAGTAACATGTTTTATTCACAATGTCGTTATTTGACCTGTTGTACGTTGGTTATGCAATATGTGGTATATAATTGATTGCGCTTAAACATCAGCATGCACACCAAACAGTACTCCACTCAGCCTTATATTCGCAGTATACAATCATTTAATGATTTGACATAAATGTTTTCATTGTTTCAACATTTTCACATAGATGATTACAGATCTCTGTTTTATGCAGTTTCATTTGTGTTGTCTTGACAATAGTTGCCATGATTAAAACTAAAACGAAGAATATGGTGATTATCATTAATGATGAGACAGTATTTAAGTAACTATGTATATAGAATTGTTATATAATGATGCTATCAAAGGACAGTAAAATGTCTGAAATAGACGATAACAAAGGAGTTAATAATATCCATTGGTTTTACTTTTGTTTAAACTTGCTTATTCGCTCACAATATGCAAATATTTTATTAAAACTTAACCCTTATAGAAAACTACAAATAATACTTCAAACATATACGCCAGAGAATCAGATACTCTGCAACGAAAAAGATTGCTGGAAATTAAAAGTGCTATCAGAGGGTTGTCTCTTTAATAAAATAGACGCTTCGATGATTGCCTCTTATTTTAAAACAGTAAATAACCCTGACCCTAGATGTCTTTTAGCCTGATGAAGATATTATCCTTTTCGTTATAGATATTTAAACGATACATTTCAAACAATGTTTGAATAAATAAATGTTGATTATAAATCAAACAGAAAGGAAAAGAGCATGTCAGGAACTTCAATGCGGTCGGGCAAGTGGTACGGACCTTGTAATAAACGAATGTTTAAAATATGGAGTAGATCATCTTATACACTATTTATATATTTCTTGCAATAAAATAATTAGTAAAGGCTATTGTCCAAACATTTGAACTGCTGGACACGTGATATATCTTCATAAAAAAGACAACATTAATCAAATAGAAAACTACCGCGGCATCAAATTGTTAATTCACAATGGTAATTTATGCATAAGAATTTTAAACAATAGACTTATAAAATGTGCAAAGGACTATAAAATTTATATACACCAAGCCAGCTCCCGAAAGAAAATGGAAACTATAAAAATATCTTTGTTCTTGGTAATATAATTATTCACTATGTAAATAAAAACAAATACTATGAATGCCATGGTTGGATTTTTAGCAAGCCTACGATCAAAGCCGAAAGTAATTGACAACTAGGACCGGATATATTAGAGAATTATTGTGATCGCTGGAAACTTGTTGTAAACATTGCAACTACACGCTCTTGGGCAAGCCATGTTGGAAAACCTGGGGTTTTATTATGTATGAGTATACCAAGGTGTAGAAAACGAAAGTTCAAAAGGAGCCTTGCCTTTTAGAATATTTATTGAATTTGAATTGCTAAGATGAAAAAAAAGTTTAGAACGGCACTAACATGTCTATTCACCTAGTTTAGCTATCGAATTAGAAAGATAGAAATATACCAATAAATGATAGAAAATGTATGTTTTGCCATGTTCTAGAAGATAAATTCCACTTTGCTATGGAATGAGGTATGTACAATGATTTTCGGAAAATCTCTATACCAGATTTCTATTTGAAACGTCCCAATATGATTAAATTGAAAGAACTGTAAACAAACAAAAGTCATGATCTACTCAATAAATTACCTTGATGTAAATAACTAACATCCGCTTTGGTCAACAATTTTGTATAAAATATGTTCAGAAGAAATTACACACGCCTTTCTTCAAATTCTCTACTTATTATCACTTATATAATATAATACGCAGATATTGGGGAAGAAAAGGGAATTAGTTTTATTATAGCAAAACGGCATTAATATTTCGGGTACAAGGACAACGTGAATCTCGAGTATGAGACGATATGACCGCTTGTGTGAGACGATATGACCGCTTGTGTGAGACGATATGACCGCTTGTGTGAGACGATATGACCGCTTGTTTGAGACGATGTGACCGCTTGTGTGAGACGATGTGATCCTGAGCAAGGGGCGCCGTGAGCCTCAAATTTTCCAGAAACATTGAATAAAATTTAAAATAGTGTTTGTTTTGTGTTCTGTCCCACGTCTTAATCGATGGAAGATTAAATTAACAAAAATATAACGTAATTGAAAATGAGCGGTTAGAAAAAAGGTCTTATAGAACTTTATTTCATTTACCTAAAGCGTTTATAAAAAATACAACATTTAACTGATTTTGTCTATTGTTTCTTATTGCTCAGCCATGTTAGATTAAACGATTATACGATGGTTTCGCAATTAACTGTGCTTTAATATTTATATCGGATTTTGTACAGTCATAACTAACGACGGGTCGTGATTGTTGTAAAAGTACAGATAACATTACAGCCTATGTGTTTGTCTGGTGATGTTTATATCTTGACATAATATGTTGGAAATACGATATACGGTCTGATTTTAATTTATTTCTATTATATGCACTTAAAGGAAACATGATTGATTTTATCATATGTATCTAGCAATTAACGTTATGACTTAAACCTATCTTAACATCCTTTTTTTTTATTTTCGTGTAACGGTTAGTTCCAAATAAAAGACTAGCTGCATGTATGTAAAGTGTGAAGTACAATAGTAATTGGAAGGAGGAGGGTGGTGAGAACAAACATGCACTTGTAGCTTGCTGCCGTCTTACATCTGCACCAATAGTCTTATTGCCCTTATCGTCGTATTACGAATGCACCTACTCGAAATATCCAGACTTATTAGGGGGTTAACTGATTCTAGTCAATAGGATATATAAGATTCTGAATATTATCCCTGGTATAAGAACCTAGATTAAACTCTACCAGTAGTTTTATTTTGTGTAAAAAAATAAAAAATGACAACTGTTTGTATTATATAATAAAATAAATTTGTGCTATTCATTTTAATACTTTTAAGTCAATAAATTATCTAGATTAAATGACGATGCTATGTTTAAATTGCGAGAAAATTAGTTGAATGCTCAGTGTTCAGTGCACAATGCTTGCACAATACAAGCGCAAAAATACTTTCTTAAGTAAATAGCAATTTAATCATAATTTTTCCAATTAGTTTTTTTTTATCCATGCAAAGTTACAAGAAAGATAGAAAGAAGCGGGTCAAGTAACAAGTTCTGGAACCAAGATTAAACACTCCGTATTTTTACGTCTGAATACACTATTTTGACAAAAACAACTTTTTGTTCTATCTATATTTTATAACACTTTAAAACTTGTGGTAAATATAATCAATAAAGTTATAAAAAATATTTGACTGACAAAGGACAAAAGACAATGAACTTACGTAAATTGTGAAAAAAATGGTTTATAATTCTGTGTTCGATGTATACCGTTAAAGGCATACAACTGCAAAAACAACTAATGCCAATTTCCGATACCATATCAAGAATTTTATGAATAATTCAGAAACTTTCTTCTTCAAAATATTTAGACTTAATCGGTATAAGCATCAGAAATAACAAAATAAATTTAATCTGATTACATTTAAACACAACGAGGTCGTGTAGCGTTAATGTGGGTACTCTCCGGAACCAAGTTGTATTTATCGAGAGCTTATCCAGCATGCGCAATACACTTATGGGCAAATAATTTCCAACGAACGTAACCTAGTTTCGGGAAAGGCCTATAACGCACAATGTTAAAAGTTTATCGATGTTGCAAAATAACTAATGATTAGTTATGTATCTTTCGTTTATGACAGTGACAAACAGACAAACATATAGACAGACAGATAGATAGATTTCCGAAGACTTATCTAATATCAAATTTCCCATTTTAGAATCTTGTCGTTTGGTCATCATAGACTAACATACTTTGCTATGAAATAATCTTGAGACTAAATGCAACCTCTACCAACATTGACATCTCTAAAGTATAGCATTGATGACATTAATATGCGGTCGTAATTCGTCCATTTGCGACCTTTTTAATATAGACCGTTGTACAATTTACTTGCTTGACTTTCTTTTCATTTTTACCATCTACCTTACACAACAGGTACACAGTGACAAATTTCTGCACTGTTTTATATGTTGTTGTTTTCTTTTTTAAGTGAAACTACTTGAGCGTAAACGGCGTTAATGTAAAGAAAACCTCAGTAATGACTTTTGAATACATGGAGTTACTTGATTCATCGTAATGCATAACAAGCACGTATATTGTCATGTATCAACATGGGAGTTTCATAATACTTGATACTGTCACAACGATACCCAATCATACTTATGTTCAATATTGTAGACATGTCATGTCAGTTTAAAGGTGATATATCAAAGTTTTGTTGGATATATTAAGTGACAGTATTGACTTGGCATCGAAAATAAATTCCCTTAGAAAGTCGTTTTCGAAGAAAGAGCAATTAAAATAGCAGTTTCATTGTGGTCAAACCTTTCTTCTACTACAAATATTGTCATATCCATAGTTCAAATCAAAGGCTTATTAACACACAGCAGATGTAACCATCAGATAGGTGGTAGTATAACTAAATGATAATTCATGTAAATATATAGAAAATGCTAATATTAATTAACATAGACATGAGAGTTATCTTCAATGGGGGATTTTGAATTGCCGGCATTTTTGTCGATACTGTGCAGCGATATTTCTGTCATTATAGCACGGGGGCACTTATGTGATGCCCAGAGACTGATCCCGGTCGGTTCATTGTACTGATACCGACGAGTCAGGCGTAATGCTGCCCCCTTAGCCACGATCGTTAGGAGGGAAGCCACTTCTACCAACTTTAATGTCGTTGGTTTGACCAGGCCGGGGTTTGAACCAGCGACCTCCCAATCTGCAAGCCAACGCTCTACCAATTGAGCTTTTGCGGCCGGTATATCTTCAAAGAATAAATATTTAGTATCATATTGCTTATAACTTGACGCAATGGTGTGACTTTTTTTCAAAACAAAAATGACGTCTTCAAGTTTAACTCCTTAGATTAATAAAGAAATAAAACCATACATGTGCATGTTTTAAAACTACAAATAAAACTACATACTATCCTTGTAGTGCTGTAAATTTACATAAAGGATGCGAATCATCTTTAAGGATTTGTTAAGCAACTAATTAGTGTCAGAAATTAGGAAACAGCCTTTACAATTCAAATAATCTTTGTCATACTTGTTAAATACTAGTTACTGTTGTACAAACAACAAAATGATGTGTACTATTTCATTTAGATAATTAGCTACATGACAAAACGTGTTGAAAACAACAAAATAATACAGTTTAAATAACGCAAAAGGACACAAGAAACGTTAATGTATTACGTATTTAATCTACAACTTCTTTTTAATCGATGTGGCGGTTGTTAAAAGATATGATATCGAGTTTACAGGAACAGAAAATACATGAAAGATACGGTACGCTATACTAAATAAACGAAGCAAAAATGATTAAATCATTAGGCTGTTATTGAATAGCGGTTGTTCAAGAACAGCCACGTACATATTTTGAACAGATTAATGCACCCCTGAGCCAAGTGATTAAACACACACACCGTTTAAATTTTTCTTTTATTCACAAATTGTGAGTGCTTACACTATTTCACTTCACTTTACATTGCTCATTGCCGACTATTTTATTTAATTGAATATTCAATGAAAAGGTTGGTTTCAGCATCCTCATTGCAATGCAGCACATGTTCACATTAACAGAGACAATGGCATCCAACAATTAGTTATTCCATTCCACCTCTTATTTTGATTTATTATTGTATTTCAATGCAAGGAAGTGTTTTGCGTCTACATATTCTGCCCTTCTGTACTAAGCATGAACTTAAAACCATATTCTAGCGGGAGATACTTTCGACCAGGACCGTGGCGGATCTTATAATTAAACCAATTCGACGTCTTACACATTATGCCACTATGATAGCACCAACCGTTTTTCTATCATCTCCACGGATTCAATTGGAGAGGGTTAAGGAAAATTAACACTGATTACGACACAATGAATCTATCATCATTTCACGCTTAAACAAGACTAATCCACACTCTGTTTCCAATACATCCGGGATTTTAATGAAGGTTTTGTGCTTGTGAAACATGTTTCTCTCCAGCAAATGAAATCAAAAAATGCCATCACAAGCGCTGCGAATTGCCACAGCTTAAAAGAGTGTAATTTAATTTTCACTTTGTTTAAAAAATATCAAATGTGTTTGTCCTTTTATGTTAAATTGTTTTGATATTTGTTGCAAAAGTTACCCTGACAAAAGGTCTCTGGCTTGACGTTAGATGCATTGACAACTCTTTATATTTCTATATTTTTTCTTTCGTATCATCATGACGAATGTTCAGTCTTGTTCCTTACCAATCGATAATAGGGGAATGTTAAGAAACAGAAGTCAGCGATAAAACGCATTTTCTTGAAAAGAAGTACTTTAAAACCATAAAAAATGGTTTCTATAAATATCGATATTACCCTCAGTCGAGGATTCCACTATCAGATGTCAAAAACTGGAGCAACTGAGCCTAAACTGACACCTAACAAAAACCCTAAGAGCCACAATTACCGACATATTGGCTTCAGGCATCGATACCACTTTGGAGATCTGATTCCATCCGGTTTGTTTACCATTGTGCGGTTGCTGCTCAAACTGAAGTTTCATTTAAGTGTGATAAATACAAGGCCATGAAGAAAACAGTTAAGTGTACACAATTAGGTATTTAATAACTAAAAGCATAACATTCTTAATAGGTAATAAATAGTTTGCGTTGTTCATTGCTGAACTCCAGATGAATTAGATAATTGTAAGTTTTTTAGCTTGGATATAATTTCAAATTTCATTTGAACATTGAATTTGCATGTTTATATCTTTGTCTAGTGCGTATTTACATGTTAATGGATGGTGTAGTTCTGGTGGAACTTAGTCATATTCTGTCAAAATGTTTACGACTTGCTTATATTTTCTTTCTTCGATGAAAGAAATGAACACAGAAAAGCTACAATCAAAACCTATAAACGATGTTTAAAAAGGTTAATTTTTATTTTAGCTTATAAAGCTGTCATAAATTATAAAAAATGTAGAAAAAATTATGGGAGTAAAATTTTCAATTCTTTGTAGTGTATAGTGTTAACATATAAACAGTTTCGAATACTTGACGCAAAGGTTTTCTTCGGATATGTAGTTAGAATAATTGGTTTATCAAATCAATAGATTTTCTTTGTCATCATGTTTGTAACTGATACTAGTTTGCGCAGAAATTACAGTGAATCTGGCTTTATTAGACTGCGTTTAAAGGTGCCTAGTGGCTGCATTTTCCATTACGAATATGGCGAGGACAATGAACTGATAGGACCGAGGTCAAATTATTTTTAAAAATTACAATATGTCTGTTTTGTTATGTAAAAGCACTACGTGGTCTAAAATTGTGAAGCGTACCGACACCTCAGAGGAATAGTACATTAAGATAATCATGCACCGTGTTGCTTTTTATTCTGTTCATCAAGCAATTCATTTGAAAATATTATTTCATTTCTATACCACCATAAGAATATTTCAAAAGATTGAACGATTTTTAAAGTTTATTCAATTATTTCAGACAACTGACGTATATTCTGATTATATTGTATTGCCATTTGAATGGCACTACATATTTAATCATTTAAAGACGAACCCACCAAAGGTGTGTATTTGCTTAGTACATGTAAACATCTCTGCTTCAAGACTAGACAATACGTAACAATGAGGTAAACGTATAACAAACAGAACACATTAAACACTATTAAGAAAGTTCATAATTTAGGCAGAGATAGGTCTGACCTAAAATAGTATTCCTTATCATTTCCATCACAGCATAATAGCTTCAGTTTGGATTTTAGGCCCGTATTCACTAACCATTCTTAAATAAGTATTGATGAAGTTATGGTTTTCATTTTACCGGACATTTAATGTATATATCATCTACATGTTCTAAATGTTGCATGACACTTAAACTTTGCTATTTTTAGCTCAAAATCACATTCTAACTACATACAAAAACTTAGTTCTCGCAGCATTATATTTGATTATTATGTTTATTATTTTACATGTATATAATTATATTTTTTCTGAAACTGACTATATATCATGTCCCAAAATATATTACAATTATCATTTAAACCGTTTAATGAAAACATAAAAACACGTGCTGAAAGTAATATTTTCAATGTAACTATCTTGTTTATTTAATGTTCACGAAACTGTTTCTTTGCCCCTTAGCTAGAGAACTAAGTTGCGCTATGAAATAACACAATCAGACATACAAAAAGTTACGACATTGTTCCCAGGAGTAAGTCTCTTTTAAAAATAAATTAATCAGGTTTACCTACATCACGTCTTCTCGATCATGTTACCCATGGGATACATCAATCTAACAGATAATAATTTCAAAAGTTTACCGCATTTAAAGACTTTTCTTTTAGGACATGACATTTATTATGCACAAGATGGGATATTTCTTTTATAAAGTTGTCAAATTCTTGAAAATCTGTCTCTTATTATGTAAAATGTCAATAAATGTCTTTAAAAGGTAGCAGCAGCGTCATTATTATCAACATAAAATGTTTACCTTGTATAAATGTTGAAATGTTTTCTTTGCTGTTGTGATGCTGTTTTGGGTTTTCCATTAAATCCGCAAATTTTAAGCAATTGTTTAAATACTAATGAGCTAATTAGCTTATTGTTCATGACGTATGTGAAGTTATGACATAATTTAAAACGGATTTGACCAACTGTGACAAAGTCGCTTTAATAAATATTGCTTTATCAACAGTAAAAATTTGTTTGAATATTAAAATGATATCCACGTTAAAGAAGTGTTGCAGTTTACAGTTCGTATTAAGACCGAATCTATATTGATTGGTTAAAAAACGAAATCATGCACAGTGTGTTTAAGTGTATTTTCAGTACATATGCACTATAGTAACACTGCGAAATATATTTTTTGATTCCAGTATCTGCACATAAATTGGAATTATTTTCACCTGCTGTATTGTTATTCACGTCAGTTTTAATCATGTTATAGAGTTAAAACCATATTGAATATTGTACAAACTGTAGACAGTTCAGCTGGGGCATGTATACCCTAAAATAAATACACTGGCACAAGTCATTCTTGATTTTAGTGCATATCAACACATATCTTGTTCACCAACTAAAAGTCTTTGTTAACTGTGTTAACATATAATCTTAATTATTAATTATTTAATTAATAGTTATGGAAAAATGAAAATATATTTGGAAACAGTCATCAAATTGTGTTTTACTTTTTATATTGACAGCCTGCAATGACATCGAACTACTGGTAATGGATATGACAAGAAAAAATGCCTCATATTTGTTGATAAGAATGCTAACCGATGGAGCAAAAGTGTTAGTAACTATTTTGATCTGTTTGGGTTTGGGACCCTATTTTCTTTTTTGAAGCATGCGCAGCGAAGCACAGTTATGAAAACTTGGTTCGTCGGCAGAAAATGTTTTGAGAAGAGAAGATAGTCGGTCTTTGGTGGTACAATACGTTTCAGTTTTTAAAAATAGTAATTTCGGACAAAGAAATTGGCCGATGTCAAGCAAACCGAGTTTGGCATTAGAGCAACAGTTTTATTTATCAGTTGGTCTGCCTATATGCCAGAATAATAGACGACTGTTCATGCAAAAGAATAATTCCTCATATTTATATACTTTTGTTGTACTTTGACTTTTAATTGTCTTATATTTTTTGTGTTTTTTCTCTGTATGTTGAAGTTGTTTGTTTTTTTATTTTCAATTTACGACATTTTATTTAGTCATTTTAAATCTATCATACACAATCAATCACAACACACAGCTATTATTATTAACAGACAGTATCTGATGAAAATATTTGTAAAACTACATATCACTTCATATGAAGCTTATGCCAGTAATGTTTAATTTGTTTTTCTTTCTTTGGATCTACATAACAGGATAAATTTATAATTCGATAAATTAATAACCACGTTGGTTCTGCCATCCAAAGTCAGACCACGTTTCATTTCTTATTTCCTTAAAGTCTATCAGAAGAAGTACTAATAGTTCAATATCCAGGAGCATTTAATTAACATTCACTTCTTTGATACCCTCTTATATACTATACGTTGTAGGTATGGTGACAGTGTTACATGCTGTCTATCTGAAAATAATGATTGATTTATTAAACCACAACTGTGTTTTGTTTTTGTTTTATTAAAAATTCTTTTGGGGGATTGCTTGCTGCAACTAATGAGAAGCATAAACATTCATTTGAATTTTAAGAACATTATGCACCAATCGTTATGAATGTCATGCATGACTATGAATGTCATGCATGACTGTTCATACGGCAGGTTGAAAAGATAGTGTACAGAAGTAATCTCATGATTGAGTTATAACGAGACGTAACAGTGTTATTACCATTGACATATGATAGATCACTGCACTACAAGATTAAAAGGGGAATACATCAAATACATCATTGTCGTGGTTTCGTTGTGCTAATGTACATTACGGCTGAGTAAATTAAGTTGGGAATCAATATTATCGTTGTTGTTGTTATTGTTTTTGTTGTTTGACTCCCATTTGACGGGCACTATGTCATATTATTTTATCTTAATCTTTAAATATATGCGTTCGAATAATTTTAGTCAACAGCGAGCGATATTCACAGTTTTATCATATCCATTAGTTTATAAATAGACACAGAACAAATCACCATATATTATTTTTGATACCACGCCTCTGCGTGCATTTGAACTGGTGCAATATCCAGCTATGAGTTAAGACGTCATACAGAGAGATGCCAGAGGGCGTACAAAAGGAGCACGAGCCTGCTACAACACAGTGTTGTTTAGCTTTATATGAATAAATTGTATGCCGAAAAGAGTGTTAGAGTTCTTACCGGAAAAGTGAAACGATCTTCTTAATCTTTGAATATGTGTGATTTATACTTTCAGAAAGCAAAAGTATTTAAAATGATGTTAATTTTAATAGTGGATGGTTCTTTGAAAAAGATGATGCTAAAGAGTAAGCCGTATGTCCTATTAGAAGTACATGTAGTGTTATCTATCGGTTCAGCACGTGCTGCGTGGTTATTTACATTATTATATAATAGTATTTAATGATACAAATATGTAACGACTTTACAAGAAATATGATACTGACATGCAAGAAATCATTCTTATGGTATAGACTATACCGAAAGCTAGCCATTATCTTGTATATTTCTCTTATTTATGTATAATTTAGAGCTATGTATGGAAAAGTTCTCTTGCAGTGTTTCTTCAAATGCTTAGATGGCTATTGTTAAGTCTCGTTTAAGTAAATTCGAAATGTATTGTTTGTCAGTGAAAAGGCAAGAAAAATGCAAAGATAAATAGCTAGAAAATGTATTCAGTGTGTATTGAATGTGCTAGTTAACTGACTGTTAAATATCGATTCATCTAGGCGCCGTTTGCAAAACACATACGGCAGCAAAGTGTGTCCATGCAAAGTATAGCATATATTGTAAATCTACTTTATAACAAAAAACATAAATAAATATGCTTGCTTATGGGTTTTGTGCCTCTATTTTATATATGATATGCTAATCGATGTTGCAATTCATGATTGTTTGGTTAATATTCTCAACGTGATGTACGCTTTGAAATGACACCTAATGTATATACTTCAAGTGCGTTGAGTTGATTATCTTTTGTATAATGTATGTTATGTATTTGGTGCAATTGTATTACAATAAGCTGCAACTGTTTCATATTCTATTAGTTTTCCATATTTCAATTGGAATAGACAAAACAATTGAAACAAGAATGACAGACAATGAAATGTGTGCTATTCGTTTTATCCTCGAACATGTTTCACATGATTAAACAAAGTACACTGTACCGCGGTGGGATGAGGCATCGGTGGAAGGTTTTGAAGCACCTACTTCTATAATGACCAACACATGGTATCCCGTACTTTTCATCCTGATATGTACATTGTCATATTATTGTTTGTTTGTTTGTTTGATATTTTTCGACACAAAGCACCGGCCCAAAAATGTTTCGTGTATAAAGAGGATTTTATTGAAAATTTAAATTGAACGAAGGACCTAACCAGCAAGTCATAAGAAAACGTCTCAAACAGTCATTGTTTTCTTATGTTCACTTGTATAAACTATTATATTATTGTCTAATAATGGGTTCTATTAAATAAATTTGATAAATAATATCCGAATGTGGTCAGCACCTTTGTAATATATTTTCTCGATCTCGAAACACCACTGTCGGAAGTAAAATAGCCTTTAGCATTTCCTTATTAGACCCTTCATTGAAACATAATCACTATGCGAAGATTTTATTCCAGACCTGATTACACAGGAGGACACTTAATTCCAACTTAAATTAGAATTTGTGCTGACATTTTCCAGTTATTGGCTAGGTTCCTGTGGTTACAATGCAGTCCAGCATGCTATGTAGAAGTACCTGCATAGTAGGTGTGTCGTATTTGCCTCCGGCCAAAAATGCAAAACATAAATAGATCCTTTAAATGTAAGAAACGGGAATATTCATATTATTTGTTAATTAACTATTTTAATTGTGTCTTTGAGGGATATCCTTTTTGCATTTGTGTTAATAGAATTTGCAAATAGTGTGCAGTGTTGACTACATCAGAAGTTATAAATTAAGTTCATGGTTATAAACAAAGTTATTATTTACAAATATATGAAAATATAACTAAATAAATTATGGATTCCAAATATTAAACGTATTCGATTTGTGTGTATCCAAGTGTTCTCCTTGTCAAGATGATATTTTTATGAATACCACCTATGTAGTAGGCTGTTTACAGGACGAAGATACTGGAACAGGTACTGTAAATGTCTTGACCGCGGAGAGGTTGTATCCTGGAAGGTAAGAATATATGACAAAGTCCTATGAGCATTGCAACATATACCAAACTCCGAAAAGGCACAGAACATAGGTATTTCACATGCAAGCCAAGCGAAAAGTAAGAACAAATTTGTGATGAGTCATTTAACGAAAAGAGCAAACCCGACAGTTACCGCCTTGGAACGGTCAGTCGGCAATACGGACCGACTTGGGTGCTTAAACCGGTTTTTCAGAGCTCTAACCTCGCACTTCCTGGCGAATATCTCAAATGCAAGCAATGAGAAGAAAAACGATTTATTTGAATACAAAATGCCCAAGCGCTGATATTTTCTATAATAAGTTAGGACGAAAGAAGTGACGTCATTAAAAAATAATGTCCACATTGTGTTCAGAAAAGAAAAGAATATGGTATTATATTTGATTTGAAAAAACTACACAAAAATGGTTGACTATAAATAAAATTAACTTTCTGAATCATGAACAAACATGACCAGAGACGAATAAATGGTTGTAGCATCCTGTTCATGTGAAGATGGAATTGAATAACCAAAGTCCAATGTCCATCAAAGGAAACTTGCGCGCGTTAATGTCTTGACTCTGCGGAGACGTGCACACTGACAGTAGAGATTTGCAAACGTACTGTAATTGGCTTGGCAGTGGAGAGGTTGTATACTGGCTGGGAAGGCTAACGCACGTATTAAGCATTTCCTAATGAAGGACTAACTACGCGCGGCAGCTGAAAGCTTGGTGTGACAAGATATAATATACCTGACGCATCTCATATGCTAATTTGCTAGGGACTATTGGCACTACAATAGACTTTCTATACAATGTTAGCGTGGCCGATATTGAATAGGTCCCTAAGGGTTATAATGCAATGCAAAATGTTTTGCAGAATTACATGGCTTGAAGAGAATTACATGGCTTGAATGTGTGTCGTGTTTGTTTCCAAATCAGGAAAAAACTGTTTAATATTGTCACCAACTTACATTTTATAATCTTCATTTTTGTTTTTTAAGTCTGTAAAAAGGGAAACTTGCAATGTATACTTGCATTTTGTTTTGTTTCGATAATATTTACGAACGTTTATTGTTTCGCATTATATATATATATATATATATATATATATATATATATATATATATATATATATATATATATATATATATATATATATATATATATATATATATATATATACATATATATATATATATATATATATATAGAGAGAGAGAGAGAGAGAGAGAGAGACAGACAGACAGACAGAGACAGAGAGAGACAGAGACAGAGACAGACACAGAGAGAGACACACAGAGAGAGAGAGACAGAGACAGACACAGAGAGAGACAGAGAGAGAGAGAGGCGTATAAACGTAGACAGAGGCACAGACAGAGAGAAACATAGAGAGACACAGGAAGGAACACAGAGAGAGACACAGAAAGAGACGGAGAGAAACAGACAGACAGAGACAGACAGAGATACAGAGACACACAGAGGAAGACACACAGAGATACACAAAGAGAGACAGACTGACAGACAGAGAAAGACAGACAGAGAGACAGAGACCGACAGAGACAAACAGAGAGATTCAGAGAAAGAGAGAGATAGACACAGAGAGACAGACAGACAGAAAGTCAGAGAGAGAGAGACAGAGAATGAGAGATATAGACATAGAGAGACAGACACAGAGAGACAGCCAGACAGAAAATACATGAAACGATCATTTATCGTCAATCATGCTATGTTTATCATCCTTTTATTCAAACAATGTGTAAATATCAATTTTGCATTCTTATAATTGTTACCTTACGTTATTATTGTTGTTGTTTTTATGATTACTTCTAAGTGAGAGTATTATTATAACATTACTTCAAAAAACGAAAGATTTAATATAAAAACTTTAGCATGTTGACAGTCTATACTGGAGCATTTCAATCCATGCAAGTACCATTTTAGACAGAGCAACCAGTAATTTTGAGACATTTAAGGTAACCGCAACGATTGATAAAAGTATTTTTATAACAATAAGTATTTCCTTAGCCTTAAAACGCCATTTTTTATTTTGGCGCCATTTTTTCAACAATCAAGAAAAGACAAATGTTTTGTCAGGAAAACACTAAATGTAGCTTTAATAGTTTTGCATTACTTTGGAAAAAATAGTAAATTAATGTGACATATGGTCAAATATCAACACATCAGTGGTCCATGTACTTTTGAAGAGTTTATCCAAAACGAAACAAAGATAGTTTAATACATTATATCCCGATACCACTGTCACAGTAAATCATTGTTAATATTGTGCTCTCAATATGATTTCTCAAACTTCATTTTATATAAATTCTCACATTGATGTTTGATTTTCTATAATTATGCATGTTATTGATCTATACATGTAGCAAAGTGGCATAATATGTGCGGACCGTCTGGCTGATTTGTAAAACACATTTCTGTAAGACAGACTGTCTGCCTAACGTAACTGATTAGTCCCCACCGGTATATATTTGCATAAATAATAACTGCTAAGAGACTGAGTATGTTCTGTCTGCCAGTTGGTTAATAGGCCTTGAAAAAAGTAACTGAAAGACAACCTTGTACCTCAGTAATGACTTAGTTAAATTCAGCTAAGAATTACACCTGGTGCACTTGTTAACTTCATAAAGATTGTTTTTGTTGTATTTGTTGTTGTTTTGCCTAGTTTTGCTATCTTTTTTCACGATGACATCTCCCCCCTTAGTTACACAATAAAGTTTAAATGGCACCTTATTAAACATTTCTTGTTAACTAAAGTGATAATGGTATTCCGATATAGTATTGTAAGGTAAAACAATCTATGAACGGAATCATTGTATAGCATCTGTCTGTTCGAATCAATAGTTATTTGTTCGACACGAAAGTTCAGGGCCCTCTGTTCGAACTCTGAATCTTGCAAGCTTTGTTTTCATTATTTTGTTAACTTCATTTGACTTTATACATAAATCTTCCTATTGCTATTTTTAAATGGAATGATATTTCTGTGAATGAGAAAAAAGACTTGCAATATATGCTATTGCGATATATATGTTTAAACAGATTATGTCAAGTGATTTATATATTAACACAAAGTTATCAATTATGTAAACATATACTTACTTTGTCTTTATTTTCGCCACTAAATGCCGGTTGTACAGCACAGGTTTTTTATACAAATGCCATACTTGTATTAAAACCCGCTATTGAAAATTGTTCTGTACTATAAAAAATACATTACACTTTACAAAACTTTAATTGTATTTAATACAGAAAAGCATTAAATCAAGTGAAAAGGAAACAATTAAATTAATTTTCGGTCTACTGTAATAACAGCAATCGGACCTAGTTGAACAGGAGCACTAGAAACCGGGATGTGGAAATTAGGAGGCCTGCAAAAGAAAATTGTGGAACCGTAGAGATGGTTTTCAGTTATTTAGAGCGACACAAGTACAAAACATGAAAATATAACTGAACACAAAGACATATATCAAATGTTTTAAGTAAAATTAAATATTTTATTATGTAAAATAAATTGATATGAAATTATTCCCCTTCATTTTCATACATTGTTTTATATAAGCACGACTTCTAGTATTACTGGCATAATAAAGACTGAGGAGACCTTGGTTTAACTTCATGTCCTTGTCTTTAACAAAATACCATAGATGAAGCCAGCCATTTTTACCATTATACAAGTTTATTGTGGGTTTTAATATATAGACTGCAACATTATAATGAAATATATTCCCATTGTCCCTTATTAGAAAGATAAAATATCCTTGCGTTATGTAAACTTACACTTAAGTATCGCCTGAATCTCATTTTATATCATAATACAAGAAGAACACAGAAATCATACTAATAATAGGTAAATAAGAAAAGGTCCTATCAAAATTTTCACAGATATTTAAATTTTATTTACCTGTAGACAAGGGAAAACAAGGTAAATGTAAATGTTAAAAAAAACACAGAGACGAGACATAACAACTTAATAACTTGACATAATAACTTGTCTACAAAAACAAATAAATAGGCCATATGATAACTGCTTCATCGTTATGCATTATAAACATTATTATTCAGGAACATTGGGTTTTCAGTAATGTGGAGTTATTGTGGTATAAGTAGAAGCTCTCAGAAATAGTAGTAGCAGACGGTAAACTACTCACCTTTTACAAGCCTTGTGGTTTCTGCAACCCTTGGGAACTATCAAAGAGACCAGACATCGCAAATATAACCCAACTTTAAAAAATGTTTTATTTCTAGTCAGCACAATTTGGATAATCGTACAACATAGCGGTGCTACATTGGTTTATTGTTCCGAATTTGGTAACATTCTGTCCTCAATAATCTAATATTTTCGACAAATGTCTTCAGAGGGCCCAGCTAAATCAATATACCTTGTCTCGAAAAATAAAAATGTTTAACGACTGTCAACATGACTATGAGTCTTGATCCGTCAGGCTTTAACAACTATCTCATCGTGTATTCTACTTAAACATTACAACAGTATTCATTTCAGGAATTTTTGGAAATTACATTTCTACTCAATTACAACTTCTAATTTACCAGCTTCAGACAGAAATGAACGCCAGTGGGTTTCCATGTCTTTTGAAGCAACTATGCACTACTGTGACACTACAAAATATATTTATCATGAAATATTTCTGTATTAATTACCATTCGTTGAATTTGTTAATTATTTTTAAATTAAAATCAACATTAAATATTGTTTTTATCTAAGAGATAGCAATAATTTTGCTCATAAGCTTTGGTTTATTCTTGCTATATTGTGTTACTTAGCTTGCATAAGAAGACCTAACTTGAGTGGTTAATGTAATATTACAGAATACAGAAAATATTTGAAGACTGTGTGAAAAGATTATACCATTTTATTTTGTTTTTGTTGTTTTTTCTTTAAAAATGACCATAATTTCATGTGATTATAGTGATATCGATTTGTGTATGTATAATGCGGGGATATATAAAAGGAAGCATTAAGAATACAACTCTAAGAAAGGAAAATCTAAAATGTGTGATCGATAGTTGTATAAAGCGGACATGGATTGCTGAAGAGAAAAATTAGCTGTCGTATTAAAGGTTTGAAAGTTTACTTTATATATGAAGTCAACTTTTAATTACTGTTTTGTCAGTGCTATAATAGGTTCCTTTGTGGCATAAACATGCTTTGTATGTAACGCGTTATGGTGAGTAATATCTGATTTCATATGTTCTTTTTTATGTTGAATGTTGCTTTTACTATCAGGTGTTCAATAACAAAATACATGTGTTGTAGTCAAGCCTCAATAATTGGTTGATTAAATTGAACATTTTTTGTAGAAATAGCTCTTCTTAAATGATAATGTTCTTTGTAGTGCATTGCAGCACTTGATGAGAAACGTTATCGATCAATCTCATTGTAATGGCAATCGGTAACAGTCCGTATCAATGCCATTACACCTTTGTTTGTACAGTAGATTGCAAAAAGCATGCACAAATGTAGAACACGTATCTTGGTTTTGATATAAACAGAATTAACAGCGATGCTTGTCTTCACAATATTATGAAAGATCAGTACCACATAATACAATTAATAAGACATCCATTGAAGGCACTCAACATTTCTTGTGCAAGTATATGGAATGCAATACGTGATCAACAGGTAATGTTATCGATTTATATTGTATATTTCCATTCAAATCGAAATATTGCTTTGTAGCTGTGTCAGGGTTATATGCATACTAAGCAATATTGACGTTTTATTAAGCAATTACTCATCACTTAGAAGATTTTGGCGCATTGCACATTATAGCGTACATTTTTTCAACACTTAGTAAAATTACTGTTTTATTTTGCTTTTATCTAAGCATCCATATTAACTCTTCGCTACAAATAAAATGTGTTTATGTTTTGAAGGAGCAATTGATGAGACGAGATAAATCCTCAATTTTAGGTATGTTCCATTATTAAAAAAGATACATAGGCTGCAAGTCGAGGAAGGGATTTTTCTAAAGATATATTTAACAAATTTTGAAAAAGAAGAAAAACTACAATATGATTATATTTATCAATGACATAATCAGCTACATAAAAATACAACTTTTTTGGCTGGGTCTCTGCAATTATTTAATGAATTTACCCAAAGTGTTTTGCGTCTACTGTTTAATGTCTAGTTCTATCTCACTTATACATTGACATTTAAACAATTATATGACAGTCAGTACGTACATTTAACTTAACACCAGCATAGCAGCATTAAGTATTAAGTCACTTACTGTTTTGGAATAACAAATATTTACATACAGACAGACAGATCGTTTATTAAAGTAAAACTAAAGAGGTTCTTGCTAAATACAAAAACATAACAATAGAAAAGGAATACATGTTGACTGAAAATTGTAAGCGTGAAGGTCTTTTTCTATTTATAAGGCAACAAAACAACACTTGTAAACAGTACCTACATAACAAATGTTATACGAAGTCTCGAAATTTGGTATGCAATTAACTTAAGACTTTGAAATGGTACGACCACTAATATCCGCATTATCGAGAGCAATCTTTACAGCACGCCACAAACACATTTATTTATATGCCTTACTTTTTTCTTCACAATATTTCTCCAAATGCAATGTTCTTTGATACAAATGTGTAACCATAAGACACACAGTCCTGACAAAACTTGAATACAGAGCAAATATTACACGAAGAGCTATAAAAGTGTTAGTGCAGTTGTGTGTGAAATTAGTAGTATGGCAAAATCTAAAAAAAAATACACCACTAGATCCGCCGAGCCTTATTGCTCGATACGACTAAAAAGCTTTTAACTGGGTTGTGAGAAAGATTTAATCAGCAAAAAATGATTATTAAAAAAAAAAAAACAATACAATCTTTTTTAACCTGAATATGAAATTGCGTTCAAAAAAATTGCAGTCAGCGCTTGGGCTGTTTTATTTGTTCTTATAATATATCAGCGCTTGGGCTGTTTTATTTGTTCCTATAATATCTTATAATATATCAGCGCTTGGGCTGTTTTATTTCAAACTAATATCTCGTTTGGAATTTTTATTTTTACGTTGCCGAGACTTTTATCTACTGTACATACTGTACATATGTTTATAGTTTATTTTATTACTAGTTTTTATGTATGTATATATAAGTTCCTTGTATCTGTTTTAACTCCCGATGCAGGTGCTTACTGTTAGTTGTTTCACTTTGACGGGATGTTATTTACACTGTTTGTTTGCTAGAAAAACCTTCAGGAAGTGCGAGGTTGGAGCGCTCTACAAACCAGGTTTAAGCACCCCAGTTGGCCCTTTTGCCGATTGACCGTTCCGAGGCGGTAACTGATGTTTTTTTATTTATGTGTGTTATGTCTCATCTCTGTGCTTTTGTCACATTTGCTTTTTAGCTTGTTTGCCTTTGTCTATTGGTAGATAAAATTTAAATATCTGTGAAAATTTTGATAGGACATTTTCTTATTTACCTGCAGTTTGAAACTTAACTTTTGACAACTGATGTGTGTAGAAGTTTACTTGTTTCTTTTCATAATTTAGTGTTTCCGTAGTAATTCTTTAGAATACACAAAAGAAACATAGCACTATAATATAAAGTAACAATGCGTCCTTTAACCGCTAACAGAGAATAAAAATTTCGTGTGCAAATATGAAAATAAGGTCGCTTCTTAATGCTGTGACGTCACCCCATAGGCATTTCCAAAGCCAGCTAAATACTGTCAATAATGGCTCTGACCGTCAGAAGACGCCATCTGGGGAAATATTGAGGAAGCTGCAATGGCAGCTAATGGAGCCCTTAGGTCACAATGACCAACAAAATGGCTTCGTGCCGAGATAACAGTCTCACGCTCGGGTAACATGAAAGACATAATTGTATAAAAGACCCCTACTGAAATCTGTGACAATTTTAGCCGGTAAACAAAAACCATATTTGCTAATGGCGGTTGCTGGTCATTATCTTATACTGTCAAAGTAAGATTAAATAGTAAGCGTGGTGTAAATGTACAACATTTCTTCCAGTTGAATCATTCTTCCGAATGTCTAGAAAGGATTTTTTTTTCGAGCTTAAATATTTTGTGTTGAGGTAAGAAAGCTTTATAAATATTTCCTAACAGACGTCCAGCACATTCACTATGCGGAGTAATTCATCATTAATTAAATACACATAAGACAAGAAACAAGGAACACGTTAGGTAAGGTCAAAAAAGAGGAAGACAATTATTCAATTTATTTGCATTATAGCAAATGTTCATTCACAAATGATCAGAAAGGTCTGACTTTAAAACTATTTTCTCTCAGCAGATGTTTAATAGGAAGATAAGAAAATGTCCTATGAATTTAAATAAGAATATATGACAAAGTCCTATGAGTATTGCAACATATACCAAACTCGGAAAAGGCACAGAACAAAGGTATTTCACATGCAGGCCAAGAGAAAAGTAAGAACAAATTTGTGATGAGTCATTTAAGGAAAAGATCAAACCCGACAGTTACCGCCTTGGAACGGTCAGTCATCAATATGGACCGACTGGGGTGCTTAAACACGTTGCAAGATGGTGAGTATTTGGACTAAATAGCAATTAAGATGCAATAAAACTTGTCAATATCCTTTTCAAACTAAAGCAAAAGTATTATCGAAATAACGAAAATGAAGGTGTAGTGAGTGTGCACGCATGTTATCTTTAAGTCACTATTGAAGACATAATGCTATTTGATCTAAAATTGCTTTAAAGGTAGTAGGATCTGGCATATTGCCTATATCAAATACGTGTATAAATATTTTACGACTGCTTTGGGGAACGTGGGCATACTTTCTGCATTAACCCATACTTAAGTTGAAGTGATGCCGGATTTGAACACTTCTTTTACTGGAAGACAGTAAAAATATCAAAAAACACTGTATGTTTATTATGTCCAAATTTACTGATAAGCACGATAATGAACAATATCTCTGCTAACAATATCGACGTCGGAGCGGATTTCCCGGATGATGATATCTCAAAAGTGAGTTTTGAGGTGCGTTTGTTGTTATGTTGTAGTAGTAGTTGCTGTTGTTTGTTTGTTTAATTTTTGTAGGGGTTGTAGACAGACACCTAAACAACACGACGTGTCTTGCTTGTTTTGGATTGTCCGTAATCGTTTTCATTATGTTCAACGCATGCTTGGCTTTGTTAAAAATTGTTCGTCGTATGCTCTGAGTAAATATTTTGTGAACCATTGAACGTTTGTGCGGTTGCTGTAGGTTACATGTTTCTTGTGTATGAACAAATGAGGTTTCAAAAAGTCAATATTCATTCAAGAATAAAAGATATCGCTTTAAGAAATGTTTCAAAGAAATTATTTCGTTAAAGTAAAGTTTCTCGTTAACGATCTGACACGTTGGTCTAACATATTTATATAACCTGATACATAGTACTAAGTTATACCTATCTATGATTTGAACATTTGACTTACACAATTTTAACTTTCAGTTTGTTTGTTTGTTTGCTAAATGGTTTTAGTTTGACAAACCCAAGATACCCAGATGTTCTCTTTAGCCATGTATAGACAACATCTTAACTGCGAGATGCGAAACAACGTAGACTATCTACGTACGGCCACTGAAATATACAGATCTGACATGACCTCGCCAACGCTAGACCTCACTTGCTTATAGACACATCAAATGATTTCCAGCTGTGTTAATTATCTCTCCTGCTACTAAATATGTACTGGTATGTTCTAAATTGCAGGCACTCACCTTACACAGCGAAGAAATTAGCCATAATTTGACTTTGTTTTTAACAGCCAGTCGAAACATGGAAAGCCAAAGCTTTCTTATGTATCCGTTAGTTATCTTAATATTCATTTTTATTTCACAATAAATCCTATATTTCAATCTTTACCGTTTCAGTTACTCGTCCCGTTTTATAAAATTTACACTAAAATATTACGGAAGATGTCACAATAACAAAGATTTATATTACCGATAATATAACAATTATAGTCTGACCGTCTTCTCAACTGATGTTTTTCACTTTTGATCTATTAATATATATTTTTCTGGTTGCCAATGACTGACATTTCTAAACAGAGAAATCCATTAGAAGCATTGTGTAAAAATTACTAATTCGGTACTTTGTACAGTTAAAGTAGTGTTTGCTAAATCATGCGAAATTCCAAAACCATGATCGTTAGTTAGAAAAATAAATGGATAGAAGTTTATTCGTAAATCGAGACCAAGGCCTGTTAATGCACAAGCACATAAACATTCACAATTATCAATAGTATGTTGATTTAACAATGTTCCATTTTACAACACGACATGCGTAATGCAGAATAGTAGCAATTTAAATTTAGTTTTCAACTAATAATAGGGTAAGCAATTTTAACACCCGTATTATAATTGTCGTGAGATATAAAGAACATGTTTCATAAAATATAAGCACTAATCGAGAACAAATCTTTTTTGTTTTCTTTTTTTTTCAAACAGAAAAACGTTAGTTTGAAAGTTTTACTCCGACTTGCAGAATAATCAAAAGCAACAGAATATTCAGATCGCGTGCGTAACATTTCCTTGATGTATACAGCTTGTTTAACCACTTGTACCTTTTAATCCAGTCAGAACATGTTAAGACCGATACATATCTGAAAAATGAAAATAACTGGGTTGCGACAACAGAAATATTTGCAATCCCTTTCGGCTAAATTTCATACCAACGAGATTTTAGCTGTTTTTTATGTTTTCAAATATCCATATCATTTGTTTCAACGACGATGTCTTGAGAATAATAAAGTGGTATAACTAATTTAACTTATATGTCTTACATCTTGGGGGATATTTGATGACATAATGTGCACATTACACTTTCAGTTTCAGTAGCACACCAGCGTACAACGTGTAACGTCCTGCAATTATACACATTATACAATTTTGTCAGCTACTTATACAATTATGTATTAATAATATATAACAATATTATACGCCATAAATTAATAAACAATTTTTGACACGAGTTGGCTTCGAACCAGTAGCATGGGTTTCTGAAGCAGCGGCTATTCCAGCTGAGCTGTGGAGGCTTGCTATTCTATAGCGTATTAAACACACCATACTATCACGATATAGATGGATAAACCAAACAAATCAAAATATAGAACAAATGATCACGACAAATCATTACTATATACATGTATGTTTATATATACTATATATAACCAGTAAATAATTTGACTACTTTAAGTCACTCTACCATATTAGAACACGTTTACACTGACACCAATTTCGATTTACATAAGCATTCTACAGCATTGTTTTCGAGGACGGTACACGTGACACTGCGTAAAAAATAATGTTAGACTTCAACAGAACTAATATTAAAAGTAGTTATACTATGTTATTATTTTATAACTAATAGGTTAACGATATCTAGTCTGAAGAATGTTTTAAGTGTTAAACAGAAGAAGATTTGAGCTATTTTTACATTTGAAATATTCCTAACATTTGCATTGACAACTAGTTTGATGTATTCAAGCATAATCTTGTCAAGGGGTATGTACCTTTTGAGACAGCAATGGTTTCTATGGCACAGAGTGACGTAACAAATGTGAGCAAACACGATTCCTTTAGTAGTTCCTACGTACCTTTGGGACAGCAGTTGTTACTGTAACACACCATGGATCCAGTGTGATGAGAGGGGTGCCCATGCGTGATTCATTAAACCGTCTAATCATGGTTTATACAGCAAGTTATCTCTTTCATCGTGTGACATTATTATTATTATTATTAAACCGATAATAAATGTAATAATTTGATATCCTTTTTCATTGTCAGCACAATTAATTTGATATTCATATGGTATCATCTACTCAAATCCTACATTTTGAAAGAGTCATTTTGAAAATTCTAATGAAATATGTACTATTTTTCTATATAAATCGTGATGTTTTAGCATTATTATTAATGTTTTATCTGCAATTAGTTAATTAACAACTTACTCTAAGGCAGGTTAAAGATGCGGTACGAAAAGAGTTGCGTTTTAAATTTATTGGTCAATGGTTATTTTATGCATAATGAAAATGGGATTGTATAAAAAATATTTAAAACATCAAGTTCAGTTGTGAGGAAAACAAATTAGTCACAACATTCGCAGTGGGATCAGAAGACAAAATGTCACAGGATAAAATGATTAATAGCCTGGTTTGTGATCTTGGTTTAAAGGATAAAAAATGTTCTATGGCTTCTTTTATTAGTTTATCACGGAACATGCATCATTGTACTGGCACATGTTTGCAATATAAGAGCAATATGCATTCGTGTTATTCTTTTTTTCAAATTGCGCCTTTGAATTATGTTCTGTGATTAGAAATACCAATAACAAATTATCTTTAATTTGCAATTTCTTATTCGAATCATTTTCAGTTAATGACAGTTTGCATGTTGTCTTTCTGCGTAATTCTAAATCCCTTTGAACGTTTTAAAATGAACAGCTAATGATATTATTTTATAACTTAAATACGTATAGCTTGTATAAACATTAATTAGTGTGTGGTCATGTAAGTTTCGGGCCTCGTAAGTTATTATCCCTTATTACATAACTGCAGCGACCAAAATAATATACCTTTATCCAAGCAATTATAAAAATATTAGTTGAGAAATTCCTATTGATAAAGAATAAAAGACCATATAAATGGCTGATTTCATAAATGTGCATTAAGTATATTTAATAAATGCTGATTTCATTTTTTTAAAATTACTGATATACCTTAAAACATGCACAATGCATGCATGTCATAAAATCGACTTAAGTCTTGTATTTGTACAATCCTGTGAGAAAATGTTGACAAAACGACACCACTAACAACTAATTTCCATAAAAACGCGTCGTTTTAAATGTATATTTGTTATTAACCTGTTCCAGTGAACAGATTGTAGCAAAGATTCCAAAGCATGAAAAACCTAGAAGGACTCTATTGGAAGTAAATTTGAATCAGTCAGGTTTAGTTAATGCATTTTAAAAAAACAGTCTGACACATTAATGTAACTTGTGGGGTTGGTTTTGCAATGCAATTAGCGTCATCTAGAGCACTGTTGAAAGTTTATCTTAATATTGCTTTTGAAATTCAAATGTTTTCTGGATTTAAGACATTTATCTTTCATGTTCCAGCATCATTGTATGCAAGCCAAAAACAACCAACATGTGTTGGATCATTTTGTCTTTTGCCTTTTCAAATTTTAATGTATGTTGCATGTTCATGAAACATGTGCAATGTGGAGGTCGAAAAACATTTCCCTATGAAATAACCTATGTTGCCATTTTATTAATCCTTTCAGGATAATTACGGGTATTTTCCTTTGACGTACATTGGACGTTAGTACTCCAATGCCATCTACTAATGAACTTGATGCTAAAATCATTTACACGTGTCCTCTTGTGACGTTTGTCTTTGGTTCAAACATTTAATTTCTTGGACAATCACGACTTTTACTTAAGTGTTTTAATAAAACAGTAATTTTCCCCTTAAGCAAATACCATGGAAACATTTTTTTTTATAATGTAACTACTTATTTAATAACTAAGATTTTAGAATACATCAGCGTTTAAAATGTTTTGTGACAAATAGATACGTCTTTGTCACAGTTATTTTTATTAGAAACCCCAAAGGAAATGTAAGATTACAAGACAACCTGGTATCTGTACCTGCTGCCATACCAGTAGTCATCCACCACAGGTCATCACAACAACCCATCACCATCACATCAGCCTGTGTGAGCAACCTTGTTCCTGTATCATGTGTCAGCCAGCAACATAGACCAACTCACCATAACACCTCCAGTGAAAGCAGTCTACACATGTGCTTACTAAACCCCTGGTCAGTGTGTAACAAGGCTGAGACCATCAATGACTTCATTATTGACCAAAATGTGGATCTGTTAGCACTAACAGAGACCTGGGTCACTGGCACAAGTACTGACAGCCCCATCATCAGCGCTCTTCTGCCTCAGGGTTACATTATAGTGCACAACCCAAGGAAGACCCGGGGAGGTGGTACAGCTGTAGTTCACCGTGACACTCTTAAGGTCAGACAGGTCAACATCACTACAACCTACAACTCCTTTGAAGTACTTGAGTGCACTATAAAGTCTTCTGTGTTGGTGAGGTTGTGTGTGGTATATATACCTCCAGGTGCAGCTTCTCACAAGATTTTCTATGAAGAATTTGCAGATTACATATCACATGTGATCACTTCTCCAGGCAGTCCACTGATAGTTGGTGATTTCAACTTTCACATCAGTGAAGCCAATGGCAAGGAGTTTATGGCCTTGTGTCATTCTCTGGACTTGAAGCAACATGTGTGTGATGCTACTCATAGAAATGGAAACATATTAGACCTAGTGCTCACAAAGTCAGATGACAAACTGGTGACAGCAACAGCATCAGCTGATCATGGTTTTTCTGACCACTACCCAGTTTTTAGTCATCTGTCTCTTCAAAAGCCTTGTCTCCCAAAACAGGAAGTCACTAACAGGAAGCTGAAATCCATTACGTCACAAGCACTCAAGGGGGCATTAAGAGAGTCTTCTCTCTCATCAGTTGACATTACTACCTTGTCACTAGATGCCCTGACTGACTTGTATCACACCGTGCTTCAAAGTGTACTCGATGACCTTGCCCCACTGAAAACACGCACCATCACAGTCAGGCCTGAGGCAAAATGGTATGATGACTCCATCAGGCATGCCAAGCAAAAGCGGCGTCAGGCAGAACGAGCATGGAGGAAGTCCGGACTCACAGTGCATAGAGAGGTATTCATAGAGCTCAGACAGAGGGTCAATGACCTTATTTATGAGGCTAAAACAAACGACTTCAAAGGTATCCTAGAAGAGCACAAAGCTGACACCAAGCAGCTCTTTCGCGTAACAAATGACATCCTCGGTAGAAACTCAGTGTCTCCACTGCCATCAGGAACAGACTCTGACATTGCTGATATGTTTAGTGAGTTCTTTATTGAGAAAATACTCAGGATAAGAGACTCTATTCCATCTGATAATGTCACTATTCACATTCCACCTCCTGTTGTTGAGTCCATACTTGCTGAGTTTCAGCCTGTCACAGAAAATGAAGTGATCAAGTTCATCAAGTCCTGCGCCAATAAGCATTGTGATTTGGACCCAATGCCTACTTCACTGGTAAAGCTGGCCCTCCCACAGCTCAGTCCTCTCGTCACATCCATAATGAACACTTCAATCAAGACAGGGGTATTTCCGTCCAGCTACAAGCAAGCCTTGGTCACACCACTCCTCAAGAAGCCCAAACTCGACCCAGAGCTCTGCAAAAACTACAGGCCGGTCTCAAATCTTGGCTTCCTGTCTAAGATATTGGAGAAGGTAGTCGCAGCACAACTAGACCAACACCTCACCCGCAACGGCCTACATGAGCCTTACCAGAGTGCCTACAGAGCTGGACAAAGTACTGAGACCACCATGCTCAGATTGTACAACGATGTAGTGATAGCCCTTGGGGAAAAGAAAGTTGTACTCCTCGTCATGCTTGATCTGTCGGCAGCGTTCGACACGGTGAATTACAAGTGTCTGCTGTCTATTCTACATGAACTAGGAGTTAGAGGTACTGTTCTTCAGTGGTTCGAGAGCTATCTCCATCATCGCCAGCAAAAGATCAACATAAAAGGCACCCGCTCTGACTCCAAGGAACTGAGCTGTGGTGTCCCACAAGGTTCGGTCCTCGGGCCGATCCTCTTTAACATCTATACATCATCACTGGGTCGCCTTTTACGTCAACAGTTGCCACTCTATCAGTTTTCCGCTGACGATTCTGAGCTCTATCTGTGTGTAAAACCAAGTCAGCTTGCTATGGCTACTACACAGATTGAGGATTGTGTTGGACTGATACAGGCCTGGATGTGCAAGCATCAACTGAAGATGAATGACGAAAAGACTGAATTCATGGTGATATCATCCAAGCACATGGCAGCCAAGATAGCACCTCAGTCCCTCGCCGACGGAGGTCACCACATTGCCCCATCCCCCACAGCATCTAGTCTAGGTGTTTTGGTTGACTCAAATGCCAACATGGAAGCCCACATCAACAACATCTGTAAAGGGGCCTACATTCAGCCTCGTAACATCGGTAAGCTGAAAAGGTATTTGAGCCAAGATTCCTTAGAACTGGTCATCCATGCATTTGTGACAACTAAGCTGGATTATTGTAACTATTTGCTCTGTGGCCTTCCAGCAACACTCATCAGTCGTCTACAACGCGTGCAAAATGCTGCTGCAAGGATCCTCACAGGTAGCCCACGGCACTGTCACACTACACCACTGTTACGCGCACTACATTGGCTACCTGTTGAGAAGCGAGTCGAGTTTAAAATCCTTCTCCTCGTTTACAAAGCTCTCCATGGTGATGGACCAGCTTATCTACAAGACCTCATCACCCCACATGTACCAGCTCGCAACCTACGCTCTGTTGATCAACATCTAGTCAACATACCCTTTACCTCATCCAGCTTGGTGCAATCACGAGCTTTCAGTGTGGCAGGCCCACGACTGTGGAACTCTTTACCATGTGCAATTAGATCTGCTACCAGCATTGTACTTTTTAAGAAAAATTTAAAGACTCATTTATTCATAGAGGCATATGCCAAGTGATAAAGAACTGCATATTATAACTGGTGCTTACCATTCTACGTGAACTATATATTGAACTTTCCTAGTCATAATGTTGCTTTTAATCCTATATGTCAATTTTAATTAAATAACTTTTTATGTAATCAGTAACTACTTTTATTGTATAAAGCGTTTGGAGCTTATTGTAAGAAACTTACGCTATATAAAATAAACTTTTATTTTATTATATATTATTATAGCTCTGTGAACCGGTTGCAACACCGCAGTCGGCCCATTTCCCGACTGACCGTTCCAAGGCAAAGCC
Source organism: Sinonovacula constricta (assembly GCA_007844125.1). NCBI lineage: Eukaryota > Metazoa > Mollusca > Bivalvia > Cardiida > Solecurtidae > Sinonovacula > Sinonovacula constricta. The sequence continues at coordinate 58,570,027 of CM017556.1, forward strand.
TGTTTGTTTTTTGTATGTAATTTCTTGTCTCACGTTCAGGTTTTTCCTGTAGCGTTTATATTTGACTAGATTGTGAATTTGTGAAATGCCTGTCGAAATTTTAATAGATGTTGCAATGCTAATTGTACTTAATTCAATTCTGGAAACAAAATTAGGAATATTAGTTTCTGTCTGACAAATAAATCGATTTGACCAAGTATATACTTACACATGACATATGCTGTCCGACATAACACCACAATGTTTTTGATAATGAGAATTTAGCATTTTAAGTCTTTGTGAGAGACAACGTTCTATATCCTGATATGTTGTTATTAACACAAGTCTTAATGTGAAGGGAATGAAATGATTTATCTTTAGGTAGGGACAGCAAATATCTTTTTTTGTTGCATGAGGTAAGGGGATAAGCATACGTACGCAAACGAATATGCTTACAGGTCATAAATATTTTGGACAATTCTTTTCAATTGTTAGTTTTACATTCAAAATCATTCTCATGTGACATGAACTGGGGAAACAGTGACGAGACTAATGGCAGCTTATAGAACTCCTAAGGTTACAATGACCTATATAATTGCTTCCTGTAAATTTTGCTCTGTGACGGTAGAGTCAACAAATTAATGTAAAAACGTTGTTTTGTATGATACATATTTATTCGTAGTAAACTATGCAGTATTTAAGGAACAAATTAAATTTTCATGCAAGATATAATTCAATATATATATATATCATCAAAATGTATTAAAATGTTTCAAACGGATTATAAATTATACATTTGCAATAAATATGAGAATTATGAAGGAAGAGTCTTCGAAAATACATACGGTAGTTAGATAATAGTCGGAGTAATGGAAAATTAAAATAAAACATTGTTGTCGCATACACATGAGTCTGCTGGACTCTTTCACAATGCACTTGAAATATTAATTTTATGTTATCATAATTGACATATATTCAAACCTAATTTCAGGATAATTAAATGTATATGACTTCTACTGTGTGAGCAATTTTAAAATATTTTGCTTAATTAAATAAAATGCGATGCCTTTTAATGAGTGAGAGGTTTTGGATTTAACTTATAATTTGATTATGTACATTATCTGAGAATAATTTTTAATATTTAGCTGTAATGTAGAAATTTATATGTTTAAATAAATTTTTATTTTAGAATATATTGTCATGTTACATAAGAATGACCCGCCATATAGTTTTGATCTCGTGTCGGTTATATTCCAGGACACTGCTTAGGCCACTAGAAGTACCTCAATCAGAGAAAGAATTTTCTAAGATTTGTAGACGCTCTTGTAGATTCTGGAATGTTTTAATGGGTGATGCGACTGGTACCTTCTCGGTTTTTCTTAGCAATTATAAGTAAGACTGTATTCTTGTTTTACGTAGACCTAGGTAACACCTTCAAAATACAAGTAGCAGACCAACAGTATACAGTTTAAGTCTGTGTGAGAATTTTAATTCGGACTTTAATTACAACGAATGTATTTGGAATTATACTTAAAATATCCACATTTTCGGACATTTATAGATAATTGTGGATTGTAAAGGTCAAATAATACGATTTTGGTGTGGCAATGTTTTTTAATTTTGAACTTTCATAAAATAACACATAAATAAAACCAACAATCGCAATCTATGTTTAAAGCTGAAGCGATTATCTGCCTTTGACTTTGTGTTACATCCACGCTGCGAACGCGTCTTGACTGCACATGACAAAATGCGAAGTCATATCTTTCACTCGGTTTAAATTTAAAGCGTATCGTATCTTGAACATCGTTTTTCAATATTTACAGTTGCATGTAATGTAACAAAATTGTTTTACCAGACTTCATTGCTCATTTTAAACGGCCTTGTCAACAACTTTCGCTTTAGTTGTGTGAAAGCCTCGGACTTTTTTACGGACAAAATATCAAATAATATGCGGTCTCTCATTGAAAATAAAAATTTAGCTTCTAGTAGGGGGGAATCAGTACGTCCTTATTGCATTTTGAATGCCTTTTCTTCGACCTCTACATTCACCGCTAAGAAAAATAGATAATAATGACAATAAGGGCAACGATAAGTCCGAACAATTTGCGCACTCCCCCGATGTTTTGCCAAATGTGCATATAGGCTCCACAATTGATTTGTCTGATATTACCTTATAATGCAAGATTAACACTCCATTTTTCTAGTTGTTACAGTGGCTTTTTTATTTATTTTTATTTGTTAGTCTAAACATACGGAAAAAGTGATAAATTATTGCTCCAATAAATCTACTTAGGTGTCTGAAAATCTTTTGTAAAGTATGATTCATTACTATACGTTTCGAACGGGACGGGAAGAAGGAGGCAGGAACAGAGGTGGCGCATCTGCCTTGATTGGAAAATTTGACCCGACCATAACACATACCGCACTGGATTATCCAGTTAGATTAGTTTGTACTATAAATGTTAACTAGATCGAGCTGGGCTTTTTACCGATTCACGTGACACATGTCACTATTAAACATATTCATATCCTACGAAGTTAACTCCATTTGTACTTATATCGACGTCTAAAGTTGTCTTATGGATAATACTACATGTAATGTATATATTTTACCATTATAGGGACATTGTTTGGACATTCCTTACCAGCAACAACAAACATAATAGACCAAAAATACTTGATTGATTGTTACTTTTCATGCTCTCGCTTGTAATGAGCGATCCTATTTTCCTGCATAAAATATTTAAGCCAATAGTAAAGCATTATACTCGGCCCTTTAGTGCCATCGTCGAATGGTTTTATTTACCCTCGCCCTTCACCTTTAGGCATAGGGCGAGAAAGGCTATAAGTGCAGTGACAGACTTACAGATATATATATATATATATATATATATATATATTGTGCTGTGTAATTTATGGCTGGCTTTTGCTTTTTGTTTGGCCACTGATCGTAACAATAATTTACAAGATTTAATTTACATTAACATGCTGCGAAATACATCTTTCATACGAATATGGAAATTCCCTCTGGAAATGAGTACTGAGTATTTAAAAGTACATTTTCTTCCACACAACATACAAAACAGTGTTGTACAGTGTACACTTAATATGCAGATTGATGCTGATATGTGTGCTGGAAAATATTATTATTTACACTAACAGGAACGCAACATCGGTGTTTTAATGTCAATTAATAACTATCTGCCTTACGATTTATAAGTGACAGCCTTTTGTGACATGTTTGTTCGTATAAGTTGCTAATCCTATGCCACTTAATCAAACATGTCTACTTTCACAGCGATTAAGTGGAGTGTGCTGTTAAGGATAAGCTTGGGAAAACGTCACTTTGCTTTTGGCTACTGGCGTCAGGCATTTCCACAGTGATTGTTCTTTTCGACTGTTTATTGTCGAATTAAGTATCTGGTGAAACAAAATAATGTTAAAATTCAATCGCGTTGGCCAATCTTAACGTTTCTAATGACGGTTAATCTTTCTGCGTAAATGTTTCTTCTCGATCTTTCTTCTAGCCAGGCTTGTAAGGAACGGGCAATCTTAACATTAAGTCTAATTCCAAGTGGAATAACACACAAAGACACTCAATTCCGTATTTTATTAGAATTTAGCATTTATTATGTATTTAACATTTTCTCGTGTTGAAAATAAAAGAACGGGAACATCGTTCTCCCAAGCTTTTACCAGACTTCAAAAGACATACGAAAATAACTAAATGATAATTCAGGTAAATATATAGAAAAGGCTAATATTAATTAACATAGACATGAGAGCTATCTTCAATGAGGAATTTGGAATTTACCGGCATTTTTGCCGATACTGTGCAGCGACATTTCTGTCATTATAGCACAGGGGCACTTATGAGGTGCCCAGGGTCTGATCCCGGTCGGTTCATTGTACTGATACCGACGAGTCAGGCGTAATACTGCCCCCTTAGCCACGAACGTTAGGTGGGAAGCCACTACTACCAACTTTAAAGTCTTTGGTTTGACCCGGCCGGGGTTTGAACCCGCGACCTCCCGATCCGCAAGCCGACGCTCTACCAATGGAGCTATTGCGCCGGTATATCTTCAAAAATAAATATTTAGTATTATATAACTTATAACCTGACGCAATGGTGTGACTTTTTTTTCAAAACAAAAATGACGTCTTCTAGATTAACTTAGATTATAAAAAGATAAAACCATACCTGTGCATGTTTTAAAACTACAAATAAAACTGCATACTATCCTTGTAGTGGTGTAACTTTACATAAAGGATGCGAATCATTTTTAAGGATTTGTTAAGCAACTAATTAGTGTCAAAAATTAGGAAACAGCCTTTTTACAATTCAAATAATCTTTGTCATACTTGTTAAATACTAGTTACTGTTGTACAAACTACAAAATGATGTGTACTATTTCATTTAGATAATAAGCCACATGACAAACCGTGTAGAAAACAACCAAATAATTCAGGTAAAATAACGCAAAAGGACATCAGAAACATTTATGTATTACTTATTTAATCTACAAGTTCTTTTTGATCGATGTGACTGTTGTTAAAAGATATGATATCGAATTAACAGGAACAGAAAATACATGAAAGATACGGTACGCTATACTAAATAAACGAAGCAAAAATGTTTTACTCATTAGGCTTATACTGAACAGCGTTTGGTCAAGAACAGCCACGTACATGTTTTGAACAGTTTAATGCACCCGTGAGCCAGTTGATTAAGCACACACACACACACACACACATACACACACACACACACACACACACACACACACACACACCGTTTGATTTATTTAATTAACATATTGTGAGTGCTTACACTATTTCACTGCATTTTATATTGCTATTTTTTTTATTTAATTGAATATTCAATGAAAAGTTCGTTCCTGCATCCTTGTTGCAATTCAGCACCTGTTCACATTAACAGAGACAATGGCATCCCACAATTAGTTATTCCTTTCCAACTCGTATTTTATTAACTATTGTATTTCAATGCGAGGAAGTGTTTTTGCGTCTACATATTCTGCCCTTCTGTACTAAGCATGAACTTAAAACCATATTCTAGCGGGAAATACTTTCGACCAGGACCGTGGCGGATCTTTTCATTAAACCAATTCGACGTCTCACACATTGTGCCACTATAATAGCACCAAACGTTTTTCTTTCATTTCTGCGGATTCAATTGGAGAGGGTTAAGGAAAATTAACACTGATTACGACACAATGAATCTATCATCATTTCACGCTAAAACAAGACTAATCCACAGTCTGTTTCCAATACGTCCGGGATTTTAATGAAGGTTTTGTGCTTGTGAAACATGTTTCTCTCCAGCAAATGAATTCAAAAAATGTCATAACAAGCGCTGCGAACTGCCACAGCTTAAAAGAGAGTAATTTAATTTTCAATTTGTTAAAAAAATGTGTTGGTCCTTTTATGTTAAATTGTTTTGATATTTGTTGCAAAAGTTACCTTGACAAAAGGCTTCTGGGTTGACGTTAGATGCATTAACAACTTTTTATATTTTTATATTTTTTCTTTCGTATCATCATGACCAATGTTCAGTCTTGTTCTTAACCAATCGATGATAGGGGAATGCTAAGAAACAGAAGTCAGCGATAAAACGCATTTTCTTGTAAAGAAGTACTTTAAAACCATAAAAATGGTTTCTTTAGATATCGATATTACCCTCAGTCGAGGATTCCACTATCAGATGTCAAAAACTGGAGCAACTGAGCCTAAACTGACACCTAACAAAAACCCTGTGGCCACAATTACCGACATAGTGGCTTCACGCATCGATGCCACTTTGGAGGTCTGACTCCATCCGGTTTGTTTACCATCGTGCGGCTGCTGCTCAAACTGAAGTTTCAATTAAGTGTGATAAATACAAGTTCATGAAGTTGTACACAATTAGGTATTTAATAACTAAAAGCATAACATTTTTAATTGGTAATAAATAGTTTGCGTTGTTCATTGCTGAACTCCAGATGAATTCGATAATTGTAGTTTTTTTTAGCATGGATATAATTTTAAATTTTATTTGAACATTGAATTTGCATGTTTATATCTTTGTCTACTGCGTATTTACATGTTAATGGATGAGGTAGTTGTGGGGGAACTTAGTCATATTCTGTCAACATGTTTACGACTTGCTTATATTTTCTTTCTTCCATGAAAGAAATGAACACAGGAAAGCTACAATCAAAACCTAAAAACGATGTTTAAAAAGGTTATTTTTTATTTTAGCTTATAAAGCTGTCATAAATTATAGAAAATGTAGAAAAAAATATGGGAGTAAAATTTTCAATTCTTTGTAATGTATAGTGTTGACATATAAACAGTTTCGAATCTTTGGTGCAAAGGTTTTCTTCGAATATGTAGTAAGAATAATTGGTATATCAAATCAAAAGATTTTCTTTGTCATCTTGTTTGACGGGCCGCAATAGCTCAGGTGGTAAAGCGTCGGCTTGCGGATCGGGAGGTCGTGGGTTCGAACCCCGGCCGGGTCAAACCAAAGACTTTAAAGTTGGTAGTAGTGGCTTCCCACATAACGCTCGGGGCTACGGGGACAGCATTACGCCTGACTCGTCGGTGTCAGTATAATAGACCGGCCGGGTTCAGTCCTTGGGCGCCTCATAAGTGCTCCTGTGCTATAATGATAGAAATGTCGCTGCGCAGTTTCGGCAAAAATGTCGTCTTATCCCATCCCATCCCTCAACTTGTTTGTAACTGATACTAGTTTGTGCAGAAATTACAGTGAATCTGGCTTTATTAGATTGCGTTTAAAGGTGCCTGCATTTTCCTTTACGAATATGGCGAGGACAATGAACTGATAAGACCGAGGTTAAATTATTTTCAAGGATTGCAAAAGGTCTGTTTTGCGATGTAAAAGCACTACGTTGTCTAAAAATTGTGAAGCGTATCGACACCTCAGAGGAATAGTACATTAAAATAATCATGCACCGTGTTGTTTTTTGTTCTGTTCATCAAGTATTTCATTTGAATATATTATTTCGTTTCTATACCATGTAAGATTTCTATATAAGAATATTCCAAAAGATTGAACGATTTTTTAAGTTTATGCAATTATTTCATACAACTGACGTATATTCTGATGATATCGTATTGCCATTTGAATTTCAATACATCACCAAAGGTGGTGAGAATGTGCTTAGTGCATGTAATATACTGCTATAAGACTAGATAATACGTAACAATGAGGTAAACGTATAACAAACAGAACACATTTAACACTATTGAGAAAGTTCATAATTTAGGCAGAGATACGTGTGACCTGAAATAATATTCCTTTAGCTTAATTTTGGATTTTTAGGCCCGTATTCACCAACCATTCTTAAGTTAGAATTGATCAAGTAATGGTTTTCAATTCAGAGGAAATTTAATGTATATTCATCTACATGTTTTACATGTTGCATGACACTTAAACTTTGCTATTTTAGCTCAAAATCACATTCTAACTACATACAAAAACTTAGTTCTCGCAGCATTATATTTTATAATTACTTTTATTATTTTACATGTATATAATTACATTTTTTTGTGAAACTGACTATATATCATGTACCAATATATATTACTATTTTGCATTTAAACCGTTTAATGAAAACATAAAAACACGTGCTGAACGTTATTTTCAATGTAACTCTTGTTAATTTAATGTTCACGAAACTGTTTCTTTGCCCCTTGGCTAGAGAACTAAGTTGTGCTATAAAATAACACAATCAGACATACAATAAGTTACGACATTGTTCACAGGAGTAAGTCTCTGAAAAATAGATTAATCAGGTTTACCTACATCACGTCCTCTCGATCATGTTACCCATGGGATACATCAATCTAAAAGCTAATCATTTCAAAAGTTTACATCATTTAAAGACTTTTCTTTTAAGACATGACATTTATTATACACAAGATGGGATATTTCTTTTATAAAGTTGTCAAAATATTCGAGAACCCGTCTCTTATTATGTAAAATGTCAATAAATGTATTTAAAAGGTACCAGCAGCGTCAATATTATCCACATAAAAGGTTTACCCTGTATAAATGTTGAAATGTGTTCTTTGCTAGTGTGATGTTGTTTTTGTTTTTCCATTAAATCCGCAAATTTTAAGCATTTGTTTAAATACTAATGAGCTATGACGGATGTAAAGTTACGACATAATTTAAAACCAATTGCGGTTTTGACCAACTGTGACCAAGTCGCTTGAATAAAATATTGCATTATCAACAGTAAAAATTTGTTTGAATATTAAAATGATATCCACGTTAAAGAAGTGTTGACGTTTACAGTTCGTATTAAGACCGAATCTATATTGATTGGTTAAAAAACGAAATCATGCACAGTGTGTTTAAGTGTATTTTCAGTACATATGCACTATAGTAACACTGCGAAATATATTTCTGATTCCAGTATCTGCACGTAAATTGGAATTATTTTCACCTGCTGTAATGTTATTCACGTCAGTTTTAATCATGTTATAGAGTTAAAACCATATTGAATATTGTACAAACTGTAGACAGTTCAGCTGGGGCATGTATACCCTAAAATAAATACACTGACACAAGTCATTCTTGATTTTAGTGCATATCAACACATATCTTGTTCACCAACTAAAAGTCTTTGTTAACTGTGTTAACATATAATCTTAATTATTAATTATTTAATTATTAGTTATGAAAATGAAAATAAATTTGGAAACAGTCATCAAATTGTGTTTCCCTTTCTTTATATTGACAGCCTGCAATGACATCGAACTACTGGTAATGGATATGACAAGAAAAAATGCCTCATAAATGTTGATAAGGATGCTAACCGATGGAGCAAAAGTGTTAGTAACTATTTTGATCTGTTTGGGTTTGGGACCCTATTTTCTTTTTTGAAGCATGCGCAGCGAAGCACAGTTATGAAAACATGGTTCGTCGGCAGAAAATGTATTGAGAAGAGAAGATAGTCGGTCTTTGGTGGTACAATACGTTTCAGCTTTTAAAAATAGTAATTTCGGCAAAGAAATTGGCCGATGTCAAGCAAACCGAGTTTGGCATTAGAGCAACAGTTTTATTTATCCGTTGGTCTGCCTATATGCCAGAATAATAGACGACTGTTCATGCAAAAGAATAATTCCTCATATTTATATACTTTTGTTGTACTTTGACTTTTAATTGTCTTATATTTTTTGTGTTTTGTTTCTCTGTATGTTGAAGTTGTTTGTTTTTTATTTTCAATTTACGACATTTTATTTAGTAATTTTAAATCTATCATACACAATCAATCAAAACACACAGCTATTATTATTAACAGACAGTATCTGATGAAAATATTTGTAAAACTTCATGTCACTTCATAAGAAGCTTATGCCAGTAATGTTTTAGTTGTTTTTCTTTCTTTGGATCTACATAACAGCATAAATTTATAATTCGATAAATTAATAACCACGTTGGTTCTGCCATCCAAAGTCAGACCACGTTTCATTTCTTATTTCCTTAAAGTCTATCAGAAGAAGTACTAATAGTTCAATATCCAGGAGCATTTAATTAACATTCACTTCTTTGATACCCTCTTATATACTATACGTTGTAGGTATGGTGACAGTGTTACATGCTGTCTATCTGAAAATAATGATTGATTTATTAAACCACAACTGTGTTTTGTTTTTGTTTTATTAAAAATTCTTTTGGGGGATTGCTTGCTGCAACTAATGAGAACCATAAACATTCATTTGAATTTTAAGAACATTATGCACCAATCGTTATGAATGTCATGCATGACTGTTCATACGGCAGGTTGAAAAGATAGTGTACAGAAGTAATCTCATGATTGAGTTATAACGAGACGTAACAGTGTTATTACCATTGACATATGATAGATCACTGCACTACAAGATTAAAAGGGGAATACATCAAATACATCGTTGTCGTGGTTTCGTTGTGCTAATGTACATTACTGCTGAGTAAATTAAGTATCAATATGTAATAAGTAATATTATCGTTGTTGTTGTTATTGTTTTTGTTGTTTGACTCCCATATGACGGGCACTATTTCATATTATTTTATCTTTATCTCTAAATATATGCGTTCAAATAATTTTAGTCAACAGCATGCGATATTCAGTTTTATCATCTCCATTAGTTTATAAATAGACACAGAAAAAAATCATCATATATTATTTTTGATACCACGCCTCTGCGTGCATTTGAACTGGTGCAATATCCAGCTATGAATTAAGACGTCATTCAGAGAGACGCCAGAGGACGTACAAAAGGAGCACGAGCCTGCTACAGCACAGTGTTGTTTAGCTTAATATGAATAAATTGTATGCTGATATTATATCGTTAGAGTACTGAGCGGCAAAGTGAAACGATGCTCTTAATCTTTGAATATGCGTGATTAATACTTTCAGAAAGCATTAATTTTAATAGTGCATTGTTTTTTTAAAATGATGATGCTTAAGAGTAAGCCTTATGTCCTATTAGAAGTACATGTAGTGTTATCTATCGGTTCGGCACGTGTTGCGTTGTTATTTACATTATTATATAATAGTATTTTGTGATACAAATGTGTAACAGCTTTACAAGAAATATGATACTGACATGCAAGCAATCATTCTTATGGTATAGACTATACAGAAAGCTAGCCAATATCTTGTATATTTCTCTGATGTATATATTATTTAGAGCTATGTATGGAAAAGTTCTCTTGCAGTGTTTCTTCAAATGCTAAGATGGTTATTGGCAAGTCTCGTTTAAGTAAATTCGAAATGTATTGTTTGTCAGTGAAAATGCAAAGATAAATAGCTAGAAAATGTATTCAGTGTGTATTGAATGTGGTAGTTAACTGACTGTTAAATATCAAATCATCTAGGCGCCGTTTGCAAAACACATATGGCAGCAAAGTGTGTCCATGCAAAGTATAGCATATATTGTACATCTACTGTATAACTAAATACATAAATAAATATGCTTGCTTATGGGTTTTGTGCCTCTATTTTATATATGACATGCTAATCGATGTTGCAATTCATGATCGTTTGGTTAATATTCTCAACGTGATGTACGCTTTGAAATGACACCTAATGTATACGCTTCAAGTGCGTTGAGTTGATTATCTTTTGTATAATGTATGTTATGTATTTGGTGCAATTGTATTACAATTAGCTGCAACTGTTTCATATTCTATTAGTTTTCCAAATTTCAATCGGAATAGACAAAACAATTGAAAAAAAAAGAATGACAGACAATGAAATGTGTGCTATTCGTTTTATCCTCGAACATGGTTCACATGATTAAACGCTGTACACTGTACCGCGGTGGGATGAGGCATCGGTGGAAGGTTTTGAAGCACCTACTTCCATAATGACCAACAAATGGTATCCCGCACCTTTTATCCTGATATGTACATTGTCATATTATTGTTTGTGACATGTTATTTTTCGACACAAAGCACCGGCCCAAATCTGTTTCGTGTATAAAGATGATTTTATTGAAAAAATTAAATTTAACGAAGGACCTAACCAGCAAGTCATAAAGCAACGTCAAACAGTCATTGTTTTCTTATGTTCACTTGTATAAAATATTATATTGTTGTCTAATAATGTATCTGTAAAAAGAATCTGATTAATGATTTCCGAATGTGGTCAGCACCTTTGTAATATATTTTCTCGATCTCGAAACACCGCTGTCGGAAGTAAATTAACCTTTAATATTTCCTTATTAGACCCTTCATTGAAACACAATCACTATGCGAAGATTTTATCCCAGACCTAATTAAACAAGAGGACACTTAATTCCAAATTAAATTAGAATTTGTGCTAACATTTTTCAGTTATTGGCTAGATTCCTGTGGCTACAATGCATTGCAGCATGCTTTGTAAAAGTACCTGCATAGTATGTGTGTCGTGTTTGCCTCCGGCCAAAAAATGCAAAACATAAATAGATCCTTTGAATGTTAGAAACAGAAATATTCATATTATTTGTAAATTAACTATTTTAAGTGTGTCTTCGAGGGATATTCTTTTTGCATTTGTGTTAATAGAATTTGCAAAAAGTAGGTAGTGTGGACTACATTAGATAAGAAGTTATAAATTAAGTTCATCATTATAAACAAAGTTATTATTAACAAATATATGAAAATATAACTAAATAAATTATGGATGGCAAATATTGAACGTATTCGATTTGTGTGTATCCAAGTTTTCTTCTTTTCAAGATGAGATTTTTATGGATACTGACACGGGTACTGTAAATGTCTTGACCGTGGAGAGGCTGTATCCTGGGAGTTAAGACGTGCGCGCGTTAATGTCTTGACTCTGTGGAGACATGCATACCGACAGTAAAGACTTGCCAACGTACTGTAATTGGCTTGGCAGTGGAGAGGGTGTATACTGGCTGGAAAGACTTACGCATGTATTTAGCTTTTCCTAATGAAGGACTTACTACGCGTGGAAGCTGAAAGATTGGTGTGACAGGATATAATATACCTGACACATCTCATTTGCTAATTCGCTAAGGACTATTGGCACTACAATAGGCTTTCTCTACAATATCAGCGAGGCCGATATTGGTTAGGTCCCTGGGGTTACAATGCAATGCAACATGCTTGAAGCCATACATGGCTTGAAGGTGTGTCGCGTTTGTTTCCAAATCAGAAAATAAACTGTTTAATATTGGCATCAACTTACATTTCATAATCTTCATTTTTGTTTTTGTCTGTAAAAAGGGAAAATTGCAATGTATACTTGCATTTTGTTTGGTTTCGATAATATTTATGAACTTTTATTATTTCGCATTATATATAAAGCAATAGATTATTATATTATATATAAACTGCATATATATATATATATATATATATATATATATATATATATATATATATATATATATATATATATATATATAGAGAGAGAGAGAGAGAGAGAGAGAGAGAGAGAGAGAGAGAGAGAGAGAAAGAGAGAGAGAGAGAGGCGTATAAAAGTAGACAGAGGCACAGACAGAGAGAAACACAGAGAGATACAGGGAGAGACACAGAGGGAGACACAGAGAGAGACAGAGAGAAACAGACAGACAGAGACAGACAGAGATACAGAGACACACAGAGGAAGACACAGAGAGAGGCACACACAGAGAGACAGACTGAGAGACAGACTGATAGACAGACAGACAGACAGACAGACAGAGACCGACAGAGGCAGACAGAGACAGAGAAAGAGAGAGATAATCACAGAGAGACAGACAGACAGAAAGTCAGAGAGAGACAGAGAATGAGAGAGATAGACATAGAGGGACAGACACAGAGAGACAGACAGACAGATCATTTATCGTCAGTCATGCTATGTTAATCATCCTATTATTCAAACAACTTGTAAATATCAATTATGCATTCTTATAATTGTTACCTTATGTTATTATTATTGTTGTTTTTATGATAACTTCTAAATGAGAGTATTACTATAACATTACTTAAAAAAAACCGAAAGATTTAATACAAAAACTTTAGCATGTTGATAGCTGACAATTATTGATGAAAATATTTTTATAACAATAAATATTTTCTTAGCCTAAAAACGTAATTTTGGCGCCATTTTTTCATTTTCAACAATCAAGAAAAGACAAATGCTTTGTCAGGAAAACACCAAATGTAGCTTTAATAGCTTTGCATTACATTGGAAAAAAATAGTAAATTAATGTGACATATGGTCAAATATCAACACATCAGTGGTACATGTATTTACTTCGTTTGAAGAGTTTATCCAAAATGAAACAAAGATAGTTTAATACATTATATCCCGATGCCACTGTCACAGTAAATCATTGTTAATATTGTGCTTCTACTATGATTTCTCAAACTATATTTTATATAAATTCTCACATTGATGTTTGACTTTCTATAATTATGCATGTTATTGATCTATACATGTAGCAAAGTGGCATAATATGTGCGGACCGTCTGGCTGAATTGTAAAACACTAACATTTCTGTAAGACAGACTGTCTGCCTAACGTAACTTATTAGTCCCCACCGGTATATATTTGCATAAGTAATAACTGCTAAGAGACTGAGTATGTTTTGTCTGGCAGTTGGTTTATAGGCCTTGAAAAAAGGAACTGAAAGACAACCTTGTACCACAGTAATGACTTAGTTAAAATCAGCTAAGAATTACACCTTGTGCACTTGTTAACTTCATAAAGATTTTTTTGTATTTGTTGTTGTTTTGCTTAGTTTTGCTATCTTTTTCACGATGACATCTCCCCCTTAGTTACACAATAAAGTTTAAAAGACAACTTATTAAACATTTCTTATTAACTCAAGTGATAATGGTATTCCGATATAGTAGTGTATGGTAAAACAATCTATGAACGGCATCATTGTATAGCATCTGTCTGTTCGAATCACTAGGTATTTGTTCGACACGAAAGTTCAGGGCCCTCTGTTCGAACTCTGAATCTTGCAAGCTTTGTTTTCATTATTTTGTTAACTTCATTTTACTTTATACATAAATCTTCCTATAGCTAGTTTTAAATGGAATGATATTTCTAAAAATGAGAGAAAAGAGTTGCAATATATGTTATTGCGATGTATATGTTTAAACAGATTTTGTCAAGTGATTTATATATAAACACAAAGTTATCAATTATGTAAACATAAACTTTATTTGCTTTTATTTTGCCCCTTAATGCCGATTGTATAGCACAATATTTTTTTATAAAACTGCCTTACTTGTATTAAACCCCTCTATTGAAAATTGTTTTGTCCTATAAAAATACATTACACTTTACAAAACTTTAATTGTATTTAATACAGAAAAGCATTAAATCAAGTGAAAAATAAACAATTAAATTTATTTTAGGTCAACTGTAATAACAGCAATCGGACCTAGTTGAACAGGATCACTAGAAACCGGGATGTGGAAATTACGAGGCCTGCAAAAGAAAATTGTGGAATCGTAGAGATGATTTTTCTGCTATTTAGAGCGACACAAGTACAAAACATGAAAATATGACTGAACACAACGACATATATCAAATGTTTTAAGTGAAATTAAATATTTTATTAAGTAAAGTAAATTGATATTAAATTATTCCCCTTCATTTTCATACATTGTTTTACATAAGCACTACTTCTAGTATTACTGGCATAATAAAGACTGAGTAGACCTTGGTTAAACTTCATGTCCTTGTCATTAACAAAACACCATAGATGAAGCCAGTCATTATTACCATTATGAAAGTTTATTGTGTGTGTTAAATATATAGACTGCAACATTATAATTAAATATATCCCCATTGTCCCTTATTAGAAAGATGAAATATCCGTGCATTATGTAAACTTACACTTAAGTATCGCCTGAATCTCATGTTATATCATAACACAAGAAAAACACAAAAATCATAGTAAAAAACATTTACTTGTCTACAAAAACAAATAAATAGGCCATATGATAACTACTTCATCGTTATGCATTATAAACATTATTATTCAGGAACATTGTGTTTTCAGTAATGTGAAGTTATTGTAGTATAAGTAGAAGCTCTCAGAAATAGTAGTAGCAGACGGTAAACTACTCACCTTTTACAAGCCTTGTGGTTTCTGCAACCCTTGGGAACTATCAAAGAGACCAGACATCGCAAATATAACCCAACTTTAAAAAATGTTTTATTTCAAGTCAGCACAGTTTGGATAATCGTACAACATAGCGGTGCTACATTGGTTTATTGTTCCGAATTTGGTAACATTCTGTCCTCAATAATCTAATATTTTCGACAAATGTCTTCAGAGGGCCCGGCTAAATCGATATACCTTGTCTCGAAAAATAAAAAAAGTTTAACGACTGTCAACATGACTATGAGTCTTGATCTGTCAGGCTTTACCAACTATCTCATCGTGTATTCTACTTAAACATTACAACAGTATTCATATTAGGAATTTTTGGAAATTACATTTCTACTCAATTACAACTTCTAATTTACCAGCTTCAGACAGAAATGAACGCCAGTGGGTTTCCATGTCTTTTGAAGCAACTATGCACTACTGTGACACTACAAAATATATTTATCATGAAATATTTCTGTATTAATTACCATTCGTTAAATTTGTTAATTATTTTTAAATTAAGATCAACATTAAATATTGTTTTTATCTAAGAGATAGCAAAAATTTTGCTCATAAGCTTTGGTTTATTCTTGCTATATTGTGTTACTTAGCTTGCATAAGAAGACCTAACTTGAGTGGTTAATGTAATATTACAGAATACAGAAAATATTTGAAGACTGTGTGAAAAGATTATACCATTTTATGTTGTTGTTGTTTTTTCTTTAAAAATGACCTTAATTTCATGTGATTATAGGGATATCGATTTGTGTATGTATAATGCGGGGATGTATATAAGGAAGCATTAAGAATACAACTCTAGGAAAGGTAAATCTAAAATGTGTGATCGATAGTTGTATAAAGCGGACATGGATTGCTGAAGAGAAAAGTTAGCTGTCGTATTGAAGGTTTGAAAGTTTATTTTATATATATATATATATATATATATATATATATATATATATATATATATATATATATATATATATATATATATATATATAATATATATATATATATATATATATATATATATATATATATATATATATATATATATATATATGTGAAGTCAACTTTAATATACTGTTTTGTCAGTGCTATAATGGGTTCCTTTGTGGCATAAAAATGCTCTGTATGTAACGCGTTATGGTGAGTAATATCTGAACTCCTATGTTCTTTTTTATGTTGAATGTTGCTATTACTATCAGGTGTTCAATTACAAAATACATGTGTTGTAGTCAAGCCTCAGTGATTGATTGATTAAATTGAACATGTTTTGTAGAAATAGCTCTTCTTAAATGATAATGTTCTTTGTAGTGTATTGCAGCACTTGATGAGAAACGTTATCAATCAATCTCATTGTAATGGCAATCGTTAACAGTCCGTATCAATGCCATTACACCTTTGTTTGTACAGTAGATTGCAAAAAGCATGCACAAATGTAGAACACGTATCTTGGTTTTGATATAAACAGAATTAACAGCGATGCTTGTCTTCGCAATATTATTAAAGGTCAGTGCCACATACTACAATTGATAAGACATCAATTGAAGGCACTCAACATTTCTTGTGCAAGTTTATGGAATGCAATACGTGATCAACAGGTAATGTTATCGATTTATATTGTAAATTTCCATTCAAATCGAAATATTGCTTTGTAGCTGTGTCAGGGTTACATGCATACTAAGCAATATTGACGTTTTATTAAGCAATTACTCATCACTTAGAAGATTTTGGCGCATTGCACATTATAGCGTACATTTTTTCAACACTAAGTAAAATCACTGTTTTATTTCGCTTTTATTTAAGCATCCATATAAACTCCTCGCTACAAATAAAATGTGCTTATGTTTTGAAGGAGCAATTGATGAGACGAGATAAATCCTCAATTTTAGGTATGTTCCAATATTAAAAAAGATACATAGGCTGCAAGTCGAGGAATGGGATTTTTCTAAAGATATATTTAACAAATTTTGAAAAAGAAGAAAAACTACAATATGATTATATTTATTAATGACATAATCTGCTACATAAAAATACAACTTCTTTTGGCTGGGTCACTTCAATTATTTAATGAATTTACCCAAAGTGTTTTGCGACTGCTGTTTAATGTCTAGTTCTATCTCACTTATACATTGACATTTAAACAATAATATGAGAGTCAGTACGTACATTTAATTTAACACCAGCATAGTAACTGTTTTGGAATAACAAATATTTACATACAGACAGACAGATCGTTTATTAAAGTAAAACTAAAGAGGTTCTTGCCACATACAAAAACATAACAATAGAAAAGGAATATATGTTGACTGAAAATTGCAAGCGTGAAGGTTTTTTTTCTATTTATAAGGCAACAAAACAACACTTGTAAACAGTACCTACATAACAAATGTTATACGAAGTCTCGAAATTTGGTATGCAATAAACTTAAGACTTTGAAATGGTACGACCACTAATATCCGCATTATTTACAGCACGCCACAAACACATTTATTTATATGCCTTACTTTTTTCTTCACAATATTTCTCCAAATGCAATGTTCTTTGATACAAATGTGTAACAATAAGACAAACAGTCCTGACAAAACTTGAATACAGAGCAAATATTACACAAAGAACTATTAAAGTGTTAGTGCAGTTGTGTGTGAAATTAGTAGTATGGCAAAATCTAAAAAAATACACCACTAGATCCACCGAGCCTTATTGCTCGATACGACTTAAAAGCTTTTAACTGGGTTGTGAGAAAGATTAAAACAGCAAAAAATGATTATTAAAAAAAAAACAATACAATCTTTTTAACCTGAATATGATAATGCGTTCAAAAAAGTGCAGTCAGCGCTTGGGCTGTTTTATTTGTTCTTATAATATATCAGCGCTTGGGCTGTTTTATTTGTTCCTATAATATCTTATAATATATCAGCGCTTGGGCTGTTTTATTTCAAACTAATCTCTCGTTTGGAATTTTTATTTTTACGTTGCCGAGGCTTTTATCCACTGTACATACTGTACATATGTTTATATTTTATCTTATTACTAGTTATTATGTATGTATATATAAGTTCCTTGTATCTGTTTTAACTCCCGATGCAGGTGCTTACTGTTAGTTGTTTCACTTTGACGGGATGTTATTTACACTGTTTGTTTGCTAGAAAAACCTTCAGGAAGTGCGAGGTTGGAGCGCTCTACAAACCAGGTTTAAGCACCCCAGTTGGCCCTTTTGCCGATTGACCGTTCCAAGGCGATAACTGATGTTTTTTATTTATGTGTGTTATGTCTCGTCTCTGTGTTTTTGTCACATTTGCTTTTACCTTGTTTGCCTTTGTCTATTGGTAGATAAAATTTAAATATCTGTGAAAATTTTGATAGGACCTTTTCTTATTTTTCTAATTTGAAACTTAACTTTTGACAACTGATGTGTGTAGAAGTTTACTTGTTTCTTTTCATAATTTATTGTTTCCGTAGTAATTCTTTAGAATACACAAAAGAAACATAGCACTACAATATAAAGTAACAATGCGTCCTTTAACCGCTGACAGAGAATAAAAATTTCGTGTGCAAATACGAAAATAAGGTCGCTTCTTAATGCTGTGACGTCACCCCATAGGCATTTCCAAAGCCAGCTAAATACTGTCAATAATGGCTTTGACCGTCAGAAGACGCCATCTGGGGAAATATTGAGGAAGCTGCAATGGCAGCTAATGGAGCCCTTAGGTCACAATGACCAACAAAATGGCTTCGTGCCGAGATAACAGTCTCACGCTCGGGTAACATGAAAGACATAATTGTATAAAAGACCCCTACTGACATCTGTGACAATTTTAGCCGGTAAACAAAAACCATATTTGCTAATAGCGGTTGCTGGTCATTATCTTATACTGTCAAAGTAAGATTAAATAGTAAGCGTGGTGTAAATTTACCATATTTCTTCCAGTTGAATCATTCTTCCGAATGTCTAGAAAGGATTTTTTCGAGCTTAAATATTTTGTGTTGCGGTAAGAAAGCTTTATAAATACTTCCTAACAGACGTCCAGTACATTCACTATGCGAAGTAATTCATCATTAATTAAATACACATAAGACAAGAAACAAGGAAGACGTTAGGTAAGGTCAAAAAAGAGGAAGACAATTATTCAATTTATTTACATTATAGCAAATGTTCATTCACAAATAATTAGAGAGGTCTGACTTTAAAACTATTTTCTCTCAGCAGATGTTTAATAGGAAGATAAGAAATTGTCCTATGAGTTTAAGTCAAACGTTGCAAGATGGTGAGTATTTGGACTAAATAGCAATTAAGATGTAATAAAATTTGTCAATAACCTTATCAAACTGAAGCAAAAGTATTATCGAAATAACGAAAACGGGTCACACAAATAAACAATGAAAGTGTATTGAGTGTGCACGCATGTTGTTTTTAAGTCACTATTGTAGACATAATGCCATTTGATCTAAAATTGCTTTCGTTTGTTGCTGTAGGTTATATGTTTTTTGTTTATGAACAAATGAGGTTTCAAAAACTCAATATCAATTCAAGAATAAAAGATATCGCTTTAAGAAATGTGTAAAAGAAATCATTTCGTTAAAGTAAAGTTTCTCGTAAACGTTCTGACACATTGGTCTAACACATTTATATAACCTGATACATAGTACTAATTTATACCTATCTATGATTTGAACATTTGACTTACACAATTTTAACTTTCAGTTTGTTTGTTTGCTAAATGGTTTTAGTTTGACAACCCCAAGATACCCAGATGTTCTTTTTAGCCATGTATAGACAACCTGTTCACTGCGAGATGCGAAACAACGTAGATTATCTACGTACGGCCAGCGAAATATACAGATCTGCCATGACATCGCCAACGCTAGACCTTACACTTGCTCAAAGACACATCAAATGATTTCCAGCTGTGTTAATTATGTCTCCTGATATTCAATATGTACCGGTATGTTCTAAATTGCTGGTACTCACCTTACACAGCGAAGAAATGAGCCATAATTTGAATTTGTTTTTAACAGCCAGTCGAAAGCATCGAAAGCCTAAGCTTTTTTATGTATCCGTTAGTTATTTTAATATTAATTTATATTTCACAATAAATCCTATATTTCAATCTTTACCGTTTCAGTTACTCGTCCCGTTTTATCAAATTTACACTAAAATATAACGGAAGATGTCACAACAGCAAAGATTTATATTACCGATAATATTACAATTATAGTCTGACCGTCTTCTCAACTGATGTTTTTCACTTTTAATCAATTAATATATATTTTTCTGGTTGCCAATGGCTGGCATTTCTAAACAGAGAAATCCATTAAAAGCATTGTGTAAAAATTACTAATTCTGTACTTTGTACAGTTAAAGTAGTGTTTGCTAAATCATGCGAAATTCCAAAACCATGATCGTTAGTTAGAAAAATAAATGGATAGAAGTTTATTCGTAAATCGAGACCAAGGCCTGTTAATGCGCAAGCACATAAACATTCACAATTATCAATAGTATGTTGATTTAACAATGTTCCATTTTACAACACGACATGCGTAATGCAGAATAGTAGCAATTTAAATTTAGTTTTCAACTAATAATAGGGTAAGCAATTTTAACACCCGTATTATAATTGTCGTGAGATATAAAGAACATGTTTCATAAAATATAAGCACTAATCGAGAACAAATCTTTTTTGTTTTCTTTTTTTTCAAACAGAAAAACGTTAGTTTGAAAGTTTTACTCCGACTTGCAGAATAATCAAAAGCAACAGAATATTCAGATCGCGTGCGTAACATTTCCTTGATGTATACAGCTTGTTTAACCACTTGTACCTTTTAATCCAGTCAGAACATGTTAAGACCGATACATATCTGAAAAATGAAAATAACTGGGTTGCGACAACAGAAATATTTGCAATCCCTTTCGGCTGAATTTCATACCAACGAGATTTTAGCTGTTTTTTATGTTTTCAAATATCCATATCATTTGTTTCAACGACGATGTCTTGAGAATAATAAAGTGGTATAACTAGTTTAACTTAGATGTCTTACATCTTGGGGGATATTTGATGACATAGTGTGCACATTACACTTTCAGTTTCAGTAGCACACCAGCGTACAACGTGTAACGTCCTGCAATTATACACATTATACAATTTTGTCAGCTACTTATACAATTATGTATTAATAATATATAACAATATTATACGCCATAAATTAATAAACAATTTTTGACACGAGTTGGCTTCGAACCAGTAGCATGGGTTTCTGAAGCAGCGGCTATTCCAGCTGAGCTATGGAGGCTTGCTATTCTATAGCGTATTAAACACACTATACTATCACGATATAGATGGATAAACCAAACAAATCAAAATATAGAACAAATGACCACGACAAATCATTACTATATACATGTATGTTTATATATACTATATATAACCAGTAAATAATTTGACTACTTTAAGTCACTCTACCATATTAGAACACGTTTACACTGACACCAATTTCGATTTACATAAGCATTCTACAGCATTGTTTTCGAGGACGGTACACGTGACACTGCGTAAAAAATAATGTTAGACTTCAACAGAACTAATATTAAAAGTAGTTATATTATGTTATTATTTTATAACTAATAGGTTAACGATATCTAGTCTGAAGAATGTTTTAAGTGTTAAACAGAAGAAGATTTGAGCTATTTTTACATTTGAAATATTCCTAACATTTGCATTGACAACTAGTTTGATGTATTCAAGCATAATCTTGTCAAGGGGTATGTACCTTTTGAGACAGCAATGGTTTCTATGGCACAGAGTGACGTAACAAATGTGAGCAAACACGATTCCTTTAGTGGTTACTTTGTACAATTGGGACAGCAGTTGTTACTGTAACACACCATGGATCCACTGTGATGAGAGGGGTGCGTGATTCATTTAACCGTCTTATTATGGTTTATACAGCGAGTTATCTCTTTCATCGTGTGGTATTATTATTATTATTAAACCGATTATAAATGTAATAATTTGATGTCCTTTTTCAGTGTCAGCACAATTAATTTGGTATTTATATGGTATCATCTACTCAAATCCTACATTTTGAAAGAGTCATTTTGAAAATTCTAATAAAATATGTACTATTTTTCTATATAAATCGTGATGTTTTAGCATTTTTATTAATGTTTTATCTGCAATTAGTTAATTAACAACTTACTCTAAAGCAGGTTAAAGATGAGGTACGAAAAGAGTTGCGTTTTAAATTTATTGGTCAATGGTTATTTTTCTGCATAATAAAAATGAGATTGTATTAAAATATTTAAAACATCAAGTTCGGTTGTGAGGAAAACAAATTAGTCACAACATTCGCAGTGGGATCAGAAGACAAAATTTCACAGGATAAAATGATTAATAGCCTGGTTTGTGATCTTGGTTTAAAGGATAATAAATGTTCTATGGCTTCTTTTATTAGTTTATCACGGAACATGCATCATTATACTGGCACATGTCTGCAATATAAAAGCAATATGCATTCGTGTTATTCTTTTTTTTTCAAATTGTGTCTTTGAATTATGTTCTGTGTTTAGAAATACCAATAACAAATTATCTTTAATTTGCAATTCCATATTCGAATCATTGTCAGTTAATGACAGTTTGCATGGTGTCTTTTTGCGTAATTCTAAATCCATTTGAACGTTTTAAAATGAACAGCTATTGGTTATTATTTTATGACTTAAATACGTATAGCTTGTATAAACATTAATTAGTGTGCGGTCGTGTAAGTTTCGGGCCTCGTAAGTTATCATCCCTTATTACATAACTGCCGGGACGAAAATAATATACCTTTATACAAGCAATTATAAAAATATTAGTTGAGAAATTCCTATTGATAAAGAATAAAAGACAATATAGATGGCTGATTTCATAAATGTGCATTAAGTATATTTAATAAATGCTGATTTCATTTTTTAAAAATTACTGATATATCTTAAAACATGCATAATGCATGCATGTCATAAAATCGACTTAAGTCTTGTATTTGTACAATCCTTTGAGAAAATGTTGACAAAACGACACCGCTAACAACTAAATTCCATAAAAACGCGTCGTTTTAAATGTATATTTGTTATTAACCTGTTACAGTAAACAGATTGTAGCAAAGATCCCAAAGCATGAAAAACCTAGAAGGACTCCATTGGAAGTAAATTTGAATTAGTCAGGTTTAGTTAATGCATTTAAAAACATTCTGCCTCTTCAATGTAACTTGTGGGGTTGGTTTGCAATGAAATTGGCGTCATCTAGAGCACTGTTGAAAGTTAATCTTAATATTGCTTTTGAAATTAAATGTTGTTGTTTTTTTATTTTAGACATTAATCTTTCTTGTTCACTAGCCTATTCCAGCATCATTGTATGCAAGCCAAAAACAAACAACATGTCTTGGATCATTTTGTCTTTTGCCTTTTCAAATTTTAATATATGTTGCATGTTCATGAAACATGTGCAATGTGGCGGTCGAAAAACATCTTCCTATGATATAATCTATGTTGCCATTTTATTCATCCTTTCAGGATTATTACGGGTATTTTCATTTGACGTACATTGGACGTTAGTACTCCGATGCCATCTACTCATGAACTTGATGCTAAAATCATTTACACGTGTCCTCTTGTGACGTTTGTCCTTGGTTCAAACATTTAACTTCTTGGACAATCACGACTTTTACTTAAGTGTTTAATAAAAAAGTAATTTTCCATTAAGCAAATACCATGGAAACATTTTTTTATTATTTTTATAACGTAACTACTTATTTATTTACTAAGATCTTAGAATACATCAGCGTTTGGAATATTTTGTGACAAATAGATACGTCTTTGTCGCAGTTGTTTATATTAGAAACCCCGAAGGAAATGTAAGATTATAGCTCTGTAAACCGGTTGCAGCACCGCAGTCGGTCCATTACCCGAATGACCGTTCCAAGGCAAAGCCTGTTTGCTTTTTGTATGTAATTTCTTGTCTCACGTTCAGGCTTTTCCTGTACCGTTTATATTTGACTAGATTGTGAATTTTGTGAAATGCCTTTCGAAATTTTAACATATGTTGCAATGCTCATAGAACTTAATTCAATTTTGGACACAAAATTGGAAATGTTAGTTTCTGTCTGACAAATAAATTGATTTGACCAAGTATATACTCACACATGACATATGCTGTCCGACATTTCACCACAATGTTTTTGATAATGAGAATTTAGCATCTAAAGTCTTTGTGAGAGACAACGTTCTATATACTGATATGTTGCTATTAACATCAGAATAAATGCCTATAATGTCTTAATGTGAAGGGAATTAAATGATTTATCCTTAGGTAATGATATTAAATATCTATTATTGTTGCATGAGGTAGGGGGATAAGCATACGTACGCAAACGAATATGCTTACAGGTCATAAATATTTTGACAATTCTTTTCAATTGTTAGTTTTACATTCAAAATCATTTTCTTGGGACACGAACTGGGGAAACAGTGACGAGACTAATGACAGCTAATAGAACCCCTAAGGTCGCAATGACCTATATAATTGCTTCCTGCAGATTTTGCTCTGTGACGGTCGAGTCAACAAATTAATGTAAAAACGTTGTTTTGTATGATACATATTTATTCGTAGCAAACTGTGCAGTATTTAAGGCACAAATTTAATTTTCTTGCAAGATATAAACTAGTTTATATATCATCAAAATGTATTAAAATGTTTCAAACAGATGATAAGTTCTACTGTGTGAGCAACTTTAAAATATTTTGCTTAATTTAATAAAACGCGATGCCTTTTAACGAGTAAGAGGTTTTGGATTTTATTCATAATTTGATTATGTACATTATCTGAGATTAATTTTTAATATTTAGCTGTTATGTGGAAATTTATATTTGTTATATTGGCTCATAAATAGCATAGATTATAACATTTTTCTCTCAAATACATTTTTATTTTAGAATATATTGTCATGTTACATAAGAATGCCCCACCATATAGTTTTGGTCTCGTGTCCGTCATATTCCAGGACACTGCTTAGGCGAATAATACAACCTCAATCAGAGAAAGAATGTTGTAAGATTTGTAGACGCTCTTGTAAATTCTGGAATGTTTTAATGTGTGATGCGACTGGTACCTTCTCGGTTATTCATCACAATTATAAGAACGACTGTGTTCTTGTTTTAAATACACCTGAGTAACGTCTTCAAAATACAGGTAACAGACTATCAGTATATAGTTTACAATCTGTGTGAGAATTTTTATTTTAATTACAACGGGTGTATTTGGATTTATACTTAAAATATCCACATTTTCGGACATTTATGGATAATTGTGGATTTTAAAGGTCAAATAATACGATTTTGGTGTGGCAATAATTGTTTCCATTTATTTAAAAATAGTAAGAAATAATATTTTGACCATATCTTAATCTTTAACTATCATAAAATAATACATCAATAAAACCAACAAACGCAATCTACGTTTAAAGCTGAAATGATTATCTCCCCTTGACATTGTGTCACATCCACGCTGCGAACGCGTGGTGACTGCACATGACAAAATGCGAAGTCATATTGAACAACTCCTTGTCTTTCACTCGGTTCAAATTTAAAACGTATCGTATCGTGTACATTGATTTTTTTTCAATATTTACAGTTGCATGTAATGTAACAAAATTGTTTTACCAGGCTTTATTGTTCGTTTTAAACGGCCTTGTCAACAACTTTCGCTTTAGATGTGTGAAAGTCTCAGACCTTTTTGCGGACAAAATATCAAATAATAAACGGTCTCTCATTGAAAATTAAAGCTTCTAGTATGAGGGAAATCAGTACGCCTTATTGCATTTTGAATGCCTTTTCATCGGCCTCTACATCCACCGCTAAAAAAAAAAAATAATTATGACATTAAGGGCAACGATAAGTCCAAACAATTTGCGTACTTCCCCGATGTTTTGCTAAATGTGGAAATCACAATTGATTTGCCTGGTGTTACCTTATAATGCAAGGTTAACACCCCATTTTCCTAGTTGTTATAGTGGCATTTTATTTATTTTAATTTTTATTTATTAGTCTTAACAAACGGAAAAAGTGATAATTTATTGCTCGAATAAATCTACGTAGGTGTCTGAAAATCCTTTGTAAAGTATGATTCATTTGTATACTTTTCCATTAGATGCGGTGATGTATCAAGTCAAAATTTAATGTAGTAAAAACGTTTCTCTTAAAACATGTTATAACACTTTCATTGAATTCTATATGCTATAGGTTATAAACATTCCTAAGAACTATGAAATGGAACTACAAGTTTGAGTGTTGGAAGTTGAATACCCGTTTTGTGATTATGTTGAGTGGTTATATATGCAAATAAATGACGAAAGGAGAGAAAAAAGGCAACGGAGTAGTGGGAGCAGTGGTGGGTCAAGTGGAAGTAACAGCCATTTTATTAAAAAAATGTCATTTGGAGGCCCGGCCAAGGCTAACAATAAAACCGCAGTAAGTGACACTTTACATGAAGCTAAGCAGGTGTTATATGGAACTGACTGTTGTATTACTGAGCTAAATGATGGTGTGTTTGGAGATAAGATTAGTGAATCAATCAAAACTGTTACAGAAACGGCATATTCAAACAATATGGCGGCCGAACCTACCATGAGAGATGTGATGACATGTCTTAAGAGTATAGAGTCAAGGGTTATAAGAGTAGAGGAGAGATTAGTGGCAGTAGAAAAAAGGCTTGAGTCGTTAGAAGAACTGAAGGCTAAAGTTGGAAAAGTTGAGGGAGAGATGATTAATAAAGTATGGATTGCGATGGACATAAAGTGTGGACAGAAAGGGTCACACTTATTGAAGAGAAAGTGAATTGCAATGATTTCATGCTAGAACAAGTTCAAACTAAAGTATCTGATCTAGAGAAACAGAGAGAAGATCTTAAGTCAGACATTATTGATATGCAATCACAATCTATGAGAAACAATTTGATATTTTCAAACATAGAGGAGCATTTGAGTGATGGTCGAGAAGATTGTGAGAGTAAATTAAGAGATGTTCTGGTGTAAAAGATGAAAATAGCCCTGATTCTAGAAAATAAGAGGAATTTCGAATGAGTCCACAGAGTGGGACAGAGACAGAGTGGAAGAATTAGAAAAAAGGTGACAAAATTTCATGAATTTAAAGACAAAGAGCTAGTGAAAAGGAACGGCGGGGCACTACAAGGGACCACTTTCTCAGTATACGAGCATTACCCAAGTGAAATAGTTGCAAAAAGAAAGCGTTTAGGGAGCAAGGGAAACCAGCCTGGATCAACTACGATACATTATATATAGATGGAAAAGCAATCAGAGACTAGGGGTGTGGAGGGAGTAATGTGTCAGCGGGTTCGTGGAATGTAAATGGTCTAACAGTAGATAAAATGCAAACGGATGAGTTCGTGAGTATTTTAAATAAACATGATATTGAATTTGTGTATGAGACTTGGGCTTCGGAAACTAGTGTATATGAATTAGATGGTTATACGTAAGAATATATGACAAAGTCCTATGAGCATAGCAACATATACCAAACTCCGAAAAGGCACAAAACAAAGGTATTTCACATGCAAGTCCAAAGAAAAGTAAGATCAAATTTGTGCTGAGTCATTTAACGAAAAGAGCAAACCCGACAGTTACCGCCTTGGAACGGTCAGTGGGCATTAGGGGCCGACTAGGGTGCTTGAACCGGTTTTACAGAGTTCTAACCTCGCACTTCCTGACGAGTTTCTCAAATGCAAGCAATGAAATGAAAAACGATCTATCTGAACACAAAATGCCTAAGCGCCTAATATTTTGTTTAGGTTATGACGAAAGTAGTGACGTCATTGAAAACAATGTCCACATAAGTGTATGGTATTATTTCGATTTGAAAAATTACACAAAAATGGTTGACTATAAATAAAATTAAATTTCTGAATCATGAACAAACATGACCAGAGACGAATAAATGGCTGTACAGCACCGGAATGCAAGAAGAGCAAGTGTATTAGTGATGTATAGGTCATGCAAAAGTGAAGGAATTTCAGTGGTAAAAAAATCATCACAATACAGTAATCTGGTTGAAACTTGATAAAACATTCTTTAAAACAGAAACATATATATATATATATATATATATATATATATATATATATATATATATATATATATATATATATATATATATATATATATATATATATATATATATATATATGGTGACACGTACGCATGGCCAGATGGGTCACCGGCGTATGATTCAGTAGATGTAGATTTTTTCGATATATTGCAAAGTGATATAACAGAATAAAGCGAATTAGGATCTGTATTTTTAACCGATGATTTTAATGCAAGTGTGGGTTTGAGAAATGCTTTTATAATATTTGATTCAATAAATAGTTTTATAGGCGACACAGAATATTTTCCAGATATGCCCTCAGTTAGGGCCTCACAAGATATCAAGTGTAACAGCTTTGGTACACGCCTACTTGACCTGTGTAAAGCCACCCGTGTATGTATATTGAATCGTCGTGTAGGTAGCGACGCCGATACAAGTTCCTGCACCTATGTATCTACACAAGGGTCATCAATTACAGACTATGTACTTGCCAGTGAATGTGATTTGTCGTGCATTCTTGATATTGTCGTTGGCCCGTTAACACCCTGTAGAGACCATGTACCGCTATCCCTGACTATTTGTTGTGGTAGTTTCAATATTGCTTCATCAAATATGGAAGAGACTCGATCTGAATGGAATGTTGATTTAAAAAAAGAATTCCGTTCATCATTAATTGTCAAATTGCAAGAGTTAAATAACATTGTTTATTCATGTTACATGATACAGTTCAGCAAATTACAGATGTTCTAAGGAGTGTTGCCGATCCATTGTTTTGTAAAGGTGTGTTGTATAAAAATTCAACTTTAATGTTAACACGCCTTCAAAAAATAAAGAATGTTTCGATTTAAGCTGTTTCGAAGCAAAACAGGCTTATAATACGGCAGTAAATAATTATTAACACTTATTGTAGTAGGAAAATTTTATAAGAAAATAAAAACAATTATAAAAATATGCATATGAAGAAGAGAAATCATACAGTTACAAAGTTAAAGAATATGGAATGCCTGAAGCATGGAAAGCCAAAAGATTTTTGGAAATATTTTTAAAAAAGGAAGTCAAAAGTTGATAGCGTGCTTACAGTTGATGCTTTTTACGAATACTTTTCAAACCTAGAAAAAAATATATTCCAGACAACTGAGTCGAATTCTGAGAATTTCTGTAAAACGAGTGATTTTAAAAGCGATTTTAACGAACAATTAGATTACACTTTTACATGTAATGAAATTATAAATGCTGTAAAAAACAAGGCGAACGAACAAGGCGTATGGACCTGACTGTATTTTAAATGAATATCTTATTGAAAGTGTTGATATTTTATGTCTATACATTTGTGATATTTTCAATATGATTCTCGATTCAGATCTTTAGAAATTTTACTATGGTATCTATAGAAACGGGCTCTTCTATAAGCTGTTCAAATCAGGAATCAATGGAAAGGTGTTACACATTTTAAAAAACATGTATGCATCTGTACGATCTTGTGTTAAACTTTTTGGTTGTATGTCCGATTTCTATGATAGTTTTGTCGGCCTAAAACAAGGGGAGACAATTTCACCAACTTAAGAATCTCTATTTTAGAAGATCTAGAAGCATATATACTGGAGAATGATGATAAAGGTATTAATATACATGATTTTATGTTAACTGCAATTATTTTTGCAGACGATATGGTATTATTTGCGGAAACGCCTGATGATTTGCAAAAAAAAAACATCGATGTGTTTTATGACTATTGTTGTAAATGGGGACTGGAATTGAACTGTGATAAAACTATAATCGTAGTTTTTCGAAAACGAGGCAATTTATTGGACAGTGAAACCTGGACATACAATGGTAGCGTTATTGAAACAGTAAATGATTTTAATTATTTAGGAACTGTTTTAACTATACAGGGTCCTTTGCATTACACAATAAATATATCACTGGCAAATGTTTAAAGGCGTTAATTGTTTTATTATTCAATTGTGAGCAAGTCTTTATTAAGCCAAAAAAAATTATGCGAGTTGTTTGATGCATTTGTTGAATCAATTTTAAACTATGCTACAGCAATATGCGGTTTTACTATAGCAAAATAATAAATTAAATATAAGAACTTAAAAAATATGTTTAAGTATGAAATATATCTTGATCTGCTACCTTTTGATTTACGATTCTTTTTAACAAGATTAAGAATATCATCTCATCTTTTGAAAATACAAACAAGTCGTTTCGGAAATAATGTTATACCAAGAAACGAACGATATTGCCAATATTGTAATACAAGAGATATCGAAGACATTTTTTATTTTGTACTTATATGTCCATTATATAAAACCCTGCGCAAAAAGTTAATTGATTCTTATTTTTATAATAGACCATCTGTTTACAGATTTAATATATTAATGTCAACTGAAGTTAATGCAGCTCTTTTAAATGTTGCTAATTTTATAAAGCAAGCATTTAATGTAAGAAAAAACTACTTAACTATGTAAATGCTGTTTTTCTTTTATAACGATAATGTCAACTATACACTGCTATTAATGATTTACTCTCCAAATGTTCCATGTTATTTGTTATATTTGTAAAAATTGTGATTGTATCACGTGACTGTTGTATTTTATTGTTTGAATGTATGTTTGTATCAGATGATGTACGTATGTACAAATCTCAATAAACGATGTTCTGTTCTTTTCCTAACAGTTGAGTGGGACAGGGTGAAGTAGGCAGGAAGAGAGGTGGCGCATCTGCCTGGATTGGAAAATTTGACCCTGCCATAACACATACCGCACTGGATTATCCAATTAGATTAGTTTGTACTATAAATGTGTACTAGATCGAGCTGGGCTTTTTACCGATTCACGTGAAACATGGCACTATAAAACATATTCATAACCTACGAAGTTAAATCCATTTGTAATTATATCGACGTCTACAGTTGACTTATGTATAATACTACATGCGATGTAATATTCTGCCAGTATTTGGAAATGGTTTGGAAAAGCTTTGACACATTCCTTACCAGAAACAACAAACATAAAAGGCCACAAATACATGATTGATTGTTATTTTTCATGCTCTCGCTTGTAATGAGCGGTCCTATTTTCCTGCATAAAATATTTAAGCCAGTAGTAAAGCATTATACTGGAGCCTTATACGTAGAATGTGAATAAAATCTACAGCCAAAAACCAATGACTCACAATGATATTTTGAGTCTTCAAGTCTCTATGGAAATACATGCATTAAAAAACGAAAATTGATAGTCTTGCAATAAAGCAAATCCTTATTGCTTGATGAAATAACAACGGTCAAGTGAAAGAAAAAGCAAGCAATGTGCCCAGGTGTCTGTGGTTTTATCAATCTTTTGTTCACACAGGGACAGAGCAATTCTTTGTTGATAAAAATAACTAGCATAACTAGCCCACTTTTTGTAGACTTCGAAAAGATTAACTGAACTATGCCTCAAGCATGGTGCTTTGGGTGGGGGGGACAAAAGGCTTCATTTGTCAATCGGAAAACAACGGTCGATTTTGCTTGACTAAATTTTGATCAGATTCCTGTCCATGGGAAATTGGTGAAAACGGATATTTGAGTGATTTGTACGTCCTAGGATCGCGAGTTACATCCGAAAGCTGCACAATACACCATTTCGAATCCATACTCGGCCCTTTAGTGCCGTCGTCGAATGGTTTTATTTACCCTCGCCTTTCACCTTTAGGCATATGGCGAGAAAGGCTATTAGTGCAGTGACAGACTTACAGACTTACAGGTATCACTAGCAGGCGACCGAAGGGTCAAAATTTGAACCCCCGTATCAATGGAAAACATTGGGTTACAAAAGTGAGAGTTGGCACACTGTTATTCTTACTTCTTTAATGACACGAAAAGGGGATTTCCAACAAAAGTGGCATTTTCATTGTATTTGACCATGAAAAGGGATTCATACTTCTTCAAGTAATTTTATTTACGACTTGCATCAGCTTAGACTTTATTTAATATAAATGGGGTTTTTGTTTAGTGTTCTACATGTTGAATACATGTACAGTCGGCACTCGTTTTTACGACTTCGGTAGAGTCGATATTCTCGATGTGTCGATCCTTTGACAAAGTCCCAACTTTTTTGCTTCTTTATCTATATACATTTAGCATTTATCTGTCGATATTTTAAGTGTCGAATTATTCGGTATATCGACCTATTTCCGAATCCCCTGTAGCTATTCAACACCTTTTATTTGCCACTCCTTACTCGAAGTTGCTTCATGGTTTGCCGAGGTGTGAATACACTTAATTGGATCACTAACATGTGTTCAATCAGGCTGCTTACGGACGCTCCATCAAGTACTCGTACATAATTGATTGGCGTGATTGCATTCACTCAAACCTGTATTTCAAAATGTGTTATGTGTTTGTTTAAAAAATATATATATATATTGTGCTGTATAACTTATGGCTGGCTTTTGCTTTTTGTTTGGCCATTGATCGTAACAATTATTTACAAGATTTAATTTACATTAACATGCCAAATACATCTTTCGTATATGGAAATTCCCTCTGGAAATGAGTACTGAGTATTTAAAGGTACATTTTCTTCCACACAGCAATCAAAACATTATTGTACAGTTTACACTTAATTTGCAGATTGATGCTGATATGTGTGGTGGAAAATATCATTATTTATAACAGGAACGCAACATGTTAACATTTCATCGTAGTTTTAATGTCAGTGGATAACTATCTGCCTTACGATTTATATGTGACAGCCTTTTGTGACATGTTAGTTCATATAAGTTGCTAATCCTATGCAACTTAATCAAACAAGTCTACTTTAATAGCGATATAGTGGAGTCTGCTGCTGTTTAGGACAAGCTTGGGGAAAAGTCGCGATGCTTTTGGCTACTGATGTCAGACATTTCCACAGTGATTGCTTTTCTCGACTGTTTATTGTCGAATTGAGTATCTGGTGAAACACAATAATGTTAAAATGACCAATCTCAACGTTTCTAAAGACGGTTAATCTTTCTGCGTAAATGTTTTTTCTTGATTTTTCTTCTAGACAGACTTCTAAGGAACGGACAATCTTAACATTAAGTCTAATTCCATGTTGAATAACACACAAAGACACTCAGTTCCGTATTTTATTAGAATTTTACATTTATTATGTATTTAACATTTCCTCGTGGTGAAAATAAAAGAACGGGAACATCGATCTACCAAACTTTAACCAGACTTCAAAAGACAGCAGCGGAAACAAAAAACATTACTAGTACCAGCGCGTGCATCTTTTATTGCAATCAAATGAAGTATACATTAATTGATATGCAATTCTTTGATTTGAGATTCTTCTTCCGGTTGTTTCATTCAAATGCTGTATAAGGGCCACTACTTACACCAAACTTCATTTTAACTTTATATTGTAGTATATGTATGCAATCACATCAAGGTATTTCACATATATGCAATAGAAGTAAATTACAGTTACATAAATGAGTCATTATTTACAAAAGACACCAAACGTCAACTTCATTTTATTATTCAACGACATTATTTTGAAATAACATTCTAAGTTTATTTAAACAGTCAAGTTTGCCAATATGTTAACCGGTTCTTTATTGTTTAAAAATACGTGATGATTCCTTTGCTTGATTGGGCCTTTTAGAAAGGAATCCAAATATAAACCTCGTTGTTGTACTTTTGTTTAGTTGTCACTGATAAAATCGTTATGTTATGAGTTCAATAAAAATTAAATATTTGAATTGAAACCTAAAATAAGTAAGCATGTAATTTTGTGATGAAACGCTTCAAAAGCCTTTAATTTACAAAGGTGATCATCCTAGCAAAACAGGTTAACCATAGAACTAGTGGTACACCAGCTCAAGCTTTGTCATTTATGTAAACTGTGAGAGAGAAACTGTATAATGCCATTTGTTATACGTACAGCTGAGTTTAGTTTCAAATAATAGCATGAGTGATTCCTATTTATGTAATAAATGTTTTACATATTTGAGGGGCATTATCAGAGTTAAGGAGAAGAATATATAAGTCAATGTCCTGTGAACATTGCAACATATACAAAAATTGAAAAGACACAGGACCAAGGTATCCACATGCCATCAAATGTAAAA
The DNA here is from genome assembly GCA_007844125.1 of Sinonovacula constricta. Taxonomy (NCBI): domain Eukaryota; kingdom Metazoa; phylum Mollusca; class Bivalvia; order Cardiida; family Solecurtidae; genus Sinonovacula; species Sinonovacula constricta. The sequence goes on from CM017556.1 coordinate 58,604,861, forward strand.
GTGAGAACAAATCTGTGATGAGTCATTTAACAATAAGAGCAAACCCGACAGCTACCGCCTTGGAACAGTCAGTCGGCAATATGGACCGACTGGGGGGGGGGGGGGGGGCTTTAACCGGTTTTACAGAGCTCTAACCTCGCACTTCATGATGGGTTTCTCGAATGCAAGCAATGATAAGAAAACTGATCCCTTTGAATAAGTGTCTAATCCAAACGCTGACGTTTTGTTTGACAAATTATGACGAAAGCAGTGACGTCATTGAAATATAATGTCCACATAGTGTTTAGAAGAGAGATAGGTATTATTTCGATCAGAAAACCTACAGTAAACGTTAATAGTATATAAAATTAACTTTTCGAATCAAGAAAAAAATGACCAGAGAAGAGTAAATGGTTGTAGCATCCTGTTCATGTGGAGATAGAATTGAGGAACCAAAGTCTAATGTCCATCAAAGGAAATACACGTAACAATCCTTATAGGATGAATCAAATGACAATATAGATTACATGCACGGGGAGATTTTTTACGACCACCACACTGCACAAGTAACATTGTTGTGATCATGAATAAGAATATATAAGACAAAGTCCTATGAACATTGCAACATATAAAAAAATGAAAAGACACAGGACCAAGGTATCCACATCCACTTTTAAATGTAAAAGTGAAAATAGGAAATGTGCGCTAGACAAAGCCTATGGTGCAGCAATACTTACGGATATGTCGAAGGCTTTAGATTGTTTGCCCCATGAAATTATGTTATCTAAACATTATGCATATAGGTTGTCCGAAAGCTCAGTGAAACTCTTTTCAAACTATTTATGTGAAAGACAGCAAGAAATAAAAATCTGTGACGCGGTCAGTAGCTGGGCTGAAGTAACCAAAGGTGGTCCAATGGGTTCCATTCTTGGGCCATTATTATTTAATGTGTTCATAAATGGCATATTCTTTCCCATTAAAAATGTACTTTCTTTAACTATTCAGATGATAACACCTTATTGTTTCATACCACGAACCTTTCAAACTATAATGTCTACATTACAATCCGAAAGCAAAACACTAATTAACTGGTTCTGTTTCAATGGTATACAGGCAAACCCCGATAAATTCCAGGCTTAAGCTGTAGAGCAAAAAACATAGTATGTCACCAACTTTCTTTATTGACGATAAGTCGATGGATTGCGATGATGTAGTTTATTTGCTTGGTGTTGATATTGACTCCAGAGTGTCGTTTAACGCTCTGTGGTAAATAAGAAAAGGTCCTATCAAAATTTCCACAGATGATAAAATCTAAACTACCTCTAGACAAAGGCAAAAATGGTAAATGTAAATGTGACAAAAACACAGAGACAGATATAACACACAAAAAGAAAAACCAGCAGTTACCGCCTCGCAACGGTCAGTCGGCAAAAGGACCGACTGGGGTAAAACAGTCATGCAACTGATTAGCCTAAAAGAATAAGTAAAACAATTAATATACTTGCGGTTTTTCATACATTTATACTCTAAAGTTCTAATTTTTACTCCCTATATGGCATTTGTATTCAGCATCAAAGACAAGGAAAATAGAAAAGATACAAGAAAGAATTTTAACATTTGTGTACGATGATAATTACAAAATGTCATATAAAGAACTTGACAAGATCAAAACTTCCATCTCTTCATATTCGCAGACAGCGATCAGTGGCTTTAGAAACTTTCAAAATTCTATACAACTTGGTACCTCTTTTGTTACAAGGTATGGTAGTAAAGAAAGAAGCTAAATACAATTTTCAATATTCCAATATTCTACAGGTTCCAAGCGTTAAAACGACAACCTATGAACAAAGATCATTCAAGTTTGATGCACTAGTACTGTCAAATTCACTCACAGAAACTCTAGACTGTGCACAGATGTTATTACTGTTAAAACTCGGATTTCTTTTTGCGATGATAAGGTTTGTAAATGTTCAATTTATAAGCAAAATTATGCCTCTAGATTTTTTAAATAATTAAATAGGCAAATAAGAAACGGTACTATCAAAGTTTTCACAGATACAGATATATACATGTATATAAATTTAATCAACCTCTAGACAAAGGCAAACAGGGTACATATAAATGTGACAAAAACACAGAGACACATAACACACGTTGGTGGGACGATAAACCCAATAAACAAACAAAGAAACATAACACACAAGAAGAAAAACAATCAGTTACCGCCTTGGAACGGTCAGTCGGCAAAAGGACCGACTGAGGTGCTTAAACCTGGTTTGTGGAGCGCTCCAACATCGCACTTCCTAAAGGTTTTTCTATCAAACAAACAAAGTTGTTAGGGTAAATGATAATACCTAAAATGTCTGTGTAAAGCCTCATTAAATGAGCTTATGTTACTTGTCGAAATCTTGCCGACACAAAATACAAATACATATATATTTGTAAAGCGAAAATAATTAACAATATTCTGTTGCGCTTCACAGAGTTCATGAGCTATATACAAAAGACTTATCACACACAAAACAGTTAATCTTTTCAGTTGTAGAACAAAGTTCTTAACAAATAAGTTTTTAGTTCCTTTCTGAAAGTTGTTTCGTTTCTTATACATTTGAGATCTTTAGGAAGGGCATTCCACCCTTTGGGCCCAATTCCAGCTATTGATCTGTCAGCGATTTTGGTTCGTGTTTTTGGAACAGCAAATTGATTGTCATCCGAAGATCTTAGTCTGTATTTTCCCTGAACACGATTAAACAAACACTTCAAGTACGATGGGCCTGTTCCCTGCACAGTTCGAAATACAATAACAAGATTTTTTTGAAAAAATTCTTCCTCTCAGAGGCAGCCAATGAAGAGCGTTAACAATTTCGGTTATGACCATATGTAGCTTTGGTAAAACTGTTGCTGCTTGGTTCTGAATTGTTTGTAGTTTATTGGTCAGATAGGCATGGATATTAGTAAAAAGACCATTGCAAAAGTCAATGTGTGAATAAATAAGCCCATGTACCATTATTTCTGTTGTTTTTTTTAGATAGATGTTAGCGAATGTCTTTTAGATTTCTAAGCTGGGCAAACCCGATCTGACACTTCTTTCTAATATGATTATCAAAACTGAGAGTACTATCCATGTATACATCCAGATCTCTTACATGATCAACACACTTTACTTCACATCCTCCAACACTAACGATTGAGATGTTTAGTTTTGTTAGCTGATACTTAGTTCCATACATGATAATTTCAGTTTTTCGAGTTGTTCATTTTTAACTTAAACTTAGTCATCCACATGATGATATCATTCAGACAATCATTTAGCTGTTGAAGAACGTATGTTTCATTATGTGCATTTCCAGCATGAATTCTGAAAGCAAATTTATGGTCGTCAGGATAACCATGAATAAATGTTATTCTATCTTATCCTATTTTATCTTAGAATATTGGCAAAGAAAAAGAAGAATAGTTTTGATTTGGTCTTATGACAACGAAATAACTAAAACAAGAATTAATGTTTTATATTTTTCTGCTTCATTTGTATAAGAAATAAAATGTATTGGTAACATTCGAGATTATTTTTAAACTTAAATAAAAGTACATTCTAAACATTTTTATTTGACATTATTCATAAAATTAAGCAATTTATTTGGATACATTTTGAATATCTGATCAAGGAGCCTTTTTATGCTTTCACAAAGGCAACACATTTTCAGAAGAGAATCTGATCAACAATTTATAGTCCTATACAATTGTAATATAACCATTTGAGCGTTATGCAAAGACTGTTGTATGGTGTCTGGTAAAAGCATACAACACAATAAGCAACACTTTGTAAGTATATGTTAGTATGCTTTCAATCGTTTGTTGTTTTTTTCATTTCGTGCATACGAAAACCCATCGGGAAGTGTGAGGATATAGCTCTGTAAAACTGGTTAAACACCCCAGTCGTTCCATATTGCCGAGTGACCGTTCCAAGACGGTAACTGTCGGGTTTTCTCTTTTTGTTAAATGACTCATAATATATTTGCTCCTCGTTTTATATTTGGCTTCCACGTGAATACCTGTGTCCTGTGCCTGTTCAAAAGTTTGGTATATTTTGCAGTGCTGATAGGACTTCGTCATATATTCTTGTTAAATTTGACAACATCTAAAGTCAAGTACTACGTCACTTGTTATTTATTTAACGGATAATCGAGCTGCAATATTGGAACACAAATCATTCAATCTACTTACTGGACACCTTGCAGCCAAATCTTACATACATCGAGATGGATTGACGAGCATACGGACATTAAGTAAATATCACGTTCGTGCGTTTATTAAAGATTTCAAAGTTGAGAAAATAATTTCAATAGATCTCAATGCTAAAGCATTACATGTAAATGTAGATTTAATGTTGTGATTCTACTTTCCAGGAAACATTATTTATTATCAAAGATAATGAATTATTGTGTTTTAAACCAATAATATGTGTTGATGACGACCGCCAAAAAGTTAAATGTAAAAAATAATATTTCAATATATACTTAATGAGTAAGTGACCGCTCGTGTCATAAAACAACAAAAGACTAAATGCATGGTATATCTTTAAGTAAGAATGATTCTGTCATTGTTTCCAGTGATGTACCTTGAAACCGTTGTTTCTAAGAACGTATATTTTATTATCTCCGCCTCTATTTTGTTCTGAAATAGTTACCTCTACACAAAGATTGAGGCTTCATTTATACTATTTGTCTTATTTGACTAAAACTGTTCATGAAATGTCAACACATACTCTAAATGATTACAGTAACTCTGGTAAAGAGGTATATGAGTGTATTTATATTTGCGGTGATAGTTCGCGTTTAAATTCTGACACTTTTAAAAAATGAGCTAACATGTAATTTTGGAAAGGGTATACATGATTCAGAATGTGTTTAAAATTCCCTAGATATCGCCTTATGACAGCTGCATTACCAAAGAGAAGGTTTTCCGAAAATTCTTATCCATCTTGATCCGAAAAAGACTCCATTCACTTTTCAAAGAACGTTGTGTTTTATCGACATTTTCTTTGTCTTTCTAAATATCTCTTAACCGAGTTTTGAAATGACATCGACTAAAAATAAAATAATAACTACAACAGTTTAAGTACATTATTTCACTGGTGACAAAGCGAAAATGTCGATATGCAGCATCGTGATAAAGCTTTAAAAAGTAATCATTTATACGGTAAACAGCGAGCCATCTTAATATAAAACATCACAGTCAGGACAGGCCCATTGGGACCATAAAGATAGATTAATTCTTCTGGATGAAATGAGTAAGTGCCTGGTATGTGACCATGTCTCTAGAGAAAAAAATGTCTTCTTTTTTGTAGTTTATGGCTTTCCATTACCACTTCTTTACATTCGTTTATCATAAAACATCTGTCTCCGATTTAACACGTGTCCGAAATACATTATTTAAAAATGTAAAATGTGCTTGTTCTTTGTTTTTAATTGTGTACACTTGGCTATGACGTGGCTTTATCTCTGATACAATTTAAGATTTTAAATAGTACTCATTATATTGATTTGATATAGAGTACGTATGGTTATATTTCTTAAGACCTTCTCAAAACAACCGTAAAATAATAACAAAAGTACACTGTACACAACACTGTTCTTTGCATGTAGCTGTTTTGCACCAACCTGCTGTTGGTCTTGTTTTCAGAAGGAGGTCTTGTTCTACGAGTGCATCTACGCATTTATTCCTCAACACTCTTACAGGGTACGCAAAACAAGATAATCATATATCGTTTTAAGGCCAACAAGTCTTTTCTTAACAGTTGATTTTGGCGACAGCTGTCTTTTCCTGTTATGCCAATAGGTTTATTGAGCGTCAGGAAGATTAGCCGGTGCAACCACTTCTTTCATTCTCCGCAGGAACATTCCGGACTCTTCATTCATCCTACTGGCATGGTCTATACAGTGGTCATGGTCAATACAAAGGCTTCCAAAGGCACAACTGGTAAGAGAAAGTCTTGCTGTCTTGACTTGTACAGAGTTCCCAATATTTCTTCTGGTGTGAGAAATAAACCACCTTGATGTATGTATGGCTTTCCATTTTCACCGCTTTCATAATTCCTTATAAAAGGATTAATGTCTGTGTTGACAACAACTTTCTATTTCTCGCTGTTCCTACTTGTTGGACCATTTTTGACAATACCTATGATTTATTTTGCAGAGGATTGGCACTTGAAGCTCGCTGATACATCGTATACCAGTAGTGGTCAATTCTTGGAAGTACTACATAACAGTAGATCTTGTATTTACAGAGAAGTCCACTTCGGTAGATTAACAACATCCAGGTTCTGACCTCCTGTACCAGCTCCTGAATATTCTGAAATTCATTGAGAGAGAACTTGAACCACTTTATTAGTGTCTTGGCGGATTTCTCCTTCGAATCGGCATCTTCCTCGTACCCTTTATCGAACCTGAAGCGATCCTTTTCGAGTATTTTAACAACAGGCATCAGGACTTGGCAGGTTTGACTTTCATCCTTTCTCTTCTCTCTTTAGTAGAACATTGCTTATTTTTAATATAATATATGTCTGTCACTTAAAAGATGTCCATACTGGCATGTAAAGATAGCATACGAACATATTTATAGCTATTTGATACAGTTTGCTATTTGTTTAGCATATCCTCCTTTTTCATATTGGACTTTACCTTTATCTCCAAGATTCATGTACAGTCAGTATGCGTGTATGTGGCAACTGTAACTAAAAGGGGTCAAACTGGGCAATCTTATATTTACTATTTATTATTTACCACGTTTATTATTTACCTCGCTCATTATAACAGTATAGTAAGATATATTTAATACTTACTGTTGTGTGGTATAATCCAAGAAACAAAGGCGTAGTTCTAATATGTCCCTGGCATGTGTCCCAAGCATATGAGTTATACCATTAATTTCTCAAAATCATGCAGCAGCGTAAGTCACATGTTTTTAATTCACTGTTATACAGAATTTTCAATCATTATCAAAGACAAGGTTGATCTTCTTAATATAGTAATAAGTGAAATTTAGTGCTAAAATTTTCGGCTTAATGTTGCCGTACACAATACACGTACAATTTGGATAACAAATTATAGTGCAGTATAGTGTGGTAAGTGTCAGTGTGTTAGGTGCGGAATGGTACGCTACGGTACTGCATTGTATATATCCGAAGGTGCGGATTCCAGAAATGATGCCGGTAATGGATTAAAAAAGGTATTATGAGATATGAAAAGGGTCACACATTTTTTCTGTGTTCAAGCATATTCAAGCTAGTCGGTGAAAAAGCATTCCATCGGCACAATATTTCGTCACTATCATACCAACAACATGTCTATGAAGAATCCGGTGAAGACGGACGTTGAGAGTTTCCAACCCTGAAGCATCTAGGCTTGATTTGGTCACGTTTATGCGAACAATGCTTCCACTCGGAACTGTCTAATCAGAATCTGCACTCTTTTCTGCTGAGTCTGTATTAATATGTCATATAACATTTAAGCTGTAATGTGATAACTGAGACTTTGGTATAGTTCATTAACACGTACGGCATGGAATGGGTTAATGGTCCTCAAAAGGTCGGTAAGGCTCGATTCTGTTCTAATAGATCATGCGTCTAGACATCATCTTAGCTAAATTACGCGAGAAAACTGATGAATCTTTGGTTATAACAACGGTAATAAATATGGCTTTCCAAAGATTTATCTTATTCCTCCCACTGATTGGGGACTCTTTCATACATAACTGATCAGCATTCCCACATGGCCTGAGTCAGCACAGCTTTTCGCAAATTTGTAATAATCTACCCAAATATTTACATGCATTTCGTGTAATATTGAAAGTAATGTATTATGTTTGCCTGTAACAGGTCTCTTTAAGCTGCAAGGTGTCCTCGCCTGAACAACTGTCCTTTGTTTTGGGTTGTCAATTATATTTCTAGCCTTCAACTCCTTGCTTAAGTCCTTTTGGTCGCATACACCAAGATAACAGTTAGTGATATGCAACCTTCAGCATATAACTTATACACAGATCTAAGAAGGTAATATAAATATATCCCTGTCCCTATCCACTACCTATCTGCCTACGCTGATCGTTGATAATATCGCTCTCCAATGTTACATTTTAAAAACAATAAGCTAACACGCTTATTCTTATATCAAGTTTTACAGAAATATTATTCAAATTTACATGAACCCTGGGCTCTGCTAGACCGATAGGGAAATAAGGTGTTGTCAATGTCCAAAACAACAACAAATTACGATAAAAGCGCGCGATTCATTTTCCGCATTTACAATAACTGATTCTGTAAATGTTGACGTTAAATAAGTGCGGTAAGTAAAATTGATGAAAATCGTCTCGCGGTGTATTCATAGGATTGTTAACTGCAATATATTGTTAATTAATAACATTATGTTATAGTAAGATGTATCTATTCATGACTTCGTAGTCCAAATGTTTTAGACCGTATCTTCTTGACCAAATATGTGATAGAAATATCTTAATTTGCAAGGGCTTAGCAATATTGTGTTTGTTCCACAATATTTACGAATGGTTGTATCTCCTTTGGTCCAACAATCTAATAAAGCCTTTGCGGCAAATCACTACTGTTTTGTTTGTCACAGCATCTATTGAAGGCTCCACTGGAAATTCTTGTATTTTTATAAGACTTGTTATAGCTCAACTTCCATAAATACGCTACTACAAAATTATGAACAATACGATCTCGAACGCCCAGAAATCTCTATTCAGGAAATATAGTGTATATATTAGTCCGGCAGCTGAATATGGTTTCCGCGATAGACTTTTTTCATGGGTACCAAAATGTTCGTTAGAGGGTCTATAAACAGAATCTCCAATGTACTCAAAAATAAACTCATTTGGGCTATATGAAAACTAATGGTTTCCATAGAGGTATACAACTGGTACTCAATCAAAGGTTATTAAATGGTTATTATGGTCCTATGTCAATTAGGCAAATTAGCCAACAAGAATATTCATAAATTTTAATGAGAATCTAAAGATACTCTTTATTTTTGAAAAGTTGATTACATTTTTTTCATTTAAAGGCAATTTTCAAAGAAACTCAAAAGTTTTTAAAGTTACATACATACCACTACTTATCTAACACATGTTGGTCTACGTTTCATATGGTTTGGTTCATGTTGTGATTTTTTTAATGATTTGTTTTTATTTTCGTCCAAATTTTGCTTATTCAATCTTAATGCATAATTTAGCTAGAAGTCTGCTACAACAATAATTTATATATTTTTGTATCATTTCTTAAGTGGATGCTATCACTGAACTTAGATTTGAAATAAATTATTATGCAAATTAGCCAACATGAGTATTCATATATCTTATTGAGTATCTAAAAAGACCTTATTTCTGAAAAGTTAATTAGATTCTTTTTATTTAATAGCAATATTCAGCTAAACTCAACAGTTTTTTTTTTCAAGTTACATTCATACCCTACTAGTCTAACACTTGTTGGTCTAAGTTTCATATGATTTGGTTCATTTTGTGATTTTTTGTGGTTTTTATTTATTTATTTTTATTTTCGTCCATATTTTGCTCACTCAATCTTAATGCATTATTTGACTAGAAGTCTGCTTATATCTAACCCTAACTTTGATAAATAATTTTTGTATCGTTCCTTAACTGGAGGATATCACTAAACTTAGTTTTGAAATTGATAATTATGCAAATTAGTCAACATGAATATTCATACAATGTATATCTTAATGAGATACTAAAATAGATTTTAATTTCGACAAGTTTATTAGAAGTTATTTCATTTAAAAGCCATATTAAAAAAAACTGAACAATTTTAAAAGTTATATAGACACATCTCTTAGTCTGACACAAGTTTTATCAATTGATCTATTTTTCGATATTTTTACGACCGTGTACCTAATTTCTATGGAATTTATATCATTGAGTTTAGTATTAGAAATTGATAAGAAGCCTGCTTGTAAACATATGTGTATTGTACTGTATTGGTTATAACTTATTGGTAAAATTAGTTATCAATTATGTTGAAGACCATCACTAAGCCAAAATTTGAAATTAATAGGTATGCAAGTTAGCCTTAATAAATATTCATGGATGTTAATTAAGAGATAAAATGAGTCTATTGTTGACAAGTACCAGTTATTTCTCATAATAATTAATTCATTATATCTTTTTACTTCTCATGATAATTAATTTATTATACTTTTAACCATATAATGCTATAGAACATTTTAAAATGTCACCTTAAAATGGAAAACAATAATTTCTTCCATTATTAAATGCTTGAATGTCTTTTCAGATCTAAAATAAATGTTCTTTTGTAATCATTTTGCAATTGTGATGTCTATTTTTTATAATCAAGTCTTAAGCAAAGCTATGAATAAAAACTATGACCCAGATGATGTGATAAAACAATATTTTTCTTCTGGTGTATAATATTTTTATCTTTTCAATTAATGGGACTTTTGACTAACGATAATTATAAATGGGCCCAGCCAGAGAACACATCTGTCATTCTTTAATTACTCTATTGTTTGGATTTAAGAAGATGCGATTCCTTCATTCAAGCTTAAAGTAAAGCTGACTTTAGAAAGAAATCGGGTTCATTAGAGACAACAGATACAAGTGAAAGTTAAAAGGTAGATGTGGATAAGAACATAAATTTAGATTAAATTTTCATGTGGGGTTATGTTCCAATATCCTGTGCAAATGCATGATACCTCACTACCAATCAGAAAGGGACTCAGACGCAGTCTAATATTTACCCTCACATGTACCTTAGCCTCACTCCGAAGGTAGAAGCCAACTAGTAAACATCCTTGTTATTATCTTATTAATAAATATTGTCTTTGGACACGTGATATTAAAGAGATACTTTTAAAGCATTTTAAAATTAATTAAACGTATATATCACAAGTGACTTCGGTCATTTGATTATTTTAAGACATGTGAAAACATTAATAAGTAATGTATGATATAAAAACATGACGTCTGTAATTATAATTTGTATTACATATACAGGATTTATTCTTCTCAAATGCTTGTTCTAAAACTAAAATATGAGCAGTTAATTACTCTAAGGTCGACGTAAATACACTAACAAAATTAGGTCAAGTCATACTGTGCATGTATTGACACAAGTGAAAAGAAGATTCACTAGCAAATTATCTGATATATGCTTCACAAAATTAAAGTTTGCACTTAAGGTGAAAATGTTCCTTCTTGAAAAGAATTGATTTACAAAGTACTGGTAAACCTGGTGTTCCATCATGTGTTAATAACCGCGACAACTGAAATCGGTGCCTGGTATCGCCCAGATGGTGTAACATCTACATTCCGGTGCGTGATGCATTTATTGTATTTTAATTTATTTAATATACTGACAGGCTGTCAACGCAAATCCTAGTGACCACCAGATATGTTTACAGAAAATAAAGCCCTCTGATGATTTCCATAAATGACATGAGTTTTAAATGTCCAGCAAATGTTTTGCCTATTTATGTAAGTTGGAGCATTCTGAGAACGTCAGGGCTAGGGGTTTAAAGTCCAATCTTGGATAAAAAGTCAATATTGCTAAGTCAAACAAGTAAGACAATAATACAGTGGTCCATCCTACGACATTTTTAAATTGTCGGTTCAACAAAGGATAACTCTGCTCAGGAGGATGTGTTGACGACGATGATAAATTAGCAGGAAGCTACTTACCCAGTAGGCAATTTCGACACTTCCGGTTTCATAGTGAAATATCAAACACGCGATTCATTGTTAGTTTACAACATATTGTGATTAATTGACTTCACATCCTCGCTGGTTGTCGATAAATTTGTCTAAACAACATGCCGAAGAATAAAGGTAAGTCTTTTTAGACGATTTTGTTTTATCAAAACGTAGTGTCACCAGTAAATGTAAATTGCGCGGTGGTCGTTTTTCAGGTTCGACTTCAATCAAAGTTTTATTTTCTGACATTTAATTTTCTGACACTTCTAGACCTAAATCTTTAGTTTTTATCCGAGTGTCGTGTTATGTGTATTATTCGTTGTTCAAGTCTATGGAACACTTTTCATTAAGATGAACTAAATGACTAAAATGGTTGTCAGAACTTTTGAGACTGAATTCCTTATTCAACTTATATTTCGAAACCCGTGCGAGGAGGTCGGATGAAGAAAAAAAAACTTAAAAACTCCTATCATCACAAATGTTATATTTCATTTTAAGGGTTATTCACAAATTTAGCAGTTATTTTACTAAATTCCATATATAAATGCTATTTCACAAATTAACATATACATTATCACACCGGTTGCTTTTCCATAAGTGATAACAAATGGGCATATAGTTCACTAATCACTTGCATATGAAAAGGTTACCGGATGTTCCGTACACGATCCCATTCGTATCAGTTGATCCGTACCTACAACTTTGGAGGTTCCATACCCAGGCGATATCTCTATGCAAAACACATTAAATAAGCTGAATAAATCTGTTACTATAAGTAATTATTAGTTATAAATTATTACTCACATCAATAGACCCTGCTTGTATGAAATGCTGTAGATGGCAGAAATTGGGTAGGCTATAATGTACTTTCTTTACCATGCATGTATAAAATGCTGTACATGGGTGAAAATTGGGTAAGCCATAGTAGAATTTGTTTACCATCTGTCACCTAATGCTGTGTTTTTCTATACTGGATAGATGGAATCTATGTTTTTACATATCGTTAGAAAGTATAAATAAGAGTAGCAGTAATAGTAGTACAAAAAACGTTTGGGTACGGAACATCTAAAGCTTTAAGTACGGAACGACTGGTACGAAAGGGATCGGGTATGGAACGTCTGGAAACCTATAAAAATATAATATATATACAACAACAAATCCAGGCAGTCAATGTTATTCAATATATTTGAGTATGTGTACATAATAAATTCTCTATATGCATCAGATGATACCGGGGTGCTCTGAAACACTTAATTAGGCATAGTTGTACGCATGATTTCCAAAAATGTATGCATATTTAATCAGACTGCTTAAGCATAGATTTCTCAGCAGGACACAATCATACAGCCTGTCGGTCAAACACAAAGAGACTGTGTTTAGAGGCGGAGCTTCTCGATTTCCATACGAATAACGCTCTCAGCAAATCACTATTGATGTTCATGCCGAGCAATCATTGGTCGAGGTGCTTGTAATAGGCTCGGCCTACCGTCGTACGACAAAAGGTCTCACTTTCTTGATTGACAGCTTAATTGTTCCTTATAAATGTGGATGATTGTGCAATGCTGCTGTTAGCTATTACCACAATCAGCTTTATTTAATTTTGACTCTAATATCTTCTTTCATTTAACCTATCTTATCTGATACCTGAAATAGTCAAATACCACCGTAAGCCTCAGTGCTTTTATTTCATAAAACCCAATGGCATTGGTCAGAACGCTGAGTGTGCAAGTAAAATTGGTATTTTTTCCTTGTTGAATGAGGGTGAATGAATTTACCTTGTAGTTAAGTTAGTCGCTAAAAAATTTGCAATGAAAGTGGAACAATTTCAAGCCTGCATACTTTGTTTAATCAAATGCTTACAACATTGCAGAACAACATTTATGACATCATTTGGAGATTGTGCAGGTTTCTGTCAAACACATGCAAGGATAAAAGTTTTCAAGCATATGTTGGAATCTCTGGTTTATTAAAATCCAGAAAGCTTGTTAGTTTTTCCAAATTGCCAAAATCTGAGGGGTTTTTTTCAGGCTGGGGTTTTCATTATAGGAAGGTATAAACCCCCAGTTGTTAAAGAGTAATTTTCGTCCTTATTATCAGAGCTCCTCTCAGGGGCCCGAGACAATTCATGGGTCACCAGTAGCAACTGTAAGTCCCTGTCTGAATCAATCCTTTGGTGCTTGTCTACAAGACTGGGTACTCTAAGTCCCTCAACAATTTCAATGGTCCCCACTAGCAACATTGATATCCAGAATGATTCTTGAGCTGTGGAGTGGAACGTGTTAACCTGACTTGTCCAGAGATTTACTCCTTCCACATAAATCACCGTTTACCTATGTATCAATCGATAATTGGTAACAATAAGCGAAGAATGCAAGGGTGTGAATGTGTGTACTGCTTAGGTGTAGAGTATAAACAATGATGCTTATCATTAGTGAATTATATCATAACATGGTAGACTGCTTATTTACTTCCTGTTCTACTTTGTTGTATTTCTTGAACACACTTGGATATTTGCTTTGCAAACAAAAAAGTCATATATTTTTCTTACAATATCTAGCAATGAAAGATTGCATTTATAGCCGCACGTGGGTGAAATGAGAAGTGCAAATGGCCAATGACATCAGTGATTTGACTTCTCAGGCAGTTCTGGTAAAGCTAGGAAAAAAAGGATATTTTTATGCTTCCAGGGCCCACGCTCTACTTTTAGGTCGTTTTTTGGTGAAAAAGACTGAACTATCTATGACTTCTACAGGATATGGTTATGGCTGGAGTAATCACCAGCAAGTATAGATTGTGTAGATGTATCTTGTGATGTTCTAGTGACATGATGTCGAGGCTCTATTATGCAAGTTTAATATATAGATAGAAGACCTGATCTAGTACTCTGCAGTTATCACTTGGAGTAAAGTTGTGTTGTATACAGAAAATGAATATGGCAGTCGTGAACTCGCTTAGTAATTAGCATTATTAGTGCACATTGTTATTGAGAGGATATCTTTGGCTGGAAAAACCTGGAATTTAACCCCCCAAAAAACTTGAAAAAATCTGGAATTTTACCCCCACTTAGTTAGAACCCCATGCAGCGTGAGACTAAGCAGCCAGAGGAGTTACAAATTGGTGACTCAATCACAATGCCATGGGCTTCCCCTACAAACTTTTTTATTTATAGTGGTACATCCTATCAAATGTAAACAAAAAATTGGACACTAGTTCCATATTCAGAAGTACTGATGAGCTCATTGATCTCGCCTGCAAGTTTATTGTCTGAAAGAAGAAGACTCAAGAAGGCTAGTGGGTTCTGGAGAATGTACATCCATGTATACAAGGGCTGTCACAGTATGCCATAAACATTTTGTTTAACCAGACATTCTAGTATAGATTTTTCCCCTAACTCATCACAAAATCTCCGATCCGGTGCACCTGACTGGCATATTTCAAAATGTTTGGGTTTTTTATTGATGCAGTTTTATTTCAGAGATTTAAATATTTATTAAATAATTAAAACTGCTTTCTTTTCCAGGAAAGGGAGGTAAAAATCGCAGGAGAGGAAAGAATGAAAATGAAAAGGAGAAGAGAGAGTTGGTCTTTAAAGAAGATGGACAAGGTGTGTTTATTTATATTACTAATTTATATGCGTTTTTACACTTAGTCCTTTATGTGGTACAAGGTACTGTTTGACTGAGGATCAAATTGCATGCATAAAAGAAAGAAAATTAGAAAGAACTTAGAAAGCATGTTTAATTCTAATTGATAGATTAAGTTTATCCTTTGACTTTTAATGTTTTTGTATGGTTTTAACGACAATCCTGTTATAAGCTTTGATTTTATTCCATTGGTTTTACTACAGACTTATTTTGTCTATTAAGGACTTTTAGAAATAGATACACAATGATGGCAATCTGTGACTGTTGGAAGACACTTACATTCTTGCAGCAAAAACATATTTATTCTTTGGTAGTTGAAAGCAAGTCTTTAATTCCGGGCTTTCCACATGTTAGATCTTGTAAGTCCTTTACTAAGATTTAGTAGAAAATGGTTAAGTTCCTGTTCATACAGCTGCCAGTGCTGCCGGATTTGGACCTACGGGTGTATGTTTTGCTTTAGTCTGATCAATTTATTCTTAGCTTTCTTTTTTCTATCTCATTTTATAATGTGCATGTACATAAATATGTAACTTTACTTGTACAATGTTTTAATGGTTCCCTTCTGCTATTTGCTACTTTTCAGAATATGCTCAGGTCATCAAAATGCTCGGAAATGGTCGACTGGAAGCAATGTGTGTTGATGGAGTTAAGAGACTGTGTCATATACGAGGCAAATTGCGTAAAAAGGTATTGCTCCCTTTTATTAGAGTTAAATTTAGGGTTCAGTAAGATAAAAGCTATCATGCAAATACACGTAATAACAAATGTTAATGATTTAAAAAAAAAAGCAATTATTATTTATACTTGTTTTGCTTATTATTTATGTCAAATGCTCTGAAAGTTTAGGTTGCATCTGCTAATAGGGAACAGTCTTTGTGTGCAGATGACAAAACATCATAAACATATATTTACTCTATGTAAGTTTAAACTGATTACATGGCTCTTGGTAATTTTTGCGGAATGGGTATTTAACCCACAAAAAAGGGACATGAGGTATGTAATAAAAAGAAAACATGCTTATTTGCAGAATAAATATTAACTTTACCCGCCGCAATAGCTCAAGTGGTAAAGCTGCGGCTTACCGATAGGGAGGTCGTGGGTTCAAACCCCAGCCGGGTCAAACCAAAGATTTAAAGTTGGTAGTAGTTGCTTCCCTCCTAATGCTCGGTGTTAAGGGAACAGCATTGCACCTGACTCGTCAGTGTCAGTATAATGGACCGACCAAGTTCAGTTCCTTGGCACCTCATAAGTGCCCTTGTGCTATGATAGAAATGTCGCTGCACAGTATCGGCAAAAATGCCGGCAAATCCCTAATATTAACTTAAAAAAGAAATACATCTGTCTAAAAATGACCTAGTGTATGCATATGTTTTATAAACTTGAAAAACAACAACACTTTTTTGTTGCTCTTGGAAAACCTCTAGCAGCTGTTTTTCTTTGTTGACAAAAATATTAAACCAGTAATAGAAAACAGAACTTGTTTTTTTGGAGAGAAGTCTAATTCATGTTCTCACTCATAGCTAGCAACATTTTGTTTAAAACCCCATGGTAATTCTCATAAATTTAACTTTAATATTCTATATGTTACACATCAGGGTTGATAAATGTACACAGATTGAGTAGCAAATAGTGTATATCCTGATCAGACAGCCTGGAGCAGAAAGCTGACAGATCTGGATCTGAACTATTTGCCCAAGCCTTATAAATGCACAAATAGCAGACTAAGAGTTGTTAGTTTTCACTTAATAACATTGACTCCCCAACTTTCTTACAAAAATATGTTTTGCACTATTTTTCGTATCTGGGATAATTAAGTTATGTTTTTAGTCATAAAAGAAATTAATGAAGAATAAAAGGAGTTGTTGTTGTTAAATAAACAAAAAAGCAGTCGCTGTTAAATAATAAATATCTGTTCTATCAGGTTGAGGCCCAATTGCAGTTACAAAAAATCAAATGCTCCTAAGCAATGGCAGCTAACATGCTTGCATTATCCATGAAAAGTTTACCTACTGCTTACAATCCTGATCAGTAAAACAACATTATGCTGGTTATATGTCTGACATCAAAGTGTCATTCTGTCAGCTGACTGACATTTGTCAAAATTTATGCCTATTTAACTGTGATACTTAACTGAGGATGGATTTTCCTTTTTTTAAATTTGAATTGTAGGCTTATGTAGCTGTTGTGTCAAGTTATGGTGTTATATCATGCCAGTTGTTAAACACTTGAAAGAAACTTACAATGTCAGCATCTTTTTACTTTTCTTACAAAGTGAGTAAGCTACACTACTCTTCATTACAGACAAGTCTTTATTACATGTTTCCATTCAGGTATACCTAAAATAAATTAAAATACACTTGAAGGAAAATATTACCATAATTTTTTTAATTCACTGTGGAAACTGTAGAAATGTTTATTTAATAACTGTTTGTTTTTGTCTTGGAAGCCGAGACAATTATAAAAAATTTCTCAAAGCTGTAATATTGCAAAACATTTGATAATAAACCTATACTTGTATTTGTTAGGTGTGGATAAACAATGGTGACATCATCTTGCTTGGATTGCGAGATTACCAAGACACAAAGGCAGATGTGATCTTAAAGTACACACCAGATGAGGCAAGGAATCTGAAATCTTATGGAGAATTGCCAGAAGGAAGTAAGTTTTCCACAAGGAAATTTTGTACTTTTTCCACACACAAACCCAGAGAATATGTAACTAATAAACTATCAAATTAGGTATAATTTTAAATCTGTTTTGATGAAAATCTAATTTGATGTTTTCACCAATGAAGCTGTCAAATAAGATCAGTAGTTATTTAGGACATTTTTTATACTTAAAAACCCAGACCTGATAGCGCAATCGGTTGACAGTTAATGGGTTAATTTGACCTTCTGACTATCTTACTTGCTGGACTAGACAGTAACTCTAATTACCACATGTGTATCCTGTACATACCTTGTGATTACCTTAAAAATGCACTGCATAAAGTGCTGCCTGACTGCCAGTGTTACTTGTTTTTATCTCCTTTCAATCCATCAGACTGATTTGTTTGGAGAACAACTTTTTGTTGTGCAATGCAAGTAAACCATAACTTTACATATTAAACTGGTTGCAATAGCTCAGATGGTATAGCGTCTGCTTGCGGATCATGATGTCGTGGGTTCAGACCTTGGCCTGGTCAAACAAAAGACTTATAAAGTTAGTAGCAGTGGCTGCCCTCCTGATGCTCAGGGCAAAGGGGACAGCATTTTGCCTGACTTGTTGGAGTCAGTATAATGAACCGACCGGGTTCAGTCCCTAGGCACCTCATAGTGCCCCTGTGCTATAATGATAGTTCGCTGCACAGTATCGGCAAATTGCTGGCAAATCCCATCTCAATCATATTAATATTATTATTTTGTTTATTAACATGCAGGACTCAGTCCCTAAGTAGGATTATCAATATTAGATCATTTAATTTTAGACAGGTTTGTTTTCCTGACCATATCTCTTCCGAGAGTATAACCCAGTGGTTTGCTGATATTGTTAACTCCTGTAAATTTGTTAATAACCTATATAAAATATTTGTATCATTTCTGTGCAGCTCGAATCAATGAAAACATTGATGATGGTGAAATGGAAGGAGACAACATCTGCTTCGACGATTTTGATGGTTCAGATGATGAAATTGATGAGGTAAGTTAAACTTAATATATGTAAGAACTAAGCAATTTTGATAAAACACTGTAATATTAACTTAGAAATGCTCAAACTGCACATTAAAGCTCTATAACAGTATAAAAATTAACCTATTAAAACACATATTTTGTATAAAAAAAAAATCTGATATTTGGTAAGACTATTCCATGGCATAGAATCATTTTGTTCACCCGAGTATTGCCATGGGCATTATGCTTTGATAAAAGTTAAGCATTCACATTCAGTCAAGCTTATATCTCAACAACCAGTACAAATATTGGAATAAAATAAAATAGATTATGGTCTTCCTGTTAATCATACCTTGATCTAAAACTTGCCATATTTTTGTTTACATGTTTAAGATTTCTTTGCTATTACTAAAAAGCTTATATCATACAGTATCAGTTGAAGACAAATTGTAACAACAAGTATCCACTAGACTAAAACATTCCTGAAAAGCATAGAATTCCTTAAGTTGTAACATGCCAGTAAGGCACAGTTACATTCACCTATCAGCCATTATTGTGTCATAAATAAATCCTTATTTTTCATGTCTTATATTTTGTCATTTACATTGAGAATAAAAGCAAGGCATGATATGATGAATTTTATTATTTACAATTAAATACAATGTTCATTACAATACAAGGCATAAAATCTTACGAGACTAAATACATTATACAGATGTAAATATATAAACTAGTTAATCATTGTACAGTGTGATTCTGCAGACGTGAAGTGAATGATGTTAGTCTTGAGACGGTCTTCCAGCTGACTCGCGGTTGTCTGGAGAAGGTCCGATATAGCGACTTACATTAAGTTGACACACAATCATTTCTTACTGATCTACAAATATCAGTGTGCTGATTTGTCTTCAAATGCATAGACAGATTATGGTCTTCTTTTCAAATTGAATTCATTTATATCAAAACCTTGTTTATTTGATGTCAGCTATTAATGGTGAAGACATTGCGCTTGCTGTTTGTCCTGAATCCCAAGTAGAGCGATTTGTCTGATCTATTTTAGCATTTTGCTATATTATTATAGAAAAAATACGTAACACAGTTTTTACTATGTCAGGGGCAATCTTGAGAGGGACTGCTCAGCATTTGAGTAGATGAGGTTTGACAGCTCTTGTTACATAAGCAGTCTTTTTCAAATTATTATACACACTGTGTACAAGTATTTGTTAAGAAAGTCAAGACTTTTCTAATTTGAAATAAAATGTTTGACATTTACTGTGTTCTCTTTGTTTCAGATATGAGCCTGTGATTGTCATTGTCTGGTGTACATGTTGGGAGGTTGCCGGATGAATGTGTGTTGTGTATATATTCAGTTGGTACAGTTTTTCTGCACGTGCCTGATAAGCAGGTTGGCTGAACCTCTAGATTTACTGACAAAGTGTCTATAATTAAAAAAAGTTATTTAATTGCAAAAGAAATCATTTGGAAGTTCTAAACCTTGGGCTTCAAACCCGAAATGCTCTTCTAACATAAGGTTATTCAAAGTTTAAATTATATGCTTTCTTGAGAAGTGCATACTTTTTATTATAAAATATCATGGGGGTCATAAATTCAGATTCTTGTTAGATAGATTAATAATAATGAAGAAACATGTGAAGCAGGGAATTGTATGTAAACTTTCGTCATACATGAGAGATCACTTCTTAACATCAATAAATGGTCATGTTACAACTACATCAAATTTATAATGCTTAGGCAGACAGTGTAGCCACAGATTATTTAGCTGCCCTTCTGGGAACTGATGAGAATCTGCACTTTTTGTTGTCTTCAGTCTTCAGAAATAAGTCTTGTGGATATCCCTGTCATAAGGTTTAAAATAAGAAGTAAGAATTTAATATGGGCTGTTAAAAATTGAAGCTGGCAAGAGCTTAATTGTTAATCACTTGTCAGTATGGTAAACAATATTTGATAATTACTTATTCACCTATTATAATGAGTACTGTGGGAAACAACATTAAATTTAAAATGTTGAGTGAAGGGTCGGTGTTATGTTTAAATCTTCACTTCTGTAAAATATTAATTACTATTTCCTTTTATATTTACTTTAATATTATGCGATTGATTGTGCTATCATGACAAATCATGAGATACAATTTGTATGCATAGTAGAAGGAATCAAACAAGCCGACTAACAATAAGTAATTTTATACTTTTTTCTTTTTACTCTTATCTCCGTCAATGGAAATTTTGTAAATGGAAATATTGCAAGTTTATCACAGATCATGTTTTTGCTTTTTTTCTCTCCTCAAATAGATGTATGTTTTGTTATTTATTCCTCTATACCATTCATCAGGTTCAATATTAATGGTAGCCTTTGGGAGTTTAGCATTAGCAACTGAATGTTGGCTGTAACATGTTACTCCCATCTGAACAGAGGTGATGTGGCTATGTGACAGAAATATGATGGCCTTTGTATAGGATCTATCACAGAATTAACCTGGTTTATAACATATTACCCATAAGTCAAAACAAGACATCAGAATGAACAATCTTTAAAATTACTAACTTTCTGTCATGTTTAGTGTTAAAACATTTTCTTTCAAATGTGATATTTTTCAAGTACAATAAACAATTCAAACTTTTCTGTCTTTTTTTGTTCTCTTTCCACCATTATTTTTTTTTTAATTGTCTAATTTTATGGCATCATGTGAAGCTAGAAGAAATAAAGGGGTCGTGCTTTATTTACCTTCTGCACTAACACTGCAATGTGAAGAAGTACGAGTAGGTCATTGGAGGAATAATAAGGTGTCATTGCTGTAACAACAAGTTTGTATTTTTCTATTCATTACCTTTCAATATTACTGATTATAGTTGCAAAGTTAAGTAAAGCCATTGTTATCTTTAGGTTTACGGGAAATTTTAGTCAAAGGAGGAGGCGAGAAAAAAAAGGGAAGGGGTAACCGAGTTATCAGTTGAAGTTCCTCAGTTGCGCGACAAGCAACCAACTAGATGACAGAATTCCCCGGGGAACACCGTTTGGCATAGACAAAAACACGATTCAACATAACGATCTGAACTATTTGTAATGTGCTATTTTATTGCTTGCTATCCAGTTAGAAAATCTGTCTCGGCGGCAACAAGCAAAAGTCGAGAGAATGGAATTATCGGAGAAAAAACGATTGGAGTAGACAACCAATTGTTCGATTTGTAAGGCGCGATTACATTGGTTGTTGACTTCATCCAATCAGAAAAGCAGTAGCTCAGCGATTACCTGTCTGGTTAAGTTTTTATGGTGACTACAACTAGAAAATTATAGTAGTAAAAAACCCCAAAAATTTCATGGATTATTGAATGTACGGACGATTCTCACTTGGCGAGAGATGTAGACGTGGAATGAAAGAAAAAATTCGGATAAAAATGGTTAGAAAGTGTAATTGAACTTGAAGGTATTCATTTAGCTCTGTCCCAATTTATCAGAAAGATCTACAGTCCTGGAGATTGTATGTGTATTCTTTGTGAGAAAACCATATTGTATGGGTCTCGAGGATGTGTTGCTCTACTTAGATTCTATAGTAAAATACTTTAGTGAAATTAAACTTTCGTGGACTTAAGAATTTCCTAAATCCAAAAAATACTAGCATTGTTTTTGTACTTATGGACTAGTCTTTTTTGTTGTTCATACGACATTGTTTATTATATGGCCACACTTTTATGTAGTCCCTGTGTTCTTTTTCTTGTCATCTCCTATGTTGATAATTTTATTTTACTCATAGCACTCATTTTATTAGTTGTAAGTAAATAAAGAAGGCAGGCTGTTCAGCAGGTCATTGTAAAAAAACTAGGAACTGTCACCACGGAAAACTAGGAAAAAAGTAGGAATTATTGCAAAATACTAGGAATAAAAAAAAGTTTTATAACTACCTTCTTTATTTAGTTATAAAGCATTACCGCAACATTCAGACACAGAAGCTGATTTGCTGACCAGTTCTTGGCTTTGACAGGTGCTCAGCTCAGTGTCATACAGCAACCTGAAATGTTTTTTTTATTTATTAAAAAGCAATAATCATATTAAACAAACAGTTGTTATGTGTTAATATAATGTTAAACATTCATATACATGGGGTAACTACAGAATGTTAATAGTTTTATATTATGAAACAATAAAAGGACCTGTTTTTTATGATATATGCAATGAAACACATGTTAAAACAATGCCATTTGAGAAAACAACACAGTATTGTGAGTATGAGAGCAACATGCAAAGCAATATACATCAGGTAGTCTAAACAAATATATGCAGGGTCTATCTACTGTAGGTAGAAAAGTCGAGGCAAGCTCCATAGCAATATTCCATTTTACCAATTAAAGCTGACGCAAATACATCCTTGTACTTCCTCTTCATAAATGCATCAATCATTCTCATCTGTTTCTTTCCAATGTCATTCCTCTCATCCACACATTTGTTCATCGCAACAGTGATTTTTTCAAGATTTGTTTTTGCAATATCAAGAAGACCTTGTGCAATGCTCAACTCTTTGAAGTCTTTGTCTTTTATTGCTGCCAAGGGTCTTGTTTGCTTCGTCAAATATCTGATTGGCCCTTTCCATGTCAGCCTTTAGCTCAATTTCACTTTTCTTCACGTGCCGCTCCTTATCATCAAGTTTTCTCTTCTTTGTTCTCCTCACAAGTTTTGACTTCCATTTCTTTTTGCAGGGCCTCTTCTTTCCATTGTTTGTCAAGCATGAGAACTTCTCTCTTTTGAGCTTCCATTTTTTCTTGGTATTTCTTATGAGCATTCCTGACACTGCTAAGCAAGTCCTTTGTGACAGGAACATCAGCAATTGTCCTATACAGTGACACTGCATCTCTTGTACTTCTTAGTCCATTTATGGATTCTTCTGTGAGAAGGGATCGTTCTGCTGTGACAAGTTTCTTACTTACAGATAAGCTCCGTTCCACATCAGCATTTCCATGAGGCAGGCACAGACATGTGAGAACAACTGCTTTGAGACTGGGATATTTAGGGTCACCATTCGCATTCTTAATGTTCAAAACATAGTTCCAAAAGTGGTCAATTCTTATCAACTTGTTTTCTTTGAAGATCTTATGAGCAGGAATTTCCTCCGATCTGTACATTTTCCATTAATCAGTTATCTTGGAGATATCAGCAACATTTGGCAAGACCATGCACAACTCCCTCATCAGATTTTGGGCTCTTTCTTGATCTCTGACTTCAGGGTGAAGACACTGTACAGATCGTACTACAGCATCCTTCAGTGGTAGCCTAGTTTGCAGAAAATGCGCAACTGCCTGGTAGAATTTTAGCATTTTGGTCCTCTGTATCTTCTGCTTTCCAGTGTCAAGGTTTGACAATGTCTTTTGAGTATCTCCTCCAATTTCCACACTTTCAACACTCATCAGGTTCTTACTGTCATATACATCAATTGTTTCTAATTTCCTTCCACTTTTCTCACCAACAACATCATACTTGAGAAATCTCAGCATGATAGTTTTCAGCAGATCAGAAGTCTCAGAGTAGAGGAGATGTATGAGGGATTCCTGCTTCTGAAATTGTTTCAGAACTGGCTCAGTGGCCCTACACCCACCAAGAACTGGACTTGGGCCTTGCCCTCTTTTCCTTACAGAAACTGACATATTCTCATGTACCTAGTATTCTTCTTCAGTTGCGCACTCGTGTTTTGTTCTTTGTTCCTCTTCGGCAGATCCTTGACAAAATACTGGTACACTGCATCCCAATGCTTCAACAGTCTCTCAAGTGCTGGAACAAGTGTTAGCCAACGACACTGTACATGTCTGACAAACATTTCCTCTTCAAAGCCAAGCACCTCCAATGTCAAACCATAGTCCTCATGTTGGCTGATGTGAGACTTGTACCATTGAAAAATGTCCACTGCCAGCTGTTCAGCATCTTCTCCATAAGCATCAAGGCCTTTCCTGAATGAATTGTGTACAACATGAAGAGTACATGGTACAAAGGGAGTAAGCCCAGCCAAACCTAATGCTTTCTTGTGGCTATCAATGTTTTTCCATATCGTTTTGTTTACAATTGGCCCTTCACACCCCAATGCCACCAGTTGTTGTAAGGGCAATTCATAGTCTTTTTCACACAAGGTTTCTATTAGTGCATTACTCACTGTTTCTCCTTTCGCATGGCCAAACATTAGACTTTTAAGAAACATAGTACTGATTTCTCCCTTTTGTTTGTTCCAAAATCTAACTAGCACATCACATTGCTTCTTGTCCTGGGCATTGCCTGTTTCATCAAACTGAATTGTAAATGGGCATTTTGACATTTGTATATTCTTTGAAACTTCTTTTCGAAAATAAGGACCAAGCCCATCTGATATCAAATATGACATTTTTGATTTGCTCATTGTGAACTGGTCAGCGTAAGATCAAGGGAACATCAGTTTGAACAGTTCTCCAATACCATAACATGACCTATAGGAGTATCCAAAAGAGGCAACCTGCATTGCCCACAATGCTTCTGCTTTTGTTATTTGATCAGACACTGTTAATGGTTTCAAAAATGCAACTTCTTTTTCAGGATCCCCACCTCCTTGCTGACTGGTTTCAGGTGCTGGAGATTTAAACAACAATGTTTGGCTCTTATCTTTGCACACTTTCATAGTCTGCCTGTGTTTCATACTATCTGCATGACCAACTAATTGAGCAAGGCCAGAGTTGGAACAGGATATGCTTTTGCTACACACAAAGCAAAAAGCTGCAAAGCAGTTTCCAGTGTCCATTTTACACCATTCTGACAGACGGTGGCCATTATTGTCAAGCCAAGCAGGGTCTTTCCATTAGGCATGGTTAATATTAGTTACACACATCTATTGCATCTACAGGGTTTCTGAAAAGAGAGAATCCCATGCACCAACATGCAACATCCACACGCATGCATCAATAGATCTATTTTGAAATGGGGCACTAGTCTTTGACTTAAAGGCAATTAATGACATTATGATGGTATTGCAGACAATACATGATACTATTGGTGAAAAGATTGATACCGATATAGGATATTTCCTTTAAAAAAATATTGTGTTAGAAGAATGATTAATGAACAAAATAGATCTAATGAGTGGTTAGTCTAATCCATAGATAGCTCTGCTACAGCTACAAGGCAATTTAGAAGCAGGTATTTGCTAGAAGCCATAATACTGATCAAAGCAAAGCAAAACGAAAGGTTGTTACCATATATCAAATAATTAAGAAAGAATTTCTAAAAAGGAAACAATATTGTTTTTCTTGTTAACGGAAAATGGAATTTACAATTATAAAAATAAAATAAAAAAGGTTGGCAGGCTTGTGACACCAGGCTG
Organism: Sinonovacula constricta; assembly: GCA_007844125.1. NCBI lineage: Eukaryota > Metazoa > Mollusca > Bivalvia > Cardiida > Solecurtidae > Sinonovacula > Sinonovacula constricta. The sequence goes on from CM017556.1 coordinate 58,631,213, forward strand.
CACTGTCAGCTAGGGAACATGTCAACATATCAGCTTTTGTCTGAATCCTGCAAAATATCTTAGAAAAGACACACTTAAAAATTAAATTCTGTCACTATCAAAAAAATATCTCCCTTATTTCTTAAAAAGTAGGAATACTAGGAACGTTTTGAAAAAACTAGGAAAAAGTAGGAACCATTTCAAAAAACTAGGAGCACTGGACAGCCTGAGAAGGATAAAAAGCTATGAACTTTTTATATTGAGCTGCCCATCTTCTAAAAATGTGAAAGATAAAATATGGTTTAGCGATTTTGAAGAAGGGGGTCTCTGTAAGAATTTAAGACCACTTACATAAAGCTGAAAATCATTTTTTTTTAGAGCTTTGCTTCCTGATCCCCATAGGGTTCTTGTCTCTTGACCCCATGTCTAATGCGGCCCCAAATCACTCGCTGAAAATTTTCCTCCCTTTTCGTATCTGACCAATCACACCCCAGTGTATACCCTTTTAAAGCCTGGATTTAGTAATTTTCGTTTGCTTTCTTAGAAATAACATCAAATTTTCTTCTGGATTTATATTTAGGAAAAAGAATTGCTCGCTGGTAGCGCATCCACCAGGACTCTACCATAATGAAATGGAGATGCAAAATGACAAGTGCCAATAAAAATGTTCTGAATAGCTAATTTTAACGTTCAAAACGGCTTGTGAATCTGCCATAACATTTAACAGCCAGGCACCGGAATTTATTTTCCAATAATTTCATTTGTGAAAGACAAATTGTCATAGAGCAGATACAATGTATCGTTTTTTCAATTTTTTTTTAAAATCGGGATTTTTTGCAGCGGCAAGCCGGTAAACCTAAAGAAAAACAATGGCCTTATGTACAAATAATTCTTGTACTAAAATGTTCAAATTAATTCAACATAGAAGACAGCAACATTTATGAACAAACGGCTTTGAAGAAGGAATAGACCTTAAATACTAGTTTGTATGTATATATTGGTAACAGTTCCACAAGAGGAAGTTCTGCAGTACCTGTCTCAAGGTGCAGCATTCACAGCAAACATACGATCAACTTTTGGAATGTTGACATAGGAATTAATATGGATATTCTTTTAACATTTCATAAAAGGTATTCCAAACATTTACTTTGATACAATAATTTCCCATATTGGCACCGCTTAAGAAAATAGAGGAGCAAATGTTGTGACCAATGTAGGCATTTGTTACTCTTTTTTTGTATGGTCTCTCATAAAACATAACAAATATTTCCTATCCACTTGAAATTTTCCATTTCTCACTTCATTTATTTTCATTTTATTATCCAGCATTAAAAAGAGTGAAATGTGGTGTCTAGAATCGGCTCTTGTTCGACTTATTATCTTCTATATTTGTTAAGTTTTTTGTTAAGGTTAGCAACAGCTAACATTATACTATCCAACATTGCAGATAGATGTTTTCTCTACTCACAGCCTTTGTTAGCCATCAATGCTGTCTCAAGAATCTTGTGATGCTAAAATAAAAAACTGGGCCAAATTCAAATGCCTTCCTTCAGCCCCATAGAACAGAATATCGTCAATGTGTAACCATGCATAAAATAAAGTGTAACGAAATAAACACATGTCAGGAAATAAACATACTGATGTTGTTTTTGGCTATGAGTGACAAACAATGATTTGTATGACGAATTACATTAATTTATTTTAGAAATCTTAAAGCAGATCCGCATGAAAAAGTTCACTTGAAAAACTTGACTTGAAAAACTTGACATACATATTTTACCAGAACACATTAAATTACTGTTGCACAAAGTATATCAACTAAAGACAAACTGTTTTAGAAGGACTATGCTTTGAGCAAACCAAAGAAAGCAAGAACATACAAACACATGTCAGTTATTACATTTTGTATTTTGATCAAAAATAAATCCACCCACTTCCCCCTAAAAAGTACCTTTAGCAGACTGTCAACAAATCATACTCAATGGGTTAAAAATTCACACACAAAAATTGCAGTTTTAGTTTTGTATTTATTAAGTATATTGTCTGTATACAAAACAGCAAACATCAAGATAAATCATTTATAATGATAAATACATGAGTAAAAAGGTAACAGTATCTATTGTTTATTTTGTATCAAGACTTGGCAGGTTGTAGGTTGGTGGTAGCATTGATAATGTTGACGAGTGCTTGTTTGGCCTCTGACTGCGGAAAGTGTGTCAAGGCCTTGGTGGCCACATCCCCATACTGATGACATCTCTCTAGACACCAGGTCAACACTGCAGGCTGAGATACCAGCTGGATAATCTACATATAATAAAGTGATAATTACAAGATGTACATTAGCTCTCATCATGTTATTTTGTTTACTCTATCCTGAACTCCCTCTACTTCATTATGTATAGAGACAACAATTGGTATTTGTGTTTTTTTTAAATAATTATTAAATAATTAATTAAAAAATTATGATCATTCCAGAATCATCCAGCTATTTTGGTGGAGGAAGACTCCAGACATATGTCTGGGTAGAAACCCCACCAGCTCATGGCAGATCAGTTTGAAGACCTTTCCACATTAAGTCCCCTGACCCAAGTGGGATTCAAAACGATGCAGTTAGAGGCTAAGCAATTAGAGGAGTTACATGTTGGCCACTCTTCCACAAGTAACAGTTTATATTGGGAAAGACTAGGCAGCAAATACTGCAGATTCTGATCAGAGTGCTCTCATCTATATAGCTAGTGCTTCTGTACATTCATTATTAGTTGATGCCCAAGCACTAACAAACAGCAAGAGAAGTAAATGGCTAACAAAAACAATCTGTTTAGTGGCTAGTTTCTCACATCTAATTGTACTCTGTGGTATAGGATGCTTATCGAGAAAGGTAGCTAAAAACTAAAGTAAAAACTTTTAATTAAAGAACACAACACAAGGTTGTTTAGATAGCAAACTAGCTGTATTACAGTACATCCAACTAATTTGAGTTTTCAGCATCATTTCACCTCTGTTACTAAACCGTGTTAAAAAATGTATGTCTGATGACGATCCACAGATATATACTGGGGAAAGGGGACTTGACTACAAAAGTAGCCTGGGTATTTCATTCACTAACTACTTTGCCAAACCAGTCCACTGACTGAACACCAGTAAACTAGTGTGCCTTTGAAATGGGTACAATGGAATAAAAATGTAAATGACTGAAAAATAAAATGCTTGCAACAAACTACATGCAGATATAAATGGAACTTCTTAATTAAGAGCCCTGTGAAAATAATCTTGTTACATCATGGGACGTTAGGTTTTCATCACAGTTTTTTACATCTTGTTCCCAGAGCACCCCGCTTTATATCAATAATAGCATGTACCTGTTTACTATCCATGGAGGCATGGAGACCCTGGGACCCGTGAAGCTCAATGTGACGTATCACTGGACCTGATGACAAGAGGCCATTTGTATCTGTTGCCTTTGGGCTCAGGAAGGGATGAAGGTCTTCTGACATCTGTTATAGAAAACATGGTGTTTTTTCTCTATGATGCTTCAACAAAATTCTTTTACTTGCACAGAAACATAATCACTGAACAAGCAACATGTTATTATAACTGTTACCTACAATCAAATCAAGCAGTCCTGGAACTTGTGAACAACATTTATAAGCTGAAGATATTTATTGGCAGCTCTGTTAAAAGGACTGAATTAGCGTTAATTGAACCCTAGATCAGGATATGAATGGAATTTGTGGTCTGGTCCCATTGTAACATTCTTGTGATACATTTCATACAAAACCTAATGCATTACCAGGTAGAAATGTTGTTTTGTATATATATGCACCAGTGCTATCATAGCTTAGAAGAAGTGCATACTGGTGAGGCATGACAAACACTTTCCAGGTGTAAACTCCAATATAGAGTTTCATCCTTAAGGAGCACAAACCTGCTTTGCCAGTGCTATATTTTCACCAAACTTAGAGGCACACTGTTGCAGTTCATCGTCATGTCCTGCCAGCTCCAGGGCCGACTGACAGCTTCGGGACAGTAGGCTGCCAGACTGGAGGTATGTCTGCTTTTCCCATTCAGAGAACGAGCTGGACTCAGAAAGGCGTGGATGGCCATTGTGGTCACGTAAGCTGGTGAACTCTGCCTCCATCATGTGACCAATCGCTTGGGAGATCATCTCTACCACCTGCAACAATAGATTAACATCCATTATCCTTAAGCCTGCTACATATTTATGAACCTTATAAGATTCAATTTTTTCCAAGGATAACACAAAGAGCACCACCACCTTATTTCCACTGTGATCCTTCTAGCCACCTCTGGTTAGACCCAGAGCTCCAGTATCTACTACCTGGAGCAGTGTGTAGTAAATAATCTTGCTCAAGGACTAACATGTCAGGTATGAGGACAAAACCTTATTCCAAATCCTTGTTTAGAACCTTTACCATGGACACTACATTATTTGCTTATGCCTTGTCATTGCTGTGCTAAGAAGGCAAAAAACATAATGATACACAGTACCATTGAATGTTACTTATGGCCATTACCAAATGAAAGAACCTGCCAGGAGCATGTTTTAAGGAAAATATATAGAAACACTGTAGCCAGATTGCCATGTTTTTAATATTATACAGGAATGGGCTATTTAAATTTAAGCCAAAAATTTTAATTATACATATAATGATATATTAAAAAGTTTCATTAAGGCCTGGCTCACAGACTCATTTTATTAAATGACACAATGCTTGTTTGAAGCAAGGTTTTACCTGTTATGAGGGTAGTCCCAGATATTCGAAGACTTTATCTCTCATGTCTCTTTACCCTAAGATTTGTTTTGTAGCCACATTCTCATAGGACTACTATTTAGCAATCAAATTAAGCAAATATGAGCAAAATATATCCTACAATTAAGACCTGAAACATTATTCTGTAACCAGAGTAACACATTATCACCCAGTCCTTACTAATAAAAAATCATTATAATTACAATTTTTTTCAAACCTCCAAATTTTACCTTGATGTAATAGTGTCTTCTCGAGAAAAAATGATGTCAGTTAAGAGTTTTGAAAAAACAATGTTGATGCGATGGTGGTTGACTTTATTACAACATCAAAATGGAAATAAAAAACTGCATAGAAATATGTAGCAATATAAAATTATGTGCAGAAATGATGAAATGGAAACACTTAAATTGATGGAACAAGCAAAAGGAAAGACAAGTGTGAGTCAAATATTAGTCTTCAAATTGCATAAACAGATTTGTTGAGGGCCATTTAGCACTTGTGTGGCCATTCTTCATTGAAGAGGACTGCAAACATGATGTCAGCTAAAGTAGCTTTGGAGAAAGACCATAGACTATTTGTGAACTGACAGAAGTCATTAATGTGGAGCACTGGACCTTCCACCATATTCTAACAAAAGATGTCAACATGAGAAAGGTAAACCAACTATTAATGAATAACAAAGCATATTCTATGGTTGCCAAAAATCATTTAAAGGTGTATGAAATGATAAGAATCCATTTCTTTAATATGCCTTTATTAAACTTGATGTAAACACAAACTAATTATAAACTTATACTAAATAATTAAATAAATTGAAAGAAGTAAATAAATAATAAAAAATATGTAATAATAATTATTTACTTGCATCTGAAATAATTAAATTTGGTTCATTTTAGGTTGGTGTAAGTTGGTAACCATGCATTGTTATATGTCATGAGACTGAGTAACATGTTTTGAAGTCATTGACATTTTTTCCGCAGAGTGAGAAAGCAAGGCAATGAGCTTCTCCATATCATTGTTACAATGGCTGAACCACGATCCGGTGTCATGTGACCACAAGAACAGAAGACATTTTGTTGCTGTTGCTTGTTTTTGTGTAATATCCTTCCACTGTTTCTGTTAATAAGTATATCTGTTGCCATTGTTTTCAATTTGTATATTGAGTGTATTATAAAGAAGAAATAAACAATGTCTACAAATTTCTATTCACTTACAGGTTCTTTAAATAATTCCTTTCTCTCAAGAAGGATTTCCTGTTCTGAATGGAAAATATAGTGTACAGATGTGCCCAAACTCTGTGGTTACATTTTAAACACAATGAGTACTTAACTTTGTGGTTACATTTTAAACACAATAAGTACTTAACAAGTTAAATAAAAAGTAATTAAAGATTTAAATACAAACTAGGAACTAGGATTTAAACAGAAGGAAATTTCTTTCATGAAAATTTATATGTCATGAAAATTTATATGAAAATTTATAAAAATTATGTACCGTACTTACTCACTTATAAGACTATTCGCTTATAAGACGACCCCCCTACTTCACCTGCGAAATTGCCGGTTTCTGCTTCGACCTGCTTATAAGACGAGGCGAAAAAATGAACAGGAGCGTCGACCAGTCATGCTGTCTCAACAAAAGGGTTAATTGGTAAACAGTGACTGTAATTTTCACACGTTGCGGGAAGTATCTAGTCTCAGCTGCACTGCTATCCTGTAGCGCGTGGCGGCATGACATTAATTTCTTTGATCTACGTCACCAAGTCTGGTATGACAGTACACGATATATTGGGGAACAGTGCACAGTCCTTGTGTACATTCCCCCTATCTATAATTTCATGGAGAAATGTAATAGGCAGCTGCTTATAAAAACACATCGTTCACACCCTCACTGTCAAACTGCTCCGATCGATATCACCTTGACAACAGCTTATCTCAGAGTCAGTCACTTGACCTGTGTAATGAGGCAAGTCTACACGAGTAAATTACAGCTTGGTGTATTTGGCAGACTGAAGTTGAAAGTTTGTTTCAGTGTTTACTGACGGATAATAAGCCGTGTTTCATGCAGAACAAAGGGAAATGAATGTGAGACAGTTAATCGTTGACGGACAGAATTCAAAGTTCAATTAAGGTAAATTATCGGTGGTCGATAATGACGGCACGTCGGGTCATTGCATAACCGCTTACAAGTTTATGTGGTATGTTTTCGCCCTAAAACAATGTGAAAACTTTTTGCCAGGTCACTAGACCCCGCCTATAAGACGAGCCCCACACTTTGAACATGAAATTTAAAGGAAAAATCCCCGTCTTATAAGTGAGTAAGTACGGTACTTTTAAATGTAATGCAAATTATATGTAAATTATTACTTTATACAAATAATACTCTATATGAAAAATTATACAATATGCATTTTAAACCTTAAGCTCAGACACACCTCAATACTAATATAACTACAATTTATATGTACATTCTAGTTGCAGTGCAAGATAGATTCATTTACTATACTGCTGTATTGTACCAACCTTTGTATTATTGAGATCTGCTAAGCCTGTGCTGGCATTAGCTAGAAGGAAGTCTCCACTAAGGACAGCTATCTTGTTGCCGAACTCCATGTCATTGTAGTGTGGGTCAGGGGACTGTAGAGAAGCGAGGTTCACCACCCCTCGGTGTACAAGCTGAGCAGTGTGGATCATCTCCGTGATCTCAGCAAGCTTCCTTTGGCTGCAGGACAGAACATGTACACACTAAGTTGATGTCTTTATAGTAATATATCTAAATACCAACCAGCTTTCAAGACTCATTGTAGAATTTTGGAACAGCACCTGAGAAGACAGAGACCTTATTATGCTAGTGGAAATTGTGCTGTCTTTAGATTTAGTGAATCAAAAGTGTTGCACATCTCTATTTTTTAGCCTTTAAAAAGCTCTTTAATCCAGTATACCTGCAGAGGAACTTAGCATAAGGTATATAGGTACTGGTGATTTGTAAAAATCAGCCATGACTGCACCAATACGTTCAATATCAATGCAATAATTTGAATAAATCAGGATAATCATGTAGTTTTGTGAGATGTATTTTAAGTAATGTAGACAAAGCAACCATGAACACACTTAATTTCTTTTGTTTGATTTCCCATTCCTTCAAATATCTTTTGCTCGCAAGGGTTCACTTGAACTTTATAAATGTACCACACATAAATCAAAACAAGTACCAGTCAAATTATGCAGATTACATTTTTAGTAAGCCTATAATCTGTAACCTTGCTAAAGCCTTAGAATTAAATAGTGCAGATCCTGACTAATCTGTGGCTAAGCTGGACCTACACTATTTACCTTAGCCAGTAAAATTTATGCTAAGAAGGCTATGAGTTTGAGAATCGTATAATTATGTCACAGCATGGGACCAAATGCATTATCCCTTCATTCTTTGTCATAATCAGTAACAACATATTGTATACTATTTTAATTAAAATCCAAACATTAGCCAGACACTAAGCAAATACAATTTTTTCTAAGTTTTGAGGGTGTTTGGCAGAGACCTTACAGAGGGAAAAATTGTGTCATTCACAGGCCTTTAAGGAAAATTTGGACATGAATTTAGATATAATACTGTAACACATCACCATTATCATTGCTTTACGTCTGACACATTTACATTGGTAACTTGTATTTAATGGTTATAACTGTGTATGTCAGAAGATAGAATTCAACATCAAAAACATACTAGGCAACTTCAAAAAATATGTGGGAAGATGCTTGCATTTTCTCATTTTGCATAGCAGTTGGAAACAAAATTCATTTTTATTGTACAACAATACACTTTAAGATTCTGTATGTAAACTATAAATTAGCATTAGTCTGGGAAGAAGAAGCAGGTTTGCTGTAGCAACATCACCAATGTTATACCGCCTCAATTTTTCATTTTTACTTATCAAAATATGACAAGACAAAACATACTTAGGATAAATTCCACTGACCATCTCGTGTTCATCAAAAGAGTCTTCCCGTGTGCCTGCTGCTTTAGCTATCAGAAGAACTATTAATCCACGAGTTTGAAGACTGTGCTTTCCATTATCAAGAAAGCCCCTGAGGAAAAGAATTGAAAACATAAATATCAAAGATAATTAAAAATATGGTTATATGTACACACAATTAAATAATTATCATAAGTATGTTGTTTTTTAATCGAAATTATGTCCAACACCTTACAGAAATTTAAATTCAGGCAATATTAATGTATATTTGTTAAGCATAATATTGGTTGATACTGCAATGGTTGTTTGCTAAAAGTGGCCCTGAAATAGCAATGTTGTTTATTTTATTATTATTTGCTTTCATAATAAATGCAAACGACGATTGATGGGAAAACGGAGCTACAAATGTAATTTAGCTGCAATTTATGGTGCAACTCAAAGAAAAGTATGTGTTCGCCTGTTTTGGCATATTTTTCAAGAAGAATTCGAAACAATTTTTAAAAACAAAGTTATGTTGCTCAAGGTTTATGGCTTCGCAATTTTCAGTCTTTCAGCATCAGTTTAATAAAACCATTAAAGATTATTAACCTTTTGTCCAGATACATTTCAGAACACATCTCCATCATTTTATAAAAAAAAAAAAAATCGGGGAGCACCCCAACCACCACCACCAGAACTTATGTCAAATTTGGTCTTCGACACCCCCCACCCCAACCCCGAGTTGAAAGATTCTGGATCTGGACCTGTATTAAGTTGGGTTTTTTCCCCCTACAACTGCAAAGAATTAAGTATTTTTAAAATCTTTGAAGTGAACTTGTTAGTAAAGTAATTAAATCTACTCTCAACTCAGCTGTTAAAATAATAGTGAGTAAATCATGTGTCTCATCTGAAGAACATACTTCATAATTGGGCCCTAAGAATTGTTGGCACTTTTATTTAATATTTTAGGTGTATTTGGCCTCATCTCATTCTCAATCTTTTAGCCATTTTGTCAAACTACCTTCTACTGTCATTCTCTTTATTCAGTTTGGAAAATTACAGTTACAGGATTAAATTCTTTCAACTTAACTATACTTTTGAACTTGCAAACCCATTTTTAGTCACCCTAGCAATTCATTTAAAGTCTGAAAAGGGAGACTTAAAATATATTCAACAATATTATGTGGTTATCTAATGAATGCATATACTTATACAGGGCTGCACATAATTCAAACATGACAGCTAAACACCACAGTATGACAAAAAAGAATTAAGGAGACTTCCTACCATGGAGACATCGTACAAAGAGACTTCGTACCAAAACATTGGAGACTATGTGACACATATACGATACTATATTGGATTGGAGGCCTTAATAATAAATCTGTTCATATTCATTGCAGCATTTTCTATGAAAGTTTTAAATGTTCATGTGTAATTGAGAAGTTATTTAATACAAAAGTCTGTGCTATACAAGCCTGTGTTGTATTGTTATTTATTTGACTTTATTCATAAAGGTTGACTTGTCCCAATGTTGTTATTGTTACTACTACTACTATTCAATTTATGAAAGCTGTGTCCAGCAGAGCCGAAAGAGGACGATTTACACTTCAAGATAATATATTTAATATATCTTTAATTTACATTTTAGAGGAGAGAAGAGTATATATAAACAAACACTTGAGATAAGATCAGAAATGGCATAACAGTACATGTACATTGAATAATACATTCTAATATCACAATTATAGATAATACATACACATATATATATATATTATATATATATAAGTTGTTATATATGTAATATAATATATACAAATATTTTTGTTTACTGCAGGTCAATGAAGACTACATTAACGCTGCGAGTTTCTGGTAGACGACATCCAAGTTGGAGACCAGCGGCACATTATGTTGGCCAGACCTAGTAAGCTTCAGCACCTTGCGGTAGCTCGACGCTGGTTCATGGATGGGAAGTTCAAGGGGGTGAGAAGACCGTATTACCAGCTCCTTTCCATACACGCCATTGTTCGCATTGAAGAAATGCAAAACAAATCTCTCTCCTGTTTGTCCTTATGTCCAGAAGATCAAAGCAGGACTATGTGGTGGTTATGAAGACCCTGAAAGAATGGCTCAGACCACTCATGGTTGAATGGATTATGCTCGATTTTGAAGCTGATAAGTTAAACAAAGTAAACTAAATTAAACTTAACACATTTATATTATAATAGAATTATTAGTTTTTATTAATTAGTATTTAGCCTATTATATTATATTTATATTTTTTTCCAGGTACATGGCAAGCTTTCAGAGAGGTCCTGCCACAGACAGTGATTAAGGCGTGTGCCTTCCATTGGGGTCAGAGGATATACTGGAAATTGAACCAGCTGGGTCTGTCAGGGGCATACCTGGCCAAGGCTGGAACCTACCACTTCCTGAGGAAGGTACTGGCGCTGCAATATATTTCAGCAGAACACACCAGAGTAGAATCAGACAGCAGAGGGTGATCCAGCTTCTGAGCTACGTCCAGTCAACATGGGTTGAAGGACATGTGTGGAGGTCCAAGAAATGGTCAGTATTCATGGATACAGTCCAAACCAACAATGACGTAGAGGGTTGGCATCTGCACCTGAACACATGAGCTGGAAAAGCACAGCTTCCCTTCTACATACTGGTGCCCTTGCTGTATGCAGTCATTGTACCTTGACATACAGGTCTGGTTAGTGAGTTCCAACGTACTGAACCGTTTGCACAGAAACCAATACAAAAAGACCCATGAAGCAGTATTCAAGGCATGGGAACAGCATGAGGGAGACAAGATGGCAATGAACCAGCTACTGAGGATGGTTAGACACATCACAGGCTTGGGACCAGTGACGACATCACTTAATTATGAACAAAGAACCAGCTACTGAGGACGGTTAGACACATCACGGGCTTGGGACCAGTGACAACATCACTCAATATGATAAGGATTAAAATACAAAAGACAATTCTTTCAACAGCCGTTCACTACCATTCTAGCGCTATCATTATGCCTGTATTGTCTTCTCTTTTTGTAGAAATACATATGAGCTATTTTATGTTATTGATTTTATTTTTCAGAAACTAATAAAATATATTTGAAATGTATATTATTTTATTGTTATTGAGATGCCAAAAACACACTGAATATTTCTTCTGTCCATGTGAAGGGTATATTAACTGAGAAAGCTGCTGAACATTATTAGATAACACCTGAAAAGAAAGATGATAATATGAAAGTATATAATTGAGTATTCGTGATATAAAATAAATAAATAGTAAGTATATGTATATAAAATATACAAATTGGAAAGATGGTTAGTATGAATGAAAAATGACACTCATACACATGCACACATAACCACGTGCATATATATACCCCTAGATTCGCTACACTCCCTGACGACTTTATCAATGCTCTAATGAAAGGTGTGAAAAACAGATTTGCAACACTCCCTTGCAACTTTTACATTGCTCTTGTTAAAGGTGTGAACAACACCTTACCCTTTATGTGGTACGAACTCTCCAAATATGGTACGTACATTACCTGGTACAAAGTGGCAGTGGTACGAAGTATCCATCATCCGACAATAAATATACGCAAATGAAAAACCAACATTTATTACAAAAGTTCCAAGCCCAAGGACAAACAAATATAATCATGTTATAATTTCCCACCAGTGATTTTAAAGAGATTTGTAATTTATAAAAGTGTATGTACCGCGCAGTCTTTAAGAGGGGGTGGTTGGTTCCTATAAGCTTCCTGACTTGCACGGCAACATTGGCTAGCTCATCACTGAGAAGACATCGGAGGCTCATGAAAGAAGTGGGATAACCGACGATCTTCTCCGCCTCGGATACTGCACGCTTCCAGTCACTGCTGCTCGAACTACTCCAGATACTCAGGTTTCTTGCATGCTTCAAAAACAAACATTCTTTGTGTCTGCTCTGTCTCACAATACGAGAACAACATCGATATAATACTTTGACAGACATCTTATGCAAGATCTCACACACAACGTGTTTACATAAGAGTGACTTCCCTTGTTAAAAGGCAGGCAACTCCATGCTGCTGATAAATTAATAAGGTACGAGTTGTCGTCAGTGCGTATATTACATTATTAGCCACCACAAACGTTATTAACAGTCATAATATGAGTAGATATATCATAAATTGAAAAGCACAACCTCTCATAGCAAGCGAGTACCTGGGCCGTTGTCTAAGTTTCGCACAATAACTTTAATTACTAATATTTTTAGTGTGTGTGTGCAAGTAGAGGGAGCGGGGCATTTAAGTGAAACTTTTGCCCAATAATGAGAAGAAAAAAGAAAATACTTTGTTTATCTTGGACATCGTTTTGTCGTCTGGCGACCGTGCGGCTTGAGTTGGTTGTAATTATCTATGTATAAATGCATAATTACTGACCATTTGTTAATTAGTTCATGACATTACAATTAAACACAGGAAAGAGTGATGGGATAACAGATATACAAATGTCAGATATTGTATCCGGCGCAACGTTTATTGTCGCAATGAGCAAAGGGCAAAACTCGGAATTGCGTATTAATTCAATATTCATAATCGATAAAAATGGGCAATCTAAATTGCAAATATTTGATACCTGTGTGTCCCTGTCTAAGAAAATAAGAAAAACAGCAAAATCGGCGATTTCTGTGTTTCGCTACTGTTTATTTTTATAGTCAGGGTCACCTTGGTTGTAGAAGAACGGCTTTTCCTCAAAGACATCGGTTGTTTTTTCTTCTGCTTCCACTCGAGTTCCTGGCTCCTTCTATAACCTCGTCATAACTGGCCTGTGGTGGCTCATTGTCAGCCTCACTATTTACTTGGCCTTCCCCTTGCCTCTAGCAACTGTCTTCTTCGCTGGCATATTGACATCTGACTGATTTATAAAAAAAATCTGCCGTATTGGCCATGTTTTTAACATATCAGAACACTTTTAACAAACTTAATACAGGGCTACCCAAGGAATATGTGTATCAAATATCAAGGCTATAGCTCTAGTACTTTCTGACAATTTCTTTTCTATGTTTTCCTTATAGCCACATATGAAAAATGGCCACATCCTTGGCAGCAATGTTTTTGACAGATCAGGATTGTCTTAAAAGTCTTGATACAGCCAACAACCAAAGAACATACCCAATATTGAGGCTTTAGAGTTATATACTTTAGAAATCTTTGGTGAAGATTGGACCATTAGTTCGGCCACTGGGTTGATAACATTTTCTAGAATTTTACCAAGTAACCTACTGAATCCACTTTAAAACATATGTAAGATTTCATACTGGCAAACATTCTGGCCAAGTTTGTTGAAGACTGGGCCATCAATGTGGCCTCTAATTGTTTTCACAAGGTTTTTCTAAAATGTGACCTAGTGACCTACTTTTTGACCTTGCATGACCCACTAATATACTCATCCAAGATATCATGCAGACAAACAATCTGATCAAATTTGGTGAAGATTGGGCTATGAAGGTGGCCTCTAGTGTGTTCACATGTTTTTTTTCTAAGTTTTACCTAGTGACCTCTTTTTTGACTTTTTTCTAAGTTTTACCTAGTGACCTCTTTTTTGACCCTAAGTGACACAATAGCGAACTCATCCAAGATTTCATGCAGACAAACATTCTGAACAAGTTTGGTATAGATTGGATAAAAACTGTGGCCTCTAGCATGTTCACAAGCTAAAATGTTGACGATGGACATTTAATGATGCAGTATCACAAAAGCTCCCCTTGAGCAGGTTGTGCTCAGGTGATCTTAAAACTATGGGTTATTCATTTAGCAATAACTTTTTATATTTTACTGTTGTGACAGGTCAAGCACTTAATGTGTTACCAATGAAGTACTTGTGTACACATACAAATTGACAAACCTTAATGGAGTATGTATCTTATTTTCTGATTAAACCATATCTTTTCATTTTTACATCAATTATTTAAATGCAGGTAAAAATTGGTCATGGTTTAGCATGGAAACAAGACACAGAGAAACACACATACTTCATATGTGTTGCAGTTATTGCTTTACTATCAAGCTCATCAGGACATTGTTCAAGACTGTCATATGAACATGCTCATAAATAATCTAGTGATTAGAGGTCATACTTTATGCCAATGTTCATCTACAAAGTTAAAACTTTGTTTTAATTTTTTAGAAATTGACAATCTGAGCAACAGTGGCCATGTCACTTAAAGGTGCTACAGGACAGTTTACTTAAATCAAATGCATGTAACTTCTTTGTATCTGGGAATTTATGTACCAGTTTTTGCGTAATCTCATACTTTGGTCTAAAAAAGACGATTTTGAATACTACCTATAATGTGAGAAAGAACAAATTGTGAAAAAAAAAAAAAAAAATCAGCGATCTCAAAAATAAGTTGTCACGCAGTTTTCTTTTGTTTAAAAAAAGCTTTCTCTGCAGCATGGCTCAGACAGGAAATTCATATTATAAATGACAAGCGTGGATTTAAACTTCACTATTCACATAAAACTAGGGTACCAATAAACAGCTTTTTGCAGAATCTTTTCAGGTAACAATGGCTTATTTGATTATTTGAGAAAAGATTTTTTACCCAAACTGTTGGATACCACCTCCATTGCTGAAGTAATCCACAGACAAACTTTGTAACAAACTAGAGGATAGAAATAATAATAAAATCACACTGAAAACTACATCTATTTATTAAAACAACATACCGGTACATGTAATTAGAAGAAATAAAGAATGATCTAAAGAAAAAGAAATATGAACAAATATGTTCATTTTTAATAATTCATTGAAATCCTTCAACAATTATATTTTATCTACAAAACTTAACAAGAGTAATGATTAACAACAATATACGAGTATGTTAATATAATTTATAATAACACCCGACAACAAAACAAGTTAATATACAATTTAAGATAGTTGTACAAATAACAAACACCATGGTGCATTAGCTTCAGATAGCATTATATGTATAATACTACAGTATATTTATGTTATAAGTATACATATATCACAAAGAGGCAAGACACTCACAGGCAGACTAGGGA
This sequence comes from Sinonovacula constricta, assembly GCA_007844125.1. Lineage (NCBI taxonomy): Eukaryota > Metazoa > Mollusca > Bivalvia > Cardiida > Solecurtidae > Sinonovacula > Sinonovacula constricta. Next base: position 58,646,997 of record CM017556.1, read on the forward strand.
CATACATATACTATTGAGATACAAATATGCTGCCAGTCCAAGGTTCCAACCTTTTACAGGGATTACTCTATCAACTGATAAGTCAGCCTCATACACTCAGCAGCCAAGAAAAAATGTATATCAGTTTAATAACATATCCTTTTTGTTTATACATAAAGTAAAAAGCTACCAATGCAGTACTATTTGTATATACACCAGTCTCCAGTTCATGTCACAGTTTGTAGATTTATACTTGTAGGATATCCTGAATATATAGCAGGCTGTCCACTACATAATGGCTGATAATGTCTTATGCATTATTTTAGCAAACTGTTCGATACAAAGTGATGGGCTTTTGACATAACATGAAACAATGGCACAAGTCTTGCTAACCATGTTAACATGAAGTTCTAGTGTACATTCAATAGCAAACATACAGGAAACAGCACATGTGTCTCTTGTTTAAGTTTATAAGATTACAAAAAGAAAATCCCACAGGAAGTACCGGATATTAGCTATATAACTAATAAAAGTATTCACACTAAACAGGAAAGAATAATATATACATGTATAAATATACAAAAAGCAGATTACAGTATTGTCAGTAAACAGTTTGCCTTGATTATGTTCTTCTTTTCTGTCAATTCTTTATTAACAAGACACACAAATATAGTGCCCATTATTTAAAGAACGGTATTGTATATGAATACAGTATAATTCTTTTTATTTGAGCCATAAGACCTACAGATCTGTCAGTGAATTCTCTCCCTGGGTCTAAGGTTATACCTCTCTGAACTCAAATTTGAAATGACATTGTAATTATATCAATATAGATGTTGATATTTAACGCTTCTACATAAAAATAGTGTTTGGTAATCGTATATAGATAAGTAATTATATTGGTGAATCTAAAAAACAACTTTAGCAGAAATAGATAAATATAAAACAGAATTGTCTAAACAAACAAATTGGTAGACAAACAGATATTGATTAAGATAAAATTTAAGATGACTTTATTTTATCATACAAAAATAAGAAATATCATAACACCTTAAGCATAATAAAAACTCCTTTATAAATTTAACACATTTATAAATATATTAATTAGTAAATAGAATTACTTTGATTTAAATAAAATTGTAATATCTCCTATACAATCTCCTAAATAAATTAATAACTCTAAAATAAATTGCAACACACAACACCAGATTAAACAAAAAACATTTCACAGATGTTGATGCACATTGAATATATACAATGTGATGCAATAGAAAACAAAAACTAACAGTAAGTCCATTACTTCCACCTTATAGGAAAAACAAGGTTGTCATTTTCTTTTCATCTAATAAAGTTGTTACTCATTTTGTTTAGTTATTATGATGCAAATTAATGTCTTCTGATTTTATATTTTTTATTTTCAATTAATTTATAACATTATCACTAACCTTTTTTAAATAATCAGAAAAAATTAAGCAGAAATATAATAAAATATACACAAAGTAGAATGCACTACTCAATCCCAAATCAATCAAACACCAAAATCATTTCTGATAGTCATTCAAACACTAAGGTTTGACAAATTCTTTTATGTAATGACAACTTCGCCAATGTGTTTACGTAAATATCAAATTATATATCAAAAAAAGGTATGAAAAATCACCAAGGCCGTTGCATCTATCGGATGCAATGTATTTTGGTTCATATAACCAAGTATTTTTTTATTAAAATTTAGAAATATAATCAAACAAAACCACTTACAGATACATTTTAAACTTGCCAGTGGTATTAGCCAAGCTTAGTGCACGATGTGAGAGCACTCTTCAGCAACCACGTTTTAAAATTACGTGCAGAAGATTATGTCAATCTATAAACTTCGGCCAATCGGCATACCACATATATGTTGTTAAGGTTTAACATAATGTATGCTTTTAATTATTTTTTTTGCTTTTAATCTGTAATATTGCATACAATGGTAATATATACCATAATCCATAGATGCAACTACAAAAATATATAACAATAACCTTACACATTGATATAATCCAAACATGCTCATTTAAATAAAGAGATGATAGATTCCCGCAAAAAATGGCTTTAGGAGCAAAAGTGAAAACATGCGATCATAATGTATCAGGGTGTAATCATTGTTAAAATTTGTTAACACAAAAAATATACAATAAATGGGACTGGTAAATTTTGGGTGGGGCACAACTTTTCCCATGGCTTTGTTTGCCTGTGAAGTTGAAAAATTTGACGAAACACGAACACCATCTAATCTCCTTACGCTTTGTACAGGTGAAACAGACAATGTTGCCAGACAGAAAGAACAGTCATAACAAAAGCATGGAAAATGTCAGAGGAGCATTCAAGGTAATTATCTTAAAGTCTCAACAAGCTGTTGCCACATGTTTTTTCTTCTTGGTTAATCATGTAAATATTGTATTACCAGCTTGGCAATTTGAGACCAAATTTTGTGGGATATTGTTGTCCAGTGCATGTAGTCCATGTATTGGTTATGACCAGAAGATCTTGTATTTATTTTCAATGGGTTTGCGACAGATTGGGCACAGGTTCATGGTTCGGGAGCACTCCTCACATGTTGACAGGTGACCACAAGGGAAGAAGGTAATACTAAGCTCATTGTCCAGACAAATCTTGCACAACGTCTGATCCTTTAGCTTCTCATTCTCTAGCAAAACAATGTCCACATCTACAACGGGAACAAAACAGAAAATAAAGTCCATGTGGCATTAATAGTAATTTAGCTTAAAATGGAACAAATCAGTAAATGAGCTTCAAGTGGTACAAAGCAGTACTATAGCTTTAAATAGTTCAAAACAGATCTATAGTTTTAAATGGTGCAGAATAGTAAAATGGCTTTAAAGTGCACAAGACAATAAGGTAGCTTTCAATGATGTAAGACAGTAACATAGCTATAAGTTGCACAAAACAGCAATATAGCTTTAAATGCCATAAAACTGTAATGTCATAAAGCAATACCTTCACTTTTAGCCTTCTGAGGGTAAATAATGGTTTATTATAGGGAATAATGATTGTTTGCTGGCATTTGTTGGAACATAAACTTGAAGGAAGGAATTACCAACTATAACCAAAAGCACTGTCAAACAAACACCATTAGGTATCAGCATCTGATTGGCCGAGATGTTAATTACAAATTATGTATTTGCATTTGGACCAATCAACTATATCCTTAGAATCCATTTTGGATAATTTTAAAACCACTGAAGATTTGAAGTGAAACAAACCTATCAGCTAGAACAAAGGAAGACATGTTTTGATGAATATAATAAATTAATAATCAGTATTTGGAAAAATAGGGGACACATTAATGATACAAAAAGCCTAATTTTTAAGAAATTGATGGCTTTCAAAAGGTTTGGTTTCAAAAATTTATGAAACAATAAAGTTTTACTCTAGAATGCTGATGTGGTTATAAAACATTAATGATAACTCTAGAATGTTTATGCATTTGGTCTTTACATTCAATTAACACACTGCTTTACTGAATTACAAATCCGTCAACAAGTTAGCATAACAAACATACAGACAGCATGTAGATGCATCTTACTGGCTTAAAAAGCTTATTTTTCTGCTAATGTCAGAATATTATAATAGAAAAGAGTAATTAAGCATCCACACAGTTATAAAGCTCTATGAAAAACAGAAAGCAAAAGCGCCCTTTTTATACCTAGTTACTCCATCTTGATGTGGTTTTAAGATAAAGTTAATTGGAAAACTGTTGTATAGTTTTATTACAAGATTAGAATTCAACTAAACTGGGGCAAGATCAATGACAAAATTTAGAATTGAATTAAAAGTTCCAGATTAAAAATAAAAATGACAAAGCAACCATATTCATCAGAGTGTGTAGAAGATTTACAAGCAATGACCATTAATACTGATTTTCAAAATATAATGTCACTTTCTATTTGAATTTACATTTGGCCTTTTCTTTAGCAGTATCTGCTCATTTTTATCAACAGAAAACTTTCACACCTCCGATATCTTTGATCTGAAATCTGGAGAATAAAAGATGCCCTATTCCTTACCTTGCTATATTTGTAAATAACCAAATTGTTACACGCACAGATAACTACACACATTTCTAGAGCCTGTGAAGCAAATAGAGCAAATGCTGATCAGACAACTACCACTGGGAACCTTCAATAACTTTAAAGGACTTTATTGTGTCAGTTAAAGCTGTATTAGTTTAAATCAAATTTACAATTGACATATAACAGTCTCCATACTGAAGGTATCAAAAATGAATACATACCTTCTTATATCTGTAGTAATGAAGGTATGTAGGTTGTAACATCATTAGATTGAAGGGGTACAAAATCAAACCTCATCAACAGCTGGCCAATTATTTTCTTTCGCTTGCTAGTCCACTAATTAATCGCTTACACCTATGCATAATATGCCATTTGTCAACAAAATGGATTGAAACTGACATTTGTGCACTTTGCTGTTGTCTATTTTTTGGTATTGGTTTAAAAAAAATTTCATAGCTAAATGTGACCCCACTGGATGAGGTTAACCCTACTGAAATGACCTTATTGACAAGAGCTCGACATTTGAAAGAAGTGTATACCCTAATGGGGTATCTACATACCTTTGTTTGCTGATGTTCCAAGTGCTGGGGAGCTGGTTGACTTCCCAAGTGAGGAAGCATCTGAGGTTTGAACCTGGCTTCTCCTGTTACTGACTTCTTGGTCACTGACTGCTTGGACAGCCTGGGTTGGTGGTTTCTCATCCTAGTGAAATAGTAACATAACAAAAATACTGAAAGTCCTACTGTAATAACACAAGATGTATCACCGGTTTCTGTATGAACTACTGAAATTACACAAGATAAAGCACTTAAAATAACTGATAAACCACTATACTAAATGGCCTGCAGATATAAATCTGACACTGTGTACTGAACTTATTGATAAAGTAACACTATACAAGAGTTGGCAGTGAATAGTAAAGATCCCACTGAAGTATAACAATACTTTGGCTTATCTCTATAGTTAATTGGCAGTTTGCATGTATTTAATAAAAATAAATCTTGAATGGCTGGTCAAGTATAATCCAAATATTTGATATTGTAAAAACTTCAAAAAGTTATGAGTAATGTTTTATGTCATTTTATTATTTACAACTGTACAAACCTGTTCTGTTTCCATGTCTTCTAGAACTAAATCTTGTTTCCAGACATTATGTCTGTTTCTGAAGGCTGTCCGCTCCTGGCGCTTCTTCAGAATGGCTTCAACTATGGCTCGAGCATCCAAAAAACATGTGGCTCCTGAAATGTAGTATATAGGGAGGTCTTACAATGGTGAATTTATACTTGAAATGGGTGAATATTTGGTTCATTTTTATATCACACTTCAATGTTTTAAATTTTCTATAAATGCTTTTCTATACTCAGTTTGGGAGTGTTACACAATTTATTTGAATATCTGGATCTAGAAACTTTTAAGTCATTATATACAGCACTTGTAACACCTCAACTTAAGTAGGGTGATCCCATGTAGAGTCCTCATAAGAAAACTTCTATTGCAACAAATGAAAATCTAAAATGCATTGGAACACATATGGTACCTGGATAATTTACTATGCCATATTTGGATATAAAACACTAAAGTTACCACCTATCAAATTTGTTAGTATTATTAGTATAAGGGGCCCAAATAGGAAATATGGTTGGACATTAAAGCTGATGAACCACCTAAATGCAGATTTATTGTTGATTTTTTTTTACTTACAAGTCAAAGCTACTAAGCTACTAGAAATCAGGCATGAGTACAAACTAACCGTCATAAAATTGGACACATTTGAATTCAAGTAAAGCAAAATATCTTGTATTTTCCAAGATTGTATGTTTATAGATTCTGAATCACCAGGCAGGTGGCAATTATGTCTAATGCACAATTCAGCCAAGTAATTTATATATCAGACCATGTTTCACTATCACTAACTGATTGACAAACAAATGTATAAAGATTGATTCTTTTCATAGTAGGTGACAATTCTTTCCTACTTGTAGAATATGAATAAACATCTATGTTTAATTTTTGCCAATTGCCTGTTTAACTTTTTATATCTTTAGCAGAACTTTGACACTAAACTTTCACTATTGAAACAAAATCCCAAATTAGGCATGAAAATGTTTCCTCTTCCCTATACAGTGTTTATTAAATCTTACTCACTGCCATAATTTGAAGTAATGTGAGATTTTTTTTTGGCATCAAAATGCCATTTCATGATTTTAATGAACGCCCTTTATTTTAATGAGTATGTTACTTCCACATTTTGCAGCATCCATATTATGCTATGTTGTGTTGGCAAATCATTAACATCAAGAATTAATGACCATACCATAGATTTTAAAGACTTCTTCAATTTCATCCTGGGTGTACCCCTCCTGCAGAACGGAGAGCACATGGGGATTTCCTACATCTGGGGGTGTGACAGACAATCCATTCTAAAACAAACACAAAGTAAGACAATTGTTGTTAGTTTTTTGTTGTTGTTGGATGTTACTTTAAGCCTACTTAGCGCAAACTGATACGGCTTAGGCAACAAGTGTTGATCAAGATCAGTCATCTCCCAGCAGGAGCTGTCAAATCAAGATGTGCAATACTTACTGAAAATATCAACCTTCAGATGGAGACCACACTATTTACAGTGCCACCATGGTGTAGACATTAAATTATATACCGCATATAATAGTTCTTTATCAGCCAAAATTATAGTACAGAACTACAACAGCAAACATTACTGGTACAATGGATGACAACAAAAGAAATACATTTTTTGCTTCTTTACACTTTAGTTAACTTCAAATAACTTATTACCTGTCTATCCTTGATATATTGGACATAGTTTTCCCCCTTGATGTTCTGAACAAAGTTGCAATGTGGGAACCACTTGGCATGTTCCTCCCAGGGGTCATCTTCTGGTTCCCACTCATACAGTTCGCCACCACACCAGAAACACTTGCAACGGTCACCCGAACCTACCAAGTAGGAAACAGCAGCACATTAGCTCACCAGCATATAATACATTCTTTGTGTGTAACATAAACATTTTCAATTTTTCGTCCAATTTCAGCCCCCGCACCCCCACATCCCCGCAACTAATGTATTAATTTATTAGACTAATGAGGACAATTTCCAGAATTTGCTTGCAATCTGAGGTTACATCTTTACCGTCTTTGTGGCAATAAAACAACTAAAGATATTATCATGCCTAAAAAAAATATTCACTGGACAAATGCTTTTAATCCTGCTTACTTTTACGTCCTCAAGAGTTAAAAAGGAATGCAAAAATATATTGTAAAATCTCACCTAAATAAATAAGTCCAGCCTCAGCTAGATCTTGTGGTTTCTGGTTCATCTGGGAAGGCCAGCCTTTAAAGGACCTAATTCTGGTGTCTAGGTCACTCCATGCCCTGTACCTGGGACTGACAGTGGATTCAGCTGGTACCCCCGGCATCACACTGGTGGGTCCTAAGGGCAGGGAAGGAAGGGACCTCAGGTCTGTCTGACCATACAACCTTGTATCAGGGCCAATATCTCCACCAGCCCCAGGCAAACAACTAGTCACACAGGTAGCTTCAGACACTGGTATGTTCACAGTGGTGTTATAGATTGGTTTCGCTAGGTTACTAAATGGTGAAGTGTTAGGAACTGGTCTTGCATCCATTACCTGCCTGTCAAGACATAAAGGGACATTTTTTGTCTCCAAACCAAAAGCAAAGGGACATTCTGGGCAATGTTTACGATGTTCTTCTGCCACAATATCATCTGGGTCCCAGCTTGATAAAATACCTCGACAAAAAACACATTGTACACGGTCATTACTTTGTAAATAAATAAAACCATTGCGGGCTAAGTCTTCCTTTCTGACATTTGCATTTTTTGGCCATGTTGTAAATGTGTCCAGTCTTTTCTTTTCATATTTATAATCATCGTACGGTGTTCTCTCGGGGATGCAATCTTGAGACCTTGTTGGCTGTCCACGAACAGAAAAAATGGGATCGGCCTGCTGTGTGTGAGTCACAGGCTGGATAGAAATCATTGCACGTTGAGCCTGGCTGCTGGGGACTGTTCTTTGGCTGCTAACAATAGGTCTAGGGTTGGAAATGATGTTTCTGTTGTTGCCAATGATGTTTCTGCTGTTGCCAATAATTCTGTTGTTGCCAGGGATGTTTCTGTTGTGTGTTGCAATGAAGCTTGTTGGAGTTCGAGGATGGACAGACTGAATGAGAGGGTGGTCCATCTCTAAGTCTGGTGAAAATTCAGTTCCTCGATTTGGTTCGTCAGCCATCTGAAATAAGATAAGAATGGCTTTTGTTATTTATTACGTCTGAGAAAAAAAAAAAAAACAGAAAAGCTCCAAGTCTTAAAATCAAATATATATTGATATTGCAAGGTATGGGTACAAGAAAATATCCACAAAGAACAGAGCTAAAAAGAATCATGCATATTATGCACTTACCAGCAAACTTTATCATCAACCAAATGGCCAAAAAAAGAATTATAATGGTCTAAAAAATGTAACAAAGGCATGCAGCATTAATGTTTAACCCTGAAAATGCTCTCTAGCAATATGATGGACATATAAACAATACACCTTTATTATATTATGGTGTCTTTTTTCTGCTTTTTTATCTTCAGAATTGTGGATGGCTGACAGATTTGTTAGACAAGAGGGCCATGATGGCCCTTAATCGCTCACCTGATGACACAGGCTTTACGTAGGCTCAAATCTGGCATTAAGTAATTAAGAGTTATTTACTTTAGAAATCTTTAGTGAAGATTGGACCATTAGTGTGGCCACTGGGTTGATAACATTTTCTAGAATTTTACAAAGTAACCTACTGAATCCACATGACTCACTTCAAAACATATGTAAGATTTCATACTGGCAAACATGATGGTCAAGTTTGGTGAAGACTCTTAAGTGTTTTCACAAGCTTTTTCTAAAATTTGACCTAGTGACCTACTTTATGACCCCACGAGACCCAATAACGAACTCATCCAAGATTTCATGTAGACAAACATTCTGACCAAGTTTGATGAAGATTGGCCTATAAATAGGGCCTCTAGTGTGTATACAAGCTTTTTCTAAGATTTGACCTAGTGACCTACTTTTTGACCCCACGTGACCTAGTTACGAACTCATCCGAAATTTCATGCAGACAAACATTCTGACCAAGTTTGGTGAAGATTGGGCTATAAATGTGGCCTCTAGTGTGTTCACAAGCTTTTTCTAAGATTTGACCTAGTGACCTACTTTTTGACCCCACGTGACCCAGTTACGAACTCATCCAAGATTTCATGCAGACAAACATTCTGACCAAGTTTGGTGAAGATTGGGCCATAAATGTGGCCTCTAGTGTGTTCACAAGCTTTTTCTAAGATTTGACCTAGTGACCTACTTTTTGACCCCACGTGACCCAGTTACAAACTTATCCAAGATTTCATGTAGACAAACATTCTGACCAAGTTTGGTGAAGATTGGGCTATAAATGTGGCCTCTAGTGTGTTCACAAGCTTTTTCTAAGATTTTACCTAGTGACCTACTTTTTGACCCCACGTGACCCAGTTACGAACTCATCCAAGATTTCATGCAGACAAACATTCTGACCAAGTTTGATGAAGATTGGATAAAAATTGTGGCCTCTAGTGTGTTCACAAGGTAAATGTTGACGACGAATGACGAACGACGAACGACTAACGACGAACGCCGGACGACGGACGAAGCGGTATCACAAAAGCTCCCCTTGAGCACGTTGTGCTCAGGTGAGCTAAAAATATTATGAAACAAGATATCCAGGAAGTGCAACACACCAAGCACTGAGACCAGGTAATGCTCAGACAAATATTCACGTACTGTGTTTGGACAGCGTATCCCATATAAAAGCTATAAACACATACATGTATTGTCAACAAACTATAATGTTAGACCTAGTCAGAAGTAACCACTTCAAAGCAAAGGTGATTAAGATAATTCAGGTGCTTTCAAACAAATTGAATTTAGTTTAGTAGGATGACTAATAATTTATGATGTAGAAAGAGGGACAGTGTAAAAACTAGGAATTGATTTTATTTAGTTTGATCCACTGATATTTTTAATAGCAGAATACTAGCAATGTTGGAATATATTCTTAAAATAAATTTGAAAACAAACATGATTGATATTGCTCATGAAAAAAAGAATTCCATTGCTTGTTGAATAAGTTATATCACTTAATCTATATGCATGTACTGTTTTACAATGACATCATAAAAATATATGTATCTAGTTAATTGTACAAATGAAATTCAAAAAACAGTGGGTCCATGCTTTTACTGTGGCATTGACAATGTAAAAGCATAAGTACTTAAATGTGTGGGCCTCAAACCATGAAAATATCTGGTGGCTTTTATTGGCAATTATTACTTAAAGATTTTTTTTTTATTTCATTAGTGGACTTAATTGGGAACTACAAAAGAAGTGTACATACAAGAATCACATAAAAGGCAGAAGACTCAATTATTATTGTGACAAAATATCGTTCAGATTAGCAAAAAATGTTGAAGTGTTAAGTCAGTACTTTAGATATTTAAGTTACTTAACCATCAAATTTGTCTGTCTACAGCTGAATCATTATCTGGTAAAAAGATAAAGTTCCTTGTAATGTGTGGGAAACCTATTTTACACTGTGAACAAGTCTACATTTCCCAATATGATTCAATTGGGGTTTTCAGAAGTAAACCGCATTTAGAACAGCTAATTAGCTGCTTTTTATGAACAAGCTAGCTAACTGTTGTGCCGGTGTGGTGGAGAAGCCCACGGGTGGCCTGGTTAGCTCTGTAGGTAGAGCTCCTGAACGGTGATCTGGGGGTCGTGGGTTCGATCCCCAAATGGGGCGCTCACTTTTCCCTTGAAATACTTTACTGGTGTCAGAAGTAAATGGAAGCCTGGTGTGGCTTGGACCCAGAGAGATAAGAGGGTAAGGAGTGTAGTGCCAGGGGTCATGGGTTTGATCCCCACATCAGGCGCTCACTGTTCCCTTGAAAAACTTTACTAACAGTAAGCAGTTTATAACATCATTATATGGGAACATGTGAAACAAATCTGTTCTTGCCTTTATATGACTCTAGATTTTCTAGTTCATGAGTTTGGTAGGAAAAAGGAAAAATATTTTTTTACCACGTTAGATTACCCTTTACCACATGACACTAGCTTTCTAACAGTGTATTGTAACAGAATACATGCTTTTCAATCAAGAGCATGTGTCCCATTGTCATAGAGGTATTACTAATAGTTATATCACCAGATAATCATATCAGCATTTTTTCTTTAATTCATACAAGTATGAGTAACAAAGTTTTCTATTGTCAGATTCACCACTTGTAAGTACTCTTAACTGTTTGTTGTATAATTGGTCATACACCAGCTATTAGTGACAAAGTTACCAGTATTGTTATGCAGTTGTTCTATGGTTTTTACAAAAACTACTTATAAGTTTCTCAATACTTGATTTAAAATCTCTTTTTTTTTTAAACAAGAATTTGACTTTGCTAATCTTAGAAATGTTGTTGTAAACAGTTCTAAACTCAAGAAACAAAAAATGCATTAAAAGTATGCATGTCTGACATGATATCTGGTATTCATGCTCGATATGAGATTGTATGTTGTACATGGTATGTGACAGTCATGCTCGATATGAGATTGTATGCTGTACATGGTATGTGACAGTCATGCTCAATATAAGACTGTATATTAACTGGTTCAATGCCCCTTTACTTTTAAGTTTTACAGTAAATATATCTGTGAGGTAAGAGGACAATACAAACTGTGTTTCAACTCCATTTCCATATTGTTTTGAAAGAAAAGAAGCAATTTACCTCAATAGGAACTATTTAAAGCCCAATTATTTAGCACAGTTGTTATCATTTTACAATAATTATTTATATTATACCTCACATAATTTTGCTTCTAAAACTATCATTGCTCACTCAACGGTCCATTATCAGTGTACACCAATCAGGAACTGCTACTCTGCATACCCGGTCTTTTTATGGACTAGGTCTATCGACCTTCACAATTAGTAAACAATACGCACTGCATGAAATGTAAAATACGTAATAAAAGGAGTTTACAAACAATAAAGATTTTTTATCATTATATGGAAACTTGTCAATAATGAAAAAATGTTTGGTAATATATAAGAAATAGTTCACAGCACTGACGGCCCAATGGTCCTCATTATATGGACTGGCTAGTCAGCCGAGAAAGTATGCACTAGCCAGTCCATATAATGCCATAGGGCCCTTAGTGTGAACTGTTTCTTAAATAGCATATTTAACTATGCACTGAAAAGTATTCAAACCAGAATCAGTACAAGGAAAACAACAACAAGCGTCCAACTAAGTTAAGTTTACTTGCAGACTTATCAGTGTAAATTTTCAGTTGAAAATAAATCATATTTCTTGAATTAAACATATATTCTAATGTTGGCAATTTCTCATGAACACTTCAAAATGACAGTCATTTACATGACAGATCTGCATGTTGACACACACTAAATCGCCAATCTAAGCAACAGTAGTGCTCCGTCCCCTACTTCAACATTTGATATCTCTTCAATCAATACCTATCCATTCAAACATAAAGTAACATGCAAAAAGTAAAAGTGCCATTATTTTTAGCCCCTGAACACATGTGTACTTACTTTATTATTTAATTGGTTAACTCTTTATCAACCTCTTTCAGGTATTCTTCCATATCATGCGAAGTGAAAGTGATTTGGTAAGAAACTTAGAATTTCAACATCTCATGTTTATTTCTTCAAAACTGTCTTTAGACATGCCGCTGCATGCTTTCAATAAATTAAAAACAAATATATTTCAGAATTTGTAACATAAAATGTTTTTGTTGGCAGGTTCTTTTCCCGCTCAGTCTGTAACAGGTAAACAAAAACAAATTTCAAATTAAGGACTAATATCTAAGGAGGTAGTGGAATCATTTATAATACACTACCTCCAAATGAACCACAAATAAGATAGAATGTACACCTGCTGTAAAATGAGATTTTGGTTAAAATATGAAGACTAAACTTGTGTCTATTTTGCTTTTCGTCTATTATTTTTGTATCACTTCCAAATTCAGAAAGGAAGGGCATTAAATGTATTTTTCCTAATTAACAAAAAGGTATTTATTGGGTAAATCTTACTAATTATGACTACAGATAATGTATCTGGTACAAAGTGAAACAAAATCAAAACCACATGTGAAAAATTTTACCCAGAGTGCAAGAGCAACCAAATTACTATATCAGACATTTTAATATACTTTGAAACATGTCTCAACTGATAGAAGCTCTGTTATTGTTTTTTATCAGGAAGCCTAGAAAATTAGTAAAATTGATCTTTAAGTTGCTAGGTAGTGCAGCAATTTATGATATACTACCAACATACTATTGTGTGTACGTAGATCATTTAACAAGATTGTTTTGGGTCAGTGTATATGCTTCTAGATAATACAAAGCAGCTTTGAACAGAATAAATAACACTTTACAGTTGTATTTATGTCTTTAAAAGTGACATTATATGTATCACTAGATTTTGACAAATGTCCATTAATCCAAAACCTGTGGTTAATATTAGTTTTTAGGTAGCATAATAAGTGCTTCAGGAAAAAAATGGTATCTGTTGAAGGTTGTGTTCTAACTGCATAAATCCAGTTATAAAAAAACTGCTAGCAGAATATTAAAATAAACACATGTAATTGGAAAATCCAAAATTACTATGCAGTGGGTTTTTTTCTCAATGGATTCAAGATGTCAAAATAAAAAATCTTCAAAGTAAATTTGAAGTATCAAATACAACAAATCAAATTTAAAATGAGTAGTGCTAGAGCATTACCCAATAGGCAGAATTTTCAACAGATGGGACCTGTATGGCATTGTTTAATCCTATTATGCTAGTGCAAAATATAGGGATTCCCTAAAAGGATAATTTAATTTCTATCTGACAGAATAGTCAGTTTTTAGCAAACAACAGTTGGCAGCATGTGGTTCAAAAACAGGAGGCTGTGGGTTCAAACCAGACCCATTCTTAGTAAAGTGGTTTTGCACCTTGGTTTACAACATATCAACAATATATAATCAATAATCACCTTTACGCAAAAATGTAACATACAAATCATTGGTATTCCTTTGACCATTTTGCAGTTTTAGAAGTCTTAAGATACTTTAATAGGAATTAAACTAGATCTATGAATGCATTAACTTCCAACATATCCAGAATCCAATTTTAAATAGTTATCCAAAAAGAAGAGCCCGCATTGACAGGTAAGTACATCCCTTCATTACATTAGCAGTAGAATATCACAATAGTAGTAGGAAATAGCTTACTTCACTACCATCCACTGGTCTTTTCTTGTTTAGTACTGATCCACTGTGCAATAAGTTATCCTATGATTTGTGACAAAGCTTTAACAAAAAAGAAAATCATAGTTTTTTCCACGAGAAAGTTAGCAATTTAGTTAATCATAGTTTTCAGACCTTTAAAATAAAACATGCAGTATTAAGACGAAATTGTCAATATAAAGGTTTGTATATGACAAGTATTTATATTAGTCCCTTTTTTTTGGCTTTCCAAATTTCTTCTTAGCTTTGACCAAGGGCTAAGATATGACATGTCTGATTTTTGGGATGTCCAAAATATGGTTCACAACCAGTATGTTGTTGTTGTTTTAACAGTCTATCACCTTGTTTCTGTTTGAATCGTTTACTTGTTCCTTGAATGACATCGGACCACAAAACAGTAGTTGAATATTGCAAATGTTATTTATCTTCCCCAGTCTAACATTAAAAAATATTAATATCTAATGCTTAAATAGATGAAATAAAAATGTTCTTACCTTCGTTGTTCCTAATTTAAATCTTCAACCCCATTTTAACTGGTTTTTGGAGAAAAGTAAAAAAATGGAAGCCAAATCTAAAGACTAAAAGCCCCAAATACTGACTAACTAGCTAAAAATAGCAACAGGGGAACTACCCGCTAAGCAGTTTGAGTTAAAACTCGCCCTTTCATTAAGAATTAGGATAGATTCATCCTACCAGGATGGTCTTTATATCAAATGAATTACTGACAAGGGAAACCGATAATCTAGTTAGATTATTAAACTAATATTAATATTGTTGACTTAAGACAATCCTGTCTTGATTGCAAGCTGTCTTGCAACAACGGTTACGAAATTACAAAACCAATCCCAGATATTGGAGTGTCTCTGCCTAGGAGTTTTATGTGTACACGAAGCAGAAAAATAATTATAACATTATTTACACCACCTACAAAGCTATTTTATTTTTAAGAAACATCATAGTTGTTGGGTAGCTTTTAGTGTGACAGCCTTGTCACCGGAATTTCTCGGACTTTTGCCTCCAATCCAATGAATACGAGCCGTTGCGGACCTTAATTACAAGGGGTGGGCGGGTTTTGCCCTGTACTAAACTCTAAGCGGATTGGCGAATCGGGTACCATATTCGCTAATTGGTACAGAGGGCGCAGTAGCTGAAACTTGATGAAGTTTTTGGGAATTTGGTAAGTTTTGTAGCATTAATACATCTGCTGGAGTTTAGCGTTTATTAATTAAATGATTCACACAAGTTCATGTTATCTTATAGTTAACATTATTTAAATACGTATTGTTATTAGAACCACTTGTGTTTATTAATGCTGATGACTGATGTAAGTCATAATCTATGTAGATAGAAGACAAATACACATCACAAAAGCTTGATAGCTGAGTTATTTGAGGAGTGGTGCTTGTTTCTTCACCACAAACGTGTAGTTTGCAGTTTACCCTAAATAATTATTGATCAAATGGTTGGATTATAAGTTCAGAAAGTATTGGTTTGAAAACTTACACAGTCCTGTAGTTTCAGTTAGTTTATTGTGTGGAAAACATCTAATTAGTCATGTCACCGGTCTCCTTGGGGGCATGGTAGTGGAGACATGCTACCTGGTTACACCCACACTTCAGTATGACAGCTCTTGTGAAACAGGATGGATGTTTTTTCTTAGTTAATTTACAGATGTCCAGACTCAGATCTAACCACTCAGTCAAAAGATATGTCTCTCTAAATGGTAAAATGGGTGCTTAGAATATGTATGGTTTGGATACTGTTATAAAAGTTCTTGAAGTGCCTGGGAAATTTTCCCTGACAAAACATTAACACAGCTGGGGAATGTGCATTCATTTTAAAATTATAATTGCATACTTTTTCTGTTTATTTTTAGACCAAATAATTCCACATCAGTGGAAGGGTAATCATCTGTCATTACTTTCATTTAATAACAGTGTTTATCATTGTTATTAATTAGATACACAAATAGAAATGCTATAAATGAAATTATGGGTTTTGTTTATGATTTCCAAGTTTAAGACACTAAAGTGTTTGGGCTATATATTTTTCTCTTATGCAAAGAAATAAGTTTCCATTGTTACCTAAAAGATTCTGCGAGTGAGATAAGTTTAGTAAAATAATATTTAAAGAAATGGCTCATAATCAAAGGGCCTTCAGAATAATTTTATTGAACTGTACTTAATCAAAGTGATTATTGGTAACTAGTAAGTAACCCTCTGTATTGGGATTTCCTATTCTTGTACTGAAGCTGATCGATTTATGACCCAGTCTATAGACTGGCTAATTTGACAATCAATAGGGACCATTCACGAATTGACAAGAATTCTATGATGGGTTATTTTTTGTAGTTTTAGTTTATATTAATTGATGTAACAAAATACAAGGCAAGAACTTGGTTATTTTTTCTTGGAGCCAAATTTCTCTGGGTAAATTGGACTGTCACAGACTACATCTGACACATGTTAACAATTTTTAATGCCCAACTTGTGTGTTACTTTGTTCATATTGTATAATATAGTGCTAGAATTTGTGCATTATAATCTTACCTTGCAGAAACACTTGAAATAAACTACACAGATGTAGGGTTCAACATTAAGGACCGACCGAATGACATTCATTTGTAGATCAGTGGTCCGGTCTAGCTAAGTCCTAGGCTAGTTGGACCGATTGGTCATGTTTAAATCGGACAAAGTTCACCGAAAATCCGCCTATGAATGAATCAAAAAGTCAAAAAATATTTATAATGGTTAAACGCAGTCACTATTGACACTTGTCGATACAGATTCTTGGGAAACCCGTGTGCTATATTTAGCGATATATTTAGTAACAACCTTGACATGCGTTCACTCATTGGATGGTGTTTTCAGAACGAGGCTTTTTTCCCCATGCACTTGTCAAATATCCAATGTCGTAAAGCTAATTGTTAAGTGGATACCAATGCTTATTTCTTCATCTAACTTCTTGTTTTCTAATGTTTACAGAACTATCCTATTATTATTAATACTATTTAAATAAAAATATGAGGGATACAAAAGCATGAATAGTATCCGTAAAGTTGAAATCTCAAGTATTACGACAACAGACTAATACTGTTTGTTTATAACGCACTATGTGCTGATGACACAAAAACATTGAGCAGTGTATTTAAGTTTTTCGTCCAACAAAGAAAACAACAACAGACAGACGACAATATGAAACGAAAGAGGAAAGATGCTTCTAAGAAACTGTATGACAAAACAAAGCAGATAAGATCGTTTTGTCCAAAATGAACAGATGAGTTTAATTGGCTAGATTTTGAAGAAAAGAGTAATCTTATGTTTTGTAAGACATGCAGATAGTATGAAGAGTGTGGAGGATTTGTTGTCCGTACGGACAATTTCAGAATCGATAATTTAAAGGGGCATTCTGAATCTGAATTCCATATATCTCACCAACAAAGATATGATCTTAGGTACAGCTCACTGCTCACTCTTTTGTTGCATCCTTTACTGGGGAAAGAAAGCAGGTTGACAATCAGTCATGTGAGTCTAGCCTGTTCAGTTGTGTAACAACGTCTAGTCATATAGGTATGGTCATACTTATGTACTTATCTTTCTAGTCATTTAATTACCAATGTATGATACCTATTTAAGACTAGAAAATTAAGTATAATCAAAAATTAAGTTGCATTGATAGAATGTTTTGTTTCATAGTAATTTTCTAGTCATAAATGTCTCATACTTAGTTATATTGGTATGTTATTGCAACACAATGCTTGAACTCATAACAATTTGATTTAAGTATGACTTGTATGTGTATTATGCATTTTACATTTTGGTCTTGTCCAGTTTAGGTCAGGTCTAGTAATTTAACGTTAAAAAGTTAACGTCGAATCCTGAGATGGCCCCTATACATCATGTATCCACTAAAGATTTTGTTGCTGTTAACTGGATTTATATGTATTTCTTATTTGACTTGGAATTTTTTTTTAGCCAAGCAAGCATGTAAGAGTATTGTCAAATTATTAATTTTCATTCTAGCAAAATTTTCACACCTTATTTTAATCAATGTATGCATCTGTACGGTTGAAAAATAATCCCCATAACTTACAGGTAAAAAGAATAAAATCTGCACTTGGGAAAACACAAAATGGTCTGTCTGTTATATCTGTTTTTAGAAAAAAACTTTTATGAAAGTTACCCAATTAAATCTAAAACGTTCTTAAAAAATATAGTTTGTTGTTAATGTATATAGATTATGAAAACTAGTTAATTATTGCAGACTAGTTTCCTCACATCTGCTGTGATGCCATGCAAGCTGAGCAGTATCTAGTTTGTTGGTGATGAATTCAACGTTTGTGTGTTTAGGTCTATGATCCAGAATGTTAAAGTGTCCTGGACAAAGATGAGCATTCGTCCCTACCTTACACTCATAGTCAAGTGATCCTTATGCTACTTGTCTATTACTAAGTCAGTGTCATACACTTGACAATCTGAGTGCTTTGTACCATATTTTCTCACTTTTAACACTGTTCGCTTTTAAGACAGGCCCCTTACTTCACCTGGGAAATTGCCAGTTTTGCTTCGACCCTCATTTATGATGACAAGGCAAAAAAATGGACAGGAGCATTGACCATTCATGCTGTCTCAACACAATGGTTAATTGGTAAACAGTGACTGTAATTTTCACACGTTGCAGGATGTATCTAACAGGTGTTAACCTCTCACCTGCAAGAACATCCTGTAGGCTGTGTCGGCATGACATTAATTTCTTTGATCTAAATCACCAAGTCTGGCATGACAGTACACGATATATCGGAGAACAGTGCACTGTCCTTGTATACATGCCGCCAATCAATAATTTCATAGAGAAATGTAATCGGCAGGTGCTTATTAAAACACATCGTTCACACCCTCACTGTCAAACTGCTCCAATCGATATCACCATGACAACAGCTTGTCTCAGAGTCAGTCAACTTGACCTGTGTAACGAGGCAAGTCTACACAGTAACACCAAGTAAATTATTATTGGTGTATCTGGCAGACTGAAGTTGAAAGTTTTGTTTGTTTTTCTAGATTTTTTTTATATGATACTACAGTCAACTCTCGTTATCTCGACATCGTCGGGACTTTTCAAATTAATTTGAGATATCAGATTGTCGAGATAACAGTAGCTGTGTTATTTGTGGCTTTTATGGCACACTAAATCTAAAGGGGAGTTACTCTGCAGTATTAGAGCACCGGAAATTTTACACTACGTGAAAATTACAAATGGTTGCAAACAACTAGGATTGGAGACATTAATTTTGTCATGTTTTATTTCAATATGAATTTGAAAACGATTAACAAGCAAGACAATACAACATTACATACACGTAACAGTTATAAACATAAGCACATTTATAAAGCAGGTATTCAGCTTGCGCTTGGTTCCCTTACACCCTGTTGTCGATAGTCTAGATATCCCCCGGATTGGGTACCGGGTCCTTCTCTAGATTTCTCAGCAGTCGATCCAGATATCCTCCCGAGATGGATACCGGGCCCTTCTCTGGATTGTTCGACAGGCGTTTGGGGTTCAGACAATTTAGACATAGTCGTGAGAGTCATGAAAATTGACGTAGGTTTAAAATGCATAACGCTATTTATACACTTTGCAGAATTGCTCATATTTTGACACGACACTAATTACATATAATTACATAAACACTTTTGTTTTTTCAGCTTGGGTATGGAAGCAAACAGCGTTGAGTAATTAATGACACTTGTTAACGGCATCAGTTTGCGACACCAATTAGCAGCGAGTGATGATCGGCACGTGATGTTATTCACACCTCTCGCGGTTGCCACTGATAATTTCGCGAGTCGAGATAAACTGTGACATTAAATAGCAATCTAGTAGCTTGGGACTTAGATTTTCTAGTTGAAAACGAATTTGTCGAGATAAAAAGATCGACATAAACATTTATTTTTATTATAGATAAAGAACGAACAAAATTGGGACTTAACAAACCTGGTTGAGATAACGGAAAGTCGACATGAAAGTAGTCGAGAAAATGAGAGTGGACTGTATCCTTGTTGCTTATTGGTTATGGAAATAATTTTTCTTCTTCAATTTTTTTCAGATTCACAATGAAGATGATTGTTGTGCCAGTGTTGTGTGCTCTGGTCTGTGTCAGTCAGGCAGTTCAGCTAGAATGGACATCTAGTGATTATCCCAATCCCATGACTGACCCCGAGTTGTGTGGCCGTATGAAGGAGTCCTACATCTGTGACCCCAATGGACTCCTGGACAAGAAATCAGGTGAACTACAGTAGTTAGAAGAGTAAAAACCAGAATACTTTTAAACATTAATATTATATTTTGATTATACCTTTAGTAACTTAAGTAGTTCAGCTTGTCAAAGATTAAGATATAAGTCCTATTCCTGAATACCACTGTAAGCATCATTACACAAGTGATGCTCAGTAATTATGGGTAAGTATGTATAGGCAACACACCATTACAAGGGGATATCTATCTTGGTCTGAAAGTTTGTGCTCGGACAGCATCCATCAACTAAACTTGTAGGGGGCGCCTGTGGCCAAGCGGTTAGAGTTGCTGACATAACTCCTCAGCCCCTCACCTCATGGGATCGTGTCCTGGTCGGGACAAGAACTTTCATGTGGGGTGGTTTTCCAGGCAGTATGCGGTGCCCTGATGGTTCTACCCAGATATAAGTCTGGGGTCTTCCTCCACCACAAATTAGGTGAAATTTGCCAATATGACAATAATTGAGTTGGTTCAATGTAATAAAAAACTCAAAACTAAACAAAAATGGCTTAACTTGTATAGCAACTCATATGAAGTAGGAGGATTTTTTTTTTTAATTTTTAAATTAATTATGTTTTATACAATCGTCTTAAACAGAGCTCTTTGTGTGTGTTTATATATATATGAAAGCACCTCTCCATATTTCTTTACCTCAGCCGACGCCTTGGACTATATCCTGCTGAATTTTCCCAATGACACAATGTGTCCATGCTCAACCTACTCATGTGAGCAAGGAGGCACTGGACGGGGTTACAAGTTGGCAGTAGCCCTTCTCAGGCGCTTGAAGAGACCTGATGGGTGAGTCGTACTCAATAGTTACTTTTGTTATTCTGTTATAAATGTTAACAGCTTTTTTTTTGTTAAGCATCTGTTTAAGAAAAACAGTGGGAATTTAATATGTTGGCTCATGAGTATTATTGATTGTTTTCATGGTTTCTACTAAAGTTATGAATTAGGTACTTTACATTCAGTCCAGGTCACTCTGATAGGCAAATCATACCAAGTTTTTCAAGGTTTGAATTCTCAGGGTTAATAATGACTGAATGCCTCCAGTATAACTTTGTGATGTTTTTCAGCCTTCAGCCTTGATATGTTGTAAATTTTAGTTTATTGCTCACAACTTGCTGCAGTTGTAGTGAGCATGTCACAGTTAATCAATAATGAAAAAAGTCAATCAGAGCTTTATATTAACTTAAATTATTGTCACTTAAAAGCGTGCATCTGTTTTAAATCTCCAAACTTAGAGGCACAATTTTCAATTACATTGAGGATCTACAAAACTTGTGTTTCTTAAAAAAAAATGTGATTTGCCAAACTGTTATATTGCTGCTTAGAAAAGAGGTAATTCGGCGCCGTATGACCTATCAAGTGTTGGTGTTCCGTAAAACCCCAAAATACAAAAGATGTAATGATAAAGCCTTAGCAAAATAAGGTGATGATAATGGTAACAACAGTATTAACACAAATCTGTGTGTCTCAGTGTTGAGGACACAGCTGATACTTGTAAGATAGTCATAAAAATCTTTTTTTTTTGTAGTGTGGAGGACACTGTTGAGGGTAGGACTGGTCTGGCAATGAACTTTGCCTTCAACCTGTTGCATAAACACTGGGTCTGGGGAACCTGTGACGAACTTACCATCGTTGTCTTCTCCAAGGACGATGGCATTGTAAGTCCCTCGTCATCATTTGTAAACTGTAAATCTTTTATTTAATGTCTTTCTGTGTGTTGTTTTTTTAACATATTCAGTGGTGTTTGATTTTGTCATTTCATGATTGTGTAACAATCTTGTTCTGTCAAATGCATACCCAATTGTCTTTCCTTGAAGCTTGAAACATTAATGGCTATAAACTTTCCCAGGAAAAGGAAAGTTGAACGTGAGGTTAAATGTGTAAGTCTCATTATTAACCTGTGGGTCTATTATATTGTACTACAATTTAAAAAAAAAATGTGCTATCAAAGTTGCCCTCAAAATTCTCTGTAGCTGAAACTTTTTAAGCAAACTTAACAGCATTAATTGTATGCATATGGTTTGCGTATTTTATACTTATTTTTGTAACTAACAAAAGAAGGCTAGTGCATCATTGTGACACATTCATATTAATTGGACCAGGTAGTGCAAAGAGCATATGCTACAATACTAGAGGCCCCGGGTTCGATCCCAGACCGCAACATACCAGTCTTTACCAAAATGGTAGTGGTATAGTTCCGGTGCTTGCCCTCAAGCTTATGTAAGGATAGTTCCATATAAGGCTGGTTGGCCCAGTGTCAGGGTAATGTTACTGGAAGTGGTATCATATCAGGTGTTCACGGCATACACAGTTAATGGCAGCACTATATCTGCTTCAATGGATACAGTCTCCAGATAACTGAAATACTGCTGGTGGAACAGTAAACCCTATAAATAAAGAAACATATGCATTAGCAACTGTTAAATCCATAAATGTACAAGACATTTCCTCTACATTGGAACCGGCCACAATAGCTCAATTGGTAGAGGATCGGGAGGTCGCGGGTTCAAACCCCTGTCGGGTCAAACCAAAGACTTTAAAGTTGGTAGTAGTGGCTAACGCTCGGGGCTAAGGCGACAGCATTACATCTGACACTTTCATTTTTTTCAGTATTATTTATTTTAGTTGATTTTGTACACTTTTAAACTACAATCTATTAACCTGTAAATCAATAAAAATAAAACAACAAACAATGTCCTTTTTTACACAGAGGTTTGTGTTAGTGTTTACTTAAAAAACTGAGTGATTGTGCTCTGTTTGGCAGCATAATTTTGTAATTAACTGACACATGCCTATGATGTCTGTAAATCCTTTGTGAAATGCAGTCTAAACAAAAGAAAGTGTCAAAATGTCGGCCGCCTCTAAGTAAACACAGACTGGTGTACGATATGCTGATGGATGTGTATGAATAGGCTGCGCTGCATGGTAGTAAAATTCACGCACCCAGTCTGGCAACAGTCGATAAGAGTTATTTCCCTTGGTCGCATTAGTCAGTTTCGTTTATCGCTTAGACGCCAGTTCGGGACCGAAACTCATGGCCGTAATTCGCAATAGCCAGTTGCCCGCATTTTTGAGTTTCAAGTATATAGAATCAAATAGTAAACTGTTCGGGACCGAGAAAATTGGCCGTAATATAAAAATGGCCGTATTATCGAGTTGCCCGCATTGTGAGTTTCTACTGTATGTGTGACTTGTATATTGATTCATCTCCTTCACCCTTCCAGCTGATGACTTTCCCTGGCAGAGCAGCTGGGAGACTGTTGACAGAAACACAGACCAAGAACATCCAGAATGAACTGAAGCGTTTCTTCAGATATGATCACAGTATTGGACAGGGCCTGCAGTACCTAAGCATCAACTACAGGTAGGTAGTCTAACTTGTAAGATGGATGGAATGTAATTATTTTGACAGGAGTTCCTGTCGTGGTGAGAAATTTCTAATCGTTAGGTCTCCCATTTGACCTGCCAAGACATTTATTTGTATTGGGTGTTCATATACCAATAATAGCTGAAGGTGGCTATTATGACCGTCATTGTGTCACTGTGATATACTTCAAACACATCACAATCCAACATAAGAACAGAACCTTCAGCTAACCTTCTCCTTCTAATTAAAACCTCAGCATCTGGTAGAGCTGCTTATCAATACAAAGTTAGAATGGAAGGTACACTTGCATGTGGCAGGTATGACATTCCAGGTACAGGCTTTATAAAAAGATTAGACTGTGATGTGTTGATTGGTTAAAATGACAAACTTATGTTTGTTGCCAGCTGCATGCAGGCTTTTTTTGTTCTTTTTTTCATTTGTCACTTACTTGGTCATATTGTCAATAACAAGAAGAATTTCTTTTCTACCTTTTCCTCTTTTTTGTTTATCAGAATATTTCCAGTTGGGATGAAAAACCTTTTCAAAAGTTCTTACCAAAACTAAAAATTGATGTGTGTAACAATTTCTGTACATATTGCTACTTACTATAGTGTAAGATCCTGATCAGATAGCTCCCAGGTTGGGTCAGTGTATGCTTAGGCAAGGAACAAGTATGTGAGCAGTTGTGTCTTTGGCTAATAAACAATTTTAATTGAAACACTAGTCTAATTAGTGTTGTTATAGATTTTATTATTTGACACACACAAAAAAAAGATTTCTTGAAGCAGACTTCACAGA
Organism: Sinonovacula constricta; assembly: GCA_007844125.1. NCBI lineage: Eukaryota > Metazoa > Mollusca > Bivalvia > Cardiida > Solecurtidae > Sinonovacula > Sinonovacula constricta. Next base: position 58,671,878 of record CM017556.1, read on the forward strand.
ATAATTTTTTAATCTATGAAGGCAAGCTTAAGGATAAACTGTTTTTATTTGATTGATATTTAATATGTGGCCTTGTTTGCTAAAAGTCACTTTCTATGTACTACTAAATGTTAGAGCTTAACCCCATGTTTTGTTTTTCAGACGTGTTTTGGACGGGTTTGGTCACTATCCAGTCATCTATGCCAATGTCCCCAGCACTGCAGCCATAGTCTCTGTCTCCATCGTAACCAGTCTTATATCCACCCTTCTTCTGATCTGGCTCTGCTAGATCTCAGTCTCAACTCCACCCTTCTTTTTCAAGCAGTGGTTGTGATGCGGATGCTTTCTTGTGTTTAAATCTCAACTTCTGATGCATTTGTAACTTACATAAACATGTTCTGTTTGTAAAGCTGGCTGTAAAATTTGAACTTTAAAGGAAGTCATTATTCCATGTCATGATCTATTATGCACTGTTTCTGCCATCTTGCTATTTATTTCTATGCATTTAATCTTTAAACCTTAAGGCTTTTTCCATCTATTTAAAAACAATGAAATTATGCACTCTCATTTATTCATGATGAGTTAAGCATGTGCCAAATATGGATGAACTGATTTACTGTTGAAGTATAACTGTAGCATGCAATTGTGTTTACTGCATCTTAATGCCAAAGATTTCTTGGATACCTATGCGCTAGGTATGGTAATAACAAAGTCTTCCAGAAAGGGAAGTAAATCTGTTGTAACTGTTATCATGCTACATATATTACCAAGCAACACAATATCTCAAAATTTGTCTAACAAACTTTTTGCAAAACCAAAGCACAGATCCAGATCAGGCAGATCCTAAGGAGAGCTCAATGATGCTGATCATCACAAAATACCTAAGCGGCTACGTTTGTGCAGGTTTAGATGTAATATGGCCCACAGTTTTCTTAATCCTATATTGTGTATGCTAAGTAATATGTGACACATTCTGAAAATTCCAAAAATATCAATATATAAATTAAACAAGAAAATAAATCAAGAAAGCATAGTATGAAAGTTACTTCGAAAAGTTGCTGGAGAGTACAATGCCATACAACTGTGTGTATAACTGAATACACATGTATATCACACTACTGAGTAGAAAGCTTCCCTGTATCCCATATACTCTGTGCTAGAACCATGGTGTATTCTAAGTTATTTGTCACTGATTTTTGGTGCTAACATTTATTTGTGTGTATCAGATATATGTATTTTGGCATAAACTTTGCTTGAGCTGTGTTCTTCCAAAAACTAGTAAACAGCAGATTTTCTCACAAATTGTGCATTTAATATGTGCGCATTGTTTAACAGCAGTTGCTGTGGATATTTTTTAAAGAAATAAAATGATAAGAATATTGTAAGACAATTTGAGAAAAAAATGAACTTCAGATCTTTTTCAAGTTGTGTGTTTTTATAAGTTTTTTTTATGTTTTTTTTTAATTTCTTTGTTTTGTTTATTTAGTGATGCTATTATAGTGTACTTGCATTTTTTTGCATGCTTTGATGTTTTATTTGTACTTTTATCTCATTTTGTATCTTTTTTTACATTGTTACTGATTAATACTCTTTGGATTGTTTAAGAACTGTCATCTAGTCTAGATGTTTGGTAGTAAGTTTTTAAATGAAAGATTTTTTACATTGCAATTGTTAATGTCCGTTATAAACTCAAACATTGAAACTTTTTGTTTTAGGATAAAATGTACAGTATACATTTGTAATGGGGGCATATTTTTGTTTAAACATGATTTACTAAGGTTATTTTCTATAAATTATGCCAGCAAGAATGCCTTAGAATAACATTATACTTATAACTGAATCTGTTCATCAGTTATTCAATTTAGATTAGTCACGATGATTTCTCGACTGTTATCATGGACTTGCGGGTTATAATGAAGGTACAACGCACACCCACCCATGCCTTGTATCTTATGTTTCTTTATTAACATATACCAGTTATAACAACACCGATAGGGAGTGTCCACATATCACTTCATTTCAAGCTTAATACATATGATAATCATGCTCAGAAATACCTGCTCTGTAATTGCTTTTATATGTCTTTGTATTAAACATAAGTTATCATTTTGTATTACTGTAAATTATCATTTTAGAGCAGGTGTGTGCCTTTGTAGATAAAATCATGTATACTAGCATGTTGAACACAGTTACTTAAATATGTATTTAAAATAAGTTAAGTCGAGGAACATTTTTAGTAAGTTACTTTGCTTAAGAATCAGATTTTTTTTATTTGGTAGTGTACAAAATACATGTTGTGATAAACTTCTGTTGTGTTTTTAAAGATTTTCATATTTAAATTTTGGTGAAGTAATAATAACACATAAACAAATCGGAGCACTTACAGCAAAAGCCTGGTATCGTGAAACATTTTTAAGAACAATTTTGTTGATATTTTTTACAGGGTTTATTTTTAATTAACCAACGTATGCCTGAAATAATTCATCTTGTAAAATATAAGCTATTTTGTAAAAACAATATTGGTGATTAAAATAAGTATACCCTATGTACAGATAGTTGTTATTTGTTTTTGTGTTTTGTAGTCCTTGGTCTTGGTGTTCTTGAATACCACAAACTGGAATTTAACCCTTTACTAGCTGCAAACACCATTATGGTAGGGTATATTTTATGTTAATGGGGTATAAGGCGTTTCCAGCAAGTAAAGTGGCAATAACAACAATAATTATTTACTTTATTATTATTATTAGGTGAATTAACAGGGGACTATTAGACACATGCGAGCGCATCAATGCTAAGGTAAAAGTTTAACCCGTCTTCCTAGTAGGGATCTGTTAACCGGTTACAAAGAGTGTGTACCAGATTCATCACTTGTGACACCTGTATGTAAAATAAACTCATTCCTCTCTTATTGAACATTTCCTATATTCATATTCTCACAAAGTTTGAGAGGGTATGTAGGAGTGAGCTTGTTAATCAGTCTGTTTGTTTACACAGTTTGCAGATAATAATTCATGAAAGGTTTCACAGATTTAAACAATTTTTTATTCACATGTATAACATCGCAAGATACAGGTCAAATTTGACATTGGGGTTACTAAAAATAGGGAAAATCTTTTCCGCTCAATAACTTTAGTAAGGAATGAGATATTGTGAACTTTGCTGCATAGGTAGCTTCTGTGAAGACAACACTTGATATTGAAGGTGGGGTCAAGGTCACTGTTGCTGTAAATAGGAACAAGGTTTCTGCTCGTAACTTAAGTTAGGAATTGGATATTGTTATGAAACTTACTGTAAATGTAGCTTCAGAGAAGTCGATACTTTGGATTGAAAATGGGGCGGAGGGGGTCACTGTTGCTTGTGTCTTTGTTTCTTGTGTCATTGATTCTATGCTTACCTGTTCCAGTATCAAACATCCATGTGGTGGTTTTAATCACCTTTAATCATAGTTATAGCTTTCCTACATTATTGGATAAAACTGTTATAAATTGTGACAAATTTTCAGATCTGTCTCTTAACATAGCTAGCAATTTACAGCTGTCTTTTATCCACAAAAGGCCCAGGTTCGATCCCAGACTACAACATTACAGTCTTCAAAAATGGCAGAGTCATAGCTAAGAATCTTAGATATCCTTCTTGTTAAGCAAATTCAATGTCCATTATGTAGTGATGAAGTCGCCCACTGTGACTGCTTAGCTTCTCACATCGATGCAAGTCCTTTCCAGGGTGTAAGACTTATGTGGGAAGGTCTTCAAGCTGACCAGCAGTGCATCAGTGGTTCTAACCAGACATTTATCTGGGGTCTTGTCCACCAAAATAACCAATTGTTGCTATAATGGTCATAAGTGGTTGCTCCAATCTATTTCAAAAACTAAAAAAGGAGACATTGACATATACAGTGTACATGTAGTAATATTCATCTTGAACTTTAAAAATAAGGTTTTGTTGGGGATTCAAACGAACAAAACATTATCATAAGGACAAATGCCTAACATCTGAACCAAACAGTCATTGATACTTTTTGTTTCTTTAATATATAAATCAGGTTGTTTTTTTATAGACCCAGCATTTCCTGGCCCACCCACAATGCATACCAAGTGCTTTTCAGATTATGGAGTTACCTATTATTCTTCACATAACATGCATTTCAGTTTGATTAAAAATTGTGTACTAGTGTAACTCAAAGTGGCTAAATTATTATCCTATTGTAAAAACATTGGTTAGGGCAAGAACATGAAAACTGAATAAAAAAAGTGGAGCTTTTGTCATAACCACTCACTGGCAAACATTTTAGTTTAAGGTCCTTTTCTCGAACACTGTCGAAAGACATTCTCCTCAAACTGCAAATACTTTAAACCATCAAAAGGGGAATCCATTTTAGAAGGGTAGATAACTTGGCAAAGTAAGATGATTTTTACAACCAAGATTTATCTATCCAGCACTGAGAAAAGTAGATTGCATGATCAATTGACAGCCCTTGTTAATAAAGTTGTTATATACAACATCTATATATTTGTTTGAATAATGTTAAATTTCACAAAGAAATGTAATAAAAATCTGAGAAAAAATGCATTGTAGGGATGTTTCTGTATTTTGTACTCAAAATTTTTATCTTTCACTTAATTGTTTGTGTTTAAGTGATTTTCGTATCTATCAGGCAAAATGATAAATAAATAAATGTTTCAAATAAGCTTTATTATCTCAGGAGTATAAATATAATAGTATAAAATACAAATTATCAGTTCAAAAGCAGCAGGAAAAATGTATGTACAATTATAATAGAGCAAAGTAGACCAGTTTATAAACTACAATAAATAATGCACACAGAAAGGTTTGTCAAACAAATGTAGAAAATATAGAAATACTGATGTTTATACCTTGTTTATACCTTGTATATCATAATATACTTGAAAATCTTAAAATTCAGTTTACAACAGATATAAATGTTTCTGAAGAAATTAAAAGTGTAAAAAATCTGTTTAAAATAGCCATGTGACAAAAATTAAAAATTGTTTATAAAAAAAACTTAACACACAATATGCGAGGAAGTAATATAGTTTTACACATGATTATAGTTTATGAAGCGGACAAAAGTTACAAAACTGGTAATAGCAACAAACAATAAAGGATATTTGGCAGTCTTACTGTAAGTGATAATGCATGAAAAAACAAGAAAACACAGAACAAGAGACAATGCAACAACCATGTCAATGGTCCATTTAGGATGTATGTGCAACTCTTCTGCTAAACGCAACACACAACCAAACAGTGCAGATCCTGATCAGATATCTCCCACACTTGGAATTATATAATCACTAGGATCTGCACTATTTGTTACCAAGGCATAAGCATTATGTCAAGTTACATTAATATATAGTAGTTATAAAATGAGAAATGTGGTTACCGGACAAATGTGGAAGAAACAATGAAACAGCAACAGCTATAAAACCTGGATTTAAGTAGAGAATGCAGTCATCAAAATATCCATATCTAATTGTTTTTGTAAAATAACACTTTTACTGATAAAGTAGTCATAAAAAAATCCAATGCTTTCTCAGGTCATGCCATTTAGCATGTTATGGTCAAGGGCAATGATACAGTCAGTAAAATTCTATGAAAGTTACACCCAGTCTATGATAACACACATAATGGTAAGAAAAATCCGTCAACAAATAAAACACATAATGACAACAATTTATAAAATACTCATATCTCTAATTAGATGACTGAATATAATTTGTTATGTTAAAGTGATGATGGTCAAAAACCACAATTATCAATTCTACCAAAAACAATCTTAACTCAAGTTGTGTCTGAAAATGTAAATGTTTTAAAATAAAATAACAAGGTAAAAGGCATCACAGTCTGTCATCACAGTTATAAGTGTAAAAGTATATGTAAAACATTAGACATCTATTGATTAAAAAAAAAGGCAACAATATCTGGTCATAGATAAAACAAGGATTAAGCGTTCCAGTCGGAAACGATCCTACATATATCATTACTATACACACTAAAACAAAAAGCCCATGAAACAAATAACCATAAACAATGGTACACAAAATACAATACAATGTGCTATTTTTTTGTTTATTGACAGATGATTATACAATGACATAATTAAGAAATGATAGCCTAAAGTTCTGTAATACTGAAAACTTCATTAGGGATGCTATAGTTTACAACACCTCAGGAGTTGTGCAAGTATGCTCGGATGAAGTCATTGTAACTGATCATCCCATCCATGTGTTTGTCATAGTATGACAGGAGATGGTAGAACTCATCCTCATCCAGGTTGACACTGTATTGGCGCAGAACTTGTCGGAAGTCTTGAGAGTCAATCAGTCCACTTCCTGTCGTGTCAATGCCACGGAATGCTCGTCGCATGTCCTTCCAGTTGGCTGACACGCTGTCACGAAGTCGCATCATAGCATCAAAAAACTGAGCACTGGTATTGCCAGCACTTCTCTGTGAATAGAGACAGCATTTTTTATATTTCACGTTTAACTAGTGTGCTAGTCTCAACAAAGATTTTGAGAGTTCTATATAAAGTGAAATGTTCATGTATAAAATGTTCTTCAAACAACTTTTCTTCAAAAACAAGCTATTTGCAAAGTAAAGAAATGTGCTATATAAGTTATTTTGAAGAAAAATATTATAAAATATAAATTAAGGTACATCCTACATATTTATCTTAATTAATTTTAACATTTTACTTGCTAGAAACACCATCTATTTTACATTAAACATACTCAACTATAATGGTAATTCCCGCAAGAAAAGGTATAATAAAATAATAAATAATAAAATTTTTATATACACATGTATTTTGCAACAAATGCATACCATATTCTTTTATTATGACTTTTCTATAAGTTTTGTAATTTTTTATGCAATGAAGAACCTGGCTTATAAAGAATGATGACTTGAACTGACCGCAATCTTGGGTGTAGGGATCCTGCGACGTGACAGTAGAGATGAGGGCTCATCAGCAGGCTTGAGGTTGAGGATAAAGTGTCGCAGGAAGTCCACATAGCAGAATCTGCCATTTTCTTTTAGGTCATACTTGGTCATTAGATTAAGAAACTCTTCACTACTCATGTCTACACCGTATTTCACAAGGATCTCTGTGCAATAGAAAAATATTGTCACTCTATAAGTATTATGGTTGTCATAAAGTGTCAATATATGTCTTTCTAAACACGGTAATGGACCTTCGCTGAGGACATTTATATTTAATATTTGCCCGGTTTTTGATGTTAAATGTTACCTTGTATTCAAATGAAACCATTATCAGGAAGTAAATGAAAACATTTGCCAAAACTCTTAATCTGCTAAGGAGTCTTGATTTGAATTAGACAAATAGTCCAGATCAGCATGATCTAGAAATTTTTTCTTCTTATATTTGGATGTAGCTCTGTGGCAAATGTTTACTATTTTGTTTTGCTAAAAAATACATGTAGAATGATATTAGTTAAAAGTTCAAGCTTTGGTTTATGGTTGACATTGACCAAGGGTACCTTTAAGGTCGACAACATTGATGGTGCCTGAGTTGTCTGCATCCCTTTGACGACACAGCTGCTGAATCTGCTTCCAATTCTTGTAGATAGTTGACTTCACAACACTTTCCGCACCCTGGGCATTTACTAGAGGTGTGGCCATCCGCGAACCCATACGGGACATACGACTTCCAAAGTCCATCTGGAAAAATACAAGAATTGTATTGTAAAAGTTTAGCACAAGATAGTTTCGAATTGAGAACTTAGTTGGTGACCCTTTGGTCCAAGTGTAGATGAAAAAGTTTAAGCAAGAAAGGAAGCATGTCTATAATAAAGATTTAATTACAAGAAAAGATGAACCTATTTTAGTTAAACTAGTTTCATATAAAAAAAACAACACTTTTCAAGAAAGAAGTTTTAAACAGAATTTCAGGGCATAAACGACCACAATCTAAAGATTTTATATGTCGGGTTAAAAATTGGAATTTTAAATCATAAGATTACATTAATCGAACAAAAATATACTTCTCAAATACTCTTTAGGATTTTTAAAAGTGCAAAAATAAACAAAACTGATTCCAACTGTCTCAGCAGAAATACTACTAAGCTCAGATATTAGCTATACCCTGGTTGTTGATCGGCGTAGGGCCATGCTCTCTGGGCGCTTGTTGAGGGTGGTCTGGGACCGCTGTAGAGGGGTGGGTGGGGGGATGGCACGCTTGCCAGGAACATGGGAGTACATCTTCAGAAAGTCAGTGTAGTCAAGGTTTCCAAACTCATTCACTGCCAGTGTGTTCCACAGCTTGTCGAACTGAATAAGAAGAACGTACATCCTATTATAATAGCACTGCATTAAGCACTGACATAATTACTGCTTCAGAAAAGTAGTCACATTTTGAGACAATGAATATTGATGCTGTTTTGGTTAAAGTGACTTGCTCACAGTAAAGAGTACACACATAACCCATAAAACCACACCAGCAATACTTTATATTTATTTATTTTTTGCTACAATACCACCAACTCACAATTTATAATCAGTAAAGCCTTTAACTGTCCATTGTACCACCAACTTACATGTTCATCAGCTAGTCTGAAGATGTTTTTGTTGAGGATGCTTTTAAATTCTTCCTTCGAGATGACACCAAGGTTGGCATAGTCTGCCTCCTTAAAGGCATCCATCAGAGCTGCTGCATTTGCCTGGACAGACTCTCTCAGGCGCTCTTCTACCTCATCTAGGGGTACCAAGCCTGACTCTTGTGCATTAATAGACTTCTGTAGGGAGGCCAACCATCGCTCAGAGTCCTGCAAGAACATCAATTAATATTGTTAATGGGAAGTGGGTTAAATGCATCTAGAAGGAGGATGACTGTTAAGATACAACATAAGATTAAGAACTGGGTAATAATAATAATAATATTGGCAAACAGGTTAGTTTGATTTAGAAAACAATAAATGGTTATAAAATCTGAGAAGGCTTAAGCTGAAAAATAATTATTTAATTGTTATCCCTTATGTTCAATCCTAAATTACTGACTCAGTACCCAATGTGGTAAGAGTTACTGCATACAAGTATTTGTCAGAAATATTGTGAAATCTTCAGACACTTGAAAATCTTGAGGAATTGCTGTTACATAAGTTTTCTTTCCTTTGTAATTTTTTTGCAAGCCGAGCAATAACCTTACACTTGTTAGGGTACCAAACACGATGTTTTCCAGCTGCTATGGTTACAAGACACTTGGCATGGAACCAGACATGACGCTTATGTTTCCCAACTGCTAGCGAAACCTTATCCTAGGCAGGCAATCAAACACGATGCTCATGTATTCCAGCTGCTACTAGGAAATCTTATACTAGTCGGGGTACCAAACATGATGCTGATGTTTCCCAGCTGCTCACAGCAAGCTGTGCAATAATTTTACAATAGGCAGAGTACCAAACATGATGCTGATGTTTCCCAGCTGCTCACTGCAAGCTGTGCAATAATTTTACACTAGGCAGGGTACCAAACATGATGCTGATGTTTCCCAGCTGCTCACTGCAAGCTGTGCATTAACTTTAACTTAGGCAGGCAACCAGACATGATGCTGATGTTTCCCAGCTGCTCACCTGCAAGCGGTGCTTTAACTTTACACTCAATAGGTAGGTCACCAAGCAATCACAATCACACACTCAGGTTAAAGAGAGGCAGTTAGCCTGTAGTGCCACATCCCACGAAGTGTGCAATAAGAAACATACAAATCCTAGTGCTGTATGGAATGTGGTATGATTATGGCAATGATTCATCCGCAGAACATTACTTTCTTGGGATATGCTATTTAACTTGCAGACCAAAGACAATATTCAAAATGAATATTACATAAAATTTCAGAACAAACAGCAAGACTTAGTTTAATTTCACTGCTAATCATTAATTTCTGTATGTAAACAATCACAATAAACTATAATGTTAATTCTGGAGAAAGCATAATAACAGTATTCCTGATACAACCACTCTTACATCAGTAATGATCTAAATATTGCATTTATTTAAAACTATCCTTTAAGAGTAAAGAGACTTATACAACTCAAGTGATGGTCATCAACAAATGACATACAAACTACACACTTATGTTGCCTATGAGGTACACACATGCAGTGAAAATTAATCTATGTACAGCTAAGGTGCACTTAATGACATGTTGATGTGTAAGCTGCAAACAGAGCCAGTCAGGAGAAGGTGCAGTATAGTACCCAGCTGATGAAGCAAGGTTTATCCTTCATGTCCTTCTGAGGTAACTCACGAGACAATGTATACTGAAACAGCCACTCCATTATGTAACACAAGCAATGATGCTACTTTACACAATGGTTGGGCAACAATGTCTAGTAAGAAAGACATGTGTCTGCTTTGGCAAGAAATAACTACTGATATCTTAAATGTTATACATGTTCTATGTGATGAAAAGCTGAAAGGTGACACACAAAAGTAAGACAAAACTTCAATGAAACTAGGTCAACCAGTTCTTCTACAACCCTAAATGGAATGTCATTAGACTTCAATTATGTGTCTGAAAAGGCAGTTACCTTAAACATGACCTTAAATATGACATGGACCTTCATAACTGCACTTGTAAATGTAATGCATGACACACCTTCATGGGTATGTCTATATGTCTATATGATAGAGAAGTTTGATTGAAGTACTGTAAATATTACAGAAGTAAGGACTGAAAAACAGAGACACATAGATGTTCAGAGGGATGCCAAACTGAAGGTTGGACAGTGCAACTGCAGCAGGTGGCTCATTGAGAACATACACAGCTGCTAGTTGAAACAAAAAGTACCAGTACTGATGATTATTACAAATCATAATAGTTGGATGGAGTTTAATATTATTTTTTCTGCTTTCTATGCTAGATAATGGATCTAGGGCTACACGATGGAGATCAGGTTCTGCACTTTTTGCTGCAGATTCTCTGGCTATATGTTCAGTTACCTCTGCATGCAGTTGTTAGTATAAATTAAGGATTTAATATATGTAATTCAAATGCAGTGTTATGAGAGATAAAATTTCTTCTGAGAGTGATCAATGATTGGACACCTTATGGATAGGTTTTGTGTCAGAAATGGTGATGAGGAACAGTGTATCAGCATGAATGACTTAAAAACACAATTTATAAAGCAAGGGAAAAGTACCCAACAGCTGCAGCCAACACTACTAAAACATTCAAGAGGCCTGAAATATGAAGAAGGCGATTAACAAGCCAGGGAGTGTTATTTTACAAAAACATAATGGTGAGACAGCCCCTGCAATGTCTGAAGAGTAATGATGAAATGGTAGCATTTTGGGCACCAAATGGTACCAGTTAATATAAGCTGATGGCACAGTTGAGCAGAGAGCATACCGGACCAAGAATAAATGTTGACTCCTCTTCATCCTTAAAACAAGGGGAAAAAAGATCAATTGAAAATTCACTAGACATATTACAAGATAAATATTGACAACAACCTCTACAATAAATATGTGCTTATTATCAATAAGTGTGGGCATACAGGGTACTGTAAAGTAAATCATATTTCATAAGAGATATAGATTTATCATAAATCATTACTGGTATACCACCATACAACTCAAATTGAATGTTTCATGCAGACTAAATGCTTTATGCATGCCCTTATTTTCTGACATGTAACAAGAGAGTATGCATAATTTTTGTCATGCATTCCATCAATCATGCATACTTTTACAAATAATAGTGTGCATTAGAGTAACATAAGTACAACATATGTTATAGTAACCTTCAGTTTCCTTTGACCAAAAATGCTAGGGAATAGGAAAAAATCAGTTGTTTATTAAATGGTGGGGGAACACTTTACTAACTCAATTGTTTCTAATCATATCTGGATCAAAGACATCTAACAAATACTTTAACATAAGCTAACATAAACCGTGAAGCCAATTTGGTTGGACAAATATTATGAATCAACAGCTTATCATCATAACAGTGGAGCCAAAGTTTGTACCCAAAACTAACTTAAATTTACAAAAGCCTGCGTTTAGTGAGCCTAAATAAGAGGATACACTTCAGAATCTGACTAGTGAGACTGAATAGAAATTCACTGGCAAAAACCAAATCATATGTTCAATATGTTTTCTTTTATTCTCTGTAAAAGTGCACTACTGATAAAACTTTTACACTGTTTTATGTACAAAAGTATGTTTATAAATTAAATCTTTATAATAAATTCAGAAAATTCAAATATTTATCTGTTGTCAGTTTTTTTTAAAGTGTGGTGTTGAAAAATTACAATACCATTTGTGAGTATATAATAATTAAATTGAATTTAAAAAAGTGACCATCATGACAAACTAGTGACGTTAAGATTATTGAGTACATGTTGCTGGCAACACATGAGGGCAATTAGCAGACACAGTAAGTCATGGGCAATGGAAAACACACAGGTATTGACAGCCTACCATTCCCAGGGTATAATCATGGAACCTCCGCTTTAAGGTACAGAAAACATAACTATGAATTCAGTAAATGTGCATCTTATTACCTCAAATATAAACTTTTATAATGTCAAATGTAAAATGATCATAATTCAACAAAAATGTTTATCAATTATGTATGTTTTCTTCATAATGAAGCTATAAAGTTAAATTTAGATAATTGTATAAGATAGAATGCAATGTTATATGTATAAAGATAAAGTTTTACTACAGAGAGCTTTAATGGATTTCTTCCTTCTAAAGTGCAGCTTTATCACATAATGCTTAAGTATTCTGTTATGACATCAGACAATGAGTACAATAAGTAAAATGAATTAAACACAAAGAGTTTATACTTTTCTTTCCAAGCAGCTTTCATTTCAAACATTTATTACAATGTATTTGAAGATTACTAACATTGTAATTATCATTATATTGTTAGCAGTAGTAGTAATAGTTATTAGTAGCACATGTCTTTGTCGATTACAAACATGAAGAAAATAAAAATAAAAGCAAATCCTTTACAATTAGTATGAAAATTATTATCAGCATTATCACTATCTCTAGTTTTAGTTGTTTTTATTAGTAGTAACAGGCAATTTCTAGATACAAATATATAAAGAGAATTACTAACACAAAATTTAAAAATAATCATTATAATAATAATAATTGAAGTAACCTACCTCCTGCTCAGACACTGTGAAGTTGTCTAGGAAAAGGCAGTAGTTGACCTTGTCTGCCATTACAGTCAGTTTGGGTAGCAGGGCTTTCCATTGTTGTTCAGTCAACTTGAAACAGAATAGATCTAACACACGTCGGAAATCAGCTACACTGATACGACTGGTCATGTCCTTGTCAAACGCTGAAAATGCCTGCAAGTAGAGAGCAACAAGAATGTTAACATTACCTGTGTGAAGTGATAACAAGAAAATGATTCAGTGTTTATATCTGAGACTTCAAAAAAAGAAACAAAATAAAGTGGGTTTTTTTCAAATTAATGTCATAACAGAAAAATATGGTATTTTTAAAATAGGTTTTTCTTAACAAAGCATTTGACAATTTCTGATCTAGTGTTTTGGTCATGTTTTCTAAAAAGGAGGTTAAAGACTTTTAAGTTAAAAGTTAAAGTTTGCTAGCATAATGTATATGACATAATTACTCCCCTACCAACACCATGCATCAACATACCCTCTCTAATATTTCTATCTGGCTGCCCACCATCTCCCTCAGTTTATGTTCTGCCTCTTGATTGGTTAAATTTGGTTGTTCATCTATGCGCACATCATCCTTTCTGCGACCATAACTTGACTTCCTGCCTTCCTCAAAAGCATGCAAGAATTGCTCATAGTTGATACGACTTCTAGAGGTGGTAAGGCCACATCTGTACAGAGAAAAACATTACATCCTGAATTAAAATAGTGCATCCTGATACAAACTGTTGCTTAAACTTATTACAATTGAAAAAAAAAAATGCATTTTAACAAAAGAAGTTTTTAGTTGGAATTGTCATAAATTTTTCTCTTACAAATAGTGTTATTCAATTGTCAAAGATTAATCCAGGGTGTTGTATTTATTTGCTTTGCAATTTTTCTAGTTGGAGATTTTTAGATTACTATCCAATCATATAAAACATCTGGACAATGCACTGTCCACAAAACAGCTACATACAGGATGAAAATGCGGTATAAATTGACTGCAATGATTGGTCATTCAAAATGTATATTGAAATAAAATTTCAACTGTAATCATCAGAATGGTCTAATTTTAATTATCAGAATGGCTTGTCTGTATTCATCAGAATGGTATTGTATTACCAGAATGGTATGTTATCATCAGAATGGTCTATTATTATCAGAATGGTCTAACTGTTATCATCAGAAATATCTAACTGTTAAAATCAGAATGGTCTAACTGCTATCATAACAGAATGGTCTAACTGTTAGAATCAGAATAGTCTAATCGTTATCATCATAATGATCTAACTGCTATCATAACAGAATGGTCTAACTGTCATCATCAGAATGGTCTGTTATAATCAGAATGATCTTACTGTTATCATCAGAATTATCTAACTGTTATCATCAGAAAGGTCTGACTGTTATCATCAGAATGATCTTACTGTTATCATCAGAATGGTCTGTTATTGTCAGAAAGGTCTTACTGTTATCATCAGAAAGGTCTAACTGTTATCATCAGAAAGGTCTAACTGTTATCATCAGAAAGGTCTAACTGTTATCATCAGAATGGTCTGACTGTTATCATCAGAATGATCTTACTGTTATCATCAGAATGGTCTGTTATTGTCAGAAAGGTCTTACTGTTATCGTCAGAATGGTCTGACTGTTATCATCAGAATGATCTTACTGTTATCATCAGAATGGTCTGTTATTGTCAGAAAGGTCTTACTGTTATCGTCAGAATGGTCTGACTGTTATCATCAGAATGGTCTGACTGTTATCATCAGAATGATCTAACAGTTATCATAAAAGAATGGTCTAACTATTATCATCAGAATGATCTGACTGTTAGCATCAGAATGGTCTGACTGTTATCATCAGAATGGTCTGTTATCATCAAAATGGTCTAACTGTTATCATCAGAATTGTCTGTTGTCATCACAATGGTCTAACTGTTATCATCAGAATGGTCTAACTGTTATCATCAGAATGGTCTAACTGTTATCATTAGAAAGGTCTAACTCTTATCATCAGAATGGTCTGACTGTTATCATCCGAATGGTCTGTCAATTTGTACGCATCATCACTTAAGAATAGACATCAGCCTACCTGTCTAGAAGAGAGAAGAACAAGTCATCATCCAGAAAGAGGTTGAAGTCTATGAGGACCTTCTGGACTTCATTGATGGAGAGCGAGCCTTTCTTGCTGGTGTCATACTGCCTAAATGCCTTGTAGAAGTCATCATACTTATCTCTAACCTTGTCTCTGAAAAATTAAATGTGTTGAATGAGATACTTTCCCTCACACATTATTACATATACATATATGTATATATCTTCTTTGATGAATATATCCAGCAGTCAAAATGGAGACCTGCCTGCTACTCCATTACACTTATCTAAAGGAAAATTATTTGGTCAAATACACACTTAAATATCTGGCAATTCAAAGGTGTAAAATCTAATAATGCTTCATGATTACCAGAGCAATATAATATTCACCTAAACCAACTGTTGTTGTTTTTTATAGTTGTGTTGTTGTTTTTAAAATACATTTTTGTTTACATTTATGTCTAGTTATATTTTTCCTTCTGACCAGCATCTTTATATTTTTGTGATGACTCAAACTAAATGGAAAACTGCTGATGTTATTTACATCTTTTATTTTTATTGACATAACATGCTTTTAAAGAGAGAGGGTGATAAAGAAGGACAGAGAAAGATATGTTAGTTCTTAAGCAAGATTATTTAATAGTCATTTTTAATGGTATTGTAAAAGTTCAGAAGAATATAAAGAGAAGAAGTATTGTATGTCTATAAGCCTGATTAGAAAAATTAAGTATCAACAAAGTAGAAATAAGATCGGCTTCTGCTTCTTTGATCATCATATAGACAAACAATTAATTAATGTGGTAATCATTTTACAAAAATTTCCTTGTTCAACCTTGAGGACATTTTTTCTGTAAATAAAGTAAATAAAGCAAAAGTTTTGTTTTACTTTCAAAATAAATAATTGGTTGGGCTCAATTTCAAGCAAAGGTGACTAACTGAAAGTGAATCAAAGTTATAGCATAGAATAGATGTAAACTGGACCTACTTAAGAGCCTGTTCAACTTCTTCAACAGTCATGAAGCCAGCTCGGTTGGCCTGAATTAAAGTTATACGCTCATGTTTCTTCTGCTGGGCCTCATTGTGCTCCTCCAGGGTGCGTCGACTCTGGTCAATGATGTCTGAACTCATCCCACATTGGTCTCCGGGTGTGAACTCTGATGCACCAATCTTACGCAGGAATGTGTCATAGGTCACATAGCCAGAATTGCTGTCATCAAACCTGCAGAAGATTGCTTGCCATTACGTAAGGTTTAACATTTATTCAAGTCATTTCATTTCAACTGACATTTTATAAATTTTATATCAACATGCATGAAGACTTTAGAAACAAGGGACATGATTATAACATTTTACAGAAGCTATGGGTTAGGTTTTTTGTGTATCAACCATTTATACACCCACCCATTCACCAGCAACCACCCACCTACACATCCATTCATCCATCCATTCATCCATCCATTCATCCATCCATTCATCCATCCATTCATCTATACAAGTAGTTACTGATGCCATTAAAACAATGAAAGAAGCCAAGTGAGATTAAGGTTAAAAAATCTAAATGTCTTATATAAAGAAAGTTTATAGATCTTTTAATTTTTGTATTTTGTTCACTCACATTTTCCAGAGTTTGTCAAATTCCACATCATTCACTGGCATGACAAATGTCTGCAAAAGCTGGCGGAAGTCCCTTCGCTTCAGGAACCCGTTGGATTTGTTGCCTACTTTCATAAATGCCTGAAAAGTAAAATTAAAAGATAAACCTAGGACTGAAAAACCAGGCTGTGCTGCCCTAAGTAATATTAGAAACAAGAATTTAAGCAAATCGCAAACTAAATTATTTGTTAAATATTTACCGTCTAGTTTAGATTCTGCATCTTGCATATTATTTAGCTGGATGTAAACACCAAATGTATTACAAGTCATGGTTCTTGTGCACCGTACAAAAAAAAAGTTATTTTCCAGAAATGCAAGTCAGGCACACAGCCAGAATGCAGCATTATTATTTCTATACATATGTGCATGTCTAGCCATCACCAGGTACATAGTTACTCAGTTTTAAGTGAATCCATCCAGTATTTTTCAAGATATTTTCAGGATTAAAAAAAAAAGAACACTTAGAGAGATAACTGTACCAAGTTTGAAAAAAAAAAGGGGGAAAATTACAAAAAAAATGTAGGTAGTGTTACTGTAGTAGTGCACTGCACCTCTGCTTATCAAAACTGATTGACCCTACAAAGTTGAAGTCAATATGTCAAACGGTTTTGGAAATATATTCTGGATAAAAATGTGATGGATAAACAGACAGATGAACAGACAGACAGTAAGAATTAAATATTATCAAAAATTGACAACTGACCTGTGAAAGATCTTTAAATTGCTGATGTGATTTCCGTTTGATCAATAGGAAGGCATCTTCTGCTGATAGTTCTGGAGTAGGCTGAACCTGGTTGAACCTGTTATAATTATATAAAAACACGTTTTCTTGTATTCTTACATAATAAAGACACAATTATGGTCATATAATTAGTGGAGGAAGATGCAAGTCTTATGTAGAACAACCGGCACACCACAGATTAGCCAGAAACCTCACCAAATAAAAGCTCTTGCCCAGATCCAGATGCGAACCCACACTATAACGGTCTGAGGAGTTACAAGTAAGTGATTTTAACCATTTAGCCATTGGCACTTTTGGCATTGTTATAACCAGTCTTAACAATTTTGTAAATTTACCTGTACAAGAAAATATAATAAAAGAACCAATTGAAATCAATTAAAGACAAATTCAGAAAAAGTAAACATTTTGTAATTTCAATCTTTCTCAAGCAAATTAAAGTCAGTGACTTTAACCCTGTGGTTATCAACGACTCTGTGCTTCATTTTATTTCTATTATGTGTACAAAAGTGATGCAAGTTGATGTCATGGTTGTAGTTATGACAGACCAGGCAATGCTTTCGGTTTTGTGATTAGCTGCATGCAGGCTGAGCTGTACATGTTTGTCTGCAAATATGTTTTCCGCCATTCAGCCTATGGTGGTTTACTATGGGTAATTTTGCAATTCTGACCATTTGCTTTTTTGCTATCATGAAGCCTACACAAAAGTGGAATGCAAAAGACAGCATGAGAATTGGTCCTACTGACCTGTGTACTGAGTTAAGCCATTTATGTCCCTCTGGTGAGTCTCGAACCTCAAACCTGTTGAGGAACTCAGGGTAGGATATTCTTGAAGATTTTGTTATTCCATGCTTTTTACACAACTCTGCAAAAGTCTCATCTGTCATAATGCACATGAATGAGTCCAGCAGCCTGCGGAAACTCTCTTTATTTAGATTGCCAGTATGGTTCTCATCAAACTTATAAAATGCTGCTCGAAGATTCTGTAAACAAGTTTGAAAGAAAAATAAAATATTTATTTTTATTTTCACATTCACAATTTTATATACCAATACAAGTGACACATGGTGATGTTAGCATGCATACTAAATCATTAAAATTTTCGACTTAAAAAAATTTATAATTAGATGCTCAAGTAGCAAATATCTCCTTTACAAAAGAAAGAAAATTTATTTTTTAGTATAAATATATTTTATATAAAATTCAGAACATTTTTATTTTTAGTGTCATATTGCACAAGGTACTTTCTACTTTCACATATTTCTAGTAAGTACTTACTGCAAAGTTTTCCCTAAGTTTACTCGCTAACTTTTTCTCAACGCCTTCTACCGTCATGCCAAACTCGTCACCACGTATTGGGTTGACTCTGTGATTGCCTGATCGCTGTATCTCTTCCACCAGTCCCGCTTGTCTTGGGTCATCGAAGCTATTGATGAAGTCAGAGTACTTCATGTGACCCTTAGCATTGAAGTCCAGCTTAGAGACCAAGATGTTGAACTGTTCATCGGTCATTGTCATACCGAATGATGACAACACCTGGAAAAATGTTACATGTTAATGAATTTAATACTCAATACAAACAAATTTGTAAAAGTTTAAGTGAAAAAACTTAAGTTAATTTTATGAAGAAATTTTGTTTGTTTCAATAAAAGCTTTTGTTAATTAAGTAATGTTTTTTGAATAAATGAACATTTTTTTTTCCAAATAAATTTAAAATTTATACTTTATAATGCCATTTAAGAAAATGGTTACATGACAAAAGCCATTTCACTCTAATCATATCATTATTTATATATTTTTATATATAAAATGAAATCAGACATAATACACTGAGCTTACTGCCTTTATTTAACCAACCTTCTTTCAAACCCAGACTTTAACCCAGTTAAACTGTTAAATAGGCTGTACATTAACCAGCACAGCTAATCATATCCAGTGTCTATGAAAGGCCACACACCTGTCTGAAGTCCTTTTTGGACACGAGTCCCTTGCCACGTCTGTCATATGACAAGAAGGCTTGCCGGAACTGCTGGCTGTGCTGGGACATTCGGTCCTTGAGGCGGGTAATCACTTCATCTGCAGACATCTCGTGAGTCCGTGTCAACGCAATACCTGCCATCTTCTGGTTCCTGGGATTAACAGGTGAGATTATTGGATTTAGAGTCAGCACAATTGCCAGAGTCATCTTGAATCAAACAGTTATGGTAATGTGAACAAATAGTCAATGCAGAAATGATATTCTGCAAGCAAGTCATTGATCTTCTCAAATGTAAATCCCCATTACTGTTATGCCTAAAAATTCCATTTTAATGAGCTCAGAAATTGTTAACATATTACTTTAAAGGAGAAGATAAATATTTACTTGAAAGAGCTTTAAAGAGTGAAAAATATATATATGACATTGTAATAGTATTTCTTTCTCAGAAGCTCTAAAAGTTAAAATTTTACATTTGACAGATATATGTATGTCATAAGAAATTTTAACAAACCTGAATGAGAACAATATAAATACATATAATAATTAATACAGTCCTATTTCAACAGTACCAGTATTGTACCTGTATTGAAGGTCCTCCTGTCTCTGCAGCTCTCGTACATGACTGCCCTCAAAGATTTGTGTACTAAGGCCTTTCATGTCACCAGGTCGCACATCCACACGTAGTTTCTCCAGAAACTCTACATAGTTAACTTCCTTTTCAGTTCTGTCATTGCACCGACTCAACATACTGAAACAAAACATAAAGGGTCCGTACTGATGATGTGTTATGTTGCATTGAGAAATACATGAGTGGGAAGCTACAACATAATGGGGTATATGATTAGTATCATTGTGACTGCTTCATGTGTGTTGTAATAAAAAAGTTTATTGGAACACAAAACAATAAAGAAAAAAATATTCTCAGAATTAAAACACAAGTCAACAGGACCATTCTACACAAATGGGTGCTAATAACTGTGATAGTCACTGACAGATTCATTATAAGCCATGCTAGTGAAACCTATGTGAACTGAGAATTTTTCAAAGATGGAAACTTTGCAGTGAGTTGGGATTTGGGATTTGTCTGCATTTTTGCCGATACTGTGCAGCAACATTTCTATCATTATAGCATAGGGCACTTATGAGGTGCCCAGGGACTGAACCCGGCCGGCCCATTATACTGACACCGACGAGTCAGGTGTAATGCTGTTCCTTTTGCCCCGAGCATTAGGAGAGAAACCACTACCACCAACTTTCAAGTCTTTGGTTTGGCCCGGCCGTGGTTGGAACCTGTGACCTCTTGATCAGCAAGCTGACACTCTACCACTTGTGCTATTGTGGTTGGTGCAGTGTGTTGGTAGTATTGCAGTCAAAAGCAAGGAGTCTTTTTATTTTTATAACAGTAATCACCAAGATCATTAAACCAGAGTTAAAAAGCTTGATTAAAGGAAACACTAAAATATACAACTTTACTTTAAATAATGCATTTAATAAAAGCAATTGATTAAATCTGTTAAATTTATTATGGCCACTAAAATCAGGTTTGTTAACAAACAAGCACACCCAATGTCCTCACCTCTGGAAGTGATCATCTGAGACTGGCAGGACATAGTTGTCAATGACTTTCTTCAGGTTTTTATTGCTGATGTGGCCATCACTCTTCAGGTCATAGTCCAGCAGGGCCCCAGACACATTCTTCCAGTACTCTGTTATCTTCTCCCGCAACAGATCTTCAATCTGGAGGTACACAAGGTATCAGCAAATTGAAAACTGTTGACAAGCAAAGCAAAACCAAAAAGATACTAGATTTCAGCCTCGTATTATCTCATAATGGCATGTCCTTCACATTTTCAGAAGGTTTCAATTCTTCACAAATTTATCTGTAACATTTTCAAAATAAAAACAGCAACAAAATTAGTTAATAATAGTAAAAACTTATTGATAACTAATAGATGAAAAAAACCTCCTGCAACTGTATGCTCACTATTTACACCTAGTTGTTTGTAAGCAATTGACATGAATGAAATATGTGAAAGCAAGCAATCAAAATTCAAATTTGGTATATGTTGAAATGCTCATAGACCTTTGTCATATATTCTTATTAAAAGTAACAATATACCAAATATAGAAATTTTATCCTGTACAATGAGGAGTTATGTGACATACCGTCTCCCAGGCTAAGATGGCAGGTTTGTTGGCCTCGTTGACACGATGGACAGAATTCAACCATTTGTGGCCCTCCTAAAGTTAGTGATCAATAACATATATATCTTTATTACGTAGCTCAATAATATGGGCAGTCTAGATGAAGTTAAAATTTATCACATAATTAAATAAGCAGTTACTTTAATATATAAGTATCATTAATAAAAACCTATAAATTCTAAATGAAAGGTGTGTATTGTTGTAATTTACAAAGAATCACATTTCTTACAAAACACCTACTACAAGCTTAGGGCATACAATGATTATGGATCATTGCTAAGTACAAGTTGTTGTTTTTAGTTTTAGTTGTGTTTTTTAATAAATCACAGCAACAAATTATGAACATTATAGCGACATTCAGCTATTTTGGTGGAAGAAGACCCCTGACAATTGTCTGTGTAGAACCACTGGCACACCGCAGGTCAACAGGAAAACCTTCCCACCTTAAGTCCTTTGCCCAAAATGGGACTCAAACTCATGAGGTGAGAGGCTAAGCAGTCAGTACATGATTGCTCTCCTTGAGGATGGTATCTGTCCTGTGTCAAAAATTGTATGAAATATACAGCCAAGAAAATTCTTGCACCATTCCTCTATCAGGATGAAGTCAGAGAATGAACAAATCTTTTCTATATTTTGTTATTACCCTAATGTAAACATGATAAATTTATCTGACCATCCTCCCAATACATTCAAAAATTCAGAACAAAAAACACTGCATGTATTTAGTTTAATACACTAGTACGCATGTTCTGCAATTGAAGTCCTAAATAATAAAAGTGAATTAGACCCTGATTGTTCCTCAACAAATAAAACACTTTTAAATACAGTTTGTTCTAAAATCTGTCCCCTGAGGTAAACATGACACAGAATCTCACTTCTATAACATTGAAATTAGAGAAATTAACATTTCAATGCATATAAAAGTTCTTCAATGCCTGTCCTTAACTTTTAATCTTCTAAGCACAAATCAATCTTGCCTAAGCAAATCATGTAGATTCAGATGAGAGTCTGATCATGATTTTCACATACTGCTACTGAGCGTCAAGCAGTATGTACATGAAATTTTTGACAATGACCTAAGTTTTATAAAAGAAGCATGATATGGGTAGAGTAAATGAGAAGACATTTGCTGCCCACCTCAGTGTCTGTCTCCTCAAACAGATCAAGGAACTTCTGGTACGAGATGGAGCCAGAATGGAATGGATCCAGTCGGGCCATTAACTGCTTAAACTGCTCGTCTTGCAGACGGATCTGGAACTTGTCCAAGATGTTACGCAGCTCAGACCTCGTCACCTTGCCTTTACGGTTCTGAAGATGCATAATATATGGCATATATACGTACAAACTTATAATTATAAAGTAAAAAAGGCAAAATGCTTCACAACTGCACACACAAATAGAGACATATTTCATGAAGTCAAATAATGTACACAGTTACATCTACACTTCATACTTAAATTGGGACATGCATAACACAAGAGGAGTACATTGTCCATTCAATTTTGTGACAATAAATACATTATTCATGAGATACAACTTTGAAGAGTAGATCTCAGTTAAATACTCCATACATAACCATCTGTAAACATATACCTTACCGTAAACACATTTTTATTATTATCAAGAAATATGTTCAACAAACAAAAATTATTTTAAAATGACTCAAATAAAATAATGTACTAGTGTATCACCATACATTTCTAATAAAACTTTACTAAATTATTAAAAACAGGAGAATTTCTAAGAACATATCGCATAGCACTTACGATGTCAAACTGCAGGAAGGCATTTTTGATGGAAGGGTAGTTACTCTGGACATGTTTGTACAGCAGTTTCCAAATATCATCTACCTCTACTGTCTGTATACCCTCGCGGATAGGGAAAAATCTAAATATAGAAAATGCATTTTGTCACAATTACTATACATGTAATTCCTTTATGTATAAAATATTCTTCATATTGAACATCAATGACAAACTTGGATTTGTATTTGTTTGCTTCTCATGTGCCCAGATTTGTACAAAAACAACTATAAATATATTATGCTGATGTCTGAATGAGAAATAAATATTGTACAACACAATGGGTGATATATCAGCAGACAGAAACCCTCATGGATAGTTTATGCTTACCAAAACCATACACAGTGTACACACTTGCTTCCAGTGTAAATTAAACGGAGTGTGTCAGAGAAAGCTTTTCAAGTCAAGCTCATTCAGAATATCTGAACAGTAAAATATCACTTTTAGTTTTAAAGGTAAGGTCAATGATTTTGAGAAAGCTATTTTTTTTATCACTCCCTTATTTAACTGTTATCAACTCATACTAATCTTAATTAACTGCTAACAACATCATGCGTAGGAAAACATATCAATAGAGACTTTGTAGCCAATAGTGCTGATCCTTATTAGACAGCTTTAAGTGAAAGCTTTCTAATCTGGACCTACACTGTTAGCTAAATACATTCTTAGTAGGTGAAGAGTTAAGATAATGTTTTCACTAAGTAAGTCCAAGCAGAATCAGAGTATCATACTTGTGTCCAGGTTTGATGGGCAGTGTCTGACCATTGCCCACCATGGTCTGTTCCTGGAACTTGTCCAGAAAGTCCTCCCAGCCAATCTTGCCGGTACCCCGCACACCACACCTGCAACACAACAATAAGGGGTATCATACGGTATCACACATTTGGTAAAATAAGTTATCATGTTAGGGTGTCTTTGGGAAATATCTCTGTATGAAGTTAATAGCAATACTTTAGTTGACAATTTAACAGTTAATATTTACACATGTAACAAACCAATTAGGGTTATATGTCTGTCGCAAAGCCATTATGACCAAAAATATTATCATGGAAGTATTTCAACATATATAATGAAAAAGAGAAAAAAGGATGACAATGAACATTTCAATACAAAATATTTTTCCAAAGGACTTGATTTTTGTGTTACTTCAACTGCAAATAACAATGTATGAACTGTTGAGTTTACATCAAATCACATTTAAATTCAGCAAAGAGACAGATACTTTACATTTAGGCTGACTTTCTAAGTATTGCATTGGTCCAATTCCATATGTTACTCCCTTTTGATCATTCCCGGAGCTAGGGAACTGCCTCAGTCTTGATCTCAAAGTGCTTTAAATGTAGATGCATATTTTACCCTTATAATGCTTCCCTTATTAATAAACTATACTAAATTCTTAGATATTTGCTTAACACTGCAACTTTTACAATGCATTTTAATTTAGACTATGCAGCGAATAGTGTAGATCTTGATTAAATCCTGATCAGACAGCTCAAAGCAAACAGTGGCTGTTCTGGATTTGTTTTATTTGCCTAAGCCTGATTAATTTATTCTAGAGTAAAATAACTAACTTGTCCATGAGTTGGCCAAACAACTGTTTGGACATGGGGATGGTGAACTGCGTGAGAATAGACTGGAGATCCTCTATGTTGATGAAGCCATCGAGGTGGCGGTCAAACGACATAAATGCTTTCTTCAGGTGCACATAGTTCTCCCTCATCTACAACAGCAAGCAAAACAGCCATGCAGACACATGTTTATTATTCACTGAGCAAATTTGTACAATGGACTTCTTGATAGTAATTATCTACTTATGTGACTAGATGCCTAACATAGTGACCAGTGTTGATGATTACAACAAAACAGCTATCCTGTATTAGATACATAAAATTATAATAATTCATCATCTACAACAAAATACTCTCTACTTTTGAGAAATTTAATGTGTGCATTAGAAAGTTCAGTTTTATCTTTAGCGTGGTAATGACAGTAGAGAAAAGACAGTTTAAATCATTATGCTAGCAAAGGTAGGGAAGTAAATGTAAACATAAAACAAATCTCCCACCCACTCACTGCCATGTTCTGATCCAGATCTTTTTGTCCAGAAATTGATTATTTTCTAGATGGACAATTCACCTAAATTCATATAAAAACTACACAAAATACTTGATGCTCTACCTTCCTGCGAAAGATTATTTCTATCTCCCTAAAGCTCATGCCCTGGAGAGCCTGCTCCTCCTCTTGCCGTTGTTTGAAGTTCCGCAGGTTGGGGTTTGGTTTGTTTTGTTGCCAGTTCATAGCTGAAAAGAAGGAAAGTGGAGTGCAAGATTAGGAATAGATGATGAACACATAACCTTCTAAGTATGAATTAATCTTAGGCAAACAGCACAGATCCAAGTCTTAAAACATCTGATTAGTTTTATATTAGATTGTTATCAAACAATTAAAACACTTTTGAATTAATTAAGAACCAATGCAGCAGTATAAGTATCGATGGAGAACTGTCTTCAAATGTTACAACAATCAGAACAGTGACAATATTTGCCTTAGGAATGAGTGTCTTAGCATTTAGTACAAAGCATTAGATAGAAACTTAAACATGATTTCTGTAAGCTGGGATGTCACTTTAACTAAAACAATTACACCTGCCTTAGAAATGTCTAAAATAAAAATCACAGCATGGCATTATGGCTTAGATGTGACTTATGTATGCAATCATCTGACTTTTACTATGACAACATACCTGCCATGGCACTCTCTGGTGGCGGTTTGCTACGGGCATTGACAGTGACGCCCAGACGGGTCAGGAAGTCCTTGTAGTTGACAAGTCCTGTGTGATGGAAGTCATATCTCTGCCATAACCTGCAAACACAGACAGGAGCACAGTGTCAAGAGTCAGCTTTATTTGTACAAAACATTATGATACTGTATACACAATTGTCACTATCACTCTGCCAACAACGCCAAGGTATGTTTAGAACATGCTTCAGATATAATATAGTCAACAGGTTACTATTGTACATGAAAATTGTCAGTGTAATCCTACCAATACATCTGGTTAAACTGGAATTTGTAAGTATTATGTTTAAGTTGCAGAGGTGTCATTACAGTATTCTTCTCATTTTTTAAAAACATATTCACCGTACATGTCAAACAAAAAATGTTATCTAATAATAGCTAATAGTTTGCAACTTAATTGCAGTGCTGATATACATTTGTAATATGAGTTCTCAATCAACATAAGATTAAATATGTTTTAAAATTAATCAAGATAAATATTACCATCAAATTGACAAAATGAGTATCTTTTGAAGTAAAATTAAACAACAACCTACTTGTATGTTCTCACATGGTTGATTTTGCCACTTACTTGTCATACTGGGCATCATTCAGTTTAAAGCAGTAGTTTTCTATCACCCTTCGTAGTTCATGCCTCTGAATCTTGCCATCACGGTTGTAATCAAACAGCTGCAGAGCCTTCACAATAGACTTCAGGTTACCTTCCATCTGTGTGAGACGATGTTTTGTTTATTTTTGAGATATATCACAGCAACCAATTATGATCATTATAGCTAGGTCCAGCTATTTTGGTGGAGGCGGACCCCAGACAAACTCCCATGGTGGAATGTTAAGCAGTCAGAGGAGTTACAAATTGGCAACTCTTACCACTAAGCAATGGGTGCCCAATTGTGAGTTGGTAAGATTCTATATGTTATAGTTTAAAAAAATATCGCCACTCTTCGGATGGTGATGCATCAGATGTCCACCCTCATTGGTGTTGAAAACTTGTTATAAACAACACGTCTAATATACAATAATCAGTCACATTGTAGAGTATAGTAATATTCATTATTATAACATATAATAAAGACATATAATGTGTACATAAGATGAGGTTACCTTCTCTTTCAGCAGTTTTT
This sequence comes from Sinonovacula constricta, assembly GCA_007844125.1. Classification (NCBI taxonomy): domain Eukaryota; kingdom Metazoa; phylum Mollusca; class Bivalvia; order Cardiida; family Solecurtidae; genus Sinonovacula; species Sinonovacula constricta. The sequence goes on from CM017556.1 coordinate 58,699,413, forward strand.
CTATGAAGTCCACATTGATTTCCTTTGGGGAAGGAGGTGGCACCATTCTGTCAAAAACAGAATGATTTACATATGACAATTCAAGATTAAATGTAATAAAACTTTTTATCATTTATTTCTTCACAAATTTTAATAAGATTACAAATTAATATAATATCCATACTGTCTATTAATGTATGAATAAGTTGTGGCTTCTTAAAGTCACTTTCTAAAATGTTAAATCTTGGGATAGCAGTACTATGTTCAAAATGTAAACAACAGCAATAAGGGTAGTGGGATATCACATTTTGAATGTATCGGTAGTTACTGTAATTTTTTTCTACAAATCATGTTCTGTAAACATTTTCTCCATGCATTATAGTCTCTAACTCTATAGATACTCTATTTTTTGTACACTGCTAATTAAATTTTTACGCTAAACCTGATGATGTTCGAAACATCATTTTGTAAGCAAGGTGTCATGACGTCAACATAATGTAAATAAACCTGGAGAAAATTCACAACAACTTCAACCGTTGTTAATCAGAGCGGAGTTTTGTTTTGATTTTAACCTACATTATTATTACTGTTTCAAACTTAAAAATACATTGACAAAATTATGGTCACTATTGATGAAGACCGATATCTCAGCAGGACTACTGAAATCAAGTGCCAGCTGGATGATTTATTCTACCGTTTTTGCTCATCCTGGGACTTTACTCATACCTGCACTAGGTTAAGGAGTTATAATGTAGTTAATAGCATCACTAAGAACACCTTCCAAATATAGAAATGGAGTCAGATTTCATCCAAGCCTATGTTAGTGGCACATAATGCTAGCTAGAAGTCATCCATTATCTCATGAAAGTTTTTGTACCTGCTAGGACTTAGTCTAGAAGTTTCATTTACAATGGAGGAACCTTACCTGGGAACACCAGGTATGAAGTCAGCCTGTTTGTTGGTACTGTTTCTTCCACAGGACTGGCCATAGAATTTGTCCAGGAAATCAGAGTAGCGGACTGTTCCATTGGGATTCTTGTTCACCTGTAAATCATAGGACTAACAGTAGAGTCAGATCTCTACACTAGCAATACATGAAATGTTCATATAAATTTATGACTTATAAAAAATATATATAATGTATATAAATATATCTCATGGTAAAAAAAGTATATATTTTTGTTAAAAGTACTGTTTTAATTTATTATGTTTCTTAAAAAGCAAACTTCTAAAAACATTAGATGTTACTTTCAAAATAAAAAAAAGACATTAGAAAGCAACACTACAAAATGTTTAATATTATTACAATGTGAAATTAATTGTTATACAAAATATAATGACTTTATAGTATAAAAATTAATACATTAAATACTTGAAAATATTAAAATGTCTTCTATATTGCAAGGAAATATATAACATTTTACTGTATTACAGATATTTCTGATACTCTTCATAGTAATATTCTTCATAAATAAATTTTCCTTTTGGGTAGCTCAGATATATATACAAACAGACCAATTTTGAGGCAGTCTCTCATATCTAGTCCATCTATCAAATTTTTTGGATAAAAAGCACAATTTAGGACATGTCTGTAGTGTACTCTATAGTAGGATTCAATAGAGCCACATCATAATTATTGATAATGACTTCAGTGTCATTATAAGATCAAATTTTATTTATGTTTTTTTTTTAGTTTACTGTTAAGTTAGAAATATAACTGAAATAAAGTTGATAAGGTTAATATTTCTACCATCTACACATATCTTAGTTGAAACTCTTGACTTCTAGTTTTCAATGTGAGAATGGTTAGCATTTCTAACCACAATGATTACTTTACAAATAAGCAATCTACAGTAACGGTTCATTTTCTTCATGTTCTATTCTGTTATGTTTGTTCTACTCTCCTATGTAGTGAAGAATTACTGCATTATTGTACTTGTTAGTTTCCATTTCTACATCACTTTTACTGGCTGAAACACCATTCATCCCATAAATATATAACATAAGCCCCAAATGGTGTTTGCAGCAATAAAAGGGTTAAAATGTCAGATGTTTAAAAACAAACCAAGTAAACTCCTTCTCGGGGTGGGATGATAATAACCATCTCTTTTTACTTTTACAGATCATAACAACACTGCATACAACATGAAATCATCTAAAGAGACAACAAGTCAATAAAATGGATGAAAAATGTGCATTTCCTTTTTTGAAGAATACTGTAAAACAAGAAGATGGGCCTAAACTGGGGGCTTCATTTTTTAATAGTGCTTAATAGTATTAAGTTAAAAATAGGGCATAACTCTGCTAAAATTAATTTCAGGGTGAAAATTGAAAGTTGATTCCCGTTTTGAAAATGGACAAGTTTTCCAAATCTGAAGGATGTATCCTCTATGGTATTCAAGAAATAGACAAAAAAAATTAACCAATACCAATGCTTTCATGGGCAAGAAGGTCCTGACAATAGGTCTTCCTTTTTTTTTAGAAAAAGGGAGCTAGAAAACATTAACAATGCAAAAGCTGTATTTGAAAAAGAAAACATAGTTAATGTTTAGTTTATTCTACCAATTTTGTTAATGTTTTTTATTCACAAATGATGTTCATGTACATGCCAAGAAAAAGAATTAAATTCATGCAAAATCATGCAGTTGTAAGGAACACACCATACATGATGTTATTAAGATAAAAGCATGCTTAAATACTTTATACCGGTACTTAAATTTACCCCCAAAAAATAGTATTCAATGATTAATAAATAAGAATGACAGAATAAAATTTATGTAAAAAAAATTAACAGTAACATGTTAGACTATCAGGTAATAAATACATGTATTTATATAAAAACAAACAAAAAATAAACAAACATCATATTAAAGGCTCTATGTTAAAGGGACATAAACTCAGCAATGGGCCAGTTACAGGTACCATGCAACAAATTACTATGACACCTATCGTTTGGCTCTATGTGGGTTTAGTGAATTATACCATATTTCTGGATTACACATTCTGACAAACATCTGGACTAAAACAAAAAAAAGATGAAAAAAACACTGACATCCATTTTCACTTCAAGCTTTCAGAAAAAAAAAATATTTTTTTTTTACCTGGCTGTAATAATGCACAATGCTTTTTATAATTAAAGCAAAATGCTTTTGATATACAGAATTTATGTTTGAACTTATTTTTCATAATCCTTGTTACTGATAATTAATTATGATTGTTTGATACTGAAACAAATAATACGGCCATGTTTTAAAAATTAATAATTAAAAGTAGATAAAGCTATTCAATATCAATTTCAGTAATGATAACTTCTAACAAATATTCTATGATAACTGATTAAACAAAAATGATTTTACCCATCATTCACAAAACTTTATGAAAATACAGTGAATAATCACTGAAGAAGTGAATGTATTTAACAAAACCAACTTTCATGTCCTCTTTCTCCAATTCAGTATTGAGAGTAATATATCCTGCATGATTATATACACTGTATATATGGGGAACCATGTCTGAACATAACAGAATAATTCTGACAGCACTTCCCAACCCAAAACACTGTTTAAATTCAAAGAAATAGTTAACCAAGTAGCTTAGTTCAGTATGTCAGTGGTTCAGGATTATTCTGTTATGTGAATACAGTACTTTCCAAAATACATCGTACATGTTACCAAGCATCTACTTAACAAATTAAACAAAGCTTTTGAAATGATACATGTATATGGCATTATGGTATATTTGGAGTATAAGTTATAAGTAATATTCACAACATATTTTTTAAAACCTGAGTTAACTAAAAACATGGCTTTCAAATCAATAGCATTGACAAATCACTAAACATAATTTAAAACAAGTGGCTGCTACATAAGACTGTCAACATACTTATGTTAAATGTGACACAATGAACCTGAATGCCAGCTACCCTGGTATACACTTAACATCCTTCAACAATATGCATTGCTTGCGGTGACACAGGTGACGAAATGCTGAGTCAATTTATGCATTAAAACCTACTAAAACATCATAAGAATCCGTATCAGAGTGCAAAACTACCGGTTCTAAAAAGCAGCTGTACAGTCAAATGTTTTCATGTCACAAAAAAGTATTATATACTCTAGTATATTGTGTCATGCTTTACTTCATGTTTTTCATGCTTAAGCACTTTGTACTATAGAGATAAACCTAGCAATGCATCTACATAACACCTGTGATAGTTTCCACATGAGTGAAGATCCCTTATCTTGGCAGCCATCTTTGATGGCAATTTCAAGAGATTTTCAGGTGAATTATATAGAAGCGTAAATTTTATTTTATTGTTACAGTCAACTCTCGTTATCTCAAAATCGGTTATCTCAAATTTCCGGTTATGTCAAACTGTTTTCTACTGTCCCGTTTTTTTCCTATAGTTTCTATATAGTCGACTCCGCTTAAATCAAATTCGGATGTGTCAAATTATCGGATATCTCAAACTACATTCTTTGTCCCCACACGTATAAAACTGTTGAAATCAGTTCTCAAAACGGCAACAATAGTGATTTTCACACCTACCGTGAAACTCGCGAAGATTTAGGCGCGAGTTTTATCGCCAATTATCGGCAATCAGGATGTCACGTAACTTAGAGAAGAGGTTAATCGATTATTATTTAATTAGCTGGTTTAATGAACAACAATTTCGTTAGTCAATTAACGCTGATTAAAGTGTTTCAGTTTGTACTTGTTGTTGTAACATTTTTTGAGAACTTGTTGACACGGCCTTCTCAACTTGTAAATAAAGTGAGAGATCGCGTTAGTGATTTTAACTGGTATTCAAAGAACCCTGACAAACGTTCATCTGTCCAAGGATGCAACTAAACAAACGGACATTACAAGTTTTTTAATAAAACGAGAACCGACGGACCGGGTGTAAACTGTCTCTAACATGTAACAACGTAAGTGTGCTATGTGAAATGTGCTAGTATTTATTTTTGTAAATAAAACGTTGAAAATTTAACCTTTTATATATATATATTTTTTACAAACAACAACGATAAACCAACGTGCAGGTATCAGCTTCAGGTATACAATATTAGGCCATGCACTTACGACGACGCAACAACATACACTAAAAAGAAGAATGTTATATTACATTGTAAAAATCTAATACCACTTTAAACATGCAAAACCACACAAACTTGCAGAAACTTAGTTTACAGTGGCAGATATAACAAGGAATTTCAGTCATTACCAGTCATCGTGTAGCATGTAAGATTTTTAAGATTTACACAAACTATCCTTAAATTCGGCTATCTCAAACTTCGGATATCTCAAACTATTTTCTACGGTCCCTTGAAATTTGAGATAACGAGAGTTGACTGTATTTCTTTTTTTGTGGCCCCAAAATTAAAAGCTATATGCCATTGTAAAGCTCTTGAAATTATTTTTTTTAAAATACAATATTTTTAAAATTGATAAATCCACAAAGAATTAATACACAGAAATAAATAAAATTATTGGCTCATCCTTAAACAAAATGAACAGTGTATCTTTTTTTGTTTTTTGATATTTAAAATACTTCACAAAAGCTGTTCAATTTGATATAAAATTCAGTAAAATAGACTGAAAAATAAAAACACAGTGGTAAGTTTAATATAGCACATATTTCCCATTTTCTGCCTGCATTGGCTTCTGCCTTTAAAGATGGCGGCCTTCAAATGTCTTATCAGTGCCTATGACACATGGAAACTATCTATATACAATTGGACTTGGTTTCTGACAATGCAGTGACCTATACTAGGTATGGTAAGATCAGTGAGATGAGCCGTGTGAAGGCATTGCCTGAGGAGTTGTATGTGTCTTACCTGGAACTGTGGGGACCACAGCTTACACAATGGAATAATGTCCAATCCAGTGGGGCTCAGAAGTATACAAGAGGTGTTATAGAAGGGTTATAAGAATGGTACATGAGTCAGATCATTGGTGGAGATTTTAACTCAATACAATTGCACCAGATTAAGAATTATAGTAATTAGGTCTGTAAAAAAGCTAAGCTTCATTAATTTAAAGCTCAATTACCAAAATGTACATGTATTTAGATTTGGGATAGAAGATTCTACTATTCATTTGTTAAAGTGAATATTAACCTGTTGGAAAAAAAACAGCTGTTCTCACTGGTGCTTAATATAAACTAAATCTGTACTGACTGGCATTGTATTTGTCTCAACAAATGATGCTTCTCATGTTTTAAGTGTCAATAATGCAGAAATGAAAGACAAAATATTAAAGATGATGAAAGCAAATAAATGAAAGTGTATACAAGGAAATGAAATACAGAAATGACAAGGGGGGTAATCACCTTCCTGAGTCTGCACTAAGTAATTATCCTAGCTACTGGCTGTAAGACATGGCAAGAACATCAGTGTCATAATTAAGATCAATATTATAATATATTGGAATGGAATCATGAAATATTAACAAATTATATAATGAATAAGACTTTGAAATAAATTTATTTTTTGAAAACAAAATGAATAAAACTTAGTACACAGATAATACCATACTAACTCAATTAGTTAAAAAAGCAAAAAAACCCAAAGAAGTATGGCAAGGACTAGAATATTAAACATATATAAATGAGAAGTATTTTATTATCAAATGGTTTATCTACAAGATCAATTAGAAAATGGAAAAACTGTTTTGTGGTGTAAAAACACAACTGACGTGGGTCTTTATCACATGTTTCTGCAATTAAGGTCAAAATAGATGTGTCGTCAAAATAGATGTGTCTCTTAAGCATGCTTGTAACTCTTAGATACATTATGTCCCAATATCTACCTTCTTCATGTCTCAACATTTGTTTTGTTTCTTTTTGTCCAGGGTCCCAATATCTACCTTCTTCATGTCTCAACATTTGTTTTGTTTCTTTTTGTCCAGGGTCCCAATATCTACCTTCTTCATGTCTCAACATCTGTTATGTTTTTTTTTTGTCCAGGGTCCCAATATCTACCTTCTTCATGTCTCAACATTTGTTATGTTTCTTTTTGTCCAGGGTCCCAATATCTACCTTCTTCATGTCTCAACATTTGTTATGTTTCTTTTTGACCAGGGTCCCAATATCTACCTTCTTTATGTCTCAACATTTGTTATGTTTCTTTTTGTCCAGGGTCCCTTAATCTACCCTCTTTATTTCTCAACATTTGTTACATTTCTTTTTGTCCTGAGTCCCAATTCATAAAATTAACAATTACTGAGTAAATAACAAATGAAAGCTACATGTCCACCTGGATACAAGGGGGACTACTCTGTGGTACTATGGTACCCATACCTGTTACAAGGAGGACAACTCTGTGGTACTATGGTACCCATACCTGTTACAAGGGGGACAACTCTATGGTACTTAGCTACCAGATGGGAGTCTTGTCTGTACAGTAAGGGAGGTACATCTGGTTGAAGCAGGGGTGAATGCAGGTAGGGATATACATGATTCATAATAAATGTATCATTATATTGATTATTATTATATGAAGAAAAGTAGAAAAATGCATTATCTCAATAATAATGTCCAAGCTACATTTTAATTACCACTAGGCTTGAGTGATAATGACATACAAATGTTAGTCAACATATTACATATCTGCAGCAAATAGTGTAGATCTTAACTTGACAGCTTGTACAAAAATACTGGCAGATTAGAATCTACACTTTCTAATAAAGTTTTTTAAATGTGTGCTTAGCAAAATGTGTGCTTAGCAAGCTACATGTAAGAGTTACAAAATCTCTTACAAGGAGCAGGATATGTCCTTCAAGATTTGTGTATTGTTGTTCATTCTAACAGGTGTCACGTAAACTATTTTAGGTGTTACTTAAGTGGTTGATACAAATCATACACAACAAAACTGCCCTATTTGTATACTGTAATTTTTTCATAAATGTTCCAGCAGCTCCATACAAAGTTTATGACCTTACACTCCAGACCTGATCACATCAGATTCTGATTTATCAAACATACCATCTGATCGGGTCAGGATCGATCAAAACTAGATTTACCTGCACAGGTATCAGTATAACAATTAAGACATAGACCTTTTGTTGAAGCTCGTAAGCATGAAAAAGCCAATTATAGCAGACCATGAACTGATCCCAATAACCCGTCTTAGGCTAGGCTCTCTTCATTATCCATAAGTAACTCTTAGTTACTTAATTACAGTTATACAAAATGAATAATTATCATTTCCCTGAGACAGCAAAAAGTTCAGATCAAGATCAGTTTGTTCCCGATAGGCAGCTGGCTGATCTGGACCTACACTGTTTGTCTACGCCTGATCGATTGGAAATTAGAAGGCTTAGTTAACTATTAACAATACCTTAAACTACCAGGTAAGTATACAATTGTCAGGTCAGTACAGCAGGGGGTAGAGGGGCTTATAAACAACAACATTAGTGTAGTATTTATTCTAACCTGAATAGAAATTTTCATTTGTCTATCTACGCATTTACATCATAAAAAGAAAAAAATCACTACTTCACACAATCTTAAACCAAACTTGAACAAAAACATTAATTCAACCTGCTTTCTCCCTTGGTCACCAGCTAAATACACAGACCAATAATCAATTCATTGAAAACTATTTCCTATTGAAATTGAAAGAGTGCCTTATTGTTCTGAAGCCTACACCTTCCCAATCCCCAGTGATCCATGTACCACCCTCACATAAGAAGCTGGATTATTTACACCATACCTGCAAACACACCTTTTTCATTTGTACTACAGATGTAAAGCCTACTTAATTCAAATGCACATACTCTATGCAAAATGGCATGACTGATTTTAACTGTTTTCTTGATAACAAAAGAATAGTCTGGTCTGACAATGGCTTTACTTAAGATAAGCAAATCTATTTTTTTATAGTATATGGGATACATATATATTGCCCCCAGTGCACGAATTATTAAAGACGGTCATATTTATTGATAAGAATTACAAATTCTTACATATTTGCTATCAAGTATATTGCTGAAGACTTGTTAGAACACTGTACAGTTCCTGATCAGATGGATATGACTGATCCAGATCTACACATTTTGCCAAGGCCTGATCAAATCAAGATTTGCAGGCTAAGATCAGTTGAAAATTGTACATATATATAAATGGGATGATTAATACAACTGAGATGTATGAGTAGAACCAGTACCAAATACTCTATCAACCATTGCACCAACAACTGTAACACTCTCACCAGATTCCCCAAACCTGGGCAGAAAGTTATGAAATAGTGAGCTTGAGTCTGAGATCATATTCAAGCATTTGATTGGTCAGATTAAATTAAATTTTAACATGTGACCAATGAAATGTCTAAGAATGGGTTCAAGCTCACTTTTTTAACCTCTAGCCCTTATATTTATGTGCTCTGCTCTTTGGAACTTCATAGAAAAATGAAATTAGAATTTGATCACATATTTATTTATATGTTTGTCATATTGCTTTGCTCTTTCCTTAAATTTCCTAAGCACCTACAATTTAGATCATTACAATGCATGTTAACAAGAATACCGTTAATGACCAAAGTCGTAATCATCACCAAAAAGACCTCCCTAATAATGGTTTTAATTAGCATGTTTTTTACATATTTTTAGAAAACCTATTTGTGGACAAATTCTGGCATTAAAGAGGAAGAAATTACAAAAAAGTTAAAGAAACAAAAATATTAAAATTTTCTTTGCCTTCTGGGATTAAGACTTCTTGTATCCAAGTCCATTACTCTACTGATTGTTTTTCTGTAGTTGTATACCATATTGTGAATGGTACAGAGTTAACATACAAACTTTATCGTGACTCATATTAGAATTTTTATTGATTAGGACCAGCACTTATCAGTTTATTTGAATTACAGTCAAGTCAAAGAAGGGGATGATCTCCATTGGTTTGGTCGGTCTTTGGTGCTATATACTTCTAGTTTTGAAATAGTTTGTGCTGATTATATTGTTTTACAAAAGTAAGTTTGGCTTTTAATTATAAATAAAATGTAAGTTTAACTGTAAAACCTTTTTAGAATAGTGTTATGAAAGAAAATAGTTTTATTACTATAGTATAAGCTGTGACATTAAGATGCAGGAATATGTTTGTAGAAATTCATATTGTACATGCATAATTTGACAGTAAAAGTTGGAGACAAATAAATATCTTTACTAACATAAGCTGTGACATTAAGATGTGAATATGGTTTTAAAAAATCATATGAGCACACTTTATTAGATTGGAACCAGAAGTTGAATGATGGTAAACACACGAGTGAACACAAACAGTGACAGTCACACTGAGTGGGAGATGAGAGGGGTGAGGGATTAGTACCTTCGCGAGGACTGCCTCAAATTGGTCTGTTGTTAGGGGGGTACAGAATGCTTCAAGAACACGCCTAAACTCCCCTTTAGTTACACTACATGACTGCTGCACATCATAGGTCTGAAAAGCCTGAAACAGGAGAGAAAATCAGCACAATTACAAAAAGATCTCAACAATTTTTCATGAAATAGAAATGGACCTTGTGAAACAGAACAAAAGACAAAATACATAATATGTGTCTGCACTTTTTTTTCTCTTTTGATTGATTGATTGATTGCCTGACTGACATAAGGACAGTATGGTTGAAAATATTATTTTGTGTCTGAAAATATCATAACATCAAAAATTTGCAAAGTTAAAAGAAAGAAAAAATCATTATAATTTCTAGTGTCAAGCCATGATCTCAATTCTAACTTCTTGACAGAAATACCAAAAACTCATACTTTTTAACAAATGGTGGTATCCAACAATTTGCCTATATCAAATGCATGTTACATTTCTTCCACTCTTTTGGGTTATTAAGGCATAATTTCTGCATAAACTCATACTTTGGTCTAAGTAAAGAAGATTTAGAACACTACCCATATTGTAAGATAGTATACATTGTTCCAAAATTATATCACCATCACAGCCGACTTTCCAGATAACAATATAACAAGATCTCAAATGTAAGTTGCCATGTGGTTTACTTAATACCAGTAGTTTAAAAATAGCTAAACCAGCTGCATTGCTTAGACATTAAATACCTGTTTGCAATGATGAGTGAAGATTTATGCTTCTCTTTAGTTTTCACACAGATCAAGGGCACCAACAGCATTGCAGGACCGTTTTAGGTGACAATGACTTATTTCATTATTTGAGAAATAAAAACTTTGTTCCAAACTGTCGGATACCACCCTTTAAGCAAAATGTTAGGATAAAATAAACAGCTTTATGTATCAATACTGATTAACAGTAGTAGGAATATTGCACTGAACTTTTCTGCTGTCTACTTTTATACATGTCGACTTACGAATAATATTTTTTTCCTATCAATAGATTATTATTGATTTTCCCAAAATTATCAGGTCTTAAAGTTGGGCTTCATGCAATGTGATAACATAAACAGCAAAAGTGTGATAACAAACTGTTTTCCCATCTTTCTATATAGACAAATGACAATAGCTAATACATTTGGATAAAATCCTATTTATATAAATATAAATATTTGATGTCCATTTACCAACAACCTTTATGTCAACTTCATTCTTAGCCTAGTAAACTAAGCTTTAACAGGTTTGGCAAATAATCTTGATCACCTAACTCCTTCTTTGAGCTGTCTGATCAGGATCTGCATTTGCTACTAAAACTATAACAATGTCTCTCGTAACATTTCCGCATAGTTATTAACAGGTAACTTACATTTTACTTTGCTTAAAATACACAACACATGATACGAGTTAAAGCATAACATGCAACACACAATGAGTAACAGGATAGCTTTTACCTTGACCATAAATTATAACACTGGTAGTTAGTTACACTTGAAATGCTAGCAAACTTCTGATCCATCTTGTTTAATAGTGGGTGCAGTATCAAGTTTGTTTTACTGTGAGTCCAGTGTCAAGTGTTTTACTGTGGGTCCAGTGTCAAGTATGTTTTACTGTGGGTCCGATGGCAGGTATGTTTTACTGTGGGTCCAGTATCAAGTTTGCTTTACTGTGTGTCCATTGTCAAGTATGTTTTATTGTGGGTCCAGTGTCAAGTATGTTTTACTGTGGGTCTAGTGTCAAGTATGTTTTACTGTGGGTCCGGTGTCAAGTTTTTTTTTACTGTGGGTCCAGTGTCAAGTATGTTTTACTGTGGGTCCAGTGTCAAGTATGTTTTACTGTGGGTCCAGTGGCAAGTATGTTTTACTGTGGGTCCATTGTCAGGTATGCTTTGCTGTGTATGGGTGCAGTGTCAAGTTTGTTTTACTGTGGGTCCAGTGTCAAGTATGTTTTACTGTGGGTCTAGTGGCAAGTATGTTTTACTGTGGGTCCAGTATCAAGTATGTTTTACAGTGGGTCCAGTGGCAAGTATGTTTTACTGTGGGTCCAGTGTCAAGTTTTTTTTACTGTGAGTCCAGTGTCAAGTATGTTTTACTGTGGGTCCAGTGTCAAGTATGTTTTACTGTGGGTCAGATGGCAGGTATGTTTTACTGTGGGTCCAGTATCAAGTTTGCTTTACTGTGTGTCCATTGTCAAGTATGTTTTATTGTGGGTCCAGTGTCAAGTATGTTTTACTGTGGGTCCAGTGTCAAGTATGTTTTACTGTGGGTCCAGTGTCAAGTTTTTTTTACTGTGGGTACAGTGTCAAGTATGTTTTACTGTGGGTCCAGTGTCAAGTATGTTGTACTTTGGGTCCAGTGGCAAGTATGTTTTACTGTGGGTCCAGTGTCAAGTTTTTTTTAATTGGGGGTCCAGTGTCAAGTATGTTTTACTGTGGGTCCATTGTCAGGTATGCTTTGCTGTGTATGGGTGCAGTGTCATGTTTGTTTTACTGTGAGTCCAGTGTCAAGTATGTTTTACTGTGGGTCTAGTGTCAAGTTTGTTTTACTGTGGGTGCATTGTCAGGTATGCTTTGCTGTAGGTCTAGTGTCAAGTTTGTTTTACTGTGGGTCCAGTGTCAAGTTTTTTTTTACTGTGGGTCCAGTGTCAAGTATGTTTTACTGTGGGTCCATTGTCAGGTATGCTTTGCTGTGTATGGGTGCAGTGTCAAGTATGTTTTGCTGTGGGTCCAGTGTCAGGTATGCTTTGCTGTGTATAGGTCAGTGTCAAGTTTGTTTTACTGTGGGTCCATTGTAAGGTATGCTTTACTGTGGGTCCAGTGTCAAGTATGTTTTACTGTGGGTCCATTGTCAGGTATGTTTTACTATGGGTCCAGTGTCAAGTATGTTTTACTGTGGGTCCAGTGTCAAGTATGTTTTGCTGTGGGTCCAGTGTCAAGTTTGTTTTACTGTGGGTCCAGTGGCAAATATGTTTTGCTGTGGGTCCAGTGGCAAGTATGTTTTGTCCAGGGGAGATTTTGTCTGGAAAGGATTGTTTCCAGGGGGATTTTTTTCAGAAAGGCAATTTGTCAAGAGAGATTTTGTCTGGGAGAAATTTTGTGTGAGATTTTGTCTGAGAGGGATTTTGTCTAAGAGGGATTTTGTCTAGGAGGGATATTTATTACTACAATTTAACAATAGCTTGTTACATTTATTAATAAATGTTACAAAATTTAGATTATTTGCTTACATGTGCATACAAAGGTAGCTAGAATACTACTAGAGACTGAACAGCAAATAATGTAGAGTCTGATCTGACCGATCCCAGCAGTGAGCTTGTTTGTTTATTGGGTTAAATGTCCCACCAACAGTATTTCAGTTTGTCCTCTTGAGGCAGATAAAGTGCTGTCTTCACTGTGTATAGCATGCCATGGACACAAGGCATGATACCAAACCCAGTCACATTATCCTGACACTGGGCCAACCAGTAGTGAAACCACCCTTATATTTGCTTGAGTGTTAGCAAGACATCTATACCACTACCATTATGACTTTGTTATGTCATGGCCCGGGTTCAAACCTGGGGCATCATATTCCTGCAGCCAACGCTCTACCAATTGTGCTACCCGGTCTAGTCACAGGGAGCTTGCTGATCTGGATATACACCATTTGCCTTATCGATAGGCTCTTAGTAGGCTTAGAGTAAACAAAGAACAGTTAGAAATATCTACAAATGAGAAATATGATGTATTTTAATACATTTTGGCTTTTAAATGTCATTATTTATACCTACCATAACCTAAACTCAAGCAAGGTAGACCAAACTATGGCAAATAAACAAATATACAAGCTTTAATGGTCTTATAGGCTTCAGCTAAGTCTTGGAACATCAAATATTAGAAAATATTCAAACACACAGCCAGGTGGATAAGCTTGGAAACACACCAGAAAGTTTAAGAGGTGAAGCAAAAGAAATAAATTTAAGCCAAACTTTAACACTGAAATTGTGAAGTAACCAATCTGTAACACATATGGAAAATCAACAAAGAAAACTAACAAATCACTAATTAAAAATTAAAATAACGGGTAAGATGTATTACATTTACTTTGACAAACATACTGTGTGATTATGTTCATAAAGTACTTAATGCTAAAACATATTGTGCATCAACATAATCTCTGACTTTTTATTACAAATAATTAATATAAACCATTAATTTTAAAGTGTTTCAAACCGCTCCATAAAATATGAAGGCTATAAATTCATAATCAATATTAAAAAATAATTAAAAACATTCCCTTAACAAATCAATAAATGTAGTACTAAAATTCAATCCTAGACCTATCTCTTCATGAGAAACTTCTTATTTAATAATACATGCCAGCCTTAAGTTAGTGCATAATGCTGTTCATAGTGCTTTTTTTGGCAGCATTCAATAAAAATGTACCTTTACAATGTTACATTTATTTAAAAGCAATACAAAATCTTAGTTATCTGGATGCAAACAATAACAAGATTTGACTTTCCTTAGGGACCTGTCTAACAAAGATCTGCACTATTTGCTGCAGAATCTCTAGCAATAATTATGTCTTGTAACCTTGGCATATAGCTGTTGGCAAATAAATAAGGAATTGTATATGGGTTATTGACAAATGTAGCATGATACGATTATAGACTGACTTCCCAAAAACAGAGTCCTGTTTTAATTATTTACATGCCAGAAACACCATTTACAACATTAACATAAAACATAGCTGACCCTAACAGTGTGTTCAGCAAGTAAAGTGTTACCATATTTTCTCATTTATAAGACTATTTTCTTATAAGACTGGGCCGCTACTTAATCTGGGAAATTGTTGGTTTCTGCTTCGACCCTCTTATAAGACGATGCGAAAAAAATGAACAGAAGCATCAAGCAGTCATGCTGTCTCAACAAAGGGGTGAATTGGTAAACAGTGACTGTAATATTCAAATGTTGCTGGATGTATCTAGCAGGTGTTAACCACTCAGCTACAAGAACATCCTGTAGTGCATGATGGCATGACATTAATTTCATTGATCTTTGTCACCAAGTCTGGCATGACAGTACAGGATATATCAGGGAACAGTCAACTGTCCTTGTGTACATGCCATCAATCAGTAATTTCATAGAGAAGTGTAATCGGCAGCTGCTTATAAAAACAAATTGTTCATATTCTCACTGTCAAACTGCTCCGATCGATATCACCTTGACAACAGCTTTTCTCAGAGTCAGTCAGCTTGGATTGTGTAATGAGGCAAGTCTACACAGAAACACCAAGTAAATTACAGCTTGTGTCATGCAGAACAAGGGGAAATGTATGTGAGACTGAATAATCGTTGACCAACAGACTTCAAGGGCTGATGTAAATTATTGGTGGTCAATAATGACAGCACATCAGGTCATTGCATAACCGCTTACAAGTTTCTGTGGTATGTTTTAGTAAAAAAAACAATGTGAAAACTTTTTGCCAGGTCACTTTTTTTAGGAAAAATCTTGTCTTATAAGTGAGGAAATACGGCATGATATGGAGTGAGGATGTGGCCTTACCTGTTTGATGTTATCAGCATTGGCCCTCACCTTCTCCCGTAGCAGCGCCTCTATCTCAATACTAGACATGCTAGCATTGGGACCGAAGGCACCATTCTCTACAGAACCTGAAATAACACATAAAAACTTGTTTTACGCAAAGAGTGATAAAGTTATTTCTAATCCTGCGTAGTGTGACTTTACCAGGCTCCCAGTTGAAAGCTGTCAGGATCAGAAGCTACACTATTTACTGTTTCATCTTTATCAATGTACTTTTGTAAGTTTTATGTAGTTATAAGATAATAATTTATGATTTTACATGGGTTATTGATACAAAAAACAAGCTATGGTTAACAAAAGTTGCAGATTCAAGTTTGTTACAAATAATAAACTAATTTAGCAATTGATCTAAGTCTATGACATAGTAGCCTTAAAAATATTGTATATGTATAGTACTTTCATGTGATGGTCAAATAAAGAACTAATAAGTGCATTAAAGCAAACAAGTGAAACATTTTATCAAATCTGATGTCTGAAAAAACCTGACTTGCTTGGAAGCCAGAGACAGTTCAGTTGAAGCAGATTAACATTATCATTAAGTGCTGCCTTTCTTATGATACCCTGCATCATTACATTGTATTGAAACAACCGGTCATTTAACAAAAATTTTACAAGAAACACAGCTTGGAGTAGATATTCTATCTACTGTGCCACAAAAAGCCCTGGCCTGACCACAACTAGCTGAACCAGAGTAACTAGTGCAGTATTAAGGCAGCTCTTATAAACAGAGCCTAATCAAAGGTACATAGACAGGTGATATTTTTAAACTTTAGCTTGTGAAGGAACAAATAATCTCAAACTCCTCTTGGTTTATGTTTTACCAAGACGTAATGGCCACTACTAGATCCATTATGTACTTACCTATAGAAGATGAGCGGCCACTACGGGCTGTGTGTTTCCTGTTTCCATCACTGGTCCGGAGGGCAGGTCTTGCTGTAAACTGGACTCCAGTTGTGTCAGGTAACAGTCCAGACATTACAGAAGCCATAGTTAGCTACAATAAAAACATAGCATATATTTTCTATCGCAAAACACATGGTATTAGAAAGCTACATATTACTGAGAATATGTGTTCATTAATCCTTATGTGATCTGTTGGTTCCTGCCAAGAATCATATTTGAACTACTGTCAACATGCTGTCTAATAAAAAAATATAATGTGAGAAATACAAGTGTCACTAAGAATAAGTTAATTTCAGAATAATAAAAGATCAATAAGCATATTTTTTCCTTAATACATGTTTGGATTTTGAAAGCATTTGGGCACATTTTAAATGAGTTTTCTACACGAAAGGAAAGAAGAGCCATTAGACTTCACCATACACTGTCGATAAAATGTAAATGATAAATATTAAAATATAAAATAATGAAACACAAATGTGATATGCAATGGTTTATTTATTACACCTTGACAATATTTACGTCTAAAAGATTTCGACTGGAACTCACAGTCTTCATTGGTATGTTGAAGTTTCTTCAATAGGTGTCAAATTGGCCTTTACAGCAAATGGTCACCCAGAAAGAAGTTCTCAGTACATAAATATTAAAAGGAAAGCAAAAGACTTATAAAACAAGAGGAGTCCAAATGTAGTGGTACCATACATTAGAGAAACAAAAACAAAGCCTTTAAAAAAATGGAGTTTATATATTCCGCCATCCTGATAACTTTATTGGCACTCAGTAAACCCTTGTGAAGGACACAGCAAGATACAGTTAAATCATGGGGATACTTAACTACATCAAATGCTAGATATGTGATCAGGACTAAGATGGGGAGATGGGAAGACAGCTTGATACTAAGCTCCAAGAACATACAAATAGATCTAACTCAACACTGTATAAACATTCTGACAGAAGTGTTCATTCCACATTACCTGGAAGCAGCCAAATAATAACATTGAAAGAATAATATTAATAAAGCAGGTAAAAGAAGCTTTTACCATCAAGCAGCAATGGCCACACTCAGCCGGGTGGGGCTGAAATTATCCCTAGTGAATTAACACTCTATGTGTCATGTTCCAGCTTTTACACTGACAACTTATGAAGACTGTATTAAACAATTAAATTACTTATAGTAAATATTGTCTCATTACCATTTTTCTACATTCTCCTAAATTTGGCGATAGTGTGTTTATCAAAACCCTAACTCAATATTTTACAAGTTTAAAGATATTTTCTCCTTAATTGTTAAAAGCTATAGGTTGTTAATGAAGTAGTTGTAGTGCCGGTGTGGTGGAGAGTCACACAGGGGGCCTGGTTAGCTCAGTAGGTAGAGCTCCAGAATGGTGGCCCAGTGGTCCTGGGTTCATCAACACAACAGGTGCTCACTTTTCCCTTGATTAACTTAGAGTTTATCATTATAGTTAAGGTGTTTTTAGAAACACCAAAGACAAGTATCCTGTACTACCTTTTAACCATTAAACAAAAAAAAACTATAATGCGTACTGAGTTAGAGTTTTAAAAACATACTACCAACGAATTTCAGAGAAGCTCTAATTTAGGTAACGTCATGATATGATTAAAACATCAAATTTAGGTCAAAGCAGTGTTTGTTCTTCTGAATTAATGGATATAAACTAGTTTAAAACATAAACATACACAAAGATAAAAGACTAAACATCAAATGTGCTTGAAAAGGGCAATAATTAATCATGCAAAAGATAACAATTCATGTCAAACTTAATGACAAGGTGAAGAAAAATCCATTAAAAGACACATTTAAAACTTAAAAATAGTTGTCATTGATAATATTTTGCCATACATTAGATTATTTAGGATTAACCAATAAAATATTGTTCACGGTACAAACCTTCTACAACTTAATGCCAAACTATCAGAGACTGTCCCTTCTTGTGATAAACATTTAAAGCTGATATTCACAACAAAACACCTGCTTGCCTCTTCGTTGCCATGCAAAATAAATGGCGACATGTACACTAGACTGTACGAAGAAAACAGTGTACTTAAAGTGCCGAATTGAAGTGGGTAATCACGTTGTATGCCAGTCTATCGCGTAGAACGAACAATAACTCTTTCTAACCGGAAATACAACAGCTGCTACAGTTATTCCCCTTCGTAGATTCGAACACACTTATATGGGTTGTGTAAAATGTTACTAACAGGTCATTTTGTTTTTGTTTATTTTTTTTTAACTTATCATTTTATGTGAAAAGCTTTTTTGAAATTAATTTAGCAAAACCGACAATAAAAATACCCTTTCTGTTCGTATCTTATTTTCTATCATACTCTGCAAGTAACATTTAAGTTCAAATACCTCATATTCACTCCTAAAAAGAATAAAGATCCTTAATAAACTGTGTATTTTTTATTCGTGCTCTTGTCAATGAAAATATATTAACACATTTTAAGTGATGATGTTGAAATTAGTGGAAACGTTGAGATGACATAGCTCCGAAAGATTATAAAATAGTTGTGCAAAATCAAGTAATGCTTGTTTTCAAGTTATCTTGCCGAACATTTTACCCCCATTAAATAAAAGATAAAATAGCGTAAAACATTTATTAAGGGAAACTAATGGCTTTGTAGTGTTATTGTGTTCATATATACTTTGCTTAAGGTGTTAAAGTGTGTTCACATGACACTGCTTGATGGGTGGATTCAAGTTCCTAAAAAGTTTTACATTTAAGATATTATTTTCATTACCGATAAATCTAGATATTTTACTGCTTGACGTGAAATAAACTTATTTATGGCATTTACTGATTTTGTTAGAGTCCAGCGGAGTGGACTTAAACCCAAACAATTACTAAAGCTTATATACATTTGTAGTATTTGGCATGCTAATAAAATAATGCTGTGATATCCTTATGTACTATCAAAGGCACCGCTCAAAGAGCTATCTGTCTCTGCAAAGTGTCAAATACAGACTCCTTTACAGATACGTATATGTACATGTATATGACTATGGTGTCAATACTGGGGATTGGCCAAATCACCCCAGATAAAATCCCTTCCGGTCATTTTAGCAAGGGTTGACATTTTATTTTTTCGCTTACATAATTAAACCGTTATTCATTTATTTGTCCAAGTTTAAGAGAACTGTTTAGGTCGGCATTGTAGTAGGGGGAGGTGTCAATTAAACAAAAAGTGAATCGTTATCAAATATGACCAGACGATGAAAAGGTATATGAAAATGCCTGAGGATTAATGAAAATTACTGATTTCTATTTTTTCCCTAAACAACTGCCATGACGTCATTCACTGGTACATTATTCTTACACCAGCGGCTTTACGTATCTGGAGCAAATATTTAACCCACTGTTTGTATCAGGGTCTATGTTGGTGTCAGTTAAGTGTGTGTGTGTGTGTGTTTTTTTCTTCTGAATACCAAAACTAAACAGCAAAGTAAATCTATTGTTTATTTGTCAGCTATGATTAACTCTTTAAAAACATCAAACAGGGATCACATTCATTATTTAAGTGCAAGGTGATTGTGTGTGCCATTAAGACTGTAATATGCGAGAAGAACAAAAAGATATTACGACAAATATAAGTTACATTTCTATTGTATAACATGAAATACCCCGTCCCCCACCCTCCACACCATTACCTATCTATGTTTTTTTTTTCATTCTTAGTATCTTATTCTTTATTTTCAAAGTTATTTTCCAAGTTACAGACATACAAAAATAAATATATATAAAATAGGACGCCGTTTACCAAATTAGGACTTGTATTTTATCAGGTTCAGAAAGTCTGCAAAACAAACATTCTACCTGTGCAAATTTCAGTGAGCATTCCATATATAGGCGTCGCGCTCCAGCACGTCGCCAAAATATATTATCAAAGTGAAGTGTGCATAACCACATTTTATTAAGACTGAGGGAATGTTCTTTGATGGGGCGTCAAATACAAAAATACACTATTCACAAATAAACAATTTCAGTGGATGTAGGATGTAATAGCTGTTATTAAAAAATCAAGAAATCAGACAACTATGATACACAACTACAGCACTTACCTCATTTGGCAACTAAATTAAGCACTTAATATTAAGCGGAGTAGGTATGTGTGCGGACTGACCAAATTGTTTAAAACAATATTTGTTTTATAAAAATGCCTTTCGCTAGGTTAAACTGAACTCCATATGTCAATAAATTTATAGGGCATAAACACTTTGCACAAATTAATGTAAGAAAAGAATATGCCACACTTACTAAAATGGGGCTAAATAGTTTGGTCAATTTCAAACAATGGATGTTAAAGATGTACGCGGTTTTCATCTATATAGTAAAATGTATGGTCGTAACGTTACCTCTAGATGGTTTGCTGTTATTTTGTCAACTTCGTCACTAGTTCAATATTTTTGCTATCCGGACGTAGAAAAAAAACGTCCGTTCAGAGGAGAGAGGTGGGGTGTGATTGGCATGTGGGGACAACGGTTTCACTGTGACTTCTTCATCGGCCACCTGACAATAACTTGCGGAAGGTATCCGGACCCCCAGTTCCCCACGCCCAACAGGGCGAAACACGATCGTGTTTTTGTTTGTTTGTGTTTGTTGTTGTGTGTGTGTTTGTGTGTGTGTGTGTGTGTGTGTGTGTGTGTGTGTGTGTGGTGTGTGTGTGTGTGTTATAAGCGTGTGTCTTGGTGGACACACACCCTCCCCCGGCCCACAAACCCCATTTCTTTTTAGGTTTCTATGTTCCCAATGTAAACTTTCTGTTCGTCGATTAATACTTTACAGTTTATGATTCGTTAGACATAAACGGTTACTGCATTTGACAAATTAAGCATTTGCCATTGCTATATGGACGACGTACTTGTCATTTTCATTAGTTTAGTCACGGGTCTTACATAAATTCAAGAGACAATTCGGAACTAAACATTGTTGTTTTTTCTTTTGCTTTATATCAATTCGACTTTTTTACTGTATCAGTTTGTCAGTTGTGATTTTTTAATATGTAAGTTCTGTTTTCTCAAGATCATTACAATTTGCTTGTAGTCGATGTACCACAAAAACGTCTGCATAAAAGCAAAAAACTTATTTATTGTACGAATATTTAGCGTGGATCAAATTTCAAATAAAAAAGGTCATAACAAGAAAATTGGCGCTTGTGTTTGAGTAGCTCTTCTACTGAAAATAAAGAAATAAAGATTAATTACTTGTTTTTAAATGTCTGTAACATTACATTTTACTTAAAAGTTATATGACGATGCGGAAATCTCCCTAGAAGCCACCAAGCACGATATAGTCTAAACTACTCCAGGTTATCTTAATACTTTACACCAGTCCGACTGATTCCACTTGCACCATTATGTCTGTTGCAATGTCGCAATATATATACAATGTTTGTTGTTTCCCCCCAAATTACAACATTTTGCTTGAAGACACTATGATAAGAATGCGTCCACATAATACAAGTGATTTATTTCTTGTATAAATTAACAGCGTCTATTTAATGTTACATAAATGGTCATACTAGATAATTGGCGCTTGTGTTTGAGAATCACTGCAAAATGCCAAAAGACAATAGTTTACTATCTTATCAGGAGAGGATATGTTAACGTACTGATATATCAATAATGATAGGTTATTTAATTGACTGTGTAGGCGCCATAGCACGATCAATTCGTGGAAGAACCACCAATTAAGACACAAACCTATTCCTAGAACTACCGTTGTAGACACTAACATATTCTAAGCAGGCTAAGAGTTGAGGGGAAACTATCCAGTCTTACCAATCTAGACACGCTACGTTGAGACTCTAACCGGATAGTGCATATCAACAATAGAACTTTTGATCGGATGAAATTTCTTCGCATTCAACTAGATGTAAACACACTCAAAATTGCTGGCGGTAACGTGGCGTCTGTGATTTTAGCGAATAACCCAGTGGAATCGATTGATTTAACCAACATGTTCCGACCTGGAAGCTTCTGCATACTTAATTTTGAAAACAGTTCATTGGCCACTACATCCAATACACTAAACTGAGGGCGCACAGTATGGGCCAGGACAATGGAATTCGAAGAACACACAGCCCAAATCTTTAATAAACCTTAATGAAGTTGAAATCGACTATAGATATATATTCAGATACATATATGGGAGATTTTATTATAATCTTGTAAAGTTTACTTGTGATTGTAATAGTCTAAATGATATCAATGTTTACAGAAACCTGTTTGAGTCAATTGATACATACGTCTATAATGAACCAGAATATTTATAAGGTTTGAAAATATCGTCATTTGTCGAGGACAAACACTAACAACGCAATCTAGCTTGTAGTGAATACAAACGCTTTCCTTATGCGTGCATGTGTGACATTGTTCCGGCTGCTGATCGCATTTACGGAGATTGCAGGAATGGTAGTTTAAGGGACCTGCCTAAATTTATGCATCTCAGTTCCTGGAATGTTCACAAAGTGGAGATTCTGCTAGATAACAACCAGATCTCGAGCCTTGACAATCGGGACTATCTGACACGAACAACCCGTCTTCACATGTCTGGCAACATGCTGCACAGTCTTAGTCTGTATGCTATAACTTACAAAGTGTGCAGTTAGATATATCAGCCCAACTTATCTCACGCCTTCCCTCTGAATTATGTCTCCTGAACCCCTCGGACATCACATTTGGCTTACAACCGGTTCAGTGTGACTGCGATAATCTGTGGGTCGGAGATTGGATCAGAGAAAAAGGTGGCGCCGGACGTCTTCTATGCTCGACCAAGCACGTCGTGTACCCTGTGGAATCAGTGACTGATCACTTACTGGGCGACTGTAAGAAAGAAGTTCTGGATTACACCTTGGCAGTAAGTACTGTATGTCCAGTACTGTTGTTTCTCTTAGTTTCAGTACTAGTACTAGTTACGTATACTTTTCGTTATGAATTGTATGTTTTTAAAAGACATACTGGTACAAAAGTGGCGAAACAATGCTTTGACATCTACATTTCGTTCGTTAAGGAAAACGCCGACATACATTGTTGGCTCAGGAATTGTGTTTTACCTCCTCTTGTAAGCGATGGCTATTCCGTGTTCAGCCATTTGAATTGCATTCCTGGCAAGGATAAAAATAAGTTAGACAAGACGTTAGAGTTAATCGAACACTGTACAACATATGTCGCGTGCCTCTGTGATCGATACCTTTGTACTGAGGACAGCCTGCAAGAATATGAGGCGATTTGGAGAACGTTTTTTTAAAGACAAATCTAGAAAACTTATCATAATTAATCTTGGTGATATGGACTCAGGTGCTATTTCTAAAAGATGGATTAAAGCTTTCCGGCGATTGAAGTTGGACCTAAGCTACAGTAAGACAGGTAAAAGGTTGATTGATCGGTTGAGTAAGAGACTGGGTCAGCCAGCTCAAAATTGCATAGAATAACATCAGATCAAGAGGAAATTAGAAAGGAAGCAGATCGAATATAACCATTTCACAACAGTGTGAACCCGGTTAGAAATGACACTGTAGAACACGATCAGAATACTAAGTCTCTACAGCTACGTGAGCAGTGTGATGCAGTTGTAAATACAGAAAGTGTTACCAGCTTTTTGTTTGGATGTAATAAAAGACCAAAAACTGCGATTACTGATTATTGAAAAAGGAAACAATAAATCTTTTAAACGGTGAAATGAATATGGCATTGAAGAGACTATGATTGAATTAGTGCAGTCCTGCAATTTGAAAATAACAATTTGTAAATCGATTTGCCTAAAAGTTTACTTGTTATTTTTTCATAGTTATTTTATTGTTTATGAAGAAGCTCTTTAGAAGACACAACAAGAAACAGAACACTTCAGTCTAAATGTAACAATGTGTTTTTAACAGCTGAAATAGAATAATAATTTCGTTAAAAAATCCGATCGCTTCTTAAAAGCTGTGGCATCACCCCATAGACATTTTCAAACCCGATTATAAAAAATACAACAAGAAAAGGTTGATTCAGAGAATAGTGTAAAAAAAGAATTTTGTAAACAGAGCATTTAACAAAAGAAAATGTTTTCGCAACGCAGTTGCATATATGAGCTTTGACAAGAGGACCAATATTTACAGTATTAATTAACAGAACAACTCATTTAGTATATATATATGTCCTGTTTTAATAATAAATCAAATCCAAATCAACCATCCATAAAATACACAAAAAGTTTCCTTTTAATTTTATTTTCCCGAACTGTTGGTTTATGTCTGTCTTTGTTGGTTATTTCGGTCATTATTTCGTACCGATATTGTTTTGTATATAAGTTTCACTTACTTCGTATGTATTGATCCAAGTCTGTACTTCTGGGCGCATATAAGTCGTTATTACTGGTCATTAAATGTAGACATATGCAAAACTATATAAAAAATCTCCCTGTTATTCATTTCACATCCATTTCAGTTAGAAACAAATTGAAATAGGTATCTTGTAAATTCATATTTAGCACACTTTACATTAGCACCGTTTGACCGAGGTAACATGAGAGTCGGGAAAGTCAAAAAGGATGGAAAAAGCTCAACTACAGTACCCATATGCATGGGAATTAGCTTGTATACCAATCGCGAATTTGACACTCTCCAACGCAGTGATCTCCCCCTTTCAGTAAGGAGAATCTCTGCTACCACACAGAAATCCTTCCAGATCTAGAAGGATTTGATTATTTTACTTTTAATTTTTGTTCAGTAAAGTGACAATCGGAATGAATGTGTATGTTAGAAAAACGACTATTAATGGATGAAAAAACAAATTCTAACGATAAAGAAAAAATAAATGTATTTATCACTACAATCGTAACAACTCGGCCATTTCCGTCCTTTCGCCGAGGGCGAAATTTCAGTGTTACACCCGTTCAATGTAAACAATCAATGGATACTGTTGAAGAAATTCACAAAGTAATAACGGAGTTTGACTTCTCCATAAAAGCGAAACCCAAACAGATCGAGTGTCTGCAGTCTCTGTTGGCAGGCAAAGATGATCTGACGATCGTCACGTGATTTTGTATGATGGCAGTGGTTTTAAGCGAGCGTAGCGATGTCGTAAACCTTGTGCAGAGTTTGCGAATTTGAACGAACTTGAATGACGAAGAAATCTTCCACATTTGTCTACCAATTTGTCTGTATAAGTCTGTGATAGTGCAGATTGTCTTTGCATACGAATTAGTACTGTCATGTAATACGAATCTAAGAATCAACAATTGATATCAGTAAGGTTTTAATTGTGAATTTTGTCACATATCTTATGTTCATTGTTTTTAGCTTTAGTGGCTGTTGTTTTAGAAACAAAAGAAACCAGACACCATAAAAGATATGTAACAATATGGACATTTTACTGCTGAAACAGCATAAACATAACCGTTAAACAAGAAAAGTGGCCTTTCCTCGAAACCAGCTTTTCAACGATTTATCAAATCCAATCCAGTGCTAGGTCTTCATGCAAGCTTCGTGATCTATTATTTTTTCAAAGACTATTAAAAGCAGTTAAAAATCTTCTTAGCAAAAATCAAAATACGTATGCTTTATATCATTGCTGACAGTTTACTGTATACCATACTTCTTATAACCCAATGAGGCTGATTGCCACTTCGCTTGATCTGTTCAATTACAAATTATCCGTTCATTAGTGGAATTGTAAGGCAGTCATGCAGATGAGTTCCGAATACTGCTACCCTTGTGAAAATAAACTTAACTTACATTGGTAGAGTAAGACTTTTGCACACAATGGGTGCATATGCCGTTGGTTAAGTGGTGTATATCTTGTATAGATGAGTATAATAAAGCGATGTGTTATTTCGACCAATGCGAGCCGCTTTGATATTCATCCAGGTGGTATCTGTCAATTGCTGCCATAATCCCACATGTTTACACATCATGATCGGAAAGGTACCGTGCAATCTCACACATATACGTAACTACATTATAAACGTGTACTATTAGCCAGATTAAAATGTTTGTTGAAGCTGTTGTTGTAAATGTACTTTCTCTATACAATAACAAGCAAATCATTGATGCAATACGTTATTGGACGAAAGACAACACCGGAAATGTAATGAGTACTTTGATTTGAAGTAAGCTGACAATTGGTCTACGAAATAGACTTATCCGGATACCGCCGAGGAGTTACAAATCACATGATATCTACAACAACAGTCCATTGCCAAATTGTAATAAATAGTTGTAATTTTTAATTCCACCAATCATTGTATCAAGTCTGGCCCAGCTTCAATTCAAAGCTATGGCGAATAACTTCGTTGAAAGTATCCAGCGATTGCTAACGTTCGAGTTTCCACTTGGTAAACCCCTCGGGACATGCTTCTGGTGTCGCTCTGGAGAGCGGTGCCTCTTATTAAATGCAATTTTGGGTGGTATTAATGAGAAAGCTGGACTTCGGAAGCACACAAGATTGACTACCTGTAATCAGTTATTTATACCTGAGTAGAAGTAGTGCGTGTTCAGAACAAATATGTGTGTCTAAGGAGGCTAAATGCGTCAATTGTGTCCAGGCATGCTTCAAATGTTAACATTATTGTTTTATGTTTAAACTGGAAGTTTATTGTAATGTGAAATTCAGATATGAGCAATAATACCGCGTATAAATATCACTCATTGACTAGAGAAAATGTCAAAATGGGGAGTGGACTGCTATTAGAATTCATGTTCCATGTTCCACTGACTGCATTATATATTAGGACGAGATATTTGCGACATCCCGCGCGGGGACTCAATGACTTCTGCTGCCCTGAACCAGGTTACGTAATGACATATGTCATTCATATAATATTTGTCTAAAGCTATCGCACGCTTTCGGAGAGGAATAGCGCACTCTTTTTCGAATCATATAACAGGAGTGTAAGAGATAGTAATTAATTTCAAACTATATTTATTTAACTTAAGTTAAAATGCAAAACTATTTAGAAAGCTTTGAATGTTTAATAAAATGGTTTCTGTTATTGGATGTAAGTGACTCTGGTGTAACTTTTGTCCCAATGTACATTCTGTCTTTTAGAGGAGGTGTTTATTTGAAGCTAAAGACATGCCTTCATTCCAATTTCCAATGCGCTCTACATATGAGAGCATTGACAATTATTTGCACATCTGTAATCGTCCAAACAGCGCGCTTCTGAGCGCTTTGGTTGTAATAGGGACGATAGTATATCACGCAATTATGGAATTCGCATGTGTTCTTTTAGACCGTTTTCAGAAGAAAAAACCGAGTATTCCGCATTTTAAAATTGTAGCTTGCAACAATAACTGTAGCTTGCAATTATAAAAAAGGCAGCAGGATTAATATGAATTTACAGCTGTCTAGCGAGGTCTTGTTTAACAAAAGGAAAACGAGTATGCCGATGTTAACAATGCAGTTGTAATTACAGATGCAGCAGACAAGACAAGGAAGTAGACAAAGAAGCAGACAGTCTAGTTCCCAATCAGAGTTACGGTTCGTTACTCTTACATTTAAATATTATGAATTGTCACTGTAAGAGAGAGTTTCCAGAATAGCCATCTTATGTTTCGAGCACATTCTTTCTTTGGCGCTGTGGATGAAACACATCCGCTCTCTTTCTTTTAAGGATATGCTATACAAATATACAGCATTTCAAATATCGTTTTGAGTGATGTGAAAATGTTGCATATTGTGTATATCGCCCCTAAAGCTTATCAGCCGCCGCCATAGTCACGTTACTTGTCTGTTAAGCATTGGTGTATGCACAACTATTTTACGCACACACACACAAACATATACATACTTGGTTTATTGTATAATCTGAACCATGGACCACTTGTATGACAGACCAGTGCTGTACCACCTGACTGTATGCACGTTTTATTT
This sequence comes from Sinonovacula constricta, assembly GCA_007844125.1. Lineage (NCBI taxonomy): Eukaryota > Metazoa > Mollusca > Bivalvia > Cardiida > Solecurtidae > Sinonovacula > Sinonovacula constricta. Next base: position 58,728,098 of record CM017556.1, read on the forward strand.
AGCATGATTTTACTCTGCCAACGCCACAGTTTGTACATTCAGATTTCAATGTAAACTATATTAATGTGGCATAAACAGTCATCGTAAAATATTGAAAATAATCTTTTTGTTCACCCTATACTACCAGACCAGCAGACCCCATGGATTGGGAGGATTTCTTGAGATTCGTTTTTAGTTTTTAGTGCCAATGGTGCTTAATTGGTCCGTGTATATATCGTCTTTTCATTTTTCATTTTTGGTTTTCTAGTTAGTAAAACGGACAAGGTACAGAATGTACTCGTTTTGTTTTTAAAACAACAACAACAGAAATATATGTATTCCAAACAGTTTTCCTAATGTTAACATGTACATTAAAATTGGAGAACTATAACCGTTTACCGTTTCGTTTTGTGAAAAGAACATTAAACACGGACCTTAATTGGCCAGTTGCGTTTGCTCCTGTTTGTATTAATGACATCCCTGGGATCCCTTCATCACATGGATAAACATTAGGCCTAGATGGAACCGAATCACAAATGCGCAATCAGGGCTAAGGCCGACTTACAAACAGACAACGTTAAATTTCACCAAGGGCGTTGTTAATGCCGGTTACCAATGGTCGAGCGATAGCAAATGAATTTCCAGAATGGGCCGGTTCCACCGGCAGTCGATCAGAGTAGCTCCACCAAAAACAGCGGAATCAGTAACCGCATCAGCATCCGAGCACTAAGAACTCAAATCGTCACTAGTAAAGTTGAACCGCAGGAACACCCGCTTCCAGGTCCTCCTTCAAAGCAAGCTAAAGCTAACTCCTGCAGGATCCTATCCTAGAGAGGGACGACACCATTGACTCGGGTACAGTGAATCCATTTCCGAGAGTGATACGAACGACGGACCTTTGGACTCATATATTCAAGCCATGTGTCATTTACATGTAGCAGCTTGGGAAAACTCTCTGCCTAATGACGTTTTCCCGTCTCCGCCCCCACCCCACACCCCACCCAACAACAACGGTGCCAACGCCTGTAACATAAGAAGACGTGAGGAAAGACAACGACAATAACCCAAACGTCCAGGAAAATGATAATTTTAAGATAAGCTTCCTTAATTAATATCAGTGGAATCAATCGGTGTTTAAACAAACCTGACCTCACTGCAAAAGTAAACTTTTTCGACTTATTAACGGTAGCAGAAATTCATTTGGTTGTGTATGATAATTGTGTAAAAGACACCTTTTTAATCAACCAAGAAAACATAATTCTTAGAGAAAGTTGGGTGGCCTTGGAATCGTTAGACGAAATCGTTTGTCACATTCTGCTATAACTGATGAAACTGACTGTAAGCTGACAAATTCATATGACACATATAATCACCCTATTTTAGGTAATACGTATATACCACCCTCACAGTCACAGTTTTGTTCTTAATAAATTCGACTCGACTAGGGTCAGTTTGCGCGCTCTTACACCATGTTTTGCTAGTCGGTGATTTTAATCGTAGTATATTTCGCATCGTAGTATATTTCGCTTTATTCTGCAGCAGAAAAGTCAGCCAACAACGAGTTTCAGGTAGATAACTATATGAACGAGTCTTTTGGGGCAAAGAATTTAATTAAAAGAATAAACGTTGCCGACATAATTCACATATTAACATATTAACAATATTGATAACTTTTCGGTTATGTAGATACTTAGAAAAGCAATAAGATAATTCTTTTAACAAACAGAACATGCGATGGCAATGGTGTAAGAAAGCCTCTCAAAAAGGACATATCGCTTAGAGACTATGTAATACCCTCTGTACCAGCTTCTGCACTGATTAGAGAAGTTTACATTGAGATCTAGATTAACTTTTTTCTGCTGGGCACGAGGAACTCTCAATTATATGTACCTGCAATTAAAACTCCATAGTGGAACTGAAAAAAAAACGAAAAAAAAATTGGAATGATTTTTAATTATTTGTAGTATAAATCGGCAGCATGTCAACGATTATAGAAACATAAAAACAGCGTGGAAAAAGAATACATTCTATTGTTGAGAATACTAGATTGTATTACACTAAACGAAAGCGCATGCATTTACTATAATGACTGGCAGTATTTGTTGTGTAAATAACAAATGTTTAAATCTACTAGAAAGATATGGCCTCGAAACATTAGTTTAATAAAGAACGTTAAACCTAAACAGTAAGGACTCAAAATAGAAGACAAACAAACTAAATTTGTATGCAAACTTTATACTATTCTGCTCGAAGAACTCTTATTTGAAATAGAACTCGAAAGTCTAAAGTATTCTAACCAGGCAGGGTAGACACGATTTCTAGTTTAAACTAGGGCTTAAATTCTCCACAAAATATCGACGTATCAATAAAACAAGTGTCCATTTTAACAGCTAGTGAACTGTCAGCAGCAGCAGGAGCAACAACATTAACTTTAATAGTATCAAATATATCATCCTCACCATCATCATCTTCATCTCGTTCTTGATTACCATTACAATCATCGTCGGTTTATATCCAGGTCTAATTATATTTCTTGAGCGTTCGTAGTCTTGTGCTTAAAGACGTTAACTCCAGATCGTAGCGACCAGGATTCGAACACGAAACTGACTACTTACTGCACACTGCTCCAGATATTCAGTACCTTAGTATTGGTTCAAGTCAGGAAGTGGACAGTCGAGAGGGATTTATATATGTTGAAAGAACTTGTTTCCCAGTCGACTATAAATACAATAGGTTTAAACGACCCTATTTTTAATGTTGCTCAATTGCTACTTTAATTTACTGCTTTTTGTTGTTTTCTTGGTTTTATTTTCGTTTCTTTTACAAATCGACAGAAAGTCCCAAATTGTTAAATTCTCCTTTCGAAAGAACTTGGTTGTAACGGTAAAGAAAAGTTCGGATTCATGATTTCTATACTTTTCAATCTTCTTTTACGTCTAATGTTTACATTCTAATCTACTAAGATTTGATTTATACCGCTCAACTATCCCCACCTTGCTTTACTCCACAAATTTATACACTTAACAACCTTCTTTAGTATGCATTTTTCCCCTTACAATATATTTCAAATTAAAATGTTAACTAAGGCATTGTATACCTTTCATACGACACCAAATTCGTGATTATACAACGAGTATTTATCGACTTCCATACATTTATATTTGTGAGTTATACAGATTTCATCTTAAAGTGTTTATACTTTTTAAAAACGTTTATTTTGTACATGCCGTTATCAGTTGAGACTTAGGAAAAAAGGAGGTCGGTCTATCGGAATGACACAAGCAGGCACATCAGTTCAAGAGGTAATTAAAACTTAATTGATATTACATGACCCACGCGCATCATATTGATCTTTGAGACATTCGGAGAGCAGCTTCAGTTGGTAAATCCGCCCGTGAAATTACTAAACGTAACCGTACTTTCCAGCGAAAACATATACTGTGGTGAAGCTATTAAACTTTTTGAGAAGACAGGAAGTGTTGAGGATATGGCCGAGCAAAGTCGACGTCGTGTGACTCCGTGTCCACGTCATTGAAATAAGGGGTACGATGCAATCAATATTCAAACAATCTGGTGGACCCTATAAACAAACAAGTAAACAGGTCGACACCATCTTCACATAACTGACAAACAAATGGACACCGTCTCCACATAGCTAAAATGCAGTTAGTGTGACGATAAACCCAATAAACAAACAAACAAGTGGACAGCTTGTACACACAGAACTAAAATGCAGTTGATGGAACGATAAACCTGACACCGTCTTCACATAACTGAGATACAGTTGGTTGGACGATAAACCCTATAAAGAAACAAACAAAAAACAACAAACAACTGGACACCATCTTCACATAACTGAAATACAGTTGGTGGAACGATAAACTCTATAAACAAACAAGAAAAAAACAACACAAAAACAACTGAACACCATCTTCACATAACTGAAGCGCATATCTGGGCCGTTTTTGAAATTACGCACAATTACAAGGGAAATAACCTTTGTAATAATACTTTTGAAAATATTCGGTTCTTTTCCAATAAATAACAGGTAAAATGCAAGGAACTTATCGCAAAATATGAACGACTTAAATCCTGGGGTGTTTAAGTTCAATCATTTTAAACCTTTCAACTCGATCGGTGTAGTAATAAGATTTTATAACATAGAAACTACGGAAATAAAATATATAATTTGAAACCCGGGTTAGGCATCGACTTTCTTAGTGTGTTTGGTACTTTTAGATTTTAGATTTTTCGAGAGGAGGTTACGCACGTGCGTAAAATGCGTAATGGGAGAAACGCGCCTGACATAACTGAAATACAGTTGGTGGAACGATAAACCCTATAAACAAAACCAAAAAAAAAACCAAAAAAAAAAAAAAAAACACAAAAAAAACAACAACAACTGAACACCATCTTCACATAACTGAAATACAGTTGGTGGGACGATAAACCCCATATACAAACAAAAAACAAACAAGTGGACACCGTCTCCACATAACTGAGATACAGTCGGTGGGACGATAAACCCAACAAAAATAACCATCCATGCCTTGTTTACGTTTTTGCATTTGTTACGAATTGGGTGACCAATCCTCCCCAACACCAACATGGAGCAGTACGCCGGACACTTTTGGGTGAGCTGCCCACAAACATCTGCAACGTACGGGTGTCCAAACTTCCAGATCGATACACCTGTCATCTGCTCTCCTGGCAGACACTGATAGCCAGACAGCGCTTCGGATTGGGAGACCGTGTTCTACGGAATCTTGTCACTTCGCGCCATAACATATTAGTTATAAGTTCCATCATTTCTCACTGTATAGTTTGTGTTTTATACAGGTTTTGCTATCTCATTATTACTTTAATGGTTGTCTAAGCGACTGTTAAATTTTCTGTTCAAACATGAACTTCAAAAATATATGATAATGTGCTAGATTATGTTTGATCAGCTGATGTATAGAGCGCTTTCTGCAATGGACAATACCACGGTAGTGTCTGATAGTGTTTTCTACAATGGTGTTAGCGGATATGGGATTACATTTTCATACTTCTTTATGCATGTACTGTTGTTAGCAGTTGGTGTAACGGGGATAGTGCTGAACGTTGTGGTAGTGTATACCCTACAATACAGGGACACCCTATCCGATGTATCAAGTGTCTTCATCATCAACCTTGCTCGCAGTGACGTCATCAACGCATGTCTCAGCATCTACGCTGTTTGTTACAATCTGGTCCATTTTAAACACTACTACGAGTGTGCTTTAAGGGTTGGACTTGTTACTGGCGTGCATCTAAGTTCTACGTTCCATCTATTTGCACTGACGTTTGACCGCTACTACAAGATAATGTACCCATATAAGTACTGTCAAACGTTTAAGGAGAGTCTGGCAGTACGGTATAGCATCCTTGTTTGGTTAATCAGTGCCGGTGTGGGCTTATTGCCAGTGATTGGATGGAGGAAGGCCGTGCACTATGTCAACTATTGTAGTTTCTTTGGGGTGATGTCGGACACCTACCTCGAAGCGACCTTGATCATGTTCATGGCACTGTTCTTGATGATGATGTTCTGTTACGCCAGCATAGTGTACGTGGCGTTCATTCAGACCCGCAAGGTCGTCCATGTGCGGGGTTACCCAGCTTCCTCCAGCTCCCGGGCACTCTGGTGGGGTCCCACCAAAACTGTCATCATCATAACAGTATTTTACTTTATATGCTGGACACCGCTTGGTGAGTGCTGTAAGATTTACTGTGCATTAAATATACACGTGAGTTATTTATGTCTTATAATGGAGAGAGATTCAGACAGACAGGGGTAGAGAGACAGAGTAAAGGAGAGAAAGATAGACGGAAAATAGACATACAGACGAAGAGCCAGATATAAAACAAAGAAAACAGAATTACCCCCCACCCATACACACCCACCCACCGAGCTGTGTCGAAGTTTGACACAGAATAAAACAAGTTGCAAATTAACATCATGTTATTAATAAGTTTACACGCAATAAAGTAACAAACTAAAAGTAAGCAACAAAATGCAATTCTCTGTTAGTCAAGTTCCAACATGACATGACGATATACCAATAGTCTAATTATCAATTATCAGAACAGGCATATTAAGTAGCTTAAATCGCAAGTATAGGCCTACTGGTATTTTCACAGATGTCTCATTATCTCCATTATATAATCAATATGGACAATATCAACATCAGTGACGGCTAGTAAAACTGACACTACCACCACCACCACCACCACCACCACCACCACCACCACTTCTACAGCTACTACAAAAACTACTACTATTACTACTACTACAACTATTACTTCTTTTTCTGCTGTTGCAGCTGTTATTACTACTATGTATATTACTGCTACTGTCACCACTGCCTTTGCTGCTACAGCAGTACAACAATAATTTTTAAGTATCCAGTTAGTTAAAATGAGCCTGTTTTTGACTAATATCACTGTTTTGGAATACCTGATATCCGCTTAACAAGATTACTGCCACTACCTGGAGCCTGCTAATGATCAGCTTCTATTAAGAAATAATTTGTGGCGGGAAACCTGCAATCTATTAAGGTACGCGGATCTTACGAGACACGTAACACACTTTTATTAAGTCTCAACCCTTTACAGCGACACAATGAACAAAGACAGAGGAGAGGAAATACTGTTTACAACTGATAGATCCTGGGCTAGTTTTATTGTTTGTATCTTGTCATGTACTCACAGTGATTTTCAACCAATATTGTATTAAACTATAATACGATACAACTGATATGCATAAACCAACCAATCCAGATGTCACAATGCTGACCGAAATCAACAACAAACCATATATTACCTTCGTATATTCGTGTTTTACCTGCGGGTCATATTCTTAAGCCTGTATCCTAAGATTTTACTTCCTATCGTACTTGGGAATTTGGTGTAGACAGTTTTATATATTGCATTGCATAATAAGGCACCTGGCATATCAAAAACTCATACAAGTGAAGCATGGCATAAGAAATACAGAGTTACTGATTCACACAGAAAGTCCTATCTCCACAGTGACACAAAGTAGTTCTAGGTATTGCCATGATTGGTGTGAATCGAAAAGATTGAATGACAGTCAAATACTGTATCATAATACAACCATCAAATATTTATTTTAATATGTCAAGCTGGATGCACATGTGTTTATTTAAATAAATGGACCACGAATTTACCAATAAACCACTAACTAGAGGGCGCTTGAATACAGCAATATGTAAGGCACCCATAAGACGTTGACCCTCTTTCCCGCAGTGAAGTGCGCCAACCGATTTTGGTTCTATGACCTTGACCTTCTGCTTATATCCACTCCATTGAAAGCGGAGACGTTTAGTTTGACGGTTCAACACAAAAATATGCACGTCAGTTAAATGCCACAATTTTCTTTTTTTTCCATTCGTCATAAAATTACTACATTCATTCCCCAACGCATGGTTCCAAACCCATTGAATTTAACTGTTCTAACAGCGGCAATTCATTTGATCGCCGACAACGGTAACACCTCATTTTTTTAAATGGCAATGAGTGACGGACTCAAGCGAGAGATCGTTTATTTCTCTTCAAGGTAGAAGCAAGGACATTTGTAATATTCCTTTAATTTTCTACTTATTATTGAACATAAAAATACTGACCCTAAGGCCGAAGCTTTTAATCAAACCATTGTTCCCAACAGTTGAGTACACAAAACAAGGAAGTTAGACTGTGTTATAACCTGCTTTTAAAGAACACCCCGCTTTTTTTAATTATTTACAGCGCTGGTTGGGATGTCATTATTTTTTTAAGGTATCGTTACAATTTGTTTTGTAATAAAGTTGTATACATGTATGTAATTTTTTTTACAAAAATGAAGTCCAACCGACGCGAACAATAGTTCAATTGCAATTTGATCGGATAAAATACTTCCTAAATATCGGAACAGGGTCAAAATTGATTATTTCAAAAACAAAATCCGCTTGGTTTTTATTTAACTACAAAGTAGGTTTACACAAAAGAATTTATTACATTTTTGTTTTAAAGCTGCATTTTGTTATAATTTATAAAATGATCATATCCAATCGTATTGAAATCTTGAGCTTAACAGACTATAATGCGATGCAATGTATATAGGCTTGTGAGAACACCGGAAATTGTGTAGAAGGACGATTTTTTAAACAATGCTAATAATGCTATAAAAGTATTAGCTTTGTTTACATTTGCCGCTACAAACCTTCTGTATAGTGATGTATTTTAGAATATTTTCAATTAGTTGAAATCAACTTGAAACAAAAAAACTCAGGTTCGACAGATTGTAGTGTACAAAGATTAATGTCGTATGCTCAGGATTTGAAGCAATGTCTGCGTCAAAACCCACTGTGGTTTGTAAACAAGTGCAACAAGACTTAAGTGTAACTGAACAAAGAAAATATTTCAATCTTCTCGTAAGACATTTTTTTCTAAGAAGCTTCTAAATATATTGAGGCAATTAACAGAACTTCGCAGATGATGACTATTTTCAGAAACGAGGAAAAGTACTGACAAATTTGTCTTATTTATTACCAATCTTTTGTCTTGATTATTTAATAGGTTTACACGAAACAACCCAAAATATCATTTTCCTATTAAAATTCTGAACAATTTTGATTTACGGCCCTAGTCTCTGTTTCAGGTACCTGCGTGTTCCTGCACCTGCTGGGCGGGTTCCCTGCTGCCTACACGGACGACAATAAGGGGACAGTCTTGGCCTACTGCTCTTTACCACTGTACATGAACGTGCTGGGAAATCCAATCATTTACGCGCTTAAGATCCGCGCCGTCAAGAATCGTGTACAAAACATCATATCAGTCTGTCGGATAAAGTCAAAGACGTCTGTCCACGCCAGAACGCCAATAGAAACCATTAACGTGGAGCCTCGGTTCCCTACCAGGTTGCCAGAGAGTGCAGGAGAAAACCCGGTCTCGACAGAGTACATAGCCAGCGTCATCTGAAAGTCCGTTCACAATGTAACGTTATTTGAACGTCTGAACTCAAAGCCAGCGTAATCTAAAAGTCCGGTCTTAAAGTTACGTTATTTAAACGTCTGAACTCATAGCCAGCGTAATCTAAAAGTCCGGTCGTAATGTAACGTTATTTGAACGTCTGAACTCAAAGCCAGCGTAATCTAAAAGTCCGGTCACATAGTAACGTTATTTGATCGTCTGAACTCATAGCCAGTGTCATCTGAAAGTCCGGTCACATAGTAACGTTATTTGAACGTCTGAACTCAAAGCCAGCGTCATCTAAAAGTCCGGTCACATAATAACGTTATTTAAACGTCTGAACTCAAAGCCAGCGTCATCTGAAAGTCTGTTCACAATGTAACGTTATTTGAACGTCTGAACTCAAAGCCAGCGTAATCTAAAAGTCCGGTCTTAAAGTTACGTTATTTGAACGTCTGAACTCATAGCCAGCGTAATCTAAAAGTCCGGTCGAAATGTAACACTATTTGAACGTCTGAACTCAAAGCCAGCGTCATCTAAAAGTCCGGTCACATAGTAACGTTATTTGAACGTCTGAACTCAAAGCCAGCGTCATCTAAAAGTCCGGTCGTAAAGGAACGTTATTTGAATGTCTGACTCAATGCCAGCGACAACTGAAAGTCCGGCCATACAGTAGTGTTAGATGAATGTCTGAACTCAATGCCAGTGACATCTAAAAGTCCGATCATCTAGTAGCGTTATTTGAATGTCAGCCATTGTCATTGCTATTGCTCCAGAAGCATAGCAAAGAGTAATCTGCTTTTCTGAACACATAGCTAGCATTATCCGATTGTCCGAGAAATCTTAGTATTACCCAAACGTCTGGGCAAATAGCCAGCGTCATCTAATTGTCTTGATACATAGTCAGCATCATCTGAATCACCCTCAACGTCAGAAGTCAGAAGCCTTTTTTACTACAGCAACACCTGCCACCAAAAAGGAAATAGGCTCGACGAACGAGATTCAAACGAAATTATAATTATTTTTATATTGTAGAATACTATTATAGTTTTATTTTTTGACGATAAAGTCACAGAAAGTTAACATTTTAAATCTTTATTGCATTTAAATAGAACATTTTAAGATAAACATCGAGATATATTTACACAATCATGATCGTCACTATGGTCATGTGCTTTTCTAGACTGCAGAGGTTACTGTAGCACAGCAAAGCGTAACAGCTGTGAGGAGTATGCATCTTCATATCTGGACGCAGGGCCAGATATATCTTAATATCTGGACACAAAGCCAGCATCATCAGAATGTCCAGGCTTCATAAGACTATTCTTTAATTAATTTGCTAATATCGGTGTCCGCTAAGCGTCGTGGAATTCTCTAGCTGTTTGGTCCTATAGTGTTATTTGATAGTATATTGTACAATATAAATTTATATATACATATTTTTTGCTGTATATAGTCAACATGACACCGGGTCAAAGTTATAATTTGCCCTGCTTCCTTTCACCTGTTATGACTGCGTAGTTCTGTATACATCAAAATTATAGGATTTTAGAATACAGAATAGACCTCAATTACAATATAACGCTCAAACCAGCACTTTCTCTTATTTTTTTCCCTTTAAAACCCAATGTTATGTAATGTCAGTTATGTCCCGGAATTACCTACATAGAAAACCGTTCTCTATCTTTAACTAGACAATATTGATAATCAATACAATTACATTGTATATACATCCAAGTCTTCACTTTATTTATGGCGATATTTTATACAATGTTCAATCGTCTCGATCCAATGCTAGGTAAGACCTCTGTTATCCCAGGTAAAGCACCCCAGTCTGTCCTTTTTGCCAACTGACCGTTCCAAGGCGGTGACTGTTCGGTTTCCTTTTTTTGTTAAATGACTCGTCACAGATCTGTTCTTACTTTTACATTTGGCTTGCATGTGAATACCTCTGTCCTGTGCTTTTTCAGGATTTAGTCATATATACTTATTATGTATGTATATAAGGTTATTGTATCTGTTTTAACTCCCGATGTAGGTACTTATTGTTAGTTGTTTCACTTTGACGGAATATTTTTATTTACACTGTTTGTTTGATAAAAAAAACCTTCAGGAAGTGCGAGGTTGGGACGCTCCACAAACCAGGTTTAAGCACCCCAGTCGTCCTTTTGCCGACTGATGTTTTTTCTTGTTGTATGTTATGTCTCGTCACTGTGTTTTTGTCACAATTATATTGACCATGTTTACCTTTGTCTAGAGGTAGATTAAATTTAAATATCTGTGAACATTTTGTTTAATAGGACCTTTTCTAATTTACCTATATAATTCATTATTGGTGCGTGGTTACTATGCGCTTGCATGCATTGTGTATAAGGGTTGTGTGCGTGAGGAAGAACGTAAAACAGTTTGCTTATTTTGGTAGTTGTTGTTTGTATGTTTTCATTTTAATTATTAGACCGGAAGCATTTTTTAACAAAAAACAAAAGTGTGTCGGTTTGAATTTGATATATGAACTCGTTATTTTGTGACTCATTGTGTTCCTTTATTTTATCCGTCTGGTCTTTGTTTATTTTGCAATTCTGCTTTGAACTCCGAGTGTTCTTTTATAAATTCAATAATTCTTATTAAAGAAAGAAAGACATGCATTGTTACAACCCATTTTGTAATAAAACCTGTTTTGTAATAAACTTTTTTTTGGTCCAATGTCTTCATTTTCTTGGCTGATAATCAAAAACAAACCACGAATACAAATAAATTTGCTACATTTAACGTGGTTTTTGTACACTTTTTAGAAATTTCAATTTTATACATTATGAGAAATTTTCTCTGAGTAATTTCATTTTTCAACATTATACGAAATTTGTAAGTTCTTGTCAATATTATAAGAAGATATAGAATTGCCCCTTTGTATGGCCTTGGATGACTGTATTAAGTATCGCCCTATGGCCCCGAGCCAACACGACAGTTCGCTGCTAAGTCTCTAGGCTATTACAGAACAGAACAGTCTTTTATTTGTCTCAACGTGTACACAGTACATAATTGCAAGATAATTACAATTAATGTCACTGTCACTTATCATCAAGTCTTCTAAAAACACATGCAAACACAGACACAAACACATACACGCACGTTAGCACACTAACACCTACACACGTACTCAATCGCACTTATCAAAATGGATAAGACACACAAACCGGACCTGGTAGCGCAATCGGTAGAGAATTGTCTCCAGGTACGGGAGGCCCCGGGTTCGATCCCGGGTCGCGAAATACCAAAGTCCTTAAAAATGGTAGTGGTATAGCTTCCTTGCTAACGCTCAAGCAAATATTAGGGTAGTTACACGACTGGTTGGCCCGGTGTCAGGATAATGTGACTGGGTGTGGTATCATGTCAGGTGTTCACGGCATGCTATACACAGTGAAGGCAGCACTAACTGATTCAAGTAGACACCGTCTCCAGATAACTGAAATACTGTTGGTGGGACGATAAACACAATAAATAAATAAAAAACAAAAAAGACACACAAACACGCCTCACACCACTACACACACATCACGCTTACGAACAGTGTAGTTGGACATACGCAATAGTTACAATACGTAAGAGTTTATTAAAATATTATTATATTTAAATACTTTGCGTTCGTTTCAGTATCTTTTATCAAACTGTTTATTGACGATTTCGAAATTACGAAATCTCGCGCAAGATTTGAGGTCAGCGGGGTTCCGTTTATGTGCTTCGTTTCCTCTTCACACACAAAAAGAGGGACAAAGTGAATAAAAATGATACACCAAATCATCAGAACTTGTAGTTATATGTTTTAAATGAATATTACTCGCTAAGATAATTTTTTTTGCTATGGGACAGAACGATTTCTGCTGTGCTGAAGGTTGTAACCACGAGAGATCTCGAGGTGTCACATGCAATTTTTACAAGATTCCTAACGATAAAAAGCTCAGACCTGCGTGGCTGACTAATTGGAAAATGGATACGTTGTCATTTAGCCCTTAGTTCCAAGCAAAATTTAAATTATCTTCCAAATTATGTCATTTTGGAGACCCCACCCCCTTCCCCCCACCGCCAAGTCAAGGAAAAAATGGTTTAAAGTGCCAAGTATATTTTCCCATAGACCAGCAGTAAGAAAGGCCTCAAGATGACAATCAAAAGAAAACATAAAAACTATGCCTGGTAAGCTAATCTTTTTTGATTAGCACCCCCTCCCCCACCCAACAGGCAAAAACCAACCAGAAAACCCTCTTTTATTAAGGTTATTTTGATTTCAAATAAAGTGAATTGTTTACATGAAACTCTCTATTAAAAATTCTGTTTGTGGCTGAAAAAGAAAAAAATGTTATATTTATATATTCCTTGGGTAATCTGATATCATTTGTGTTTGACTAAAAAATTCCAGGGATACATACTAGAAACATTGGAGCTAGAGTCTGTCTGCATGCAAAATTATACAACACAAATAATGTTTATGTTTAATCACAAACATGTATTCTGTTTTGCAGTCTAGTACACTGGAAGATTGCACACAGCTCGACCTAATCTCCACTTGTTAGCTTAGATAAAGGTCATACTGTAATTTCTGATAGCTAAAATGTTGTACTGCTTAGAAATGCGGAACAGTTTGACTGTCTCACAACACAATAACAAAGTAAAAATAATTGCAAATTTTATTAGTGCCAATATTTTTTCTCTTGCATATTTCAAGATCAATCTACATAGAAAATAAAAGTTCAGTTATCACAATATATTAGGAAGGCTAAGGATCTGGTAATTTTGCTGAGATAAAATAAACAAAATTATTGTTTCCTGCCAGCACAAATTTCGTTATTGTTTTGTTTTTCGGGTTTTACGGCACACCGTTTATTGATAGATCATACGGCGCCGAATACATTAAAGTTTAATGACATGAAACTATAATCAGGTTAAAACTAAAATACGTGAGTAGAAATAAAAATCTATCAGGTTAAAAATGTGAATGACAAACGAAAAACAAGTTAGTGTATTAAACAGTTAAAATTCAAAACGTTAGCATAATAAACAGTTTAAAACTTTATAACTTACTAAGAATACCAATCTCGGTTAGGAAGCAAACAATTTTGTTATTGTTTTTTGTTTATAAATAATTAAGATTCAATATACATTTATGTACTGGAGGAGCAATTACATATATAAATTAAAATCAAAATGTTCAAAATTAACTGATTCCAAAACTTGTAATCTATTTCGACAGCATTTTACACGGATGAATTTCAAAACATCAACTTTATTCAAATCCTTTATCCATTATTCACTGTATTTGTTATGTCCATTAATGTCTGTAAAAATGGATCACTCTGAATACTTTGTGTTGTATGGATTCCAAGTTGATTGGCTAGCCATCTTACTTTATGATTCCTCTTTCCTTTAATTGACAGGCCAATATATCTTAGTACAGTATTCAGGTTTCCATTTGTCATCTGCATGGTTTCCCTGTATGACAGTGGAAGGCATATCTGTATAAATATAAAATGAAAATATATCAGTAAATGTAAACAACAAATGTTAAACTGTCACTGTGTGCAAACATTTTATGTCTGGTTGGGGTGACCAAAAATGTAATTACTAATAAATTTATAATAACCCTTTACCCCATATGTATGGGTTTTATCGCCTGTGTTGTCAGTGTAGAACCAGATTAGCCAGAACATCCATTTGCTTTTGATCCATTAGGTTATTTCTGTACAAGATGCAACCAGTGTAGATCAAGATCAGACAGCACCAACGTGTCAGCAGATCTGGATCTACACCGGTCGCATAATGCAATAAAACATGTATATATGGAGTAAAGCCTGGATAATTTGAAATATATATGACTGCAAAGATCTACAAATTTCTTCACATTAGTGAAAGAATTTTAAAAAATTCGAGCCTCTACTGTTGTCTTTTTTTACCGGATTGGACCACAAGTGGTAAGTTTACTGCTGGGTGTAGTTAACCTGTTTATTTCCTTTAAGGATCGTTTGCTTTGACAACATTGTCAGCTTTGTATTACAGCTAACTTTCATTAGATGATGAATAGGTAAATAAGAAAAGGTCCTATCAAAACAGATATTTTAATTTTATCTACCAGTAGACAAAGGCAAACAAGGTAAATGCAAATGTGAAAAAAAACCCACAGAGACGAGACATAACACACATTAAAAAAACCCATCAGTTACCGCCTTGGAACGGTCAGTCGGCAAAAGATGACACTTGTTTTCTAAATCAATGTCTCGCCATTGCGAGAGTAAGAAATAAGTATTAAGTTCATAACATGCGTTTAATTCAAACAGTGTTATCGTCGTCAGGTCAATCATGTCATTTTGGTTTGCACCCAAATCGTGCGCAATTTACAAGCGAGTTCTTCTTTTTAAACGGGTACAACACAACTACTTACAAGTGAATTTTCTACATCATCAGATTTCTTCCGTTTCTTAGGCATAACCCTTCTATTTCAAGTGTATGTTGTCGAAAAATTACGGGAAATGTTATTCCCGGACCTCGGTCTGGAATTTCGAAAAGGTCACAACGAGATAGTAATTAAATTTAAAGGTTGAAAATAACAAAAAAATGGCTTTAAAGGACCTAACATTAGAACACGTAATTGTAATTGTTTGTTTGCTTTGTATTATAAGCAAAAAAGTAAAAGTAGTAGTGGTATAAGTAGATCTTGCAACAGCAGCAACATTATTATTATTATTATTATTATAAGTAGTAGTAGTAGTAGTAGTAGTAGTAGTAGTAGTAGTAGTTGATGTAGTAGTAGTAGTAGTAGTAGTAGTTGTAGTAGTAGTTGTAGTAGTAGTAGTAGTAGTAGTAGTAGTAGTAGTAGTAGATGTAGTAGTAGAAGTAGTAGATGTAGTAGTAGTAGAAGATGAAGAAACAGTGTTAAGCAGCAGCAGTAGCAGAAGTAGTAGAAATAATAATAGTAGTTGTTGTTGTATAAGTAATAGTAGTAGTAGTTCTAGCTATTTGTAGTTTTGTTGTTGTTGCTGTAAAGCATGGGGAAAAAGATGATGATCATAAGAAGAAGAGAAAGTAGAAGAAGAAAAAAGTTACAGTCCAAATGGCAAGGCGAAAATATTTGCGTCTAAGACTGTGAGACAACCGAGTCTGGCACTCATTTATTGGAATACTGAAAATTATTCCAGGGATATAAATATTGTAAATTATTTAAAAATATCGTATCGACTTTTCTGGACGATTACTAGTTTAGTCGGAAGTCGATGGCTGGAAAAATATAAAAT
This sequence comes from Sinonovacula constricta, assembly GCA_007844125.1. Classification (NCBI taxonomy): domain Eukaryota; kingdom Metazoa; phylum Mollusca; class Bivalvia; order Cardiida; family Solecurtidae; genus Sinonovacula; species Sinonovacula constricta. Next base: position 58,744,342 of record CM017556.1, read on the forward strand.
GACCAAGTATTATTCTGTTGTGATTTGTACTAGTTACATTACTTTAATAAACAATCACAGACACATCTACACAGTTTGTCATTATAGTGAGGTCCACCTTTTATTGTTTGAGGAAGACCCCGGAAAAAATGTCTGGGTACACCTACCAGCGCACCGCCGATCAGACAGAAGCCTCATCGGATGAAAATAATACGCAAACTAAAACTTGAGCGCACGCAGTGAGAGGCCATGGAGTCAGATGAAATACACATCTTCTACGATGACTACTACTACTGCCTGTATTATAGCAAAACGTAACAAGTGTGAGAAGAGTGGTCCTGGTATGCCTTTTTTTTCTGAAAAATTATCAATTTATTCTGACTTTATAATGGCATCCATCTAGTATTACATGTATATCAGGGTGTGAATTGTGGGATTGTACCACTACTACTTCTACCACTTGAGCTATTGCGACCGGTATGTAGTAAGTAATAATAAACCTATTTTTAAAGGTAAAAACAATCTGATTAACATCAATCAGGCCGGTTTTAGGGAAAAAACACTCAACTATTGACCACATTTTCATTTTTTATAAGTTAGCAGATATAGGTAAAAAAATGTAACAAAAAGCTGTTCTGCTGCTTCGTTGATTTCCATAAAGCATTTGATTTTATCTGAAGAACCGGCTATGGTCCCAATTACTACTTTATAATATAAATGCGAAAGTTTCGACAATTATACAAAACATATACAGTGGAATCAAAAAATGTTTTTCATCCAACAATACTTTGTCAGATTTCTTCATATGTTCTCGAGGGGTCCGCCAAGGCGAAAACCTCTCCCCATTGATGTTCTCTCCTTATATGAAGAAAAACGATCTCGAACATTATTTACTATCAAAACATAATATCGGTGTTATATACATGTACTCAAAACTTGCTGTGTTATTATATGCGGACGATACAGTTCTGTTACAATATCTTTCATTGATCCTCCAATCAATCAGTGGATATTGCCGTACGTGGAAACTTGACATTAATTTCAATAAAATTAAAATTAGGGTATTTAGTGATAAATTCCATAGAGAAAAAAACTTTTTTGTTAATGGTAACAAAATAGAAGTTGTTGATTCCTTTAAATATCTAGGTGCTGTTTTTTTAAACAGACAGCTTTCATTTACTAAAAAGCATGTGGTAGAGCAAGGTAGGAAAGATTAAGTGAGTTTGTTTAAAAAGATCAGGAATCTTGATCTACCTGGCGATCGTCAAATTTATATTTTGCCAATTTTGACGCATGGGTGCTAAGTTATAAATTATCCATAAATGAGAAAATACATACACACATGTTCTTTATTTTAAACGCCGTACTACACATACAATGTGTGTGAATAAATAAAGGTAAATATATTATAGTTGCTGTTGACTTTACTATTCACGAGTCTGTTTTGCTTCGTGAATGATCATTTAAAGCTTTTACTTACCTGCAAAGTGTAAAGTCAGTCCTGCCATCAAGAACAACGACCAGAGCAAAGCAAACCCGTTATAGTAGCATGCAAATTTACAGTCTTCGTTAGTTTTCAACTTTCTTGCAATCAAGCTTTGTTATGCTCTTATTGTTATCCTTGTTACATGGCAGACTTAGACTGCCAAAACATTTTTTCCCTTGTTGTAACTCACAGCCTAGTACGCCACTGTCTTTTGTATAGTTTATTATTCTGTTTCCTCATATTACATATTGTATGTGCTAAGTGTTTTAATAAACTGTAAAACTTTAAAACATTTAGTCACATTGAATATATATATTAAAATCAGAGTTTCAGCTCATGCGGTGAATTAGATTTTCTTTTATTTATTTTTATAATGCGTCGCATACTACTACTACTACTACTACTATACAATTTTTCACACTGTAAAATGACCACATGCAATTGAACTTCCGGACTCGGAATGTATTTTTTGCTCGGATTACGGTCACATCACTGCGGGAGATCAGTCAAATGTAGGTTAACAGACCATTGTAATGTAAATGTGTTCTATGTATTCAATATTTTTTGTTCGCGGTTATTTAAGGAATTGATGCTATTTAATTATGCTTACTATGAAAATAATAAAAAGGGATTTATATTTAAAGATAACAAAACAGATAATCCAAAATTTGCTTTCACGCGCAAACGCTCACGTACGAACTACTGCATTTAAACAATCATACAGACTTAGGCTAATAAAGTCTGATGGAACTGAAACTTTTTTATACAACTTTACGATGTCAGAATTACTTTGTTTAAAAACTATTGACACGAAAGTCATATAGCCTTTCGAAATGCAATTTAGTGACTTTAACACGCTTCATAATTGTGACCTCGAAGCTTCAGTTAGGAACATCCGAGTTAACACTTCAGCCGCTAGCGCAAGACCAGACACACTCCCTACACACATCCGAGGACACCCATCAGCCGCCAGCGCAAGACCAGACACACGGCATACACGCATCCGTGCCCATACCTTAGCCACCAACGGCTAGATCTGTCACACACCCTACCAGCATATTTGGCTTCGCTACTAGCAAAACTGACAGAAAGACAAATGTTGTTTAGCCCTGGAGAGATGTCCCAGCAATCTCCTTCACGAGACAATACACAGACGATTCACGGACATTTGCACCCCTGGATAAAAGTCCCCAACGGACGTTTGCCCCGTTGTAAGTGCAGACCTGACGCTTGCCCCCTATCGAATATAAAGGCCGGGCCTTTTTACCCCTGCCAAAATGGAAAGGCGGATGTTTGGCCCTCTACACAGACAACACCACCGCAGTCAAACAGCAGTCCTCTTCTGTTTAAGCATAGCAAGCAAATCGTCGACTTAGGACCTTTTATTTCTAGGCTAAACAATATTGATGATGGAATAAGGAAGATACAAAGAGAACTGGAGGTAATGACAGGGAAAAGCAGCAGCGTGAGATGAAACTGCTCCGACAGAGACAAGAGAAACAGTCAAAATTAATGTGCTAAATGATTACGATAATGCGCTTCGTGAGCCAAGCGCAAACATTATTACAAAAGATGAATGTAACTCACACCATACCTCAGGCAGTGTATAGAGAACATTCCGTACACTGGTAAGGAGGAATGCTTGCTTGAGGAAGAGATTCTTTGTGATCTAAATCGGGAGTCATTGGGACCAGGAGTCATTGGTACCAGGCAACTTTGCCGCAAAGCTTAAGAAACAGGCTCTGTGTACGGAGCTCTTCGGAACTGATAATCGTTAATACTTCTACAGCTAGTCCATAGGTGGTGTTTAAAAAAAAGGAAAAGTTGTGCCCTCTGAGAAAAGGTGCAATAAAGTGATTGTGTTGTGCGGTTTTACCCGGAGTACGCTGACGAGGAAGCATTCAGGAAGAGAAGTGTGCCGAAAGTATACTTCTCAGGCGAAAGGAGAGTAAAACACAGAGATGAACAAACGATCAGCCTTCTACACGCGCACCAAGACGAAAACATGTCAACTGGGGAAATGTTGACCCTCCCGAAAAGCTAGCGTCATTGATCTTGTCGAAAACGTATCTATGCATTGTGGACATATTTTAGTGTTATGAAAAGAAAAAAAAAAGATGTGTGCAAATACTGTAAATATTTGGATTGTTTTAATCACGACCGTTGTAGTTATTACAGATCTGTTGGTTACCGGTAATTGCCATAGAACTTAAAATCAGACATAAAAAAACATTAATGTATTACATAATATGCCATTCTAATCAATGTATAACTCGTACAAGTTTCTTACAATTTTTCAATAACTTTAGTATTATTTATTTCCTGTACAAATTACACAATCGTAAATACAGCAATTCGCATATTTACAGAGGCATTAAGGTCATTTTGTGCAGCATAAACGTAAGAGACAACTGCGCCAGTAGTTTATTTGACTGATATTTGGTTTTCTTTTAACTCTTTTCAAGCACATGTTTCCAGTGAGAATATTTACAGTTTCTGAAGGTCTGAATAGAAATACTGTCAACATAATGTTAAATGAATAAAATAAGATGCATATATAACAATAAGCAGCAAATTTATATTATATTGTGTTGTGTTGTGTCGTGTCGTTGTGCAGTTATGTGCTGTGGTGTGGTGTGGTGTGCTGTGGTGTGTTATATTATATTATATTATATTATAATATATTATATAATAATCTATTATATTATATTATTCTACCTCCTGAACACATGAACACATTATACTTAGACCACGGGTGACTATGATGTGGATCCAGGAGCAACTAAGGACACCCCAAGCAACATAATATAACAAGTATATACATATAAAATTAGGTATGGTATGTCTATGGATAATAACGCGTAATGCGTTAATAAATGTATTGAATGCACCCAATAGCAGTAACCCAATATAATTAAAATACACAAGTGGCATCTAAATTGTAATGTGTTCTTATCACGCTAAATGAATTACGTCTCTTTTTCGCAACAATATGTAACAAGAGACCGTCAAAGACGGGTGATGCTCCCTGAATGGGTATTTTATGAAGGTTAATTTTGAAAATGGAGTAGTGCTCAGATAGTAATCAGATATAATCAACCTGTACCTATGAAAGTTGAAGGGAATGGCTATTTCAACCATTCAGTTAACATGGGGAACAATGAAACTAGTCATACTAACAATGGCAAAGAATTCAAGAAATACAATTCATTGTGTATTGTATTTAATAAGGTAGACTGATAGATTAAAATGTATTGGCTGGTCAAGATTATGCTTCAAGGCCACACTGTGACCTTGACCTTTAAGGTAGCGACCTTAATTTAGCACGCGACACGTCGTTTCGAAATGGAGATCATTTCTGTGAAATAATTTTAAAATCCAACTATAAATAACAAAATTATAGACCTGATACGATTTTGCTTATCATGCTGTTACGTTGACCTTCAATGTAGCGATCCGAATCTTGCGCACGACAAGTCGTCTTGAGATAACGATCATTTCTTTTTCAAATAATTTTAAAATGCGACTTCAAATGACAAAGTTATAGGCCGGACACGAAAGCGGGACGGAGGGACGGACAGACAGACAGACGGACGGATAGACAACGCGGCGACTATATGATGATTTCTAATTTAACGTTTTTTTCAACTCTTGCACATAACCATCTTAACTATCCGATCTAGAAACGAATGAACATAAATGTCTAGAACGCATACCATTTATCCATGAACACCTGACATCCTTAAAAGGTGTCAAAATTTGACAATATACACACGTGTACACCATGTGAAATACATTTATGTAGCCAGCTGCGAAATGCAGATGCATGCAAGGTATTTCATTAAATAAACACGTGTCAAATGTAAGATTAAACTCATGTACATCCTGTTGAAATATGCTTACATATTAGTTAGTATCTTAAGAAAACTAAAAAATGTAACCACATATAAAACAACACAAAAACAACAATAACAACAAAACACCACACAAACAAACTATATTTCAAGAAAACTGGAATTATAATTTCGTCCCAATGCCAGCATTAAGATTTCATGCATAGTTGGTAATTTAATTACAGTCTCGCATATTTGCAATCAAGTACAGAATTTATTAATGCCATACAAGTAATCTTCACATAGACCACATCTTACTTATAAATTCATCACAAATTACATTCAAATAAATATTTAAAGAAAACAGCCTTTTAAATAGAACAAAGTCAAGAAAATGATTTGTTCTAGTAAACAGTGTACATATATTTCGACATTAAAACACGGTTTGCTATTACGTTCCCTGTACATCAAGGAATACTATTCTAAAAATAACGACGTCTAAGAATTATACTACCGATTAGGATAAGTTTTTTCACACATATCGAATTATATATACAATTACAGACATATAGAAATCTGCCCCTATTCGGCGATACTTTACCACCGCTTGACAATTGTAAGACAATGTGTCATTTAACGTAGATTTTAATATTGCTAACATTTTATTTCAAAGGATATTTTAAGGATTTGATTTTATTTTTGTGCGTTTCATCGTATAAAACTTAATTTTCATGAGCACCGAAAGTGGAATTATGCAAATATAATGGTCTAAACAGCGCAAGATCTTTGTGAGTAAAATGCTTCCCTTTTTTATCATTACCAACTGGATTTATAATGTGATATCTGGAATCAACGTGTAATTATGTTGCACTTGTTATGTAATTTATTTTTTTAACTGACATTGATTGAAAGATTTTACACTTGTCAAAGAAAAGCTCTACACCTCACTGGAAAACCTGATTTTAAAATGTGTTATAAAATATGAAACATGTTTCAGCATTTTATATATATCCTTTTTATCATGTGTTGAAATTTACATTAACCTACAGACAAAATTCAACTACATGTTTGCTATATTATAATATATCTATTGCGTTTGAGTGGAGGGAAGATATCATAAAGATGCAGAGCGAGAAAAATGCATATATGTTCATGTCAAATCTCGTCATATTTTTATAAAGTTTTATTTATTAGATATAACACATCGGCATTCTGCGAATATTGGTAAAATAATAATAATAATAATTATTTTTATTATGAAAACACGAATTAAAATCTTTTAGAAACTTTAAGACGGAGCTTTAGTAGCTCATATAATTGAACAATTATGTGTTAACACAAACAAATCATTGTTTACATAACCAGTTTTTTTAAACTCTACGCGTACATTTAACAAGTACACTACGTAACAAAAATAACACTAAAGTTTAAGGTGACCCAATATAATGCGTGGATTAGTCGGAACTTTGGTGGGCAACTTAACGTTTATTGGTTACTGTATATGTTTGTTGTAAAGAATTTATTTTTCAAAGCTTTTGAATTTTTAGCTTATTGTTAAAAACTGACTGCGATCATACATTAAATCGGACTTTTTGAATTGACCGAATTTACTTGCATGTTATCCGAACTTGTGACCGAGAAAAGTAACACAGCTTCCGGTCTTTCAATATAAACACGACAATGGTGGAGTGACAACATTGTCGTATGTATTTCCATAGAAAAACCGTCGTTGTAAATAAACCGCTATAAGTGGTTCAAAAATCTACTTGCGCTTCTGCATAAAAGTAGATGAGTAATGTAAAAAAAAGACAATATAAATAAAACGCGGGTTAGGACAAATTATCTTGTCATGTGCCACTCTGATGCAAATTAGTTTCGAACATTCGAACATTCGAATATTATTCGAATAATAATAGTAAGGAATATTCGAATAACGTTTAAGGATTCGATTAACATCAATACTTAAGAATTCGAATGAAATATTAATTGTAAATATACATGGATGATGAAATGCTTCGAGCCTTTCTCCAAAAAGTTTAACCTTAAAGTGCCTTAGACTTACATCCAATTTATTTTGTAATGCCACTGGGCTAGGCACTTTATTATCTTATATTGGCAATAATTCGCCTGATAATAGCGTGTGTCTGCAACAGTTGCGTGTTCAAGTTAGGATATGTTAACAAAACAATTGCACACCTGCGTTATTTTTTTCAAATATAGCATGCATTGTTTGATTTATTTTATAAAACTTGTTTTGTAAACATTTATGGTTTTGTTACTATTTCAGTAGTCTGTGTATTTTTTCTTGAAAATGAAAAAAGAACACGTTCCAATAGAATCAATATTAGCTGTAAGGTGGACTAGCAACCATCTATTGATTCTTTCTTTCTTGTAAATCATAATGCATCTATTGATTCTTTCTTTCTTGTAACTCATAATGCTGCACTACAGCCATAATTTCCCTCGCATGTTCCCTTGTATATGAATTCCTATGAGGATCAGACTTCAATTAAGATAATTAAGAAGCAATCATTGACGATATAATGAACGATTTTTTTTTAAATTTTTGAGTAAACAAATCCAAGTACAACGTTTATGATAAATACTTAATTAACTGGAGAGTAAAGTTGCCGTCATTTGATAGATAAAAGTTCTTACAAATGCGTGTTATTTCCTGAACTAAATCATGCCAAATTGTTATAAAACTGACAGCGTATACTTATTATCTAAATCTTATTTCGTGATACTTACATGAAATAAAGTAGTATGTTTGCATGAATTTTAAAGTTCACAAAGACAGAAAGACAGCTCGAATCACTAACGCGCAATAATAATAACACGCCTCTGTCCATTAGACCAATTAGACCAATTAGACCCCCCCCCCCCCCCCCAGTTTACCTGAATGATTCCAGAAACTCGTAAACATTACTCGGACTTGTGTTTCTCGTTGATCTATACTAACATGTTTATATCGATAACACACTGACCTAATTTAAGTCTATACACGAAACTTACCAAGCGGTGATATATGTTAGTTACTACGCGTATTTCCTCAGCTGATACTTGACCTTATTAAGTTTATTTGTTTTTGTCTTTAAAAAAAAGAATGAAATAATCGAAAATCTGCCACTACTATTCACAGCAGAATAAATCCACATTGTTAAGCCTTGTTCGGTTGAATTCGTCTAGGCGTACGACGTTACCCGCAATGTTTACAAACATTTTTCATCATAGGCCGTGTTATGAATGTGACGGGCTTCCTCCGGCGACTAATTTATCAGGAAATTAAGATAAACAAGTTATACCTTTTACAAAGATATGCGGAGTTAGCGAGGTTTTTATTTAAACAAATTATTGATCTCTTGTTACGAAAGTAAGCTTCTGACAGCCGAGACACAATAAGATAAAACATTTTCTGACACTAATAGTAATGTCTTTTACATGTTTAAAACTCTGACATCTGATACACCACGCCTCTCATTTAGAGGTCAGTTTGACCTGACCATTAAACCTATGAAGCAGATGCTTAATTGTGGATTGAAGCAGTTCTATAGCAAGGGTGTGAACGTTGTGTTGTGTGATTATTTAATAGGCACAATACGGTATACGGTGTTATCTCGAATTTCTACCAACGAGAGTCACTTAGCTATTCATTTAGGTTGTCCCTGCATTGGTCGGCATTGGTAATTAGCAGTTGAGAATAGATAGCTACGCCGAAAATGGCTCATTGAAGATCTATTGGCCAGTGCTCTGGTAAAAAAATCGGTATCATTGGCAACGCGCTGGAGCGCGACTCCTATATATGGAATGTTCACTGAAATTTGCACATGGGAAAAGTCTGTTTAGTGGACTTTCTAATCCTAATAAAGTACGGGCCCTAATTCGGTTAACGGCGTTCTATTTTATTTTATTTATTTTTCTATTTTTTTTCTTGTGAGTCTGTAACTTTCATGCAAACATAGCAGAAAACGAGGGATTTTAGTTTATTTCTTTTTGTCATTTAATTTATAAACACTTAACGTTAAGGTACATGGAAACTCCGTTTGTCCTTACTTACGAAAGTAGATAGGAATGATCTTCAGTACGTCCTTCGATGTTCGGACTGCATGTAAACAAATTCAGATTATCTTTTAGCAACAAAACAGTCTATTGCCAAACAGGGCTTGTTATGAACGATCTATTGTGTACGCACGGTAAGATCTGCCAGCGTGCAGACATTTTATAGCACCTCTGAAGTATTTCTGGTCAAGAGATTATGTTTTTTGTACTATGGATTGTAGATTTCAAATTCAAACCATAGCCCTGTCACGACAAGTTTTATAAATGGCACAAGAGAACCGCTCAACACACAAGCAAGCATTCATAACATGACTTAAGTAATTTTGGTCAAGAGGTGAAGGTTATGGATCGGATGGTTCTGTGTTCATATCCTAGACCTGACACGAGATTTTGTTCCTCGCCAAGACTTTAATTACATGAACATTTTGTTAAAAAAAACCAGAATATGTTCAGACTAATTATTACTCCTTTACACCCAGATATACTAAATAGCAGTTTCCATCTTGGATAACATTAAAATGTTGCTTTTCATAATAAGTAATTTGATATTTTGTTGTATTTTGGTCCTATATTGAATGACATACAACCTTTCACTTGACGTCATCTTTTGTTAAGTTGTAATCTTAACATAAGTTCAGTGTGTAATTAAAAAACCACAGTATCACATACTTAGGCAATAACATTGTTTTGTTTCAGCATTACTTCCGTCGGGATTAAAGTCGTCCAAGATCGTTCTGTTTTACTGCTTCTTAGGTTGTCTTCATCCATTTCACTTTAAATGTGTAAAGTAAGTTAAGTGTAGCAAACAATAAACATTGTTCTTTGCATACATAACCCAGATACAAAAATGCTTCCATACAAAACAACTTTGAAAATAAAAAATAAGATCTCTAGAAAGAAAAATAAACAAACTAGCAATGTTCCATTTTTTATAAGTTAGCAGATATAGGTAAAAAAATGTAACAAAAAGCTGTTCTGCTGCTTCGTTGATTTCCATAAAGCATTTGATTTTATCTGAAGAACCGGCTATGGTCCCAATTACTACTTTATAATATAAATGCGAAAGTTTCGACAATTATACAAAACATATACAGTGGAATCAAATCATGTTTTTCATCCAACAATACTTCGTCAGATTTCTTCATATGTTCTCGAGGGGTCCGCCAAGGCGAAAACCTCTCCCCATTGATGTTCTCTCCTTATATGAAGAAAAACGATCTCGAACATTATTTACTATCAAAACATAATATCGGTGTTATATACATGTACTCAAAACTTGCTGTGTTATTATATGCGGACGATACAGTTCTGTTACAATATCTTTCATTGATCCTCCAATCAATCAGTGGATATTGCCGTACGTGGAAACTTGACATTAATTTCAATAAAATTAAAATTAGGGTATTTAGTGATAAATTCCATAGAGAAAAAAACTTTTTTGTTAATGGTAACAAAATAGAAGTTGTTGATTCCTTTAAATATCTAGGTGCTGTTTTTTTAAACAGACAGCTTTCATTTACTAAAAAGCATGTGGTAGAGCAAGGTAGGAAAGATTAAGTGAGTTTGTTTAAAAAGATCAGGAATCTTGATCTACCTGGCGATCGTCAAATTTATATTTTGCCAATTTTGACGCATGGGTGCTAAGTTATAAATTATCCATAAATGAGAAAATACATACACACATGTTCTTTATTTTAAACGCCGTACTACACATACAATGTGTGTAAATAAATAAAGGTAAATATATTATAGTTGCTGTTGACTTTACTATTCACGAGTCTGTTTTGCTTCGTGAATGATCATTTAAAGCTTTTACTTACCTGCAAAGTGTAAAGTCAGTCCTGCCATCAAGAACAACGACCAGAGCAAAGCAAACCCGTTATAGTAGCATGCAAATTTACAGTCTTCGTTAGTTTTCAACTTTCTTGCAATCAAGCTTTGTTATGCTCTTATTGTTATCCTTGTTACATGGCAGACTTAGACTGCCAAAACATTTTTTTCCCTTGTTGTAACTCACAGCCTAGTACGCCACTGTCTTTTGTATAGTTTATTATTCTGTTTCCTCATATTACATATTGTATGTGCTAAGTGTATTAATAAACTGTAAAACTTTAAAACATTTAGTCACATTGAATATATATATTAAAATCAGAGTTTCAGCTCATGCGGTGAATTAGATTTTCTTTTATTTATTTTTATAATGCGTCGCATACTACTACTACTACTACTACCATACAATTTTTCACACTGTAAAATGACCACATGCAATTGAACTTCCGGACTCGGAATGTATTTTTTGCTCGGATTACGGTCACATCACTGCGGGAGATCAGTCAAATGTAGGTTAACAGACCATTGTAATGTAAATGTGTTCTATGTATTCAATATTTTTTGTTCGCGGTTATTTAAGGAATTGATGCTATTTAATTATGCTTACTATGAAAATAATAAAAAGGGATTTATATTTAAAGATAACAAAACAGATAATCCAAAATTTGCTTTCACGCGCAAACGCTCACGTACGAACTACTGCATTTAAACAATCATACAGACTTAGGCTAATAAAGTCTGATGGAACTGAAACTTTTTTATACAACTTTACGATGTCAGAATTACTTTGTTTAAAAACTATTGACACGAAAGTCATATAGCCTTTCGAAATGCAATTTAGTGACTTTAACACGCTTCATAATTGTGACCTCGAAGCTTCAGTTAGGAACATCCGAGTTAACACTTCAGCCGCTAGCGCAAGACCAGACACACTCCCTACACACATCCGAGGACACCCATCAGCCGCCAGCGCAAGACCAGACACACGGCATACACGCATCCGTGCCCATACCTTAGCCACCAACGGCTAGATCTGTCACACACCCTACCAGCATATTTGGCTTCGCTACTAGCAAAACTGACAGAAAGACAGATGTTGTTTAGCCCTGGAGAGATGTCCCAGCAATCTCCTTCACGAGACAATACACAGACGATTCACGGACATTTGCACCCCTGGATAAAAGTCCCCAACGGACTTTTGCCCCGTTGTAAGTGCAGACCTGACGCTTGCCCCCTATCGAATATAAAGGCCGGGCCTTTTTACCCCTGCCAAAATGGAAAGGCGGATGTTTGGCCCTCTACACAGACAACACCACCGCAGTCAAACAGCAGTCCTCTTCTGTTTAAGCATAGCAAGCAAATCGTCGACTTAGGACCTTTTATTTCTAGGCTAAACAATATTGATGATGGAATAAGGAAGATACAAAGAGAACTGGAGGTAATGACAGGGAAAAGCAGCAGCGTGAGATGAAACTGCTCCGACAGAGACAAGAGAAACAGTCAAAATTAATGTGCTAAATGATTACGATAATGCGCTTCGTGAGCCAAGCGCAAACATTATTACAAAAGATGAATGTAACTCACACCATACCTCAGGCAGTGTATAGAGAACATTCCGTACACTGGTAAGGAGGAATGCTTGCTTGAGGAAGAGATTCTTTGTGATCTAAATCGGGAGTCATTGGGACCAGGAGTCATTGGTACCAGGCAACTTTGCCGCAAAGCTTAAGAAACAGGCTCTGTGTACGGAGCTCTTCGGAACTGATAATCGTTAATACTTCTACAGCTAGTCCATAGGTGGTGTTTAAAAAAAGGAAAAGTTGTGCCCTCTGAGAAAAGGTGCAATAAAGTGATTGTGTTGTGCGGTTTTACCCGGAGTACGCTGACGAGGAAGCATTCAGGAAGAGAAGTGTGCCGAAAGTATACTTCTCAGGCGAAAGGAGAGTAAAACACAGAGATGAACAAACGATCAGCCTTCTACACGCGCACCAAGACGAAAACATGTCAACTGGGGAAATGTTGACCCTCCCGAAAAGCTAGCGTCATTGATCTTGTCGAAAACGTATCTATGCATTGTGGACATATTTTAGTGTTATGAAAAGAAAAAAAAAAAAAGATGTGTGCAAATACTGTAAATATTTGGATTGTTTTAATCACGACCGTTGTAGTTATTACAGATCTGTTGGTTACCGGTAATTGCCATAGAACTTAAAATCAGACATAAAAAAAACATTAATGTATTACATAATATGCCATTCTAATCAATGTATAACTCGTACAAGTTTCTTACAATTTTTCAATAACTTTAGTATTATTTATTTCCTGTACAAATTACACAATCGTAAATACAGCAATTCGCATATTTACAGAGGCATTAAGGTCATTTTGTGCAGCATAAACGTAAGAGACAACTGCGCCAGTAGTTTATTTGACTGATATTTGGTTTTCTTTTAACTCTTTTCAAGCACATGTTTCCAGTGAGAATATTTACAGTTTCTGAAGGTCTGAATAGAAATACTGTCAACATAATGTTAAATGAATAAAATAAGATGCATATATAACAATAAGCAGCAAATTTATATTATATTGTGTTGTGTTGTGTCGTGTCGTTGTGCAGTTATGTGCTGTGGTGTGGTGTGGTGTGCTGTGGTGTGTTATATTATATTATATTATAATCTATTATATAATAATCTATTATATTATATTATTCTACCTCCTGAACACATGAACACATTATACTTAGACCACGGGTGACTATGATGTGGATCCAGGAGCAACTAAGGACACCCCAAGCAACATAATATAACAAGTATATACATATAAAATTAGGTATGGTATGTCTATGGATAATAACGCGTAATGCGTTAATAAATGTATTGAATGCACCCAATAGCAGTAACCCAATATAATTAAAATACACAAGTGGCATCTAAATTGTAATGTGTTCTTATCACGCTAAATGAATTACGTCTCTTTTTCGCAACAATATGTAACAAGAGACCGTCAAAGACGGGTGATGCTCCCTGAATGGGTATTTTATGAAGGTTAATTTTGAAAATGGAGTAGTGCTCAGATAGTAATCAGATATAATCAACCTGTACCTATGAAAGTTGAAGGGAATGGCTATTTCAACCATTCAGTTAACATGGGGAACAATGAAACTAGTCATACTAACAATGGCAAAGAATTCAAGAAATACAATTCATTGTGTATTGTATTTAATAAGGTAGACTGATAGATTAAAATGTATTGGCTGGTCAAGATTATGCTTCAAGGCCACACTGTGACCTTGACCTTTAAGGTAGCGACCTTAATTTAGCACGCGACACGTCGTTTCGAAATGGAGATCATTTCTGTGAAATAATTTTAAAATCCAACTATAAATAACAAAATTATAGACCTGATACGATTTTGCTTATCATGCTGTTACGTTGACCTTCAATGTAGCGATCCGAATCTTGCGCACGACAAGTCGTCTTGAGATAACGATCATTTCTTTTTCAAATAATTTTAAAATGCGACTTCAAATGACAAAGTTATAGGCCGGACACGAAAGCAGGACGGAGGGACGGACAGACAGACAGACGGACGGATAGACAACGCGGCGACTATATGATGATTTCTAATTTAACGTTTTTTTCAACTTTTGCACATAACCATCTTAACTATCCGATCTAGAAACGAATGAACATAAATGTCTAGAACGCATACCATTTATCCATGAACACCTGACATCCTTAAAAGGTGTCAAAATTTGACAATATACACACGTGTACACCATGTGAAATACATTTATGTAGCCAGCTGCGAAATGCAGATGCATGCAAGGTATTTCATTAAATAAACACGTGTCAAATGTAAGATTAAACTCATGTACATCCTGTTGAAATATGCTTACATATTAGTTAGTATCTTAAGAAAACTAAAAAATGTAACCACATATAAAACAACACAAAAACAACAATAACAACAAAACACCACACAAACAAACTATATTTCAAGAAAACTGGAATTATAATTTCGTCCCAATGCCAGCATTAAGATTTCATGCATAGTTGGTAATTTAATTACAGTCTCGCATATTTGCAATCAAGTACAGAATTTATTAATGCCATACAAGTAATCTTCACATAGACCACATCTTACTTATAAATTCATCACAAATTACATTCAAATAAATATTTAAAGAAAACAGCCTTTTAAATAGAACAAAGTCAAGAAAATGATTTGTTCTAGTAAACAGTGTACATATATTTCGACATTAAAACACGGTTTGCTATTACGTTCCCTGTACATCAAGGAATACTATTCTAAAAATAACGACGTCTAAGAATTATACTACCGATTAGGATAAGTTTTTTCACACATATCGAATTATATATACAATTACAGACATATAGAAATCTGCCCCTATTCGGCGATACTTTACCACCGCTTGACAATTGTAAGACAATGTGTCATTTAACGTAGATTTTAATATTGCTAACATTTTATTTCAAAGGATATTTTAAGGATTTGATTTTATTTTTGTGCGTTTCATCGTATAAAACTTAATTTTCATGAGCACCGAAAGTGGAATTATGCAAATATAATGGTCTAAACAGCGCAAGATCTTTGTGAGTAAAATGCTTCCCTTTTTTATCATTACCAACTGGATTTATAATGTGATATCTGGAATCAACGTGTAATTATGTTGCACTTGTTATGTAATTTATTTTTTTAACTGACATTGATTGAAAGATTTTACACTTGTCAAAGAAAAGCTCTACACCTCACTGGAAAACCTGATTTTAAAATGTGTTATAAAATATGAAACATGTTTCAGCATTTTATATATATCCTTTTTATCATGTGTTGAAATTTACATTAACCTACAGACAAAATTCAACTACATGTTTGCTATATTATAATATATCTATTGCGTTTGAGTGGAGGGAAGATATCATAAAGATGCAGAGCGAGAAAAATGCATATATGTTCATGTCAAATCTCGTCATATTTTTATAAAGTTTTATTTATTAGATATAACACATCGGCATTCTGCGAATATTGGTAAAATAATAATAATAATAATTATTTTCATTATGAAAACACGAATTAAAATCTTTTAGAAACTTTAAGACGGAGCTTTAGTAGCTCATATAATTGAACAATTATGTGTTAACACAAACAAATCATTGTTTACATAACCAGTTTTTTTAAACTCTACGCGTACATTTAACAAGTACACTACGTAACAAAAATAACACTAAAGTTTAAGGTGACCCAATATAATGCGTGGATTAGTCGGAACTTTGGTGGGCAACTTAACGTTTATTGGTTACTGTATATGTTTGTTGTAAAGAATTTATTTTTCAAAGCTTTTGAATTTTTAGCTTATTGTTAAAAACTGACTGCGATCATACATTAAATCGGACTTTTTGAATTGACCGAATTTACTTGCATGTTATCCGAACTTGTGACCGAGAAAAGTAACACAGCTTCCGGTCTTTCAATATAAACACGACAATGGTGGAGTGACAACATTGTCGTATGTATTTCCATAGAAAAACCGTCGTTGTAAACGTAACCGCTATAAGTGGTTCAAAAATCTACTTGCGCTTCTGCATAAAAGTAGATGAGTAATGTAAAAAAAAGACAATATAAATAAAACGCGGGTTAGGACAAATTATCTTGTCATGTGCCACTCTGATGCAAATTAGTTTCGAACATTCGAACATTCGAATATTATTCGAATAATAATAGTAAGGAATATTCGAATAACGTTTAAGGATTCGATTAACATCAATACTTAAGAATTCGAATGAAATATTAATTGTAAATATACATGGATGATGAAATGCTTCGAGCCTTTCTCCAAAAAGTTTAACCTTAAAGTGCCTTAGACTTACATCCAATTTATTTTGTAATGCCACTGGGCTAGGCACTTTATTATCTTATATTGGCAATAATTCGCCTGATAATAGCGTGTGTCTGCAACAGTTGCGTGTTCAAGTTAGGATATGTTAACAAAACAATTGCACACCTGCGTTATTTTTTTCAAATATAGCATGCATTGTTTGATTTATTTTATAAAACTTGTTTTGTAAACATTTATGGTTTTGTTACTATTTCAGTAGTCTGTGTATTTTTTCTTGAAAATGAAAAAAGAACACGTTCCAATAGAATCAATATTAGCTGTAAGGTGGACTAGCAACCATCTATTGATTCTTTCTTTCTTGTAAATCATAATGCATCTATTGATTCTTTCTTTCTTGTAACTCATAATGCTGCACTACAGCCATAATTTCCCTCGCATGTTCCCTTGTATATGAATTCCTATGAGGATCAGACTTCAATTAAGATAATTAAGAAGCAATCATTGACGATATAATGAACGATTTCTTTTAAATTTTTGAGTAAACAAATCCAAGTACAACGTTTATGATAAATACTTAATTAACTGGAGAGTAAAGTTGCCGTCATTTGATAGATAAAAGTTCTTACAAATGCGTGTTATTTCCTGAACTAAATCATGCCAAATTGTTATAAAACTGACAGCGTATACTTATTATCTAAATCTTATTTCGTGATACTTACATGAAATAAAGTAGTATGTTTGCATGAATTTTAAAGTTCACAAAGACAGAAAGACAGCTCGAATCACTAACGCGCAATAATAATAACACGCCTCTGTCCATTAGACCAAATAGACCAATTAGACCCCCCCCCCCCCCAGTTTACCTGAATGATTCCAGAAACTCGTAAACATTACTCGGACTTGTGTTTCTCGTTGATCTATACTAACATGTTTATATCGATAACACACTGACCTAATTTAAGTCTATACACGAAACTTACCAAGCGGTGATATATGTTAGTTACTACGCGTATTTCCTCAGCTGATACTTGACCTTATTAAGTTTATTTGTTTTTGTCTTTAAAAAAAAGAATGAAATAATCGAAAATCTGCCACTACTATTCACAGCAGAATAAATCCACATTGTTAAGCCTTGTTCGGTTGAATTCGTCTAGGCGTACGACGTTACCCGCAATGTTTACAAACATTTTTCATCATAGGCCGTGTTATGAATGTGACGGGCTTCCTCCGGCGACTAATTTATCAGGAAATTAAGATAAACAAGTTATACCTTTTACAAAGATATGCGGAGTTAGCGAGGTTTTTATTTAAACAAATTATTGATCTCTTGTTACGAAAGTAAGCTTCTGACAGCCGAGACACAATAAGATAAAACATTTTCTGACACTAATAGTAATGTCTTTTACATGTTTAAAACTCTGACATCTGATACACCACGCCTCTCATTTAGAGGTCAGTTTGACCTGACCATTAAACCTATGAAGCAGATGCTTAATTGTGGATTGAAGCAGTTCTATAGCAAGGGTGTGAACGTTGTGTTGTGTGATTATTTAATAGGCACAATACGGTATACGGTGTTATCTCGAATTTCTACCAACGAGAGTCACTTAGCTATTCATTTAGGTTGTCCCTGCATTGGTCGGCATTGGTAATTAGCAGTTGAGAATAGATAGCTACGCCGAAAATGGCTCATTGAAGATCTATTGGCCAGTGCTCTGGTAAAAAAATCGGTATCATTGGCAACGCGCTGGAGCGCGACTCCTATATATGGAATGTTCACTGAAATTTGCACATGGGAAAAGTCTGTTTAGTGGACTTTCTAATCCTAATAAAGTACGGGCCCTAATTCGGTTAACGGCGTTCTATTTTATTTTATTTATTTTTCTATTTTTTTTCTTGTGAGTCTGTAACTTTCATGCAAACATAGCAGAAAACGAGGGATTTTAGTTTATTTCTTTTTGTCATTTAATTTATAAACACTTAACGTTAAGGTACATGGAAACTCCGTTTGTCCTTACTTACGAAAGTAGATAGGAATGATCTTCAGTACGTCCTTCGATGTTCGGACTGCATGTAAACAAATTCAGATTATCTTTTAGCAACAAAACAGTCTATTGCCAAACAGGGCTTGTTATGAACGATCTATTGTGTACGCACGGTAAGATCTGCTAGCGTGCAGACATTTTATAGCACCTCTGAAGTATTTCTGGTCAAGAGATTATGTTTTTTGTACTATGGATTGTAGATTTCAAATTCAAACCATAGCCCTGTCACGACAAGTTTTATAAATGGCACAAGAGAACCGCTCAACACACAAGCAAGCATTCATAACATGACTTAAGTAATTTTGGTCAAGAGGTGAAGGTTATGGATCGGATGGTTCTGTGTTCATATCCTAGACCTGACACGAGATTTTGTTCCTCGCCAAGACTTTAATTACATGAACATTTTGTTAAAAAAAACCAGAATATGTTCAGACTAATTATTACTCCTTTACACCCAGATATACTAAATAGCAGTTTCCATCTTGGATAACATTAAAATGTTGCTTTTCATAATAAGTAATTTGATATTTTGTTGTATTTTGGTCCTATATTGAATGACATACAACCTTTCACTTGACGTCATCTTTTGTTAAGTTGTAATCTTAACATAAGTTCAGTGTGTAATTAAAAAACCACAGTATCACATACTTAGGCAATAACATTGTTTTGTTTCAGCATTACTTTTGTCGGGATTAAAGTCGTCCAAGATCGTTCTGTTTTACTGCTTCTTAGGTTGTCTTCATCCATTTCACTTTAAATGTGTAAAGTAAGTTAAGTGTAGCAAACAATAAACATTGTTCTTTGCATACATAACCCAGATACAAAAATGCTTCCATACAAAACAACTTTGAAAATAAAAAATAAGATCTCTAGAAAGAAAAATAAACAAACCTGCAATATTCCAGAAAATACTACCTAAACAATAATGATTTGTGTAATGTTTTTATTCTTCTATATAACATCTTGGAAAACCTATTAAATAGTGTCGGCTTTGTTTTTTATTATGTTCTAAATTATTATGTGTTGTCAGGAATTAATATTTTAATACTTTTCTGGATATTTATAGAAAACTGAAAACGTCCAATTAAAAACAATACGATTTCATATATGTCTTTGTTTCTTGCTCTCATATTGCTTTAACCAGTTTATCTGTTCTAATTTTTGCGTCGCCTTTGATGCTTCGCATCGACAACTTTTCTTGTATACTTCGTGTTTTAATCTGTTTTATACAGGTTGCATTTTTCACATTTATTGTTTAGTTCATACTGCTTAATTGTCAATTGCTACCCCTAGCCCGATTACAATTGTTTCTGAAGAAGGGCATGAGGTGCGGAGATATAGTTGGTAAACTTCTGGTGCATACACCACTAAGTCACCTGGCTGGAGTTCGATTGGGAGGCTTGAACAAATGTCATGGCAATGATCCCGGGGTTCCAGAAGTCCGACCAAGCCCCCTTGCTGAACCATTACCACGGAGACGGGGGCGTCGATGTCAATGGTAGTAAAGCGGGATCCAGTGTAGTTTCTGCAGATCATCGCCCAGTTTGTCCCCGTTATCTGTACATTGTGGCCAACGATAGCCGGGCGGCGATAAAGGTCTCGGAATGCCTTCGCGGCTGCTCGAGCACAGTTCTCCCAAACGCCATAGGCAGAACTCACGTCACCCGTCAGAAGCGAACTTAACAACTGATGCAACGAATCTCGAACCTTTCTGTTACTGTTATACTGACATGGTTCAAACCAATAGAGATCATCGTTGGCAAGAAACGATCTGATAAAGTCTTCCAACTTTGTTCCGCTGTCGTGTACCCAGGTTTCATCATGGTAAATATACGGAATGTCTTGTTTCATCAAATTTTGACCACGTTCAACAAACTCACTGTTTTCATTCAATCTGGTAACATAAGAGAATGATTCACAAAGCCCGCAAGTATCTAACGAGTCACTGTCTTTACCGACAAATTCGTTTTGCACCAAACACTTTGAGTTGTAAATCTGGCGCATTTTCACTGGAGAAAACAGTTGAAGCGCTATTTGCCTTTTTGTCCATTGCATTAAATTTTTTCCATCATATACCCTTATAAACCAAGAGCACGTAAGACACATGCCACATAACACAAACACCAGCCAAAGTCTTCTCAAAGCCACGTGTTTCATGTCAGTCCAATGGCTAAATCCTTGCAAGCAGGTGGGGTTCACCATCCTAACACTGGACCAGAGAGGACCAACAAATAACCTTCTCCGAACAGAAACAGCAATCTAATGATTATTCTCACGCCTTGAGACAGGCGATAAACGAACCAAGAACCAATCTATCTAAAAAGTTGTTTATCAATCCACGCTCGTCAGCCCTGACGTGGATATGACAGACAATTGAATAAAAGTCGTCACATATTCATTAAGCAATTTAATAAACACGTATCCACTTATTTATCCAATTAACTCTATTCGTATCCATTTGTACTGAATCGATCCAATTAAGCACGCATTGATTGACAATCTGCACATATTTTATTTTGTTAAAGCAGTAAACTAAATAGGTATTAGATTAATGGTATTCTTATTTAATACTCAGTAAATTATATGAAGTTAAAAGAACAATTCTAAAATTGGACGTACAGCACGACTGAATGACAATACATATTAGAAAATGTATGCAACATGTCATGCTAAATGCGTCGGCACAATTAAAGTAGCAAGGACCAAATGCAAGCATTGCTGTTGTCATATTAGCGTTTTTGTGTTCAAAATAAGGCATACATGCTTAATAAAATACAACCTAACATTTGAGCATCCATTTAAAATAGACGAAAAGCACGCTGATTGCGTTTAATACAATTTAATGTCACGTTTTAGATAAATTAAAACACTCTTATAAATGGGAGGTCGGGTACTGGAAGCCGAGATATACCGAGGCCTGTAAGCAGTCTGGAGGTTAGTCATTTTGTTTGTTTGAGATTTGTATAGGTCTACGCTAAGCGTAAAGATCCTGTGGAAGGGATTTAAGCCTGTGTCGAGATACTCTGATTTGGTTTGGAAACATAGCATGTGTCATCGCGGCTTCACGTGTGACGGCGAGATTTTAAGAAAGAACTGTTTTCAAGTAACTGAAAACATAAGGAAAGGGAAAAACAATAAATAGAATATCTTGGTTAATACAGCCCATATTGGACACTCCGTCATGTTCAGTGACTGACCATACCGCCTTCGGGCTGACAGTGATAGACATCTTCAATCCACAGACAAGGGGAACGGTCGCCTACAGAATTGAATCCCAATTGAATTGCAAACTTAATTTCATGCGCGAATAAATGGTAATCGCAAGAATGAATGACGAATGCTCTGTCCTTTAAAGCAGTGCTATAAATACCTAGAGTCCACTATTAGAGGCATTTTTCGGGTGTCTGTCTGCATTGTGTGAGTATATACGACCCATTAAACAGTCAGCCAGGATGATTTTATATTATTTTTTGATATTTATAACGTGTCATGTGGTTTTATATAAAACATTGTATTTTAACTCGAGAACATTTTGACTGGTACTTATATTACGGTGTCATTACTTTTGAACATTAGAAAGTATTTGGGTATTAATTGGGTAAATATGTATTTTATTTTTATTTAAAAAAAGGACCGAATCACTATGTATTTACGTAATTTAAAAGTTATGTTTAAAAAGCACCATTAAGGCAGAAGTTAATTTATTTTGAAATTGAGCTTTGCATTATAACGTGATCAATTTTAAATTTTAAATTCAACTGTGTGACTATGAACATGTATAACCTATTTTCAGCACCACTGTCTTCTACAACAATGCGGCGAACCACGCATTTCTACCTGCTGGTCGTGACCGAGATGATATTGATACAGGGTATCTGTTCCGAGACAGGCCTATATAGGTCCTCTAATGAACGCTCACGCGATTTCTCTCTGGTCGAGAGTCGCACCACACAGGATGACAAAGCTGAGATGTCCGGCGCCCTAAGACACCGGAAACAAAACAAGATGAACATAGCCATAAAAAGGACAAGAAGAGGTCCTCCTTATACTGACAGAACGATCGACAGGTCATTCACTGACTTTAGAGCTGCAAGAAGTATCGCCAATAAACGTCCAGAAACGAGAACTTCGAGCGTTATGTTTGCGTCGAAAAAAAGACTTTCATTGTTTGGTACAAGTTTGGGAATTGCAAACAGTTTAGACCGACGCTTATACCGTCGTGAAGACACTTTAGAAAGTATGAAAAACAATGATGATGGAAGAAAAACAAAAGAAGTAACAAGTGTAGATATACAACTGGATAAATGGACAGATACAAATTGCCAACAAAATACTGGTTTTAATCTAGTGCGGAATAACCAAAGATTGCCCAAAGTAGTGTCTACAAGTATTTCAATCCCACGAATTCATGACCATCAAGGGAATATTAAAGCCGAGACATACATGCATGCAACCAGAGTTCAAAAGCTGTCTTCCAACACGTGTGTTGGCGATAAACAACCAATGAGTCATAGAGCTCGACAACAATTTGACAGTAGATTTGACAGCAACGATGTCACACGAGAATTAATTCAAAATGACGCCTTAAATCAAACATGCTCATTCCGAAAAAGGTCAAACACTAAACGAAGTATCAATACACAGCGTTCTGATCGATCGGCAGCAGTAAGACATTTTGATCAAAGTCTTCGTTCAAAAGATGATTTCAGACATGAAGTGCCTATAACTGTAGACAGAACGCAAAGCAGAAATGTTCGGATGTCAGCAGACATGCCTGTTAGCAGAGGATCTCATTCCACAAGACGAGAACAGAGAGCCAGTCATTATCATAGAAATAGACCGGACAGTCAGACGACAAGACGTCTGTCTAAACTCCAAGATCGCCGTTTCACAGGACTGTTGGTTTCTAAAAGTATGCGTAATGAACAGGCTACAACATCTTTGATTGTAAACGATGAACGGGTTAGCATGAAAAGAACTGACACATCGCACGCAAACTCTAAATACGTAAGTCATAGACGCACAGCAGCTAGATCTGTGCGTGACCAACAGGTTAACTCAAGAAGAGATAACACGACACGAGCGGCCTCTGGAACTGAGCGTAAAGAGATGGTAATCATGGAAAGGGATTACAAACGACGTGCGGCATCTACAACTGTGCGCAATGAGAGGGTAGACATAGACAGAGATGACAAACGACGAGCGGCATCTACAACTGTGTGTAATGAACGGGTAAACGTGGAAAGAGATGACAGACGACGTGCGGCATCTACAACTGTGCGTTATGAGAGGGTAAACGCGGAAATAGATAACAGACGACGTGCGGCATCTACAACTGTGCGCAATGAGAGGGTAGGCATGGAAATAGATGACAGACGACGTGCGGCATCTACAACTGTGCGCAATGAGAGGGTGGACATAGACAGAGATGACAAAAGACGCGCAGCATCTACAACTGTGCGTAATGAAAGGGTAAACGTGGAAAGAGATGACAAACGACGTGCGGCGTCTACAAATATGCGTAATCACATGATAAACGTAGATGGTGATGACAGACGACGTGCGGCATCTACAACTAAGCGTTATGAGAGGGTAAACGTGGAAAGAGATGACAAACGACGTGCGGCATCTACAACTGTGCGTAATGTGAGGGTAAACGCGGAAATAGATGACAGACGACGTGCAGCATCTACAACTGTGCGTAATGAGAGGATAAACGCGGAAACAGATGACAGACGACGTGCGACATCTACAACTGTGCGCAATGAGAGGGTAGACATAGACAGAGATGACAAAAGACGCGCGGCATCTACAACTGTGCGTAATGAAAGGGTAAACGTGGAAAGAGATGACAAACGACGTGCGGCATCTACACCTATGCGTAATCACATGGTAAACGTAGATGGAGATGACAGACGACGTGCGGCATCTTCAATTGTGCGCAATGAGAGGATTAACGTAGATGGAGATGACAGACGACGTGCGGCATCTACAACTGTGTGTAATGAGAGAGTAAACGAAGATGGAGATGATAGACGACGTGCGGCATTTACAACTGAGCGTATTCACAGGGTAAACGTACATGGAAATGACAGACGATGTGCGGCATCTACAACTGTGCGTAATGAGAGGGTAAATGTGAAAAAAGATAACAGACGACGCGCGGCATCTACAACATTGCGCAATGAGAGAATAGACATGGCAAGAGATGACAAACGACGTGCGGCATCTACAACTGTGCGCAATGAGAGGGTAGACATGGCAAGAGATGACAAACGACGTGCGGCATCTACAACTGTGCGCAATGAGAGGGTAGACATGGCAAGAGATGACAAACGACGTGCGGCATCTACAACTGTGCGTAATGAGAGAGTAAATGCGGAAAGAGATGATAAACGACGGATGACATCTACAACCGGGCGCAATGACAGACTTAACGTGAAAAAATATGACAGACGACGTGCGGCATCTACAACTGTGCGTAATGAGGGAGTAAACGCGGAAAGAGATGACAAACGACGTGCGACATCTACAACTGTGCATAATGAGAGAGTAAACGCGGAAAGAGATGACAGACGACGTGCGACATCTACAACTGTGCGTAATGAGAGAGTAAACGCGGAAAGAGATGACAAACGACGTGCGACATCTACAACTGTGCGTAATGAGAGAGTAAACGCGGAAAGAGATGACAGACGACGTGCGGCATCTACAACTATTCGTAATGAGAGAGTAAACGCGGAAAGAGATGACAAACGACGTGCGACATCTACAACTGTGCGTAATAAGATGGTAGACATGGAGAGAAATGACAAACGACGTGCGGCATCTACAACTGTGCGAAATGAGAGGGTAGACATGGAGAGAGATGACAAACGACATGCGGCATCTACAACTGTGCGTAATGAGAGGGTAGACATGGAAAGCGATGAGAAACGACGAGCGGCATCTACAACTATGCGTAATGAGAAGGTAGACAGGGAGAGAGATTACAAACGACGTGCGGCATCTACAACTATGCGTAATGAGAAGGTAGACAGGGAGAGAGATTACAAACGACTTGCGGCATCTACAACTATGCGTAATGAGAAGGTAGACAGGGAGAGAGATTACAAACGACGTGCGGCATTTACAACTGTGCGTAATGAGAGGGTAAATGTGGAAAGAGATGACAGTCGACGTGCGGCATCTACAACTGTGCGTATTCATAAGGTAAACGTGGAAAAAGATGACAAACGACGTGCAGCTTCTAGAATTGTCCGTCACGAACAGATAAACGAGGAAAGAATTGGCACACGACGTGCGGAATCCTGGAAGATTCGTGAGGAAAGGGTAAACTCGGAAAGAGATGACACAAGGCGTGTGGCTTCTAGAAATATGCGAAATGAAAGGACTAACTCAGAAAGAAGTGACACACGACGATCTGCATCTCGAAATGAGCATGATAAAAGGACAATTTCACTAAAAGATGACATACGCCGAGCGGCATCCAGAAATGTGCGGGATGAAAGAATAATATTAGTAAAAGATGACACACGACGAGCGGCATCCAGAAAAGAGCGGGATGAAAGAATAATATCACTAAAAGATGACACACGCCGAGCGGCATCCAGAATTGTGCGGGATGAAAGAATAATATCAGTAAAAGATGACACACGACGAGCGGCATCCAGAAAAGAGCGGGATGAAAGAACAATATCACTAAAAGATGACACACGACGAGCGGCATCCAGAAAAGAGCGGGATGAAAGAATAATATCAGTAAAAGATGACACACGACGAGCGGCATCCAGAAAAGAGCGGGATGAAAGAACAATATCACTAAAAGATGACACACGACGAGCGGCATCCAGAAAAGAGCGGGATGAAAGAACAATATCACTAAAAGATGACACACGACGAGCGGCATCCAGAAAAGAGCGGGATGAAAGAATAATATCAGTAAAAGATGACACACGACGAGCGGCATCCAGAAAAGAGCGGGATGAAAGAATAATATCAGTAAAAGATGACACACGACGAGCGGCATCCAGAAAAGAGCGGGATGAAAGAACAATTTCACTAAAAGATGACACACGACGAGCGGCATCCAGAAAAGAGCGGGATGAAAGAACAATATCAGTAAAAAATGACACACGACGAGTGGCATCCAGAAAAGAGCGGGATGAAAGAATAATATCACTAAAAGATGACACACGCCGAGCGGCATCCAGAAAAGAGCGGGATGAAAGAATAATATCAGTAAAAGATGACACACGACGAGCGGCATCCAGAAAAGAGCGGGATGAAAGAATAATATCAGTAAAAGATGACACACGACGAGCGGCATCCAGAAAAGTGCGGGATGAAAGAACAACATCACTAAAAGATGACACACGACGAGCGGCATCCAGAAAAGAGCGGGATGAAAGAACAATATCACTAAAAGATGACACACGACGAGCGGCATCCAGAAAAGAGCGGGATGAAAGAACAATATCACTAAAAGATGACACACGACGAGCGGCATCCAGAAAAGATCGGGATGAAAGGACGTTCTTACTAAATGATGACGGCAATTTAATGGTAAGTATTGAACAGTTACACATTAAGGTATTAGATATGTAATAGTGACTAAATTGAATCCTGACAAAAAAGATATAACACATTATTCAGCATTGTATTCTGGATTATTTTCCGTATTTTATCAACTTTTCACGTCAGCTTACTTACGTTTTGCGATTCTTTATGTTCTAGGTCGACATCCTCAAATCTGACCTTTAAAAAGTCTCATCTATGTCAAATATGGATGAATGAAATTAAAGAAAACACAGTAATGTCATTTGTTTTCTGCATTTTTATAAGAGTATACTTTTCTAAATAAAAATACTCAAAAACATGTGAAAAACACACTTCTTTCTTTGCTTTAATTTTGCTTTTTTCCTGAATCTTCCTCGCTGACCTTGATTCCTTGTCGCCATTTTGGAGTGAAGAAATTGACGCAATTTCATTGGATAAAATTGGAAAATTAAAATTTGGTGATTTTATTTTCCGAAGGCCTAGTGTTTACGTCATTGATCGAAAATGTAACATCGTAAAACGTTAAATGCCGACATTACACGAATATTCATGAAATTGATGACACATCTAATACCTTAAAAGTTACATAAAAAGCTACCTTTTTAATCAAAGTTCGTCACCTTATGCAAGTTAAATCTGCAGCATGCTGGCAACATACATATGTGAAACATATAATTATATAGGAACCTGGCATAATTCAACAGGCTGGAATTTTATTTACTTGATTGTTACTCTTCTACTGTGAAAGGACGAGCAGTAATAAGACGATAAATTATTGGGTTTTTTTTCCAGAAGAACACAAGGCCATGGCTCCCGGTGACAAAGATGATTCATTTTGAACTGTAAGTCTTGTTGTTTGAATCGTTGCAGTTTTAAGTTTCCTCTTTTTTATCTAGTGGCATACAATGTTGAAGGTACTGGTTCGATCCCGGACCGCGACATACAAACGTCGTTAAAATGGTAGTCGCTCCCTTGCTAGCGCAAATATAAGGGTAGTTACACGACTGGTTGGCCCGGTGTCGGGATAATGTGACTGGGTGTGGTTTCATGTCAGTTGTTTACGGCATGCAATACACAGTGAAGGCAGCACTATATCTACTTCAAGTGGACACCGTCTCCAGATAACTGAAACGTTGTTGGTGGGACAATAAACATAATAAATAAACAATTTTTAACTAAGCGTTAGTGATGACTTTCGGGATTTGAGTGGATACTCAGTTTTTCAAACAAGTTTGGTTTAATCTTACCTTTTCAGAATTTATGATTGATTGTTTTGCGCACTTAAAAAGTCCGAGCCAATTATCACATTATTTGTCCTGGTTTGTATAAATATCGGACAACAGTGGTTTTGGTGTTCTAAAAATGCCTTCAATCACAATTTGATTTTGTTGTGTCACTTATACGTTGTTTTTCTTGTTTCTTGCCAAGCTACAGTTAAGTTTAATTTTAATAAAACAATTTATAGTCAGTGGATGGTAACAAATAAAAATCAGCATTTAACTGATGCAATTAACAATTATCTGACAATATCTAGGCAATACATTGTTTATGTACTACTTCCAACTTTCCGTTTTGGTCTATTGTACATATCTAAGATTTAGTCAGTTGAGTCGTCTGCTATTGTTGGAGTTTTGACGTTTTAAGTTACACATATTTGCAAGAACACTGTGTTGTTTTTTGTTCCACTTTAAGTGTCAAGTATGTTAAGTGATAAACGTAGACCTTAAATACACATCTTTATTGGCGCCGCCATGAAAAGCAGACATTAACAGGAAATCACACTGTTTAGTGAGACCTTTTTTAGAAAAAAAGAACCGTGGTTAAAAGTGCAGCTTTTTATTATACAAAGAGTAGGATGCATTGATGGAAATTTGCATATGTTTGGCGACTTTCCTTTAACAACAACACAAACACACAGCAACAGAGTGTGCCAATGTTAACAATATAGTTTTGCAAATGCAAAATAATGTAGCAGACAACAAGGAATAAAGCAAAGTAGTTATAGTATAACTCTGATTCTCCTAGTAGTTATTATTCGTTACTCTCGTTCATGCAATGAACCGGAAGTTTTAAGAGAGTCTGGTTTCCATGATATTCATCTTTTTGTTTGAAGCACATGCTCTCTGTGTGGCACCTTGGATGTCGGACATGTGTGTTCTTTCGTGTTTTAAAATGAGATGAAAATTGAGACAAAAGTTTGCGTACAATCATTAGAGCCGCTCTGGAGAGCTGAAGCGGCTGTCTGTCGTATCAGCATGAAGTGTAAAGTGTAAATACGTTTTTCCTATTTTCCAGGGACAGTGCATCGGTGGGTCGAGCCCTACTGGTCGGCATTGTCGGGGTGATGGGCCGTGGGTTCTGGCAGAAACATCTGTAATGGTGACAGCCTACCGACTATTCCTGAACCTGAATTGTTGCTTGATTACTGACACGTGACATTTAGGCATTTCCATGTATATATCATCAGAAAATAAACTGGTTCAAATACATGTTTATATATGTTAATTTTAAACTATGTTCTTGTCATACCGAACGTCCACTTCAATTTTCTAAATTCGTGGTTATAAGCCATTTAGAAAGCATGTGGATGCTCTTTTTTAATTGCTACCTCTATTTTACATAATTTCACAAATAATGTAAAATATGTAATCATTTGTGATTTCTTTATTACTTCGTTTCCTATGAACATATTGACGCCAAAGGTTTTGGGTTTATGTCCCATATAAGTCAGCTTCATATGGTATTTTTTTAATTGCCATCTATGCTTAATGGCGGCGTTAAAAAGTCTTAAGGATGAGTTTCAAAATGAAAATATGGTTACAGTTTGTTTGTGATAAACGGCCTGGGCTTTTAGCAAGACCAAACCAAATCTCTTCCACGTTGACACCTCGTGACTTCTAAGCAGATTTGAAAGGTCTTATCTGACAGTTTGGACCATTTGTTTTCTAAAACAATCAAACAAGTAAAGCATAAAACCCGACTC
The DNA here is from genome assembly GCA_007844125.1 of Sinonovacula constricta. Classification (NCBI taxonomy): domain Eukaryota; kingdom Metazoa; phylum Mollusca; class Bivalvia; order Cardiida; family Solecurtidae; genus Sinonovacula; species Sinonovacula constricta. The sequence goes on from CM017556.1 coordinate 58,774,976, forward strand.
CTCATTACAAACAAGTATTTTCAGTTTAAGTTGTTTATTTTTAACTAAGAAAACCGCGCGATTACTAACGTTTGAGATCGCGTTATATCATCATTCGGGAGATCTACCTGACATCGATAACTGTTTTTAGCAGAAATTCTCATCGTTCTTACTTATTTTTGGATGGACAGGATTAACATTTTTAAGCAATTTTCTTTGATTAATACTCTAAGGTACAATGTAGTGATCAAAATTCCATTTACTTAGACTAAAGTAAGGATTTATGCAGAAGCAATATCCAAAAAACCCACCCCCACCTCACATTTACGCCAACAAGGGTAAGATATTGATACATGTAATGATAAAGGCAAGCTGTCGGATACCACCTTGAAAGCAGAACAAAACAAATAACAGTGGATTCATAGGACTCATACTCCGCATACTGAAAGTGTGTAAAACGGATATAGTAGGATGGAAATAATAACACACTTTAACCCGCAATTCCATTATTTTATTGTGCATAATATCACTGTAATAACGAATCAATTTAAAACACATTTATATACAATTAATTGTATATCTGCTGCCGCTGTTATATATTTTTTCTTGTGATCATGATGTTTGTCAACGACGAAGCAGGGTCAAGAGTATATAAAGCATAAATACAATGTATGCATGTTTAAATTTTGTCACTAAACTGACACAATGATACATATTTTGACCATGAGTTGACAGCAAGCTAGACCAACACAAGTGTATATAGAACCAGTTGTTGACATTGAAGTTTGTATATATAAGAAGTAGCGACCTTTGTCCGGACAGTGTCTTTGGACAAAACAAAAAAGAAATTTACATTATAAATATATCACTTTCCATGTGGTGCATATTTCCTCCCTTGATCCATACTTGAAAAGATAACCTGATTCTTCGTAGGAATACATCCTATAATTCTCGACAATATATACAGTTTTTTGGAATTAACAGACAGTGTATGTTGTATGCAATAACAATTGGTGTCTCTACATTATACAGATTTTGGAGAAAAAAGTTAACACTCGTGAAGACAGCCCGTACTCTATAACTTGCCCTCATATCACCATTATTAATATTCTATAATATATAACGCACGATCAAGTGACAATACCATAGCAGTCATATTGCTAACTTCTTGAAGCTGTTTAACACGGACACTCGGAAGAACAAGCAATCGTCGCTCCCCTGTAATGAAAAATAAAAATAACATTTTTAGTAACCAACAAATGAGAAAGTCTTTTCAGTCAATACAACCAAAAATAAATCAAAGAACGACATTTTATTGCCCTGACGCCATGCCCCACCTTGTTCAGAACTACAGTGTTAGATCTTCGTAGACCAAGGATTATTTGGATATATAACTTGAGATTCTGTTGGAACTAATGCAAATCCTAATCAGACAGTCCAGGATACAGCTGAACTGGATCTATACACAATGCCTTAACATTTATAATATGTGCTTAATATGGTGATTTAGTACAACTAACAATAGGAAACAGGTGTGAATGGCAATGTGGCTCTCCTTTCACATTACCAAGTCAAGTGATAAACTGTGACAACTGCGTCTCTCTCGAATGGTTGTAATCTTATGCAATCAGACTAGTTGTCTTTATTGGGAAAAATAAGGATATACTACTTTACATGTACTTGGTGAGTGTTAGATGAATGACACGTAACTCCCATCTTCTGATACACAAAATACATATCATATACAGTAACTGTGATATGGCTATTATTAAAATTTCATAACATGAAACAGTTAAGCCGGATAAGAATATCTCGCTTTCATATATTCAACCCAAACTTGCAAAACAAATAAAAAATCAGAAGTCATTTATATCATGATTGCTTTAATTTGTCTACTTTTATTAGAAACACAGAATGCCTTATCAATGCAGAACATATCATGGACTTTTATAAAAACGGATGTCAAACAATGTTTTTTATATTTAAAGTTATTATTCTTTTTTAATTTTATTAACAGACAAGTTAGAAAAAATGCTATGCTTCTAATATGTATACTATGTATGCTTTTAACAATTCTAGAACTTTGAATAAAACATTAAAGCGGCCTGTAGCACTGATGATCGTTGGTATTTCTTAATTTTTGGACAAACATTTTAAACCAAAATATACATTAAGGTAAAATAACAAACTAACGTGTTTATATATAAGCATATTTACATTTAAACTATTGTCCTCATTAGGTGAGCCGGGAAAATTGAAGTTATGACGATTTTAAAGCAATTTTAGCCAAATGTAATCCAACAACCCATTATTCCGTCAATGCAAGCGCATAAATACCTCTTGTATACACTAGTCACATACAGAAAATATTTAGCCATAGTTAAACGCTTTTAACATAAAACTAGAACTAATCCCATGAACATGATTAAGTTACATGTACATGTACACGTATATATTGATGCTAGTACTAGTTCAAATGACACTGCTGTATCTTAGACGACTTACTGGCAGATTGCCATACAGCCGTACCACAGGGTCTGTCCATCTATGGTACACACTGGGTCGATGTCCCCCGCTCCACAGTTGCACGTGTTCACTGGCTGGTTGCTAGGCTCGTTGTTGATATCCGGGTACACGTTCGTGTCATATCCGGTGAAAGGGTCGTGCGCTGGCCCGGCTGAGGACACGGTATTATGGGCCGGGTTGTGGCGGTAAACATCGTGGGGACACGGACACACTCCCTCGCAGTCAAACGGCTCGCCACTGATAGACGAAACAGACGACAGTTTTCTTACCGGTGTAGATCGAACTTTAAAGCAACTGCATGAATATTTTAATTCATTATCCGGACAAAAGTTTCAAAGGTGGTTATCAATTGAACGTTGTCTTTTTTTTTTTATCTAAATATAGTATGGGTCAACACTATAAAAGCACTATAATATTGCTTTTACATTTGTTTGAAACGGTGAAATCGGAGCAGTGCCATTTATAGCATGGTTAAGAATTTTCATTTATTTTAAGAACTTACTATTCAATTTAACAAATTGATGTTTTAACTTTCACTCAAATTGTAAAAGCCCGAAGTTGTTTTGAATGTTTCAATTTGTTCCTATCGGTACAGTGTTTCAAAATTATTTACAAAATGTTTTAGTTAATATCATTTTAATGGCAAGGAACGCATCCAAGCTGAAAACGCACCTTTTTGAACAGATCTTTTCAACAAAAAATTGTTTACCGATAAAGTCAAGTTTAACAAAGAAATTTTATAAGCAGCATAAATATAGCATATGCCTAAAAATTCTAGTGTTTACTCGCATTACAGAGGCCCACTAATTCGAATCATGTATGTTGCTTTTTTTCTTTTAGTAAACATGATTGTGTAAACTATATTGAGTTTTATTTCATTTACTTCACGAAAGAAAAGTTTATTTTGTCAAGGAACTAATGAACATGAATGAACATGAAAACAAACTTATCGTCAAGACATTTTTAGGTGCTATTCGACAGATTGCACCAAATTTTCTTTCATTGTTACCAGAAAACATCTTGCAAAATGTTGCTCATTATTTCTCTAGATCAGTGTGAACAGCGAAAAATAAATCCCCATTGCAAACAGGTATTTCCTATCTGAGCGTCCCTGCATTGATAGCTATTTTTAACTAGGAAAACCACGTCACTAAACACTTTTGAGATTACATTATATCGTCATCCGGGTAATCCGCTCTGACGTTGGTATCTATTCTTAGCAGAGATCACTATCGTGCCTATTAATAGATTTGGAATGATTGAACTATTAAAGTGTCTTTATCGCGATATGAACTCACTTACAATGTAAGCTGTGTTTAAGACATCCTTTACTTATATTAAAGTATAAGTTTTTACAAAAAAAAATTGCCGTAATTCCCCAAAATCAGTGGTAAGGTATTGTTACATGAATCTGATATAGGCAAACTGTCGTATACCACCTTTAATATCGATAAGCCGCATCTAAACAATTGTGACAGTCATAAATGAGAGGATTATAATTATATTCAAAGAAACATGATACGAAAAATTACGGTTTTAAAGAATATTACGTTGCGCTATGTAATTTTTATGTTATATTTTTTGTTGCTGTTGCTTTGCAGTTACATACATGTATAAACGAAAATGACAAAACACACATTTAAATAAAGTGAAAGCGCTTGGGTCTCATTGAACCCTTAGTACTTAGTGATACTGCACAAATCTTCAACACAACACACCCTTTCTAGTCTTTTAATATACAGAGCTGTCAAGACAGGATAACTGTCAGTCAATGGCGACATAATGTCACGTGATGTCATCAACCATCATTAAACGAACAGTAATATCATTGTTATAGCACTTAATGAATGAAACATGATTCAATATTACCGATGAGATATTATCGTGTAAACGTTTCTTAGCACGTGAGACCAGGTGAACGTGTCAAGATCTTAAAACAGAAAATTTGGCGGTTTTTTCTAAATGTCGAGGTCAAGGTGAACAAGTAAATATTTAATTATTTACTTATTAGTAAGTGCATTGTGTGATTACAATTATAAAGACAGACAGAAAAAGGATGAGAATGGCATCAAACGAGGATAATGTTGACTGCAGCTTGTTTTCTACTGCTGCTGCTGTAGTAGTAGTGGTATAAGTAGTAGTAGAAGTAGTAGTGGTAGTAGTAGTAGTAGTAGTAGTAGTAGTAGTAGCAGCAGCAGCATAAGTAGTAGTAGTAGAAGTAATAGTAGTAGTAGTTGTTGCTGTTGTTGTTGTTGTTGATGATGATGATGATTATGATGATGATGATGATGACGATAATGATGATGATGATGATGATGATGATGATACCTGCAGTCTCGGATGCAGTCGTTCTCGAAAGTATGACCCCAGGTGGAGCAGACCGGGATACTGTGGGCGGGGCAGTAGTCGGCACACGTATACGGCTTGGATCCGACAGGGACGTCTATGGCGTGGGCCCCGTTGCCATGACTTCCAGCAGAGTGGACCCCATAACCATGACTTCCGGTGGCTTGGGCCCCCTTATTATGATTTCCTACAGCTTGAGCCCTGTTGCTATTACTTCCGGCATGTTGGGTCCCGTTTCCATTGCTTCTTCCTGTCTTGCCTCCTTGTGTGGTACTGGCGGAGTAGTGCGGCAGGGTCTGGGTACACGGACACTCTCCCACACAGTCCTCCGGCACATTGCTGGACAAAGTCGAAAACAGTTTTAAGCGAGAGCAATAGTAAAACAGTGTGATTACTGATTTAGCCCTTCCGTCCCTTCGTTTAGGCGCTATCGCAAAGCAATCACAACGAAAGCACAAAAAACGTCCCCAAGACAAAACAGTAGACACATCGAAAAGTACAAGTAAGCAATATGAAATGACAGAAATAAAAATTCTCCGTTAAATTTGTATTGGAGAATTTGCGTTCAGGCGTATTGCGTTACATAATTTTATGTAACATAAACATAGTTAGTTTAAAATTTTCAAAGACAAACTCATTTAGATTAGTCAGAAACGTTCTCCGAATAATAAGCACCACATGTATACAATAATATGCAAAACATTTAAATACAATGTTAAACGTGGTATCCAACAGTTTCCTCCTCCCAACTATTCAAATAAATAATGGATACGTGAAAAGATCAAGCAAAATGCTGCCTTTTATGTCCTACATCTAAATGAACTGTGAAGCATAACACTCCACTTGTTATCACTAACATGTATTTTTCTAAACTAAGAAAATCACAAAACAACTTACTTTTGAGACCATGTAAGTAAATCACTGGGATTATTCGCTGTGACGTCAATAACTGTTTTATCAGAAATCCCCATTATGCTTATTTATAGATATTTAAAGATAGAAAAAATGGACATTTAGAGCTTTTTATGCCTTGTTCTGCCTTATAATTTAGGAAGCGTTTTAGATCGCATTTGCTTAGACTATAGTATAAGTTAATACAGAAATTCCCCCAAACATATATATTTTTACATGCATTTGATAAAGGCAAACTGTCGGATACCACCATTAAAATTCATTATAATATGTGGTCTACTAACTTAATATTAACTAGGCGAAGTTAGGAGGTAAATATACAGTATAATGTAGGAATATTGTAGTGAAAGAACAGCATATATGCAGTGACAAGACACGGTCTATATATAGTTAGAATAAATGTGCACCCGTGCTATATTAGACAAGGTTAGAAAACATTCCCTGATTAATTCAGTATATTCAAAAAATTTATATGAAAGTTCTCCCAATTTAACTGCTGACTGTCACCATACTATTCACGATGTCAGCGGTAGTGATGGCAACGTCCGGCGGCTATTGGTTGAGAATAAAGAACATCCGGAAAAACACGTCGCACAGCAATGCAGCTGGAAAGCCTTTGTAAGTGAGTCTTTGCACAAACCGGACTCCATGTACAGCAAGAGTATGTCGACTTATTTTTCGTAACGGTATTTAAGAATAAATCTTTTAGGAATGTTGGGGTTCTACAGGTTGTATAACGTTCATGTTGCTACTGTCAAATTAAGCTCGGCTTAGGAACAGATACACCTCTCATGTTCACCCAAATGGCGACAGAATTAACCCAGGAGTTCCGATACAGCTATCCAATCAAATGTCGGTAAATAGCTTTATAAAATAATTTTGTCAGATTGTTTAATCTGCGAGGTAACTGTCATTGTTATTAAACATTATCTACAGAACTTACTCGCATGTCAAGCTACAGTAGTTGTTATATGTGATTCCATTTGTGCCGCAGACAGGTTCATAGATGTACGAACAGAAGCAGGCGAAACCTGTGCTATCGTACATGAGCCAGGCCAGAGGGTCCTGGTGTCCTGTAGGACTTAAACTCACGGTCTGAGGTCTCTGCTCAACCTCCTTCTCAACCGGCTCTATCTCAATCTGCTTTCTTTTGGGTTTAGTGCCTGACTTCGTCTTTGTTCCTCTTGCTCTTGTCGATCCACTCTGTTTTTTACTTTGTGCTACTTCTGCTGATTCTCGCCCTGGTACCGGTTTCGTAGTGGTGGTAGTTGGTAAACTGTCGCTGGTGGTGGTGATGTTGCTATTGTTGCCTCCAGTCTTATTGAATACATCCATGGACACTTTGCCTTTATGTGTCGATGAATTGTGACCACTGTTATTATTTATTGCAGATGCCTTGTCATTCCTGCTGGGACCATGTGAAGAAGCCCCAAGTTTTACGACAACATTGGAGATTATGTGTGACGCTGTACCTGTGTTCTGTTCATTTTGTACGGTGTATGTGACATCTGACCCTGTCTGTCCAGAAGCTGTTGCTGTACCCTTGTAGGAGAGATGTCCGCCTGACTGGTCTCCACTGATGGTGTCTGCTGCTCCGTTAGTTGGCTGGCTGCCTGGTGCATAGGCATTTGACCTGGCGTCCACAGTGGAAAACTTCGGGCTACCCGGGGCGCACGGGCACTGTCCCTGGCATTCTAAACCTACATAACTGCAATGTAATGTGGGATACACGGATAACTGCTGAATAAGCTTAAATAAAGACCCCAGTTAAAAAGAATCACAATCCTAAGATCATATGAATCAGTGAGTTAGTAAATAAAACTACTTGTATCGTTAGTTTTCACAACTGCTTTGTTGTTATGGTAGCCAATCAGAACTCCTCGGGCAATACCATTAGCCTTTATTCTCTATCAGTTGTATCTTGCGAAATAATGAAAGCACTCGTAGTGGAGCATTTGGACACGTAGACGTGTAGACGTAACTCATCAGGGTTCGAGTCTATGCCAGGAAGAAACCCGGAAGATGGAATGTCTTCCAGTAGACCTGCAAGTTGCATGGGGTTCTTAATAGAGATTTAACTTTTCTATTTCCTCACCAATCACAACAAATGTCGCTGCAATTTATTTATAAGAAAAACACGAACTCATCTTTACAAATAATAAAATGTAGATCTGAATTAGAATATTCGACTGTATGTTCCTATACAAACGTATGCTTTACCCCTTTGAACGTAAGTAACAGTCTTTTCCACAGTGAAACTGCTAAGGGGCGATTGTCTTTCACCCAGTTTCTTTCTATACAAAATGGGCCATTATTAAATTCACGCATGTACTGACAGTCCGAAAGCGGACTGGTTATAGAATCATCAGGATCCCCGAGGAGCCCTGATTGTCTTGGCAAGCTGTTACGTCATCTAAATTGTCTTACTATTTCTTCAAATAAGTATAAAGTTTTAAACCGTTATTTTATCCGTAAATAGTGTCCCCTAGAGCAAGTGTAGCTATTTAAACGAATGCACGGTCTAATATGATTTTATATTTTTCAATTCGATGGCATGGCATCATTAACGGTGATAGTTTGCCTATATCTAACACATCTGTCCCCGAGGATTCTTGGCATAAAAACTGCATAAACTTACACTTACTGTTCCTCAATTGTTGACAGTACACCAGTTGAAATAAATAGCTCTTTAAAAATATTAATTCTTTCCAAATCAATAAATATGCACGATGGGAATTTAAGCTAAAATAGACAACGTCAGAACTGATTTCCACGAGAATGATGCAAGGCGATCTCGAAGGTAAGTGGTCACGTGGTTTTCGCAGTTTGAAAATAGCTTACTGTGCAGCGAGAGCGAGGCTCTTATAGGAAATACTTTTTGTAATGACAAGCGGGATATTATGCTTTACTTCTCACATGTATGTATGGTACTAATAAGTAACATTTCCAGTGATCTTTTCAGGTAACAATAATTTATTTGGTTGCATAAGAGAGGAAAAATAGCTCTAAACTGTCAAATACCACCTTTAATGTTCAGTACATGTAGTTTTAAAGTCTGGAAGCCTATCTACATATCTACACCTAAAATGTTTCTGCAGAAATAGTTTCGCAAGGCGGCTGCATACCCGAGGTACGTGGAAACAAACATCAGTCATTTATCTGCTCATGCTGATCTGTTAATAATCCGTACTAATACTTAGCCAACTCTTACATTTGCATGTGTAGGTGCCTACATACTTTTATGCTCAGAGTCTTTACAATTACTGCCGATCTCGATCAGACAGATCCCACGGGACTGGTCTGTCTGGGTCAGACAGGTCCCACGGGCTGGTTTGTCTTAGTCAGATATAGGGCTGGTCTGTCTGGGTCAGACACAGGGCTGTTTTGTCTGGGTCAGACAGGTCCCACGGGCTGGTTTGTCTTGGTCAGACACAGGGCTGGTCTGTCTGGGTCAGACAGGTCCCACGGGCTGGTTTGTCTTGGTCAGACACAGGGCTGGTCTGTCTGGGTCAGACAGGTCCCACGGGCTGGTTTGTCTTGGTCAGACACAGGGCTGGTCTGTCTGGGTCAGACAGATCCCAGGGACCGGTTTGTCTTGGTCAGACACAGGGCTGGTCTGTCTTGGTCAGACACAGGGCTGGTTTGTCTGGGTCAGACACAGGGCTGGTCTGTCTTGGTCAGACACAGGGCTGGTTTGTCTGGGTCAGACACAGGGCTGGTTTGTCTGGGTCAGACAGATCCCAGGGACCGGTTTGTCTGGGTCAGACAGATCCCACGGGGCTTGTCTGTCTGGGTCAGACATGTCCCACGGGCTGGTTTGTCTAGGTCTGCACTATTTGCACAGGACCTGTCGACTAGTGTTTACCAAGCTAAGATTTAGTTGTGAATTTTTAATGTTATTTCTTAGAAATTTCTCTTTAAAATGCAATACCATAGCAACCACAATTTAACGTTATACGTCAGCACACATGCAAATATACTGAATGCCATGTCGTATAAACTGATTGAAATGTACATGGACAGACAAAACATGCAAATGAATATCAATAAGCAACGTAAATACATGTACACTGTTAGCAACATATAACACATTTGAAGGGACACACGTGGGTTTAAATATTCTAGCATTCAATTGGTTTCTGCCAAATGCTTCAGCATTTTTTTTATATATTTTTCACGATGAAATTTAATTCTTCAGAAACAGTTGAAAACATTACTTCTTCAGCAATTCTGCAATGGACCGTTTTGCAAGGGTCGGTGAGACCTATTTACACAAACCGGTTTATCCAATCAGTGCAAGTGTAAACCACGTGGTGAATAGTTGACCTACTTTATACAAAAGACAATGTGCGTTGTCTTGTGGTACTGTGTGTGAGCAGTTAAGGTATACGTTATTTAAAACTGTCAAAATAACAAGGAGTTAGGTACATATCGCGGGACGGTTCATGAAAATAGCCTAGGTGTACCGATATAGGTAACCGAACGAACAAGTTTTATCGGGAAATATGTGCTGCATTATACTCACCACTGTGTTTTTATTTTTCAGTCTATTTTACTGAATATTATATAAAATTTTACAGCTTTTATAAAGTATTTTAAATATCAAAACTATATTTTGATAGTTTAAAAGGTTAAAGAAATACAACCAAAAATGATACACTGTTCATTTTGTTTTAAGTATGAGCCGATAGTTTTATTTATTTCTGTGTATTTATTCTGTGTGCATTTATCAATTGTAAAAATATTGTATTCTAGAAATATAAATTTCAAGAGCTTTCTAATGGTGTAAAGCTTTTAATTTTCGGACCACAAATGAAGAAATCACAAGAAAATAAGATTTACCCTTCTATACAATTCATATGAAAATCCATTGAAGTTACCATCAAAGATGGCTGCCAAGATAAGGGATTTTTCACTGATGTGGAAACTATTGCATCTCATAATATGTTCGAGTTGTAACGTGTAGATCTATCATACTCGAGACCTCCGCATCAATCTGTTGACATTTTACAGATCTTTTTTTTTCCATATTTGAGTAAATATGATTTTTAAATAGATTTTATTTAATGTCATGAAAATAAATATGATCGTTTCATAAAGTGTATGTGACTAATGGCTAGAAACTGGAGCCTTTAAAGATTTTGTTTTTGCTTACGTTAATGTCCACTGCCTAATGTTTATAAAGCGACCAATGAACTATCATTACCAGAAACAGAGAAAAGTGAACTAAATATCCCACAGGCGATGAATGGAGGTAACGAAATGGATCGGTCTTAGGTGTCCGACGGTGGAATACATGACGAGGTTTACCACATGTGCTTTCCGGGGTTATAAAGTAGGCTGTTGAGTTTAGGAAAATTTGGACACTCCCAACTAAAGACAGTACAATATTCTGAACTACAACATTTTTTTTTTCCGTATTATCTTTTAATCCGATCTAATATTTAAACTACATTATAAGTTGTAATTTAACACAATGATGCTTTTTAATCACTATTTTAAATGCAAAGTTTAAAAACAATGACTAAGTTTATTTGGTTAAAATCTGTCGCTAAGGCAGAATTATGCAGCAATTAAGAAATATTAAAAGTTTAACAAGCTTGGAGAGGCATTATACCGACTTTATTGAGGATTCTAATTAGAATGAATGTAACCTGATCTGAAATTATGCTTCCATTCGTTATTATTGTAGAAAAAAAACTTACGCGCATCTTCTCAGACAGTCGTTGTCATATGTCCTTCCGTTGATGCCACAAACTGGGTCAATGTTTAGAGGACAGGCGCAGACTGGAGCCTTGTCCAATGGTACCTGCCCCATATCTGTATTCGAACCTCCGCGATTTTGCGGTGGAGGTGGAGGTTTTAAGCCAACTGGGCGGCGTTTCAGGAAGGGTGGACGGGCAAGTGGGCGTGGTGTTGGTTGAGATGGGTTTGGACTCTTCTGATTTGTTCCATGGCGTAGATGTGGGCGTGGTTCATCTACTGGAATATGATGTTTCTTTAGGCTATCTGAAGGTTTCGTTCCGTGGTTACCCTCAAAGCCTGGTTTGTTTGGTGGCTGGGGCTGTTTCGGGGTCTCTGAAGGCGGTTTGCAAGGACAGAAGCCCTCGCAGGCAGCAGTGACACCACTGCAAAAGACAACAGAATCCTAAAACATGAGTTGCTTTAACATTTATTGTAGATTTATTGCATTTGTGGTGTTTCGATTAATTGCCATTATATGGGTTTAAATTAAACACATATCAAATAATTAAGGAATACAATATAGCTTTTCAACTTTGGGCCTATTTATAATACGTGAAAATATCTGACTGGTATATCGTTTTAGTTTGGTGACACGTTGGTGTCAGCGCATTGCTAACGGCATGTATTTCGTGTGTGTGTGCGTGCGTGCGTGCGTGCGTGCGCGCGTGTGTGTATTGTTGGCAATTGGAATGTATTTTGTCAGAGAAACACATTAAACATTGAAAACATCGATGCACGGGGTTCAGTGGAGGTAATCAAACAATTAACAAATTTAAGAAGTGGGTTTTACCGATCCTGACTGCATTAGTAACCATTTACCTGCAAATCATTAAAATCACAAAATCAGTAACAGATAAGATCCTTTTTAAATCCTATCCTATTTTATTTGTGTTGAGTAATTTTTTTGTGTTTTCCTCATTTTAGACCGATAACAAACTTTAAAATAAAATCTTTACAAAGCTCGATATATTTGGTTACTTTACGAATCTTTATAATCAAATTTGCATAATAAAATGATCATCAAAACAACTTCACCATGATTAATACGCAATCAGATTATAAGAAAAATGTCCACCAAAACAATATTTCTATTTTATCAGCATTTAGACTTAAAACAATGTCTTTTGTCAAACTCTTATAACTTGTGGCAGGGCATCTGTAAAGTGGCATGAAGTAAAGGTTGTCGATGTTCAATGAAGCCCATTATTGGGTGACAACTTCAACCAAGCAGGCGTGAAATGCAGCAGATAGCATCATTCAATTTTGGCTATATACTTGCATTAACCATATATTTGTGAATTTGATGATTGTTATGCCAATTTGTTATACGGACTTTAACAACATAAGTGAGGAGCCGACTCATACCTCCTCTGACTTCTTACATACATTGGCATAGTGAGTTCTCCCTATCTGGGTTAAACATGGAATTTTTGGTTAAACATGGGATATACATGGGATACATGGGACAGACATGGTATTAAACATAGGAAACACGGGTTAAACATGGGATAAACATGGGATATATGGGATAGACAATGGATTAAACATAGGAAACACGGGTTAAACACGGGATAAGCATGGCATAGACATGGGATTAAACATGGTATACATGGGTTAAACAGGGGATACATGGGCTAACATAGGATACACGGATTAAGCATGGTATACAAGGGATAAACATGGGATAAACGGTTAAACATGGGGTACACGGTAAAACATGGGATACACGTTAAACATGGGACAGACGAGTTAAACACGGGATACACGGGTAAGACATAGGATAAAGATAAAATATGGGATTCACGGGTTAAACACGGGATACACGGATTAAACATTAGTTAAATATGTAATACATGGTTAAAACAGGAAATAAACCGGTAAAACATTGGATACGCGGATAAACTGTGGAATACACGGGTTAAGCATGACATTCATGTATGGGATAAGCGGATTAAACATGGGATACACGGGTAAAATATTGGATACACGGCTATGCACGGGATACACAGGTAAAACACGGAATACATGGGTTAAACATGGAATACATTGGATACCCAAGTTTAACATGGGATACAGGAATTAAACGTGGAATACCCGAGTTAAACAAACACAGGTACAACAAGAGAGAACCCTTATAACAGTAAGGAAGTTTTGTTTTACAAGATCAATAATAGCAGTCAGAACTTTTTCTCTCGCTCATTTCACACTCAAATACTTCATATAAAGGGATTTAGATATTGTTATTCAGGCTGAAAAGGTTAAATATATATCTGTATCAAAATACACCAATCCTTGAAGACTTCGGTCGGTACGATATATCCGCGTATTTCTTTTTTCGTTCTTACGTGGATACACTTAAAGATAGTCACCGACAAAATGTCTGCTTCTACAAATGAATTAACAGTTTCAAAACAAGTCCAAACAAAAGCAAAGGCTTTCTGACCGTAAAAGACAAATGCGTCGTTTCAGCGAAAATCTAATCATACCATATAAAGGGAGAGTAAGAAAAGCTTTAGAATTGAATCTGTAAACGAGCACTTGACTTATTTTGTCTTGATCATATTCATTCACTCTGTAAAGTATTCAAACAATTAAAATACTCATAAAATGAAACATATTTTCTTAACAACGTCACGCCTTAATGCGTACAATCGACAGGCAGTTATATAAAGTATCAAGATGCCACAACATTTTTACTACCTTTCACTTCATCATATCTGTCATTGCCACAATTGCCGCAGTTAAGTGTAGACACCTACTCTGACATAAACAGACACTTCTCTTGTAATGGTATCATGTCAATAAATTGTTAATAATTGACTTTAACGTTATTCCAGTAGTAACAACATATATTGACAAAGACGTGCAGCAAATAGTGCAGATTCTGATTAGAGAGCTTGCGTATCTGGATCTACACATATTTCCTACAACAGTTCTAGTTTAGCTTAGCGGTCCCTGAGCAAGTACAGTGTAGATGTATTTTCGCCATACGAAGTTATCATCAAGCCAAAATAACATATTGCTGTTGTTTTATTGTTACGTGTTGCACGTCATATTGTAGAAAAAAACATACTTAACATATTTTTGCTGGACTGTGACATTAGAAGTTCCAGTAGAACCAATTGCACATCAGATACCAACTACATTCCTCGTTTTTTTTTAAACCGATGCATAAACATATCGTTTAAAACCTAGATACTAGTAGATATGTACAAACAACAGAAGACAGAAACTGTCGTTGCTTGTATTCTCGATTTCAGCGACATTTAGTAACTCAGACGGGACAAAAACAAAACATGGACAAAAAACAAAACATGGACAAAAAACAAAACACGGACAAAAAACAAAACACGTTGTCTTTCAGCAGACATGGATTGCGACAGGTTTTACACTGATAGTCATCTGGAGTCATTATTTAACAATAACAGCGGAAAGTCGATACGGCATTTGTAATATTTCATAAAAACTTAACATTAAAAAAGTAAATATAAAACATCGTGATAAAAAAAAAGAAAAAAAAATTATCATAGTTTAACAATGACTGAAATAAAACAAAGAAATGTACAGCACACATAACTGCAAATATCCACTCGCAATGCGTGTCGATTTGTAAAGCCTGTATAAAGTTGTGTTTATGCATTTTAGGGTAAACATGAATAAAGTAAACTTTAATGTGACAGAAACATAACATGTTATTTTTCAAACCATCACATTTTGTAACAATAAGAAACATGTTGTTGTATTCTAATAGTATTCGTAACATGATAATAGAACCACGTGACAAATTTAAAAAAAATCATTATGTTCAAAATTAAAAGTAACTCATTCTCCAATCATCTGATTCAAAATCTACAATCGTTAAAAAGCTTTAGCCGTTAGGCCATGTACTGACATGATAGGTTCTAGTTTGTGTGAGACAAAACAATTTAGCGCCATCGTCTATACCAGACAGTCCTTCATCAATCACCAGTTATCATCATTTATCTTTGCATTATTTCCTATACAATCAATACTTATATAGCTCAATGTTGGATGGTCCGCCCATTTTAAGCATATCTTTACTGGATATGGCGAAGAAGAATGAGATGAGACTGGCTGCTGTGTTATGAGACTGAAAACGATGTTCGGACATCAGAGCATTGGTGAATTGTCGCACGCTAATTGTTTCATCATTTTAAAGCACTTATCCATGTCGTATTCGGCTGACATTTCCTCTCACAAAGTGGGTGGTAGCATATTCAAACTGTTAAAACAATCGCATTGCTATAAACATAACAACTTATGTCATTTGTCAAATGTCAAATAATAACAATTGAACCAGCAAGAATTGAGCGTTGAAAAGTTGCTGCTTTGTGCGGGTCTGTATTTTCTAAATGGGTGTTATCTTCATATTTGCGCGCGTGACGTGTTGTCAATACTATCGGCAAATACGTTAAATCCATAGTAATACACGAGTACAGTATTAGTGCGACATTCATTAGAACTTCCAGACATTACTAATTGCAATATAAAAAGATGCAAAGAAAGATAATATTAATTAACCCATTCGGATTGCTTCGTACAGCGAGTATTACAGTACTACTTACACAGCGAGGAAGCATTCCGACATGTAGGTGAAGCCGTCTGAGCCACAAATAGGTGCGATCCTACACGGTGTCTTGATCGGGCCGCCAGAGCTGCTGGCGGGTCCTTCAGCCATGTTGGCCTTGTGTGGCTTGGACTCTAGTCCCATGGAGCCGGCACCCGTTGACACGGATACTGATCCGTGAGATTCAGACCCAAATTCTTGTTCACTTGCTTTATTTCCTTTTAAAGAAGATGTAACTCCATTTGACTCCTTTGCTGTCTTATGTGATGTTGGTGCAGTTCCTGTTAGCTTCAATGAATCACGCGGTGTTAAAGAACCTCCATGTGACTGAGATGTATCATGTGACGAAAAAGCGGATCCATAGGACTTGGAAGCGTCATGTGACGTGAAAGCGCCATGTTGCATAGACGCGCCATGTGACGAAAAAGCAGATCCATGGGATCTAGAAGCACCCTTTGACACAGAAGCGCCGTCTGACGTAGAACCGCCTTGTGACAAAGAAGCTCCTTGTGATTTTGATGGTGATCCATTTGAAGTAGAAGCACCATGTGACGCATAAGCGCCATGTGACAACGAAGCAATATGTGACATAGAAGCGCTATGTGAAAGAGACGCTCCTTGTGATGAAGAAGCAGAACCATGGGACTTGGACGTGTCATGTGACATAGAAGTGCCATGTGACGTAGATGCGCCCTGTGATGAAGAAGCAGAACCATGGGACTTGGACGTGTCATGTGACATAGAAGTGTCATGTGACGTAGATGCGCCCTGTGATGAAGAAGCAGAACCATGGGACTTGGACGTGTCATGTGACATAGAAGTGTCATGTGACGTAGATGCGCCCTGTGATGAAGAAGCAGAACCATGGGACTTGGACGTGTCATGTGACATAGAAGTGCCATGTGACGAAGACGCGCCCTGTGATGAAGAAGCAGAACCATGGGACTTGGACGTGTCATATGACTCGGAAGTTCCATGTTGCATAGACTCGCCATGTAACGTAGAAGCACCATATGCTGTTAAAGAGCCATGTGAAGTAGACGCGCCATGAAACGCAGAGTGGCTGTTGTCAACTTTATCCCCACTCGTAGATGGCTTAGCAAGTTCTTTGCTTATGAAACCTTGTCGATGGCCTTGTCTGTCAACAGAAGGTTTCCATTGCTCTATGTGTGCCCCGACTGCTTGTGAATCTACATATATGCTGTAAGATGAATATCTGCCACTTAGACCATGCGCTCTAGAGCCCGTACCAGAGGTTCCAGAGCGAGTCGCCTTGCCATCCCCGACTTCGTCGCGGGTAAGGACTGGCGGATGAATTTTGCTGACTGGACTTTGAATTGGCCCTGCTCGTCCGGTTCCGATAACCTTTTGCTTCTGATTGAAAGTATCTTTTCTGAAGTGTGTATTGTCTTTTGTGATTTGAGCTTTAAAGTTATTGTCTTGTGCGTTGTTTACTTCAAAACTCTTAACTCTTAGTGAATTAACACCACCGTTGTTCATGTAGTTATCATTGCTGTTGAGGTTATTTGTGTTTTCATTGCCGTTGCCGTCGCTGATGTAACTGCTGTTATGTTTATTTACACCGATTGTCTTATTACTTTGAAATTTTGCTTGGTACTTGACTTGTCCGTCGATCGTCTGTGCGCTTGATATTTTACCGTATACCGTTTCAGGAGTACCTTGTACATGCTTTTGCTTAATATCCATGCCTGGATTACCCTCTACATTTCCGAAACCAGCTTGATGTGTAGATATAACTTGCTTGGGTGCTGGTTTTTCATTGCGTTGAATCATTACTATCGGCGCTGGTGTTAGATCACTTGCTGGCTTTGTAGGCCCGGGAGTGGCAGCAGTAGGTGGCGCCTGTGTTTGACTTTGTATTGCCTTCCATGCGGAGTGAAGTCTACTAAAGCTTTCAGCCAATGTCATCTTCCTTCCTGAGTCGGTACCAGTAGATGTTTCACCAGTGCTTTCAGGCTTAACGATGTTTTCCGCATTCACATTATTAGTGGCGGTTGGACTTTTAGTTGGTGTACTTCCTAGAGAAGCAGTGCTTTGACTACTCGGTAAAGTGTTTGGTGATTGGGCGTTCTTTGTTGTCCATGTCATCTCCGAGTTAGAGGCAGGACCTTTAGTTGACGGAATCTCAGGGTTTGCAATGGAATTTTCTGGAGGTGGGTTTTTTGCCTTCATTTTCTGGGCCGCTGGTTTGCTAGACGGAATTGATACCAGATTTTTCTTGGGTCTTTCCAGGACAGCGGGATGTGATAATGGCCGCTCGAGGTCGTTGGCTCGAGGGAACGGGTCATATCTGGAAGACACAGGTGGCCGACCTATAGGCCGCCAGCCACCAGTGGCTCTAGATCTAGTCTCTTTATTGAACTGCCCCAGTCGGCCACCTTGTGAGTTGACGAACCTCTGGAAAGCAACCCTGTTGTCTAAACGTGACGGTCGCTCGCCTCTCTTGGTGGCAGTGGGAGGCAGAGGTTCGGGCTTCCCACCACCTGCTCCACCGTTCTGAGCCTCGACATGGCACCCTGTTAAAATAAAAAGGAACTTGAAAATTGTCTGAGTTTAAGAAAGTCTTCCATATAGAAAGAAGATCACGAGTTGACGACGATTTTTTGTATGTACCTAACCGACTTTATAGAAGGTCACACATTGGTTTTTTAACATTCCTTTATGCAAATATATACACACTTTATAAAACAACAGTCTGTTTGTGAAATGGAACAGAGTAAGCTTAGATACAGAAAAATGCATAAGGTACACGCAGTTATGATAACCCAATACTTGTTCGTTATTGAACAAACAAACCAAAAGAAAGAATATATAAAAAGGGTATTAGAAGTCAAATTTGTGAACACGTAATACACATAAGTCCTTTTTAAACGGCACATCATACCAAATAATTCGTACTCGTTTTCTAGTCAAAAAACGTAATGCTGTGTGCTTTACTATATAAATGTTTTGTTCTTGTCAGTGATCTGTTAGATGGGAGCGTTTACATGGACTGTTCAAAAATAATAGACACGGTAATGCACGAGCATCCACGCATGGACAAAGTGGTCCGGATGGCTTGTCATCGGCAGGATTTATAGATCAGCCACATGTCTGGCTTGTTGCTTTTGTTTTTGTATTGGAGTGACGGGAGACAGTTGTCCTTAAACTTACACGTTTGTGTTTATACTTCTTTGTTTACTGTATTCTTCAGAATTGACGAAATAAAAGGCAGTTACAGTCACATTTCTATCAATGTAGATTTACATAATTAAATGAAATTTGTGCGAGAGACAGACACTGAGAATGGATAGGCTGTAGTCCACTCAGCAATAGCAGAAAGTAGAAAAAACAAATGCAATACATTAAACAGTGCAGGCTTTATTAAGGATATACTAACCCAGCATTCTTGTCCAGTACAAAAGTAAACTTACTGTTTGATCAAATTTTAATGTCATTTACTATAAATGTCATAAAAGAAACTATTTTTTAATAATGTACAATTTTACACCTATCTGGTCAAGAAGACAGAACAGAACAGAATTTTGTTCATTCAACTTGTTCATATAACAGTCTGTAATTGATTATAAACAATAATATATACATCGTTAATAAATTGTTTAATAACTCTCCCACCGGGTATATTTGATCATGTGACCATCGCATTTTAGGACACTGCTTAGGTCACTCTCACGTCACGTTCTGAACATTCTGGAACGTATAAAAGTTTGGAAAGTTTTAAATGGGTCAATGCAAATGGTACATTCTGGAATATACATTATAACAGAGATTGCTTTTACGTTAGACCTTAATTTCTTAAAAAACCAGGTGTGAATACATTATTACAACAAATGTATTAACAGTAGTGTAGAAATACAAAGATAATTTCGCTATATTCGGACATTATTGTGGATTATTTAGGTTTTAAACGTGAATTTGGACTTTCACCTAGTAAGTAAACAATTCTATCAGGACTTGGACCAGTTCTGTTTGTTGATTATTTGTTTGTTGCGCCATTAACAAAACTGATATCGTTTCTGATCGTGTAGATTAAATCACGGAACAGAACGTAGAATCTAACAACAAGCTTTACAATAAAAAATATTTTATTAAACAAACATGTTACTAGTTCAATACATATTTAACAACATAAAGAACAGTAAACCAAGATAATTAATAAAGTTAAAGCTGACCCAAGTCCTACTGGATTGTCCACTTACTTGATGAATGTCCACAGAGTTTGTTCTATTAATTCGTGACGTAGCAGTGACGTAATCAGTGTCCTACAATGCGAACGTCACGAGATTGGAGATATGTTTGATTTTTTTTATGTAACAACAATCTTTCGTGTTGTATAAGATTCTGTGTTACGATTGGTATTGTGTCATTTAATATAATACTAAACACTAATTTAAAATATGTATGTATTGGCAACGAGATAAACTTGCATAATTATTATGCTTATGACACCCGTTTTATAACTCCTATAATAACGTTACAAATAGAGTGATAAAACCAAAATATAATAAACTATTTGACTTTTGTGTCATCACTATTAAACCAGAGCTGACATACGGTGTCTTTTTATTTCTTTTAGTGTCGTGTATCAGATGAAGTATGGATATTTGTGGTTAAAGGGAAAATTAAACGTCAACTGTCGTTTTGCAATATAAACTCCTCGAGTAATTCCGTTCACGGGACGACTTTCACTCTGATAGATAGAGGACATTTTGTTCATCAGAAGAATACTCGATAACATAAGTTCCCTAAAATGCTGTTAAAATTCTTTTTAGGGGTATTATAAACTTTTTACCTTATGTTATATACCTTATGTTATATAATGGCATGTTCAGTAAAGCTTACAAAAACATTGAATTGTGCAGACCACATTTGTTAGAAACAGCAATAAAGGTCACAGGGTTTTTGATCATCTTTGAAATTGATATTTCGAAATTCAAATAAGAAAATATCACGTATGTCCGCCATTCATTGTATGTCATCTAGAGCTGCAATAAATGACTATAAAATGTTTTAGAGCTGAAACGATACGTTTCCTCTGCGATACGATTATAAATTCAATTGACGATACGATGCATTAGGGAAAATTGGGTCAAAGAGTTGTAACACATATTCATTTAAGAACCTACGTTTATTGTTAGATCTGTAACTTTTCTTGTTTATTACATAAATATGAAAGATTGTAACTAAACGAGTTAAGCAAAAGTTTAAATATTAAATGTTTTACAGAATTATCTGTGTAAATATCCTAAAATATAGCAAACAACAGTGTTAAGTACTAGTATTTTAGTATTTTATGCCTAGTAGAATTGCATATACATGCTCAATGCATGCCAAAAGCTAAATTCCGACACCGATATAAATTTTGGCCATTGCCTTCTGTACAAGAATGTCTGCTGTTGCTCGCTGCACTGATATTCTAACCTTTTTCCATGCCTACCATCACACTAACCGAATTTACAAGTTGCGTATTCCTGGGTGTTGCTTTTAAATACGATCTATTCTCGGCCTCGCCATCATGAGCGGCAAAAAAAAACACGATTTTAACGATAGATATCTAATAGATGAGTCATGTTATTTATTGTTTAAAGTCAATATTACGATAACACTGACCACTAAAATTAAATGGAAATTTACCATAAAGTGGCATAATAATCGGACTATTTGCAGGAGTACTAAAATGTTTCTGCAGCAAATAATCTGCGATTCATATGCTGATTACATCGTTTGAACCTTTCAGAAAGTAGTTTTCATTTTTATTAAACCTGTCTGGGTAGGAAGTAGTCATCATCTGTTGCAGCACTGCATCCTTAAGACTGACATGCCGTACGTGTTCGAGAAATATCTCATATGTAATTAACGACACGCACAATTCATTCATACACAGCAACAAACCATCACCAATTATTTCTGACTTCCAGTTATTTTTTGCACGTTGTTTTCTCTTAATGTCCATTGTTTGACATTAATGAGACGTCGGCTTGCGACACATTCTTGTCGTTGTGTGTGAAAAGCCAAGTATGTTTAGATGGAAGCACGGACAAACCTCTACTAAATCCAACGCATTAACCTTTCCGTTTTTTACCCTCGCTTTTTGACTGAATAGAAGCAAATCGTACTGGCTTGAATACGGACCGGCAATGATAGGTACATTCAGTGACATGTGTTCTTTAAAAGAAGATTGATATTTTAAAGATTTAACAATAGAAAATCAATTGTTGAAATGAAAACTACTACAATAAACAAGGACAACCTTATTTAGATATTTGCAATATTATGATTTGTGTTGAAGGACGTTCGATGAAATCCGCAAAAATAGCAACCAGTAATGTGGTACAAATCTATCTTAACGCTGAAACGCTGAAACTTAAAAACACAGTGTTGCACGGGGCTGTGATTCATTAGCGTAAAATTGTACTGCTAACTCCAGTTTATTAATTAAGTCACAAACTACTGTATTTAATGTTATTTAATGTTTATTAAAATTGATGATATCATTTTGTAGCATAACTACATGGTTTATGTAATATAAATTCCATCCGCATTCAATAGTTTTGTGCGGGCATCGGGCCTTCCAATGTTAGTAAAGTCCCTGTTTAACTATATTAGTTACGTTTAATTTAAGGTTACTGGATAGTGACGAATTTGGAGCGTCTGTGCAGACGATCGCGCAGATTTGTTGAGATTTGAACTATCCCGCATTCACGGCGTTGTGCTGCACCTTAAATTTCTGCATGGGATTATCAGCCAATCAGTGCGCGCCATTATATTCACCGCGGGTCAGAGTAACTGCATCAAAGATAATTATTAAAAATGTTAAAACATTCTTGTCATCCATGTAATTGTAGAAATTTGTTCATTATTTATGAGCCCAGAGTACAGTTTAATTATACCCCCACAAACAAAGCCACTATATGCAGATGTGCATGTTGAAATATAGTTATTTTCAGATCCGTCTGACAGTCTGTCTGACCCCACCCCCCTTTTAACTGTCCACATTCGTTTTTAGGTTAACTTCTCCTACACCACTCAAAGGATTTTAATGAAACTTAAGACAAATGTTAGACACTATTTGTAGATATGCATGAAGAAATACTATTATTCTCGGATCCGTCTGTCAGGCTGTCTGGTCCTTAACACCCCCACCCCCTGTCCAATAGGACACGGGGGTATCCTATAGTGGCTCTGCCACTTTTCTTGTTTGTATATTTGCATGAATCTGGTTTTGGGAAGAACTGAATCATATAACGATAATTGTTATTTTCTATGTACTGTATTGAGACTTTTGCAACTAAATCCAAAACGTATGCCAGTTTGTGTGTTTAGTTTGTTGCAATATATATATATATATATATATATATATATATATATATATATATATATATATATATATATATATATATATATATATATATATAGATATATAGATATATAGATATAGATATATATAGATATATAGATATATATAGATATACATATATAGATATTTATATTTTATATTTGACCAGCTTTCAGCCTGATTTTTACCAAAAAAATCTACCTTTTTTGTTGTTGATTTATTCAGCAAAATGTGTTTCACCTATATATTAAGTGTCCAGACCGGTACATTAAAAGAAAAATAAGAGTCATATTTTACATTTTTTTAAATTGTATTTTTTACATATTATAAGCACGAATTCTTAAATTTTACAAGGTAAAATCTACCTTTTTTGTTTTTTATATGTACAACGAAATGATTTCTATCTATGTGTAAAGTTAAAAGACTACTGCATCTCAAATAAAAAAATAGGTGATATTTTATGC
Source organism: Sinonovacula constricta (assembly GCA_007844125.1). Lineage (NCBI taxonomy): Eukaryota > Metazoa > Mollusca > Bivalvia > Cardiida > Solecurtidae > Sinonovacula > Sinonovacula constricta. Next base: position 58,798,893 of record CM017556.1, read on the forward strand.
ATATTTTTAATTAAAAATATTTTTTTTTAATATTGAACAAGCCATAGCTCTTCAGTATGCATAGTAACACATACATTTTTTGTATTTACTTTAACCAGAATAAAAAGTTCTATCTATATGTGAAGTTTAAAGAACTCTGCATCTAAATTAAGTATTTTCTGATAGTTTTTGTATATTTTTTTAAGTTTAATTAATTCTTTCATTTTTATTCATAATGAGATATCTGTGTAATTATCACTTCAGGGATAGCCTTGTTTGGTTTTAAATAAAAGCGTTATTTGTGCTGAATGTTAGAAACTGCCTTATAGGCTTGTTTACCTTTTTTTCACAAAAATATAGTTGATATGATATAATAAAGTTAATGTCTGAAAATGGCAAATATTGTTTGTTTACATCAACCATACACATGAGGCAATAAAATGATTATTTCAATGGTAAGTGATTGCAACTAACAAATTTGTCACTATCCAGTAACCTTAACGAACATGGTATGAAATCAAAGTAAAATTAAAAGTAAAGAATGGCGGGAGTATGCAACTAGCCAACAACAAGCACACCATTAAACACGACTAGCTTCGTTCTATGCTTAGCGACGCTTAATAGTATATTAAGTTTATTATTTGTTGCTGGCTTACAAAGACATACATGCTATAAAGACAGAAATGTCTCTTTAAGACATAGCAATATATTTTAAATGTAACATGCGTTACACAACACTCTTCTAGGAACCTTAACACATTGACACTCTACAGTTTCAATAAACATTAGCATTTAAGCTAATTTATATCAAATGTATACATAAATAGCAACCATCCTCGGCTAATTACTTAGCAACACACAGTGTATCATAAATATATGACATTAAGAGCGAGCGGATCTAATTCCTTCCTAACGCCTAATCCAGATCAATTGTGCCTAGCCGGTCAAAAAGTTAATACGATTAGCCGTAGTCGGAGAATTGTCAGAATGTTGTGGTAACATTATAATGATGTCCATTAAGGTTATCCTTGTAGATGCATCATAGTTAGCTATTTTAGATATAGCTGCCAGATATTGCCACAAGCGCATTGATAAGGTACCAATATTTTTATCCTTGTTATTAAATTAATAAACCGTGTTGAAAAAACAAGCATTCGGTCACAACATTTTTGTCACTGAAATAAGGCTTAAGATTTAAAATCACACCAGATAGGGAAATTAAAAAAATAGATTAGACACAGATGGAACATTAAACGGAATATTTCGTGTTGTTGCCTTAACATTGACGATATGATTGAAATTAAAAGCAAAACTTCAATTTCCTAAAGACTGCGCTTTGCTATCGCTACATTAATTTGATTTAAGCAAAAATTTTAAAGCAAAATATTAAATATAACATTTATAGTGCTTAAACATTCCCTAAGCGGCACATAGCGGAGGATCAGTGTGTTCCATTTGTTATCACCTTGCTGACATTGTTGGACAGGTGTATGTCTAAGGTGACAACAACAATGTTGTCGTTATGTAAGAGACATGAAGCCAACCTACATGACAGTAAGATCGACAAGAGGTAGGAAAAGGATGTTGCTTTGACTGTTTTTAAACAGCATTAAACAACTCATTTAAATCACTCTCTGTTGTAGGGTTTTAATAAAGGAAGGAACAGTGTTTCTTTCTTTTATTGTTCGGGTTTGGAGTAGCTTTAAGTAAAACACGAGTTTAAATTGAAAACAAGTTTTAATTATATTTCACACTGTAAAACAAATATGCCTTGACACATTAAGCGCGTATATAATAAATTTAATAATTATGCAAACTTGTGCATATTTAAGGAAAGCGTCTCCATTTTGGACAAGTGAATCGTGTGAGTAGCCTACACTAAAACACCGGTTTGTTGTCCTTTCAACATTTCACTCTGTAATTCCTCCTGGCACAATATAGTATTTTAGCATAAACACATGGTCAGAAAACGTGACCCAGTCATACGATCCAGTGGAATGAACCTTGTTGTAGTTTATGTTTCTGAAGCACAATGAAGCGACACAATCATCGTCAACGCAGTAAACATAACAAGTCTAAACATAAACTACAGACAATGCAACACACATTAACATATTTTTTACCATTCATACTCCATCACAGAACCACCAAATACCCATGATACGACCATCATATAAACAACACAAAACAATAACGTAACCATTATATAACCAGCACAAAACCATCACATAACCATAATATTATCAGCACAAAACCAGCACATAACCTTAATATAACCAGCACAAAACCAGCAAATAACCTTAATATAACCATCACAAAACCATCACATAAACATAATATAATCAGCACAAAACCATCACATAACCATAATATTATCAGCACAAAACCAGCACATAACCTTAATATAACCAGCACAAAACCAGCAAATAACCTTAATATAACCAGCACAAAACCATCACATAACCATAATATTATCAGCACAAAACCAGCACATAACCTTAATATAACCAGCACAAAACCAGCAAATAACCTTAATATAATCAGCACAAAACCATCACAGAACCATAATATAATCAGCACAAAACCATCACATGACCATAATATAACCATCACAAAAACATCACATAACCATAATATAACCAGCACAAAACCATCACATAACCATAATATAATCAGCACAAAACCATCACATAACCATAATATAATCAGCACAAACCCATCACATAACCATAATATTACCAGCAGCAAAAAACCATCACATAACCATAATATAATCAGCACAAAACAATTACATAACCTTAATCTAATCTGCAAAAAAAAAATCACATGACCATTATATAAAGAGCACAAAAATCACATGATCATAATATAATCAGCACAAAAGCATCACATAGCCATAATATAACCAGCACAAAACCATCATACAACCATAATTTAATCAACACAAAACCACAACATGACCATAATATAACCAGCACAAATATCACATAAACATAACATAATCAGCACAAACCCATCACATAACAATAATACAATCAGCACAAAAAAAATCACATAACTATAATATAACCAGTAGCACAAAACAATCACATAGCTATTATATAACCAGCAGCACAAAACTATCACATAACTATAATATAACCAGCAGCACAAAACCATCACATAACCTTAAAATAATCACCACAAATCCATCACATGACCATAATATAAGCAGCACAAAACCATAACAGCCATAACATAATAATCGGAGGTGCTAGCATTGCTAGTGGGGTCGGTGAGACAGAAAGCCTTTAAAAATGTATCAGCCGAATGTATAATTTTCCTGCATTTTAGAACTGCATTCTTGGCAACAAAAAATAATCTATAATCATATTTTTGTCGGATGAGGGAAGAGGTCAAATTGAGCGAGAACCACATGCATAAGTTGTGTTAGGGAGTCTTGGGAGATATACAACCACTTGAAGAGTGCGGACGTCTAGAAACCAACGAGTGCCATTTGCTGCATCTAGATGCTTGACAGACCTTCATCGAAAGTATGCTTGAACACAAATAGTTTAATTCCAGTGCATATTTTTCATGTGTTTTAGGCGTATATACGTGCTTATTCGTCTCATCTATATCATTTGACGCTTATTTGACAATAAAACCACTTGTGCCATAAAGATGTGACACACCCTGACCTGTTACAAATACCTTGATAGAAAGTTTTTTGATAATTTCAGGGGGCAGGGAACATATCTCAATCCCTCCGATCCTCACTGCTAGACCCACCTATGCAAAACCATCTCATATCTACAACGCACGCACAATCACCACATTCTCATCATGTGGCTAACATATAACAATCACCTACCCTTACATTTACTTTCTTCAAGTTTCCAATCTAGCAATTCCGGCGGAGATGACCGCTCTAAGATTTCACAATGGCAGAACAATCATGGTTTAACAGAGAACTCATTTCCTGCTCTCGGCTGTAAAAATAGGCTGGTCTGGAGAGGATGACAGCGATTCTATTATACCATGTTCTTTGTTGAAATGTTTGATATGTTGCTGTTCAAAACATTTGTTATATTCAGCCAAGACAATCAGAATGCACGTGATGCAATTTATAAGGGATCCTGCATCCAAGGCCAAACTGTAAACAATTGAAGGAGCTTTGCTTTTTTTCTTGACCGAGAATTCATATTTATATCTGAGGAATATTTTAGTTCGTTTTTTATACTAACTTATGTCAGAGGACAGTAGAAAATGGGACTTTTATTTAATGTTCTAAAGCAATCTGGATACAGTTAAGCGTAATATTATATGACCACAGGCATTTGGTTAAAGTTAACATGAGGTATAAAGGGCACCGAGTCATGGCAACATTGATCCTACTTTACCTTTCCTGCAATTGCTCTGAGATTCAGTTTACTTATACAGTGACTATATATATAAATATTTATATTAATATAAGATGGTCACCAATAAAAATATAATGCCCAAACCAACACACTCACTCTATCACTGATTCTTTTCCCTTCTTCTTTATTTTTGTACTGTTGATTACTGTACTGTGTTAAGGTTAAACGACAGAACAAATATCACACAGTTTTTGCCTGTACACCTGTTCCATTTTCACGTCTTATTTTATGTTTCAATTTGATGTTTTTGCTAGTGTTTGTAACGTTCGACAATCGTCGATGATAAGTTTCAACGATTAAACAACGCTGAATATTTAGTAATGCACAAAACATCACGATTTATAGCTCGAAGCCGAACAAATTGTATCACTTCAAAACTTCTATGGTCGTCTATGAGTTGTTGTAACGTGTATCATGGCTCTTGTAAGAGTTTAAAACGTCATAAATTTTTGTGGGTGACAGAATGCAAACATTTCTTTAGGGCCCTAGTTTTCGAATGATATTTCTAGAAATATTTTCCCGAGAAAGACTAAAATTTGGCAACTTAAATGTGTTTAACTTCCGGTGTTCATATGCAAACGTCACTTAGATAATAATAATAATAATAATAAGAAGAAGAAGAAGAAGAAGAAGAAGAAGAAGAAGAAGAAGAAAAAGAAGAAGAAGAAGAAGAAGAAGAAGAAGAAGAAGAAGAATGGATGTGACCAATGGGACAATAATTGTACCAATGCTAAACTACCAAGTGCATATACAATATACAAGTTCCAAACGACTTGTCGTCTGGACTTCATAATCTGATATTTTTAAACCCTTCATATCTGATGTTATGGTAATGTTGTTAAGGGCACTCGCTGAGGACTTTGTTTGATACTATTTACGGCAAAATATCAGAAACGCCGTCGTAATACGTCACGATGTTGAACGACCGTCAAACGTTAGCGGAGACGTCAACATACATGCTTAATGACAGCCGCTCGGAATAAAACAATAATAAACACATCAAAGTACACAGGTAAACACAAGGTTTAATAATGACTGTCCTCGATCCTACAATGTCGTGGTCAGTGTCATTAGTGTACGGTGTTACATATGTAATTATGATTAATCGGGATCAGCCGTCCAAGGTTTTACCATTTCGATCACCGCTATGTACCGAATGAGGAGAGCCGCATAATTAATATTAGGACAAATCAATTAGTACCAGGGACTGAGATGCGGATGATTATAAATAAATACGAGTGTACATAATATAGATGTTTTATTGTATGTAATTGTGACATATTATTTCAAGTGGATTTATGACAAAAATTGGACAAGTTATTAATATTTGTTAACCCACTATGTTTTCGAAATAAGTACATGTAGTGGTAAGACAATATGTCAAAACATACAAAGATGAGTAGGCTTTCCTGTTCTCTATTAATTCGAATATATGGCTTCTATAATATTTCAAGTAAAGCCATACATTCCACAGGTACATTATGATTGCTTTATATACGTCCATACATACGAAAACAATATTTGTTTGTTTTTGTTTTTGAAGTACATTGCAGCCAGCAATTATGATCATTATTACAACATCCAGCTTTTTGGTGGAGGAAGACCCCAGACACATGCCTGGTTAGAACAATCGGCGCACCACAAGCCAGCTGGAAGACCTTCCCACATTAAGTCCTTTGACCCGAACGTGACTCGAACCCACTCAGTGAGAAGCTAAGCAGTCAGATGAGTTACAAATCAGCAACTCTATCACTACGTCACAGGAACTGCGCCCCTTCCCCCACCACACGACTTGAAATGAAGCACTTTAAATGAGATGTTGCTATTTTACACTCTACTGGTGATGAACGGCTGTGGGTTATTTATAGTATACTAGAGTCCAGAGGACTTTACGGCGTCTTTTGGACCGCTCGATGAGCGTCAAAGTAAAACAGTAATACAAATCATAAAACATCGCCCTCCAGATATTGTTCAACAGGAGCACATTTTGCCTAATAAGAAACCATTGAAATAATAGCAAACTTTATTGTTGGCAAAAAAATTTACATGCCGTCAAACTTCGGTGGGTAATTTGACGTATGTAAGTGATAAAGGTAAGTATATCACTTATCATCATCATAAATCTGTGTTTATCTCGTTTGCTTACTTAATACTTGATCGCAATGTTAATAAATGCATCAGCATCTGTCTGAACGATTTGGGATGTAACAGAATCCATTAAAGAGAAGTAGAGTTTTTGCGCGGAAAAATACTAGTTGTCCTTACTTAATAGCGGCAGTATGTCTAAATAGTGGGAGTCAACTATTGCCATTTCCTGTAAGTAGTATAAGTCCAGCTTGCTTCTAACTATAAATGATACATGAATAAAGTTAAAATGAATTTAAAATCAAACTAAAATAACGATTAACAAGCACAATTCGGGGTTTATTCCTACAAGATACTTTGTAGTTTAATCGAATTAATTTAAAATGGAAATTATGGCCGAAACATAGATAGGCAGTGGGGACATGTCTTTTGACGCAAGGGAAGAGGTCAAAATAGACACAGTAAAATAGAACTTTTTTGTTTTGTACATAGTACACCATTGTAAAATTTGCATTGAAAACAAATAAAATATATACAAATGGAACATAATCAGTCTCAAGTGACAGGTGAGGATGTTACTACATTTTAAAAGTAAAAATCTAAATGAAATGATGTTTACCAAACTTAGTAAACGAAATTCCAATGCATGACAGCGCCGCAGTTCGTTTGTTATATAACAAGGCGCAATCCATAAAGCTTTACCAGGAACGATGACCTATAACCATCAGGCGCATGTGCGGCAACAATCAGTTGCATTATAAACCAACGTTATAAAATTAAAACAGTTTTACCAGCGAATTTAAGTAAAGTTTAATAGTAAATAAATTAGCATGACCAACTGCAGTGCTGGAAGTCCCAAACTGGTTGTGTATAGTTTGTGTATTACATGTGTACATGTCAATATTTACATTCCCGCGTAATGGAGTGTGAACCATGCATGTCGGACTGCCCGATAATGCACTTTTAGTGTAGCCGTTGTGAGGTATATTGTTTCGGACATCTCGTGGATGCACGACCTGCAGCCACGTCAGTCACGAGGGATTAATCATCTCCTATACCACAGGTGCAGACGTGTGAAAATGTGTCATTTAACCGATAGAAACTAAAATTTCAGGACATTTCGCTGAACCATTCTATAAATGACGTTTTACAAATTTACGCTCAACCATTTTAGTAACTAAGTTTTGGAATTTTAAACTTTACTCTCTACCATTTTAGAACCAACTTTTTGAAACTTTGCGATCTACCATTTAAGAAACTAATTTTAGCAACTTTTACGCCTGAAACATTTTATGTCACTTGGATCTAGCTGTACAAGATGTTAAATAAAACAACCATTAACCTTAGTTTACATATAATCCTTAGATATCTCTACTAGCGGTTAGAGACACACGTCTTTTATGTGGGTCTTATTTATAACCTCACTCCATGCTACCTTAAAGATAGTGAAGCTAAAATAAAGCGAGATCTGTATTCAATTTAAAAATAAACAAAAACACTCTTTTTCGTTTTGGAAACTTCGCATACGATGATCGTCTAATACCAAATCCTCAATATTAATTAGCCGACTACATCTATGCACATTTGAGGCATATGCAACCTGTTTATGAAGGAGTCGCAGTACAAACTTTACAATTAGAGAACATTTTTACTGAGAAATGAAATTTGCTTGCCATAAATTATCGATTTAAAGCATGAGAGATACAAAATATAATAATTTTGTTAAACATTCCCAACATGAAGTTTGTTGCGAGTTTCGAGGTAAAGGCTTAAAACGTAGTTTGTATCTGACCGGATCAAAAAAGCCTAAAATCCAACAATACGTCAAAAGTTTGAAGTATATATACGTAAAACAAATCACACGTGTATTCACAAGAAGTTGTTTGAGTTTCTCTGAATAACGATGGCAGGAGTTTATACTTTATATTGTAGGCTTAAAACAAATCCTTGACAAATGCAGCGTTAATTCACAGAGTACAAAATTCTGACGTTTTATGACTCGATTGAAGCTTTCATAGCATATATTCATACAGCTGTATCATTCTAAAATCAATAATCTGTTTCATGTTTAATTATTACAATACCGGGGTTCCCATTGACTTCTGGCTTGTCTGTCACAAATCTTTAGTATTTGTTTAGATAATCTTTGTAATAAGTCCCACCATGATATATTCAGAAAAAATGATTTTATAATAAAACTAAGTCCTTACTTCACTAGATCTTGATAGTTTTCTATTATTTTCAACCATGTTTGTTTACATCCGTTACAAGTTAACATTATTAATATATATCATGTCACGTGTATCATGTTATATTGTATTTACATGTTTGAAATGCAGACTCTTGTATTATTGCTGTACATTTTAGTTAAATAAATCATGTTTCGTAGATTTTCAAGTTCATTTGTAATAATTATTCTTTTATCTAGTTATATTCATAAAATGTGTTTCGTGTTTTCAATAAGAATCCACAAACAACGAATTTGTCAAGCGATTTTCTAAAAGCGTACTTGTGACTATAAAGACTTCCCATTTATTTTAACAATGAAAAGCTTTGTTTCAGTTTGATTGAATTTCCCTTGAACAAGGAGCGGTGTTACACATGTTGTGTTAGCGGCCTAAAACATTCCGATATTGATATTTGATGTTTATATAATTCAGCTTGATTATCAGATAAACTGCATCTATTGATAAACGGACATTAAAACAAACACACACATACTCAAACACTTTTTATTATTTTTCTTATTATTAAATCCCAGTAATATATCTGTTGCGATTTGCAGTTAAAGATAACATTGGTTAATCGCGAAATTATTTTGTTCTGTGCGTCTAACGTACTTTTCCTTCTATAACTGAATTATCACTTTATATGATAAATAATTAAATGTCAGTACTGTTTCAACCTGGATTTTTTTAATGGAAAAAAGACACATATACCCAGGTGTTAACCATACATTTTACTATGATAGCAATCGAAATGCAATAATAATAATAAGAAGAAGAAGGAGAAGAGGAATAAAAAGAAGAAAAAGAAAAAGAAGAAGAATAAGAAGGGGAAAGAAGAGAGAAGAAAAAGAAGGGAGAAGAAAAAGAAGAAAAAGGGAAGGGGGGGGGTTGGGAGGGGGGAGGGGGAGGGGGGGCGGGGGTAGAAGAAAAAGAAGAAAACGAGGGAGAAGAAAAATAGCAGCGACTTATCTTTCTTGCATTTATATAAAATGACCTGTTCAGAACCGGTCGGGGAAGCCTTATAAATAAATCAGCTTTTCAATGCAATACAAATGTAAAACACGCGGTTGGTCAACTTTGTTTTTGTAACATCGCACCGTCACATTTGTAGTCATATTTGAGAGCTAATTAATGGTGTATCAAAGCCCAGACATATGTCTAGGAACCTATGGCACATCGCCATGCAGCTGGAAGACCTTTTCACGCCCTAAATGGGACTCGAACCTATGTGGTAAGGGGCTGAAGAGAAACAAGACGGCGACTCTAACCAGTTGGTCACGAGCTGGTTGTACTGTCCAAAAACAATAGGCGAGGAGTTATCTACACATTGTGGCAGCGTCCATTGTTTGTTGATATTTATCATGCTTGATGTTCGCACTTCATAATTATGACCGGAATGAACATCCGTACACGCACTGATACCATGAAAATCATTGAATGAAAGTAGGGAATAAAGTAATACATTGCATTCGAAACCGAACGAAAATGAATAAAAAAGTTGTTTAATGCAGTGGTATCCACAAGTTGTAGCATTGCCTCATAGGTGGCAGCCGACAGTTTACCGTATATCAAACACACGTAACAATAACATACCCCGGTTTGGTGAATTTTGGCATACTCTATTCATTAACTTATACTTTCGTCTAAATAAAGAAGATTCTGGTCCTCCCTCAGATGTTAGAAAGTACAATTCGTGAAATGAATCGGGCTAAATGGTCATTCTTTCCAAGTCTATTATTAATAATCACGATGGTAATTTCTGCTAAAAATCTGACATCGAGGTCAAAGCAAACTACCCAGATGAGGCAATAATGTAATCGTAAAAATAAGTATTTACGTGATTTTCTTAGTTTAAAAATAGCTAACTGTGCAGTGTGACACAGATAGGAAATGCATGTGTGTTATGCTTAACTTTTAACAGAGATGTTGGGCATAAATAAATAACATTATGCGGCACCTTTTCTAGCAACTGTAATTCACATGGTTACTTTGAGAGTAAAGAAATGGTCCAAGCTGTCGTATATCACCTTTAAGGCCGCATATGACTTAAAGATAGTTTGCTTGCATCTTCTGTACAGGGCTATAAAGGTTTGTTTTGGTAGATAGATGATAGGACGACCTCCTTATTTTCATAGCTTAATTTTCTATTTGTTCTTTTCCTATTGTTTTTTCACATTATCCTATGCCTCATGTAGAAAGTTGAATTCATCTGTCTCTCTCTGTCTCTCTCTCTCTGTGTTTCTCTCTCTGTTTCTGTCTGTCTGTCTGTCTGTCTGTCTGCGTCTGTCTGTTTCTCTCTTTCACTCTCTCTCACCCCTTCTCTCTAACTCACAATTATTGTGATAACATTACTGATATTTCTGTCCCTACAGAGTAAATACAATTTGCAGATGAAACAAAACATGGATATTAATGCTATATGATCTGGTGCTAATGTACGAAGAATAAAATAGTAAACAGTAGCACATTTTGACGTAAACTGAGAGGAAAGTATTGTTGCAAATTTGATCTGTTTTGACTTTGGCGTTTAAAAGTGCGCTTACGTTCGCAAAGGAAAATGATTTTACAGGAATGTTTTATAAGTACATTTAAACCTGGAATACCAATTTGTGGCACAATACTTTCCATTTATTATAAAAAAAACATGGAATAAATAAAGATCCGATATGCATAATTGTTTCTGTGAACTGAGTCATTGAAATCTACTGCTTCCCACAAACACCTACAAAGACGTCTAGATAGGAAAAAGAAATTAAAAACGTTTACGTTCACTGACGTTACTTGTAACCAGCCACCGTTACGTACCTGCGAGCACTCCAACAAAGAATATCCATCCAAGACGCATGTTTGACGTTAGGCGTCAACCATAAGTTTGTTCTGAACACGGTGACCGGTCCGGAATAAACGTTGCCGCACCTTACTGACGGAGATCACGTTGCCTTGACGCTACGTCACCTTCTCGGGCACTTGATGCTAATTATAAACTCATTGCAGTCAGCGAATGATTCATTATTGACCACGACATAGTTTACTATCTTCTTCTGAATAAAGCTATTCCGGTCAATGTATGCGATAGAAGGAATGATTAAAACATAAAGTTGGTAAACAGATACACTAAGTACACTATGCTCGTCCCTGGCAAATACACCCTCGTAGTTGTATAACAGTACACACACACACACGCACACGCACACGCACACGCACACACACACACACACACACACACACATATATATATAAATTGTCATAAAATGTATAACCATGCGCCGTAAAATAAATAAATAAATAAACAAATAAATAAATAAGTAAATAAATAAATAAATAAGTAAATAAATAAATAAATAAATAAATAAATAAATAAGTAAATAAGTAAATAAATAAATAAATAAATAATGAAATAAATAAATAAAAATAAATAGAAGTAAGTAAGTGAAGTGAAGTGAAGTGATTAATGCACATGAAACTGATACATAATAGATTTTGGAAAAAAAGAAACGACAATCTTGCAATGTACAGAAACGTGGTCATAATTGGTCAGATTAACATTGCATTTCTTTTAAATCAACATATTTTTGTTAAACTAAACTACACCTATATTACTGGGATATAGACTATTGTAATAAAATATGACATATCCTTACAATGTTATAAGCAAGCATGCTGTCCTAAAATGCGTTGTCTTGAACCCTTTACTCATTAGCCATTCGTGGGCCATTTCCTGCATTTCAGATTCTTGAAAAATATTTCATGGAAAGAAAGTTTTTATACAAATTAATTTCAATGCGTTTTGAAGATATTCTAGGCGTTAATACGCGTTTACTGGTCTTATCTGTAACATTGGTTATTAATGTGACGATAATACTTTTAGTGCCATATAGACGATAATCCGCGAGATCTTCTAATGCCAAATCACGTAGTCCTCAAACGTTACGAAATATAATAATTGTCGATTTACTCGATAGTTGCATATACATGTATGTGTATATTTGTATCAATAATAAGCACTACATTTATCCAGCTAAAAATCAGTAACCATATGCATATATTAGAGCAATTTATTATAACATTAAAAGAAATGCTTGACACATGTGTCAGCAATACTAGTACAAACACGTATAAAGCGAATCAAGTCATGGGGAGATATTTGAAAGATGTGTTTCCGAGTTGTGTCCCCTATGGCATGGGAGGTGAACAGCATAGAACAGTCGGAATACAATAAGGTGGGATATGTAACGACCATTGCTGCTGTATAAATACTTACACTTCTAATGAAGATGCTGCTTTTTGGAAGTTAACTCACAAGAAACAGGGATAATTTCTTTTCCAATTATTTTTAAGAGTATATTTTGCTGTTTACTCATAACTTATTTTAAGTCAGTTTGTTTTTGCTTAAATCGAATGCAAAATTTAATTATCTAGCATAAGAAAACATATATTTAAATCCTATCTAATAAAAACATAATAATTTTCCTTTGTATATTTACATTTTGAATTTTTTGTTAAAGTAATGATTTGATTGCTATTTTATATGACCACGTTAAAAATTAAATAAAGACAACACATCTCATTTTATTTTGATACACGAAGCCTATTACCAAACTATTGCCATTTTCATTTTAAGGTCGCACAGTAGCTGGTCTACAACTTCAAAAAAGGAAAACAGAAAAAAGAGCGGTATAAACCTGTGATAATTATTACAGATAGAACTGTCTCGCCTAAAAGGAAAACAAATCACAATTTTGATAATCTTGAAATGTACTCACGAGCGTGTGTTTACCTGAAAGGCCTTTTTCCTATGTCTGTCCCCTAAGTCGTGGAATAGGCCCCCCCCCCTCCCCTCCCCCCGGTCGTGGAATAGGCCCCCCCCCTCCCCTCCCCCCGGTCGTGGAACAGCCCCCCCCCCCCACCCTACTGACTGGCCGTATGACTGTGAATCTTTTCAGACACGTGTCCGGGGTCTCCTGCAATAAAATAGTTAGCCATTGATATAATGGTAAAATATGCCGCTGCGGTGAATTTCTAAAATGTGAAATCGTGCTTTTCAAGTAAATCCACGAAGAGTACGTAGTTTATAAATTACTATTATCCTGTGACAGGAGCTTGTCTGTAGTTTCTACCTTGTTTTATCATTGCTTAAAAGGCGTTTTTATATAAGAACATCGAGCTGTTTCCTGTACAATATATGTGTGAACAACTTGCGTATTTTCTATATACATGTATGTGAAGGTACGTGCAGAAACGTTTATCACATTTAAAGCTTACCTGATTATATTGTAAATACGCTAACCTGTCTCCTTTGCAGTATTTTCACCTTATCATTGCCATTTAGAAGAGACGATGTATTCTACATATCACCAGAATTGATCTACTTCGGTTCGTGCAGCAGGTAGAACAATTGGCACATATCGCATATGTTTGCGTGTAAAAAGTTTTATGTCCAAAGCGTATATTTAAAAAAGTCCGACAGTGTGTTCGTTGTTTGAGCAGTCAAATGACCTTTTAGCAATTTAGCTGATTGGTGTTGATTTTGTACATTGTCACATAGTCATGACAAAGATGACGCCAAAGTTGTCCGTCATGTTATCTTAATATTTCAGGAAAACTACGGGCAAGAGTTGCCACTTCCATCACAATATTCTATGATACAAACAGAAATCTTAAGATCTATCACTGGTTTCCAGATAACATTCTTTGTCACCGATTGCTCTGGTTAAATAATAAAATGGCTACCATGGCGACAATCTGATCACCTCGGCCTTTATGCTATGCAAGAGACCTCTGACATAATAAGGCGCCATCTTGGATCTACTTTGTGTGTCTTAGTTTTAATACTGGGTATTTAATGTTGACTTTTCAATTTTCCGTAAATCATATAGATTGTATTGATAAAAAAAATCGTTGTTATTGCAAGATATACTCAACTAAATGATATATATATAATTTGTTACTTTCTCGCGAACGGACACTGTTTCATAACTCAGGCGACGCACTTTGGTGTATTCTAGAGCTATGTACGAGGTGTATTTTACGAACCATACGGAAATACCCGAAGTTTTACGATTGCCATGGCGATGATGGCTATTTAGCGGTAAATCAAGATGGAGAAAAGCAACAACGACACAACAGTAAAACATTTTTAATTTCACAATTTGTAAATGGCTTTAGAATTATTTTCTTTGACAAAAGATATGACATTTTGGAGACAGTTAAAGTAATATCAATACAGTGAACCTGTTGAGTTAGAGTGTAAATAAGAAATTTTATTTCAACATGATATACATACAAAAATAGTGAATTTTCGTTGCACTTTGGTAAATAAAAGTAATCAATCATTTATGGATATAACAGAAAGAACGTGAAAATAAGAGCTGATCCCTGTAGCCATCAGAAATATCAAAATGACGTTTGGCACGCTTAGCCACGGATTTTGCTGAAACTTGTTTACCTTATTTATCTCCAGTAAAACACATAGTCTAGTCTCATGACATGCTGCCATAGTAAGTTATCAAGTGTTTTGTGAATATGTTTCTGGCTAAATGGAAGCTATTAACGTAGTTATTTTTGAGAGGGAAAAATCGTATAAGTCAGAAATTTACAAATTCCCTTTTTATTACAGTTATCCTGAAACCCCTGAAAGCAAATAAAATTTAGTCTTCATTTTTAGGATGTAGAGGTAGGAATTGTTCTTATATGTAACACAAAAACCTTAAAACTTATAAATGAAAAAAATACATGTGGTACTCAGGGTAGATCCAGAATATTGGTGGTGGGGTATGAATCTAGATCCACTCAACTTTATCGCAGTAAAGACTGGATATACATACACAATTAGAGACCGTAACTTCGACCTAAGCAGTCAACAGACAAAATGTACTTTGAAAGCCTAGTATTTTTAAGCTTACACGTATGTGTTTTCACAACTCTACCCTTTAACCTCTAGGTGTGTGTGTGCGTGTGTGTGTGTGGGGGGGGGGGGTGCATCCCCCACCCCACCCTCCTGGATCCATCCCTGGTGGCCCTATGGGGACTGTATTCCCCTTTATGTTAACCTTTCATGCTAATTGTTATAACGTATAAGTAACTGCAGTTAACACCACAGTATGTATTCTTTTTATTTATATAGTACACCTGTTGTGGCTTACTTTGACAGAAAACGGATATTTGTTTATTCCTGTCATATATAATTTACCACACAACTGAGTTTAATGTGAGAGACAATTAAATAAAATATAAAGAAATAAATAAAGTCCTTCCATAAATAAATCAGTATTTGTTTATCACCGTACCATATGATTAGTTATTTAACATCAAAGCACAAGACAGTCGAAAAGTAAACAAGAAAATAAGAAAAGGTCCTCTGAAAATTACCAAGAATATTAAAATGTGACCTGCCACTAGACAAAAGCATACATGGTTGGTTTTATTAAAGTAAATTGAAGCAAAGTCCAAAGTATGTCCAGGGAAAACTTGATCAAAACGATCTTTTTTATTTAGCCACTATTGATAACTACTGGTTGAAAGGGTGGACATCAATAATTTGTTCGTGTCAAGATAGTTTGGAGATGGCCTTGGCTCCGATTAGATTATGCCATTATTTCTCCTCTTATGCAGCAAGATGCATTTGTATTTCTCCTAGAGGTAGAACTGTTTTCAAATAATTGGAAAACTAAAATAGCATGATGCGATTCTATCGAATAGCAAAATAATTCTGCCATTTTCCTAGAAATCTGCAAATGAAAAATGATGTGTTTAAATGAAATCGCATGAGAGCACATCCCATTTTAGCAATGTTTAGTTCAGTTACCAAGGAAACCGGCGTTTGAATAGAGCGTATGAATGCAGACGCCATCTTCGGGTAAAGAACACAGACTAAAGACAGAGGAGCAGTGCACCAGTATTTTATCGACTTAACAACAATATTATATGCTGTTACCTTTTTATATGTTGTAAACAGTATCGATCATAATGAATTAATTTGGTTAGATTCATTTGCGGTGTATTACAAACGCTTATGTCGCACGATTGTGTACCTGTAAAGTACAAAGTATTGACCCATTGTGTCATCCAGTTTATATTTTTACTATACATATTTCAAGCACTCAATATCACAGTGCTTTCGGCGCTTTGGTTAATTTTGCCTACTTTCACAACATGTTAATTCTCGAAAAGTTGTAAGTAAAATTTGAGACATGGCGTGGCCAATATTTTCTAATGATGAGAACTAATACCTTTTAATACGTACATGAGGGAAACAAATAGGAAGGTTGTCCGTATTGATGTTTTGCATTTATGGTTACTGAAAATTAGTCTTAGTTAAAGTTCACCACGCTGCCTCTGTAGTCGTCGCGTTCCTTATCCACCGTGGGTTGTTGGTAATAATAAAGGATAACTTAAGTCAACAAGAGACATCAAATTAGAAGATCCGACACGTAATCGTCTGTTTGAACAACTGTTATGAGGACATAGTTTAAGTTTAGACATAAGGCAATTAAGTCTGATTATGAAAGTTCTTCGAAGTATATGACTTGTATCTCTTAAAGTGTGCTATTTTTATGCAATTACCGTGCAGTATAAATAAACCTCTATTCTAAGAAGGGTTGTATTTTCTGTGGCGTTTTTATTAAATGACTGTACAAAGGCAGTGATTGTTACTGGCAATTTGCGTCAGCTTGACCTCTCTCTCTTGAGAATTTCCGGTGGATGAGTGTCGCCAATTATATTCTTCTTGATAGATTACCAGCAATTAGCAAGCCAGAAGTCACGTGCCTTTCAGACCACTTTAAGCTCTGTCATCTTAAAGAAGGAAGCAGATTTAGACAAATGAGATTATAATACTTTAGTTTTGGTAGATATTTAAAGTCTGGGAAAGGTTTAAACTAAAACAGTTTCGTTGTTTTTACCTTTCAATCTCTGTTACCTGAAACAGTAGCAATTTGCCAGACACCAGTCTGAAAGACCAGTCTGCGTGAAAGCGTTGATAGGATTATCGACACCCGAAAGACGGGCTTTCTTCAAACAATGCTGACAAAAAAGTTTTACACAAAGACGGGGGTGGCAGTGTGCATATTAGACACACAACATGATATTTATAAACCTTTTTTCTTAAAAATAAAATATAACTATATATTTTTACTACAGGGAAGTATTTTACAATACGAGAGCACAATTTCCCCAAATCGACTAGGCGTGATGCATCAAGTAAAGAAGTGACTAAAATTTAGTGACTTCACCGTCTATGTATAGAATGGTAGGGCAGTGGCCAATGTATCAGAGTTTAACATAAGCGGTGTGGGGAGTGGGGAGCAAGAGTAGCACATAAGACAGAGTGAGACACACAGTCGAGTGCCTCTGGATTGAAATACACACAATGTCGGCTGATATATATCTACTTTCTACACTGATTCCTGCATTAGTAAGTATTTTTAATTTTCATCAAATGATAATGTTGTGTCGAACTAGTGTCAATGTGATGATATCGTAGTTGTTATTTATATTTATAATTGTTATATTATTATTAGTAGTAGTAGTAGCAGTATAGTTATATTTATAATTAATTGAAACAATAATGAATGTCATTGGTTAAAAAATAAATAGATCGCATTAGTAAACAAGTTATCTGTACTCGTTATGTATGGTACATGTAGTGGTTATTATCAATAGGGGACACATACAGTACGTACATTTGTTTAATTTCAATCATTTTAGACAAAATATACATTCGCTGACTAGAATAAGAGTTAAGATTGTTACAAACTTGAGGATGAGTTTCACTTTATTTTTAGAGGCCTTGTTTACTCAGATTTTAGCAATCAATATATATTCAGCCGTATTAGTGGAAACAAATAAATATTACAGAACTGAGCACATGAAAAAGGAAATAATATTGAAATAAATGTCTATTCTTACTGTTATAACTTTCGAAAAACTAGACAGTATTTTTAACATGCCTTGACATACATGTATGAAGCTTATATTGTCTTATAAGTACGTACATGTATATACATCGTGCATGCATGCAAATACATTACTTCTCCTTCGAAGAAAGCAAATCGCATGGAAGAAACGTTCATGTCTTAAAATAAAGACATGAAATATGCCCACACTTTATACACTTTGTTTTATTGCAATTCAAAATATTTCAATACAAACCATTGTTTTATCTTAAACTTAAAGCTAAGAGAGTTGAAACATTTAGTTGGGCATCACATTTTGATATACATGTACACAACAGTCCTTGCATTGAAGCCTCATTAAAGTTTAACCGACAATTGCCATAGATTTTCTGAAAATAACTAGTCAATAGCATTTATTTGCAATGCCATTTTAGAACTACATCGCCTAGAAATCCTAATGGAATTGAGACTAATGAGCGGGAGATAAACATCAAGACTTGTCTTGTCATGGTTTGTACCGTACAAAAATGTTTGTAAGTTGTAATGTTATGTTGTCAGAAATTTTAAAGGCATCTCGTATTCCTTTGAATTATATAAAATAGACTCCTTACCAACCGTGTTACACAATGATTGGCGATACCATAAATTTCTTATCTTTAGAAATCCATTATAAGCTTTAACCACAATTGGTTTAGCAACTGTTGACCAGCATACATAACATTAATGCTTTTGTTTTTTTTACTTGAAACTGCATTTGCATTTTCTCTAATTTGGCATGTTATTTTTGTTTACTCTAGCTCTGGATCAGTTGTTATCAGGTGCAATGTTCTCTCGACAGCATACTAGCCACGACCTATGGTAGGTATTACAAACTGTATTATAGATGCTCATGTTTTATTTGTTTGTTATTTAACTCCTGTCCTGCTAATACAAGTTATCGTGGCATTTGCAAAAGGCGTAGATCCAGGTCAGATTGAATAACTTTAAGTTTTAGTTACATGTGTATTTCGTAACAAGCAGTATACGTAGATCGTAGTGGCACGTCATCAGAACATGAGGTTTTATGGGTTTGTTGTCCACAGAGAAGGACATTCAAATGACCCTACCACTGGTTCCTGTTTGAATATGACGCAGATTAGTGTCCATCAAAATAAAGTGTCCATCAAAATTATGAGTCTATAAAAAGTTTCTATAAATGTTGTTACGACCGGTGTCGCTATATAAGTTAATTTATAAAGTGGCACGTATACTAAACGACGAAATGGTGTAACAGAAAGAACAAGCTTGTAACAAACTAGTACAATAATGTTTTATTTAAATAAACAATTAAATCTATGGCGTAATAAAACAGTAATAAATAAATCAGACAAAATTTCAGAAAGCAAAGTAAATGTTAGCTTACCGTTTGTCCCTTTAGGAGGTGTCCCTTAATAGTCCAATTAATAATCCAACGTCGGATAATCCTTTAAGAGAGTTATTGGTAGAATGTCCTCTTAGAAAAGCACTGTTGAAATCAATTTAAAGGTCTTAGCACAGTTGAAATAATCCAAAGGTAGAACAATACACGAATGTAAATGATATAATTCCAAATTCAACACTTTAATATTTATATCACTGTAAAATATAGTAAGTCCACGTAAGTTCTAACACAGAAAGATTTAATGTAGAAGCTGCAAGTATTTCCAAACTGTATATCCAAACTGTATGTCCATCCAAACTGTATGTCCATCCAAACTTCCCATTCATCCAAACTTACTTTTATCGGCAAACACGCCCTTATATATTCCCAAAGAATTTCCAGAACATTCACTAACCCAGAACATTCTCGAAAACCAGTTTAAAGTAAACAATTGAACTTTCTAGCATGATCCTTTTCTTCTAGCAGTTACGCGAATGCTGCGTCATCAAAACCACAACGGTAAACAACCCTTAACCTGACTAGCGTAACCTTTAACGCTGGTGTACTACTGTACATAACAATGTCGGTCAAAAGCACATCAGTGCTTATGTTTTCTTGTTGTGTATATATATGTCGACTCAAAATAAAAGTTATTTATTTATTTATTTATGTTGGAAACAAGTTTTGATACCAGAGTCATGTACATGTTCTAATTAGGTTGATATATTTAAATCTCAGTTTCAGTTTTTTGTATCACTGTTTCAGATCTGCACGGACTGCCGGAGAAGGGTAAGTCTGACCTCACTTCGCCATGATGTTTATAGCTAGATACAAATAGGTTCGAGTCCCGGACGGAGAGGGATCTTTCATGTGGTGAGGTTTTCCAACTTACCTATAGTGCGCCTGTGGTTTAAACCAGACATAAATCTAGCAGGACGTGGCCAGTAGAATCATAATTGTGTCGGTGCGTAATAACCAAAAACAACAACAAAACAAAAAACGATTAAGTAGTAACGCGCATTAACC
Source organism: Sinonovacula constricta (assembly GCA_007844125.1). NCBI lineage: Eukaryota > Metazoa > Mollusca > Bivalvia > Cardiida > Solecurtidae > Sinonovacula > Sinonovacula constricta. Next base: position 58,819,906 of record CM017556.1, read on the forward strand.
CTCTTCACTCGAGTTGCATTTAACTGTGCAACAGTAATCATTGCTTCTCGAAGAACACGTGACCATAATGGAGATCATGCATGCGTATATTTACACCGGTTACAATGTAAACTGTTCCGAACGATTTGAATGTTATGTAATCAATTTTTTATTATCATTATTAACATTAATATTCCACATATTTAATCACTAAGAAAAAGCTACAGAAGTATGAAGAATCTTTATAAACGCGAGTAGAAATGTAATTAATACGTTTAATCACATATCTCATTAACACGTTAGAACACATATCTTTCATTAACACGTTTGATCACATATCTCTCATTAACACGTTAGAACACATATATCTCATTAACACGTTAGAACACATACCTCTCATTAACACGTTTAATCACATATCTCTCATTAACACGTTAGAACACATATCTCTCATTAACACGTTAGAACACATATATCTCATTAACACGTTAGAACACATATCTCTCATTAACACGTTAGAACACATATCTCTCATTAACACGTTTAATCACATATCTCTCATTAACACGTTAGAACACATATCTCTCATTAACACGTTTAATCTCATATCTCTCATCAACAAGTTAGAACACGTATCTCTCATTAACACGTTAGAACACATATCTTTCATTAACACGGTAGAACACATACCTTTCCTTAACACGTAAGAACACACATATCTATCATAACACCCCCAAAAAACGATGGTACCGTTCTCTCTCATAACAAAGTTAGTACATATTAACACAAACTCACGACAGCACATGCATTTGACGGGCAATGTGAAGAGGAAAGTGTCAAATATCTTTCGAGGTCAACCAGTTTTAAGATTGTCATCATTGTCAGTAGCGTTTCAGTCATGATAACCCTCAGACACATTCGTGCTCTTAACTGGGTTTAAATGGTTTGTAATTAAAAAATAGTACTGAAAAGTTTTATATAAAGTATGTACTCTTTACTTTTGATGTAAAATCATTCACTTAGAACCATTGTGTAGAAAGGCAATAGTCTGGTGTCAATTCAGTTTGAATTAAAATTTCAAATTAAAGTGCGATTTAAGCGTAATGTTTAAATTTTATACAAAATAATAAATAAAACATTTATTTAAAAAAAATATTTATTATTTCAGAAATTGTAGAAGGCAAGGATGGCAGCAGTAAGTACAATATTTACACAGAGCTTAAAAATGTAACTTTTAAATATTTTTCATTGTTTTCAATTTGTTGTCTTTTTTCGCCTCAACAAAAACTATTTGCTGTCATAATACACAAAATTCAATTCATAAAACTAATCGAACTATATTGTCTGTAGAATAGTGGATCGTATTGCTGACATTTTTATCCCGATCTTCAACGACCTCACTAATGATTTTGTTACAACTAAAGAGGTAGATAAGCACTTCAAACCAGCCTCGCTGCTGGCTTAACTCTTAGTCCGGCAGCTGGATATGGTTACCGCGCACGACCCCCACCCATACCCCAATCTCCTAGACTTTTTTCATGGGTACCAAAATGCTCGTTAGGGATCTGGAAATAAAATCTCTAATGTATTCAAAAATAAACTAATTCTGGCTGTATGAAAACTAATGGTTTCCATGACTACCATCATGAAATTTTGATAGGGGGGTATATTTTGAAAAACTGATTTCTTCTCTAAAAATGGTGATAGAAGTATACAACTGGTACTCAGTTTAAGGTTATTGAATGGCCATTATTGTCATGTGTCAAGTATGCAAATAAGCCTTATGAATATTCATAAATTTTAAAAAGAATCTAAAAATAGACTTTATTTTTGAAATTTTGATTAGATTCTTTTCATTTAAAAACAATTTTCAGACAAACTCAACAGTTTTTAAAAATATATACTTACCACTACTTGTCTAACTGATGGTTAATTTGCGGCCAATAGCGTATCTCATTATGGTACTTAGTGAACATGTAAAAACAGTTTTATGAGTCAAAGCCACGTTCTATAATAATCCTATTTATGTGATGATGAATTGCCGTTCACTGCCTTGTTGAATGTAGAGGGACTTTACCACGCCACGGGGCAAGGAAGTGGCATATTGTTATGGAAATGTTTTCTGTCTGTCATTAGACTTATGGAACACGTTATACCACAAGGGCCAAAGGTACTACCTGCGGGAAATGGATATGATAATCTCTGAAGAGGTGCTTTACAATTGGTACACGTGAGTGTCAACATGATATAAAAACCGAAACGTTTTGCTGGATTTTACCCATTTACAACGTTAGTGATATAATGAGAAAATGTTGATATGAAACGGATATAACGCTCTCAAAACTCGGACTCTGCAAGTCAAGATCAACTTTATGTATTCAGGTGGCCTCTAGTAAGGGTTTTTATTGCGGTTATCGAATCGAAATACTTCCTAAAATAAAAGGAACAAAAGTATAACTACAATTCCGTAACCTTGATAATTTATTGGTGATTTTAGTTGCCTTTAGGGTATTGTAAGCAGCATTTATATCAATATATTTATATATCGGTATTGACAAATAGCAACATGAAATATAACTTCATCCTATGTCCACACGTATCATTTTCATGATTTTTTGCGTGTTCAGGGAAGATCGGTCTGCCCGACAGAAGAGAGGTGCAGAGATCCGTGATACAATGCTATGGACATCTAATACTGTGCCTTACAGAATCGATCCGAATTTCAGTAAGTGACTTTTTACTACTCATTTAGTATAGATTGAATTATGTCAGATTAATTAAAAAAATGTTTATATTGCTCGTACAGTAATTGATGGTTGGAAATCAAGTTGAAATGTGATCGTTTCTTGAAGGTTAAGCTTGGTCTGAGGGTAAAAGATCTCCTAAATATACATATATTCGCCAAATATTATTTTACGTTTTATGTGCAACGTACAATTTATTATCTGCTTATTCCAAGAGAACGAAATCCGTATTAGAAAGAAATACCCGATATCTGCCTGTGTGTGTGCGCGTGCGATGTGTGCCTGTGTGTGTGCGCGTGTGTGTCTTTACATATGTGTATAAACACGCATATATATCTGAGGGGACAGCATTACGCTTGACACGTTGCTGTCAGTATAATGGACCGACCGGTTTCAGTCCCTGGCGCCTCATAAGTGCCTCTGTGCTTTAATAATAGAAATGTCGCTGCACAGTATCGACAAAAGGCCTGCAAATCCCAATCCCACAGTCATTGATATTAAAGCAGTAGAATCCATAATACACTTTAGCCATCCAGTTGTGGAGGTCGTCGGTAATCTATCGAATAATAATTTAGTCAATTTATCGTCGTTTTTTTATATGTATACGATATAAAAGTCTATCACACAGGATTTGTATAGTCCTGAATGTACAGATATGGAGAAAACATGTTTCAGACATAATAGGACTGAAGTACTCTTGGTGTGACGAATAAAATAGATATACTACATTCTTTCATACTTGCCAGAAATAATATTTATTTGATGGTTTCATATTTAACGGTGTTTGAAATAAATGCAAGTGCTGAAAACCAACGATCAAATTCAACTTGGATATTGGAAATCCCATATACTAGCTTTGAGTTGTGTTTTTTAAGACTAACAACATTTCTTTCTGCCATTCAATAAGTAAAATAGGATCACATGACCTGGGGTATTGATGAGCTGCAAACAACGCATAACTGTACGGAAGTTTGGATGGGACTATTAGGATCACCGAGGTGTAATTTAATGTGGAAGAAACTATTAAGTACAGACGTCAGTCCATTACAAGAAATCAATTCCTAACTTCAGGTGCGGAGCAGAGGGTGCTAATCCTAGAGTCAATCGAGCACTGGACGCTAGCAACCTGTATCCGGTTTGTGCCGGTCCCTGACAATAACTACACAGTCCTGGTATTCCAGTATATACCTCAGTAAGAGTCTTTATGTTTATATTTATCTGTTATATTTTCTTTTGACATCATAACAGGTCGCCCAAAGTGTTCTGAGCAACCCCATATATTACCTTCAGTCCACACCTGTGTCTTGTCTAATAATGACCAATTTACGTGCGAAGATTTTTCTGCTCACTCGACGTGCGTCATGTAGAAGTCTTTCTTAATGACCACACTTGTCTTTGTGTGACATCTTTATTCTACAGCAAGTCCGAAATAACATACTCTATTTAGACAAAAATAACAGTACTGCATTAGGTATAATACACAAACAATAAATAATAAATAACAATCATTGATTTCATGATGATACTTGTTTCAAGGTCACACACTGCATACTTACCTGATCTGAGAGACCGACCACATCACTATCTGCTCTTATTGTACCTTGATTGGCTTCTACCGTTTTCTTTGATTTTGCAAGCCGTTCAGCGTAAGATATTCATAAAAGTCAAACATTGCTCAGTTTTCCTTATTTCCTTATTTCATCTCGTTCTGCCTCATATGTCTTTTAAATTCAAGCCTTGTGCAGTTTTCTTTTATTTGCCTTTTGTTCTGCCTAGCTTAAGTCAAGTCTTCGTATCAATGGATGTCATCCAATAAAAAGTAAGACTGGTTGGGATCTCAAATACTGTTCATTTCAACGAAGATATTTTTACAATGATGTGGCGTAATTATTTGCCATACCAAATATAGTGTCAAATGAAGATGCGTCATCACGTATGATGTCTTGTTACCCGCCATACTCGTACATGTAGATGGCTAACAGTGCATGGGGCGAAGAGTATGTTCAAATAAAGAAGTATAAAGAAAGCTCTGGAAGGGAAATGTTTAAACATTGCAAAAGGTGTGTGAGAGCCATGTTCTATCTCAACAGCTGCTATTAAATGTTGTTCAACTTCAGCATCGTCAAGGCCATAAAAAGCAGCATCGTCAAGGCCATAAAAAGAAAGGATTAGATGAAAACTGACTATGATAATGATGATTTGCCTACGACAATTTATAAGTATTGATTTCGGAATACATCATGCAGTTAACTAGGGGTACATATCCAAAATGTTGTATTGAAACACTGAAGATCTGTGGTACAAAAAAGGACAACATCTTCTTGCCAGTGATACTTTCACGACAACGTCCTCTCATGTCAATTTGACACTCAATACTGATGAGAAGTTTGGTAGCACCCAATCTATTCAATGGATACGGATAAATTTTGATAAAATTGTTCCACGAAGTCCGTTTGGAAGTACAGAAGCAAAGCAGCCGTGTTTAGTCGACAATGATGTATCCAGGACATTTTCATAGACCACAGTTGTTCTATGTTTACGTTTAAGTAGCAAATGTTGCGTCTTACTTGTTATTTTAACATGTTCTCTTAACTATTTTAACATGTCAAACAAACCTGCACTTGTAGCACCAGTGAAGAATTTATGAAAGAAATAATATTCATGGCATCAATGGTAACTTGTGGACGGATGCAATCCGCACTAATTTGAATTGTTTCCTAGTTTACGACTTTTGTTGCTGTTGTTTTCTCAATGCAGAAGATAACCGCCCCTTTACTGATAGACATACGAATGCTGTGGTTCTGGTTTCCTGACATCCGACCTTCATCCAGAATATAGTTTTAGATGTTAACCGACATTGCGATTTTTCTCATCTAAATTAATTTCTGGTGGCTCTGTCGCTTCGTCATGTCGCTTGTCTCTCGGTATTTCAGTCTCTTAATTAACACAATCATGATAGATTTATGACTTTAACAATGAATGTAAAGTTGTTGTTTTTCGTAAGGCGCGATCGAAAATGTTATTTTTTTATGACCTAAGTAAGTGAGGTAAATTTGAATTAGAAAACATTTAAGTATTTGTAGAACTTGACCGTTTACAGTTTTTCTCCAGAAAGTTTTGTCAATCCAAATGATCAATACACTCCAATGGGATTTAGTAATAAAGTGTTACATGTATATTGTTTTCTTTTAGTAGTTATAAGAAACTAGCTACAAAGTGTTCCAAATTACGCATTCAGTTGGCCACAAATTAGTTTTCCAAAATGTAAACAGCATACATGTATTCAGTCAGAGTGCGAAATACCAGATGGGGTCCGTGAGAGAGGGAAGTAAACTGCCTTTTCATGATTCGGAAACAAACTTTTGAATACCGGCGTGGAAAGTGCACTTCTTGATTGGGTGTTGTGTGTGCGTGTGTGGTGGAGGGGGTGGGGAGGTGGCGGTCCTCTATGGTAGGTTATATTCTAACTCATCCTGGTTTGACTTTGTGAAAAAGCCAGAAAACTAATATGGTCCGGGACGCTTTGTACAAGTTGTACAAGGAATATTGCCCATTCCGTGACTTGATGCTGTTCTAGTGTCGACTACGATCTAACATCAATTATGATTACAATGCATGTTCACATTTAAGCGCATTGAATGTTTGATTTGCTCCTTCCTGCTTTGCACCACTTTAATCTAATTATTCTCTTCGACTCATTACATTGCGCAAAGTTAAACTGAACTGACGATTTAACTCACGTATTTCACAGCTATCATTTACCCAAAGAAGCTAGTCACATCTGTTATGAAAAAAGGCATTTATATTGTCTTTTACATGACGTTAATTGTGTTCAGAAGACCAAGACTTCATACTTAAATACTTGGCGACTGGATGTCTTAATAAAGTTTTTTATGTATATGAAGCATATCTATATCGACTATTTATTGTTTCGTTGGCTTAAGCGATCCTGAGCGAAAAATATCCTGCAGTTCCTTCGTTGGCATGGTGCAGGGACCACAACATATCACTCTCACAGACCGGTGTGTGGTAAGTTTGTGTTTGTTTTTTCAAAGCCATTTGTGTTATTGTATAAATCTTATCATTGATCAAATTTCAGATTATCTAACAGTAATGTAAATTGTTCCATGTTACAATGAAGATGAAGTTACAAAAGAAACATCTGGTTTTACAGTTGTGTACGCCCAAATCAGTTGAGAGATCTTTGGCTAGGATCTACACTACTTGCTGTTCACCTCTTGCAACTCATTTGCATGGACATTTAAATAGATATCACACTAGTTAGAGTAATTGATAAATGATGGTCAGTATAGATACAATCTACCGATCTTCCAATAAGAATCAAACTTACCAGACTTAAACACCCTAAACATGACATTGACTTTAATACCATCAACATGTCACTGGCTTTAATACCCTAAACATGACATTGACTTTAATACCCTCAACATAACATTGACTTTAATACCCTCATATTACATTGACTTTAATACCATCATATGACATTGACTTTAATACCCTCATATGACATTGACTTTAATACCATCATATGACATTGACTTTAATACCCTCAACATGACATTGACTTTAATACCCTCAACATGACATTGACTTTAATACCCTCATATTACATTGACTTTAATACCCTCATATGACATTGACTTTAATACCCTCAAAATGACATTGACTCTAATGCCCTCATATGACATTGGCTTTAATACCCTCAACATAACATTGACTTTAAGACCCTCAACATGACATTGACTTTAATACCCTCAACATGACATTGGCTTTAATACCCTCAACATGACATTGGCTTTAATACCCTCAACATAACATTGACTTTAATACCCTCAACATGACATTGGCTTTAATACCCTCAACAGGATATTGGCTTTAATACCCTCAACATGACATTGACTTTAATACCCTCAACATGACATTGGCTTTAATACCCTCAACATGACATTGGCTTTAATACCCTCATATGACATTGACTTAAATACCGTCAACATGACAGTGACTTTAATACCTTCAACATGACATTGACTTTAATACCCTCAACATGACATTGACTTTAATACCCTCAACATGACATTGGCTTTAATACCCTCAACATGACAGTGTCTTTAATACCCTCATATGACATTGACTTAAATACCCCCAACATGACATTGACTTTAATACCCTCAACATGACATTGACTTTAATACCCTCAACATGACATTGGCTTTAATACCCTCAACATGACATTGGCTTTAATACCCTCAACATGACATTGGCTTTAATACCCTCAACATGACATTGACTTTAATACCCTCAACATAACATTGGCTTTAATACCCTAAACATGACATTGGCTTTAATACCCTAAACATGACATTGACTTTAATACCCTCAACATGTCATTGGCTTTAATACCCTCAACATGACATTGGCTTTAATACCCTCAACATGACATTGGCTTTAATACCCTGAACATAACATTGACTTTAATACCCTCAACATGACATTGACTTTAATACCCTCAACATGACATTGGCTTTAATACCCTCAACATGACATTGACTTTAATACCCTCAACATGACATTGGCTTTAATACCCTCAACATGACATTGGCTTTAATACCCTCAACATGACATTGGCTTTAATATCCTCAACACGACATTGGCTTTAATACCCTCATATGACATTGACTTAAATACCCTCAACATGACATTGACTTTAATACCCTCAACATGACATTGACTTTAATACCCTCAACATGACATTGGCTTGAATACCCTCATATGACATTGACTTAAATACCCTCAACATGACATTGGCTTTAATACCCTCAACATGACATTGACTTTAATACTCTCAACATGACATTGGCTTTAATACCCTCAACATGACATTGACTTTAATACCCTAAACATGACATTGACTTTAATACCCTCAACATGTCATTGGCTTTAATACCCTCAACATGACATTGGCTTTAATACCCTAAACATGACAGTGACTTTAATACCCTCAACATGACAGTGACTTTAATACCCTCAACATGACATTGGCTTTAATACCCTCAACATGACATTGGCTTTAATACCCTCAACATGACATTGGCTTTAATACCCTCAACATGACATTGGCTTTAATACCCTCATATGACATTGACTTAAATACCCTCAACATGACATTGGCTTTAATACCCTCAACATGACATTGACTTTAATACCCTCAACATGACATTGACTTTAATACCCTCACAGGACATTGGCTTTAATACCCTCAACATGACATTGGCTTTAATACCCTCATATGACATTGACTTTAATACCCTCAGCATGACATTGGCTTTAATACCATCAACATGACATTGACTTTAATACCCTCAACATGACATTGGCTTTAATACCCTCATATGACATTGACTTAAATACCCTCAACATGACATTGACTTTAATACCCTCAACATAACATTGGCTTTTATACCCTCAACATGACATTGACTTTAATACCCTCAACATGACATTGACTTTAATACCCTCAACATGACATTGACTTTAATACCCTCAACATGACATTGGCTTTAATACCCTCAACATGACATTGGCTTTAATACCCTCAACATGACATTGACTTTAATACCCTCAACATAACATTGGCTTTAATACCTTCAACATGACATTGGCTTTAATACCCTAAACATGACATTGACTTTAATACTCTCAACATGACATTGGCTTTAATACCCTCAACATGACATTGGCTTTAATACCCTCAACATGACATTGGCTTTAATACCCTCAACATGACATTGGCTTTAATACCCTGAACATAACATTGACTTTAATACCCTCAACATGACATTGACTTTAATACCCTCAACATGACATTGGCTTTAATACCCTCAACATGACAATGACTTTAATACCCTCAACATGACATTGGTTTTAATACCCTCAACATGACATTGGCTTTAATACCCTCAACATGACATTGGCTTTAATACCCTCAACATGACATTGGCTTTAATACCCTCAACATGACATTGGCTTTAATACCCTCATATGACATTGACTTAAATACCCTCAACATGACATTGGCTTTAATACCCTCAACATGACATTGACTTTAATACCCTCAACATGACATTGACTTTAATACCCTCAACATGACATTGGCTTTAATACCTTCAACATGACATTGGCTTTAATTCCCTCATATGACATTGACTTTAATACCCTCAGCAGGACATTGGCTTTAATACCATCAACATGACATTGACTTTAATACCCTCAACATGACATTGGCTTTAATACCCTCATATGACATTGACTTAAATACCCTCAACATGACATTGACTTTAATACCCTCAACATAACATTGGCTTTTATACCCTCAACATGACATTGACTTTAATACCCTCAACATGACATTGACTTTAATACCCTCAACATGACATTGACTTTAATACCCTCAACATGACATTGGCTTTAATACCCTCAACATGACATTGACTTTAATACCCTCAACATGACATTGGCTTTAATACCCTCAACATGACATTGACTTTAATACCCTCAACATAACATTGGCTTTAATACCCTAAACATGACATTGGCTTTAATACCCTAAACATGACATTGACTTTAATACTCTCAACATGACATTGGCTTTAATACCCTCAACATGACATTGGCTTTAATACCCTCAAAATGACATTGGCTTTAATACCCTGAACATAACATTGACTTTAATACCCACAACATGACATTGACTTTAATACCCCCAACATGACATTGGCTTTAATACCCTCAACATAACATTGGCTTTAATACCCTCAACATAACATTGGCTTTAATACCCTCAAAATAACAGTGACTTTAATACCCTCAACATGACATTGTCTTTAATACCTTCAACATGACATTGACTTTAATACCCTCAACATGACATTGGCTTTAATACCCTCAACATGACAATGACTTTAATACCCTCAACATGACATTGGTTTTAATACCCTCAACATGACATTGGCTTTAATACCCTCAACATGACATTGGCTTTAATACCCTCAACATGACATTGGCTTTAATACCCTCAACATGACATTGGCTTTAATACCCTCATATGACATTGACTTAAATACCCTCAACATGACATTGGCTTTAATACCCTCAACATGACATTGACTTTAATACCCTCAACATGACATTGACTTTAATACCCTCAACATGACATTGGCTTTAATACCTTCAACATGACATTGGCTTTAATTCCCTCATATGACATTGACTTTAATACCCTCAGCAGGACATTGGCTTTAATACCATCAACATGACATTGACTTTAATACCCTCAACATGACATTGGCTTTAATACCCTCATATGACATTGACTTAAATACCCTCAACATGACATTGACTTTAATACCCTCAACATAACATTGGCTTTTATACCCTCAACATGACATTGACTTTAATACCCTCAACATGACATTGACTTTAATACCCTCAACATGACATTGACTTTAATACCCTCAACATGACATTGGCTTTAATACCCTCAACATGACATTGACTTTAATACCCTCAACATGACATTGGCTTTAATACCCTCAACATGACATTGACTTTAACACCCTCAACATAACATTGGCTTTAATACCCTAAACATGACATTGGCTTTAATACCCTAAACATGACATTGACTTTAATACTCTCAACATGACATTGGCTTTAATACCCTCAACATGACATTGGCTTTAATACCCTCAAAATGACATTGGCTTTAATACCCTGAACATAACATTGACTTTAATACCCACAACATGACATTGACTTTAATACCCCCAACATGACATTGGCTTTAATACCCTCAACATAACATTGGCTTTAATACCCTCAACATAACAGTGACTTTAATACCCTCAACATGACATTGGCTTTAATACCCTCAACATGACATTGACTTTAATACCCTCAACATAACAGTGACTTTAATACCCTCAACATGACATTGGCTTTAATACCCTCAACATAACACTGACTTTAATACCCTCAACATAACACTGACTTTAAAACCATCAACATGTCATTGACTTTAATACCCTCATATGACATTGACTTTAATACCCTCAACATGACATTGACTTTAATACCCTCAACATGACATTGACTTTAATACTCTCAACATGACATTGGCTTTAATACCCTCAACATAACAGTGACTTTAATACCCTCAACATGACATTGGCTTTAATACCCTCAACATAACATTGGCTTTAATACCCTCAAAATAACAGTGACTTTAATACCCTCAACATGACATTGTCTTTAATACCTTCAACATGACATTGACTTTAATACCCTCAACATTACATTGACTTTAATACCCTCAACATGACATTGACTTTAATACCTTCAACGTGTCATTGACTTTAATACCCTCAACATGACATTGACTTTAAGACCCTCAATATAACATTGACTTTAATACCCTCAACATGACATTGACTTTAATACCCTCAACATAACATTGACTTTAATACCCTCAACATGACATTGACTTTAATACCCTCAACATAACATTGACTTTAATACCCTCAACATGACATTGACTTTAATACCCTCAACATAACATTGACTTTAATACCCTCAACATGACATTGACTTTAATACCCTCAACATGACAGAAACTTTAATACCTTCAACGTGTCATTGACTTTAATACCCTCAACATAACATTGGCTTTAATACCCTCAACATAACAGTGACTTTAATACCCTCAACATGACATTGTCTTTAATACCTTCAACATGACATTGACTTTAATACCCTCAACATGACATTGTCTTTAATACCCTCAACATGACATTGACTTTAATACCCTCAACATGACATTGACTTTAATACCCTCAACATGACATTGACTTTAATACCCTCAACATGACATTGACTTTAACACCCTCAACATAACATTGGCTTTAATACCCTCAACATGACATTGACTTTAATACCCTCAACATAACATTGACTTTAATACCCTCAACATAACATTGACTTTAATACCCTCAAAATGACATTGACTTTAATACCCTCAACATGACATTGACTTTAATACCCTCACCATGACATTGACTTTAATACCCTCAACATGACATTGACTTTAATACCCTCAACATAACATTGACTTTAATACCCTCGACATAACAGTGACTTTAATACCCTCAACATAACATTGACTTTAATACCCTCAACATAACAGTGACTTTAATACCCTCAACATAACATTGACTTTAATACCCTCAACATAACAGTGACTTTAATACCCTCACCATGACATTGACTTTAATACCCTCAACATGACATTGACTTTAATACCCTCAACATAACATTGACTTTAATACCCTCAACATAACAGTGACTTTAATACCCTCAACATAACAGTGACTTTAATACCCTCAACATAACATTGACTTTAATACCCTCAACATAACAGTGACTTTAATACCCTCAACATAACAGTGACTTTGATAGTTGTATTTGTCTATTGAATGCTCTACAAACCTTCAAGTGTTTGTAATATGAGGGCATTTCTTAGTTCTGAAAAGAATATGAAATGTGTGCATGACACACTAAAATAGGACAGGCGATACCACTGACGAATAGACAGTGCGACTTCTATTTCCCGCCCTTCGGGGAGGGGATATAAGCGAATAAATCACAATTGTCCCTGTATGATCCTTTAAGAAACATACTAAGTCCCAAGGCTAATCTGGATCATCCCTTTGTGCTTGTTTATATATTCTAGTTTTGATAATTATTGAATGAACTCTTAACAGACCTAGCACGATATAACCATCATCTGGCAAACGTTGTAGATTTAAGTCAGCCAGCTGCCTCTGTGAATCTTTGTGAGGTCTTTTTATGGATGTAAGAACATAACTATAATAATAATAATAATAATAATAATAATAATAATAATAATAATAATAATAATAATAATAATAATTATAATAATGCTCATTCTAACTAATGTCCTTCTTATTCAAATGTATTATCTAGCATTGCCTATTGCTACACATGTTTTATTTCTTGTCAATGTTTTTAGTAATAACTTTATATTTTGTTAGGTGCATTTAGCACTCTTGTGATAAAGGCACCTTAATATATTATGATAATAATAATAATAAAAATATAAAAATAATAATAATAATAATAATAATAATAACAATAATGATGATGACAAAGATGATGATAATAAAAATAATAATAATAATACTAATAATAAAAATAATAATAACAATAACAATAATAATAATAATAATAATAATAATAATAATAATTATAATAATAATAATAATAATAGTATAATATATCATTAAAAGGAATAAAAGTCATGCTCTTTTCGCCTTTTCTATCACTTGCTGGTGGTTTAGTGTATTTTACTTATTTCACTTTGCATCAAGGAGGCACACATTTTCAATACAACGACTCTGATTTTTTCAGGTAAGATATTTCTTTCGTTGACGACATAATTTGATGTAAGGCAGATGGTGATGTGAGGTATGTGGTGATGTGAGGTATATGGTGATGTGAGGTATATGGTGATGTGAAGTATGTGGTGATGTGAGGTATGTGGTGATTAAGATATATGTTGACGTGGGGTATGTGGTGATGTGGTGATGTGAGGTATGTGGTGATGTAAGGTATGTGGTGATGTAAGGTATGTGGTGATGTAAGGTATGTGGTGACGTGGGGTATGTGGTGATGTGGAGTATGGGGTGATGTGGGGTGAGTGGTGATGTAAGGCATGTGGTGATGTGGAGTACGGGGTGATGTATGGTATGTGGTGATGTGGGGTATATGGTGATGTGGAGTATGTAGTGATGTGAGGTATGTTGTGATGTGAGGTATGTGGTGATGAAAGGTATGTGGTGATGTTAGTTATGTGCTGATGTGGGGTATGTAATGTTGTAAGGTATGTGGTGATGTGGGGTATGTGGTGATGTGGAGTATGTGGTGATGTGGGGTATGTTGTGATGTGTGGTATGTGGTGATGTAAGGTATATAGTGATGTAAGGTATGTGGTGATGTAAGGTATTTGGTGATGTGGGGTTTGTGGTGATGTGGGGTATGTGGTGATGTGGGGTACGTGGTGATGTAAAGCATGTGGTTATGTGAGGTAGTGGTGGGTGATGTAGGCATGTGGTGATGTCGGGCGGGGGTATTTGTCATGTAAGCAATGTGGTGATGTAAGGTAAAAGGTGATTGTGGAATGTGGTGATGAAAGTATGTGGTTATGTGTTGAATGTGGTTATGTCAGGCATGTGGTATTGTCAGGTATGTGATAATGTGTCACTATGTGGTGATGTGAGGTATGTGGTGATGTGACAATGTGGTGATGTGGGGTATGTGGTGATCTAAGGTCTGTGGTGATGTGGGTATGTGGTGATATATGGTATGTGTTGATGTGGGAATGTGTTGATATATGGTATGTGTTGATGTGGGTATGTGGTGATATATGGTATGTGTTGATGTGGGTATGTGTTGATATATGGTATGTGGTGATGTGGGTATGTGTTGATATATGGTATGTGTTGATGTGGGTATGTGTTGATATATGGTATGTGGTGATGTGGGTATGTGGTGATATATGGTATGTGTTGATGTGGGTATGTGGTGATATATGGTATGTGGTGATGTGGGTATGTGGTGATATGTGGTATGTGTTGATGTGGGTATGTGTTGATATATGGTATGTGGTGATGTGGGTATGTGGTGAAATATGGTATGTGGTGATATGGGGGTATTTGATTATGTAAGGTATGTAGTGATATGGGGTATGTGGTGATGTTAAGTATGTGGTGATGTGGGGTATATTGTGATGTGGGGTATTTAATGATGTGGAGTACGTGGTGATGTGAGGTTTGTGGTGATGTAAGGTATGTGGTGATCTGAGGTATGTAGTGATGTGGAGTACGTGGTGATGTAAGGTATGTGGTGATGTAAGGTATTTGGTGATGTAAGGTTTGTGGTTATGTGGGGTATGTGGTGATGTGAGGTTTGTGGTTATGTGGGGTATGTGGTGATGTAAGGTTTGTGGTTATGTGGGGTATGTGGTGATGTAAGGTTTGTGGTTATGTGGGGTATTTGGTGATGTAAGGTATGTGGTGATGTGGAGTATGTGATGATGTAGAGTACGTGGTGATGTGGAGTACATGGTGATGCAAGGTATATGGTAATGTAAGGTATGTGGTGACGTGGATTACGTGGTGATGTGGGGTATGTGGTGATGTGGGGTATGTGGTGATGTAAGGTATATGGTGATGCAAGGTATGTGGTGATAAAAGGCATGTGGAGATGTCGGGTATGTGTAGATTAAGGTATGTGGTAATTTAACGTATGTGGTGATGTGTTGTATGTGGTGATGTGGGCATACGTGGTGATGTAAAGTATGTGGTGATGGCAGGCATATGGTTATGTGAGGTAGTGGTGGGTTATGTGGGCATGTGGTGATGTGGGGCGGAGGGTATTTGTCATGTAAGCAATGTGGTGATGTAAGGTATGTGGTGATTGTGGAATGTGGTGATGAAAGTATGTGGTTATGTGTTGTATGTGGTTATGTCAGGCATGTGGTATTGTCAGGTATGTGATAATGTGTCACTATGTGGTGATGTAAGGTATGTGTTTATGTGTGGTATGTGTTGATGTGACTATGTGGTGATGTGAAAATGTGGATATGTGGGGGTATGTGGTGATGTAAGGTATGTGGTTATGTGGGGGTATGTGGTGACATATGAAATGTGGTGATGTCGGTATGTGGTGATGTAAAGTAGATCTATGTGGGGTACGTGGTGATGTAAATGAAGAAAATATATATATATATATATATATATATATATATATATATATATATATATATATATATATATATATATATATATATATATATATATATATATATATATATTTCAGCCTTTTCTAACTGGGTAGAAATTAATAGGAGAAGCGGAATATAAAGTAAACAATATAGAACTGATGCTGTTCAAATTTGTTTATTAATAATAACTGTAACATTATTTAAATACATAAAAAGCAAGCAAATATACAAACAAGCATAATTCTATATTTTGAATCGAATATTCATAGTCATTGATGAAGAAGAAATAATTGATTATGGTATAACTCATTATTCACATTATGGGCACATATAAGAACTCTTGACTCATATAATATGCATATGTTTTAACTCATGATCAACTGGTGATTCATCAATTAAGATCTTTAAAACATTGACAACCCATGAATTATATTTTGGGATCGTTCAAACATGTTACAAGCAATGATTCGTATTTTGAAAACTTTTAAACATGAAACAACACATGATCATATTGTACATATATACATGGTACAACACATGATCATATTGTACATGTATGCATGGTACAACATATGATCATATTGTACATATATGCATGGTACAACATATGATCATATTGTACATATATGCATGGTACAACATATGATCATATTGTACATATATGCATGGTACAACATATGATCATATTGTACATTTATGCATAGTACAACATATGATCATAAAACACTCCTTCCTATGTCATTGCGGTGAAAGGAAACAGTTCTACTTTCCAAAACGGTTCTAGTGAAATCATAGTTATAATAGGCCGTGTAAATACAAGTGACATTTAAAGATATGTTGTAGCAAGTAACTGTATGATACATAATACAAAGGTAACCAACGAATGTCACCCACTTACCTGTTGATTAATTACACTTAACTCTGTCATAGATTCATGATACACTAGACCACGTGACTTAATATAACGTCAGTTTTTAAGTTGTTAAGAAAGTCAAAAATTACAGTTTCAAATCATCTTCACACAAAGCTTGCAAAATGTAAGTCGGATAAAAATAAATTATTAACTTTGTTAAATTTGTTAAACTAAATGATATCAGTTAATAACTCGTTTTATTTGTTGAATCTACGTTTACGTTTTAGATATACTGTGTTGTTGTTAACATTTGCGCCTTTATCTACCTTCCGTCAAAGGTACCGAAAATAATGGCATAATCATTGCTAAATTATTCAAGAAATTGCAAGCTTACAGACCAAAACAAAATATCGTTTACTTAAACACCAAAGGTACAAAATACACAAAACTTCAAAACATAAAAAAACAAAACATTTTTCTCCCTCGTAACGCCAAGTATCTCGACATTCGTGGCCGTGGTCCTGTTTTCGAAGTTTATGTGAGAGTAATGAACAATAACTCTGCGTTGGAAGAGGTGTCTACACTATCCATCTTTGGTGCATCCCACTTACTATGGTACACGAAAATTGTACCTTAAGGTATAAGTTCAGTTTACTGTTTTATGAATTTCCTGGTTGTCATAATTATCGGATGCCTGTAGAACTCTGAACCGGAGTCTAGTAAGATGGTCGGGCGACAGTAGCGGCGAGCTGGATGGGGATTGATCGCTGTTGGTCGGGGTGAGAGCTGCTAGCCACGCCTGTGTCTCGCTGTCACTCCGCCCCTCGAACTGCAACCCGCTGTCACGGGATGTTTTGTTCTTCACATAGAACCGCCGCTTGTTAAGGAGACAGGGTTCTACGACGCACTTTTTGAGATTTATTCGTCCTAGATTTATTGTGCACGGAAGATCCAGGTAAATCAGTAGAATGTGCTGACTGGTACACTGCGATACTTTCAAATAGACCTTAATTGCCTTTGTATGTGATTGTGTGGAATGGATCAACATAACTTCGCGAAGGATCACCAGTTCGTTCTGTTGACTATCCCTGGCATCCAACGACATGGTGCTCTGAGGTAGTCTGCGTGAGTTTACTGAGGTTGTCGATGTTCTGTGTCTGTATTTATGGTTGTTTGTTCCATGACGTCATCTCTGGTAACGTAACTTACTGTCGTCAGTGCATTAACTATTAAATAGGTGGTAATAAGAGTCGTGCTATAGTGCTAATAGAGACGTCAATAAATCTAAAGGTCTTGTTATCGGGCATTCAGCCTACGTCATACAAATGTCTTAACCGCATTTTGCGACATTAGAGTTAAATAAAATAAATATATAGGTCACCTGGACTGTTTAACACACTGCTACAAATAGATGTGTAACTGCACATTATGTTAAAAGATATATTCAGCTTTGATTAAAATATATTATAGATCGTAATAATTAAGGTTTCACACACGGGCAGGCCTTAACAGATTGATTAGTTTCGTTCTTATACATTTCAATTTTGTCGCAAATTTTAAAGCTTTCCAACTTCACAAAATGAGAAGATTTCAGTAATAATAAACGCTTTTTATATTTAACATATGTTTAATAAATTTAAAAAAACATATTATGTTAAGATGAGGCCATACCACATCTTCAACGTTTACCACGTTACATTTTACACTTAATGCGGTTTTTTTTCTGCTCACAACATGGGTTTTAAGCTGCACTTACAAAAAATCCATTAGAAATTGTCAGCACTGGATGTACGACATTTGCATAATCGTGATCAAAATCGTGCTCAGAAGTCCAAGTGTAAACTTAAGGTGACGAACATTAACGCCTGGTATTTATGACAATGATATAATATTAACAAAAGCAAACGCTTCTGTTTTAGACTTAAAACAGTCCATTGCGTTTTTATAATCTCCTCCCTGGGAACATATAAAAGCCCTCCAGGGACGTATCTATTCAACACCAGAATTCAAAACATTTTATAATGACCTCGTAACATTTATAGTTGGTGAGCCGATTTCCGGTGATATCCCATGTCGTGATCTGGTTTATTTGGTCTGACGTCCATATCTTCCGATATCTCTATAATATTTTTTTTTAAATCTTCCAAAGACTTAGCAATTTGACGATAAAGGTAAACTTTCGGATACAACTTTCTGAAGTAGACTAGTGTATATCTGAAGTAGACCGGTGTATATCTGAAGTAGACCACTGTATATCTATCTGAAGTAGAACCAGTGTATATCTATCTGAAGTAGACCAGTGTATATCTATCGAAGTAGACCAGTGTATATCTATCGAAGTAGACCAGTGTATATCTATCTAAAGTAGACCAGTGTATATCTATCGAAGTAGACCAGTGTATATCTATCTGAAGTAGACTAGTGTATATCTATCTGAAGTAGACCAGCGTATATCTATCTGAAGTAGACCAGTGTATATCTGAAGTAGACCAGTGTATATCTATCTGAAGAAGACCAGTGTATATCTATCTGAAGTAGACCGGTGTATATCTATCTGAAGTAGACCAGTGTATATCTATCTGAAGTAGACCAGTGTATATCTGAAGTAGACCAGTGTATATCTATCTGAAGAAGACCAGTGTATATCTATCTGAAGAAGACCAGTGTATATCTATCTGAAGTAGACCAGTGTATATCTATCTGAAGTAGACCAGTGTATATCTATCTGAAGTAGACCAGTGTATATCTATCTGAAGTAGACCAGTGTATATCTATCTGAAGTAGACCCGTGTATATCTGAAGTAGACCAGTGTATATCTATCTGAAATAGACCAGTGTTTATCTATCTGAGGTGGACCAGTGTATATCTATCTGAAGTAGACCAGTGTATATCTATCTGAAGAAGACCAGTGTATATCTGAAATAGACCAGTGTATATCTATCTGAAGTAGACCAGTGTATATCAGTCTGAAGTAGACCAGTGTTTATCTATCTGAAGTAGACCAGTGTTTATCTATTTGAAGCAGACCAGTGTATATTTATCTGAAGTAGACCAGTGTATATCTATCTGAAGTAAACCAGTGTATATCTATCTGAAGTAGACCAGTGTATATCTATCTGAAGTAGACCAGTGTATATCTGTCTGAAGTAGACCAGTGTATATCTGAAGTAGACCCGTGTATATCTGAAGTAGATCAGTGTTTATCTATCTGAAGTAGGAAAGTGTATATGTCTGAAGTAGACCAGTGTATAGCTGTCTGAAGTAGACCAGTGTATATCTGAAGTATACCGGTGTATATCTATCTGAAGTAGACCAGTGTATATCTATCTGAAGTAGACCAGTGTATATCTATCTGAAGTAAACCAGTGTATATCTATCTGAAGTAGACCAGTGTATATCTATCTGAAGTAGACCAGTGTATATCTGTCTGAAGTAGACCAGTGTATATCTGAAGTAGACCAGTGTATATCTGAAGTAGACCAGTGTATATCTATCTGAAATAGACCAGTGTATACCTATCTGAAATAGACCAGTGTATATCTGAAGTAGACCAGTGTATATTTATCTGAAGTAGACCAGTGTATATCTATTTTAATTTGTATAACTCAGTAGTAGGGGAAATTAAGCGTGGAAAAAAGAATCTCTTTTAAATAAGTGTTTTTCAATAGTGAGTACATGCAAAATTCAAAGCATATTCTAACTAGGCGCCACCTCGAACCGGCTTTTATGGTGTATTATCGTTTGAATCTTTTTTGTTTATAGTCGAGACCTATCCTTCTAGACCTGATTGCCAACAGCAATGAGAAGAGTAGAGTCTTGCTAAACGAGTATTTTCTCGGGATTGGTTGGGATTCGAACCCCAGATTTCTAATCCAGAGTCTTCACGACCAGACCACGGAGATCCTTTTAATGGTTTATAATTTGATATAAGTTTTTGCTGAAGTTTTACTATGAGACGTTATTTTGCATAGAAAATAAATAATAAATCAGTTCGTTTTTGTCCCATGATTGGTGAGTGTAAGGCCGCTTAACCGTGAACGCGTAAAAAGCAACGTAAATACGTTGGAAATTTTGTCAAGTATTTGTCATTTCATGATTGCAAGTTACAGAGCAGGTTTTGTTAACTCTTTCGCTATTATATTAGATGCCGAAAGTTTACACTGTTTGTACACGACATACATGTACATGTGAAGTGTATATAAAGGGAGCAAGACTAGAAACTGTAACAGAGCCTAAACAATGGGATCTATAACTGTACTACTAATACTCAAGATGTCAAGTGGTTTCCCAGTCGAATGCTAGGTGATCAAACATTTCATTCTACGCCTTCCAATGGTACAGTGAACACTTATGTAGCAAGGGCTTCTTTCTTCTACTTCTGAATAAGAACAAACACGCACAAAAACCAGCAACACACTTCGATATGTATGTTGTTTAACCATTTGAACCTTTTTAGTTTTTCTTTCTCACACTTGAATATGTATTTTATGATGTGCACATATGATTATCTAATATTATATTATATTATTTTGAATACAAATACTCAGAAACATTTCATTGTCGTTATTTCATCGTTGAATGGCTCATGGATCAGAACGAACTTTCTTGTAATATGATATCTATACGAAGGGTAATCACGTAAAGGTCAAGGGAAGTTAGCATACAATCAATTAAACTGATGTTAAGAAATATTGCGGTTCACATTGTGCAAGAACTTTAAATTATTCTACTTTTAGGGACTACGAATTGTAAATAATAGAACCGCATTTTGTATATTGTTGTTCCAACATGGTGAATACATCCAACAAATGTTGCTTGTAATGCCAAAACCTTGCATGCCTGTCATTGAGTGCAGGTCGCTCTTTTACCAGTGCAGTCAGTTTTCTCATCACAGTTTGGTCAAAAACTGTTAAGCCATCTTGGCTGCTGAAGCAAAAATCACACGGTTACAATAGAAATCGCTTACTGTCAGAACGCACGATTACACGCATGCGAAATCATGCAGTTATGAAATACCATGGATAATAATGTGTTAATTCTTTCGCTGTCGTACCGAATTTCCGCGACGAATAAACACGTTCATGGAATATCGGCCTAATTCATTCATTTTAATAAAGTACCCAAACTAATAACGTCAATGTTTCGTCAACCGCTTCAACCACATATTAACACGATATGTTTGTATATTTGTATGTTTTAATAGTATAAAATTAATACATAAATTGAAAAAAACAACATCAGATTTAAATATTGTGAAATACAGTGTGAATTTTCAACGAATTTGAAATTTGACGGCAGTTCAAACTTTTGAGATGCAAAATTAATGTCCATTCCGATTGAATGTGACATGTGAAGCTTGCTTTATCAAACACCAGAACTCGCAAGCGGGGATTTTCTCATTCTTGTCTTTTTCCAGAATGAACATTTAAATGTCTTATACTGATTCATTATTATAGTTATTACGAACCATGCTTTTTTTCAGAAACGGAGTGTGCTACTTCACGAGATTGGTCACGCATTAGGACTGTATCATGAGCATACTCGCTCCATTCGTAACCATTTCGTGACAATCAAACCGGAAAACATTCTGCCGGGATTTGAGAACCAGTTCGATAAACTTAAAGACAACAACACATTCAAAAAGCCTTACGACCACCACAGCATTATGCACTACGGGAAGTTTGTAAGTTTTGCAGATTTTATCACGTCATGTTCAATCGCAAGTACGCACTATGTTTTGCAGGCAATATTACAAAAATTTGCCATAATTCTATTTTTTAACTCAATCATTTTGAAATAATCTGAGATGTGTGAACTTACAGGGGACTCCCTACAGGAGCGGATCCAGAACATTTTGGTGTGGGGTGGGGTATGAATCAAGTACCATTGTAGCTTATCATTATGTATTTATATCACAGTGTACACTATACAATTAATTTATGTTTTAATCTTCTCACTGCACATATGTCGGTTCGAGTTCCATTTTTTTTTTATTTAATTCAGCATTGGATCAAAGATAAATGTCAAATGTTAATTTGTGCTGAATGACGTATAACTCATTACAGCATACTTACATGTGGACTTTTTGTCTAAGGTCGATTATCACATTTAGCCGATGTATGTCAATGCACCTGTTACCTGTAGTTAGTTCCAATACTGCAAACTGACGACATTCATGTTCAACTTACACACTCATTATCTGATATATCTGAACCATGCTCCAGTACATTATTTATGGCAGATTCAATTTCATATTAAAATAAAATACAAGTAAGTGCTGTACGTACATGCCCAAAATAAAGTTTAGCTACACTTTGTTGTAAGAGAAATTATAATTCGAATTCAAATCCATAGTAAGATCAACAGGCAAAACTATTGCATTGCATAAAATATGTACCAAAAATGCTAATGACACCTTGGGGTCAACATAATGAAGAATCGAAATATGTTTGTAATAAGTATGAAAAAAGTCTTTTCTCTGGATTAAACAAAATATTGTATATCTTACTATTAACAAGCTTGATTTGAAAACACAGTTATTTCAAATTTCAAAATATTAAAACTATGTTTCAGTTTTGTACCTACAGGTTACTGTAGATGAATGGCGACCACAATCATGAACATTTCATGAACATTTTTCATTCATTACATTCTTTATTTGGTTTCTGTTCTTTAACCAATTGCTAGTTATTTATTACTTTTGAATTAGTTCATACAAAAATCAAATTATACTAACTGAGCTATGCAACAGGCAGATAGAAACTTTTTAGTCATTGTTAACTTACAATCCATGCCTTTTTTATTGAATAAATGTCGGTCAAAATACATAAAGCAAACATTACTCTTACTTACATTACTAAGCACGGAGTATCATGCATGTTTTATCTTTCGATACTTAATTTCCTGCATTTCAAATGATAAAAATGACATTTCAGTATAATATTGATTTTTAATGGGTTGGAGTACGGGTAATAATAACAAGAAATAGACAAATAATCAAGAACTACTTTTTCTGAGTGAATAGGCTGTGTTTGAATTCCAACTTAATAAATAAAGTCCAACTTTCGGCGCGCAGAATGGGGTGCTAAACAGGAATTGAAAATATACTTATTTCTAGGCATTCCTTAAAATTTATTCCTTTTTAAGGCTAATTTTATTTTTACTCTTGGTCAGTCAAGCACAAAACTGCTCTTTCGCCGAAAAAAACCCACAACAAAACAAATGTCTCTTAGTTGTTCTGTACTTTCCATGATTCAAACACAACGTTAATGGCAACTGTTATCAATCTTCATTCATTTTATCACCGGCCGCAATTTGATAGTAGGGGCTTCCCTCCTAACGCTCAGTGCTAAGGGGACAGCATTACGCCCGACTCGTCGGTGTCAGTATTATGGACCGGTCGGGTTCAGTCCCTGGGCACCTAAGTGCTTCTGTGCTATAATGGTAGAAATGTTACTGCACAATATCGGCAAAAATGCCGGCAAATCCCATCCCATCCCATCCCATCCCTTCATACGTAATACCAAATCAAAACTTCATTGCAAAATTTCAAACAACAAAGAATGCTAGGGACTCAGCAGCAAGTTAAAAAAATTCTGGTCAGGCAGTTAGAAGCGGATACGGACTGGTCCGGATCTACACTATTGTCTCAATCAACCGTTAGAAGCGGGTGCTGGCTTATCCGGATCGACACTATTATTATAACCAGCCGTTAGAAGCTGGTGTTGGCCGTTCGGATCTTTACTATTTTCCTAACCAACTGCTTGAAACGGCTGCTGGCAGATCCGGATCTACAATATTTGCTTAATCAACAGTTGGAATGGGTCAAGGCTGGTTCGAATCATCACAATTTTCCCAATTGGTCCGGATTACACTATTTTCCTAATCAACCGTTAGATGCGGTTCCTGGCTGGTCCGGATCTACGCTACTTCCCTAATCAACCGTTAAAAGCGCATCATGACTGGTACGGATCTACACTATCCTCTTAATCAACCGTTAGAAGCGCGTCCTGACTGGTCCGGATCTACACTATCCTCCTAATCAACCGTTAGAAGCGCGTCCTGACTGGTCTGGATCTACACTATAATCCTAATCAACCGTAAGATGTGCGTCCTGATTGGTCCGGATCTACACTATCTTCCTAATCAACAGTTAAAAGCGCATACTGACTGGTACGGATCTACACTATCCTCCTAATCAACCGTTAGAAGCGCGTCCTGACTGGTCTGGATCTACACTATAATCCTAATCAACCGTTAGAAGCGCGTCCTGACTGGTCCGGATCTACACTATCCTCCTAATCAACCGTTAGAAGCGCGTACTGACTGGTCCGGATCTACACTATCCTCCTCATCAACCGTTAGAAGCGCGTCCTGACTGGTCCGGATCTACACTATCCTCCTCATCAACCGTTAGAAGCGCGTACTGACTGGTCCGGATCTACACTATCCTCCTCATCAACCGTTAGAAGCGCGTACTGACTGGTCCGGATCTATACTATCCTCCTAATCAACCGTTAGAAGCGCGTACTGACTGGTCCGGATCTACACTATCCTCCTCATCAACCGTTAGAAACGCGTCCTGACTGGTCCGGATCCACACTATCTTCCTAATCAACCGTTAGAAGCGCGTCCTGACTGGTCTGGATCTACACTATAATCCTAATCAACCGTTAGAAGCGCGTACTGACTGGTCCGGATCTACACTATCCTCCTCATCAACCGTTAGAAGCGCGTACTGACTGGTCCGGATCTACACTATCCTCCTCATCAACCGTTAGAAGCGCGTCCTGACTGGTCCGGATCTACACTATCCTCCTAATCAACCGTTAGAAGCGCGTACTGACTGGTCCGGATCTACACTATCCTCCTCATCAACCGTTAGAAACGCGTCCTGACTGGTCCGGATCCACACTATCTTCCTAATCAACCGTTAGAAGCGCGTCCTGACTGGTCTGGATCTACACTATAATCCTAATCAACCGTTAGAAGCGCGTACTGACTGGTCCGGATCTACACTATCCTCCTTATCAACCGTTAGAAGCGCGTACTGACTGGTCTGGATCTACACTATCTTCCTAATCAACCGTTAGAAGCGCGTACTGACTGGCCCGGATTACACTATTTTCCCAATCAAACGATAGAAGCGGTTGCTGGCTGGTCCGGATCTACGCTACTTCCCTAATAAACCGGTAGAAGCGTGTACTGATTGGTCCGGATCTACGCTATTTTTCTAATCAACAGAAGCGGTTGCTGGCTGGTCCGGATCTACGCTATTTTTCAAATCAACAGAAGCGGTTGCTGGCTGGTCCGGCTCATAGACCGATTCTACTAAAGAGTTTACAAATGGATAAGTACCTTGTGAACACTATTTTAAGTACTCTAATATATAAAAATGCTTATACTTTCTACAGATTAATTCCTAATCGATAACTCTTAACCATAATTTATTGTTCCTTGTTTTCTGTTATTTAGTACTTCTCCGTAACTAAAACACCAGGCGGCGAGACCATCCTGCCGGAAAATAAGACATATACTGACGTCATCGGTAACATGGATCGCATCAGTTTCTTTGATGCTAAAGTCGTCAATCAGATGTATAACTGCGCAGGTAGGCTGTGAGGGAAAATGTATCCATAGTAGCAGATTACGGACAGGAATACTGGAAATAATATAAATAAGTTCCATATTTAAAATTTTGGTTAATTAAGCAATTGCAGAAATCCGTTCGTTTTGCAGGATCGTCGTAATCCATTGAAGCAGATGTGTACAGGTGTGCAAAATCAGGAATCACTTCAGCCATTTATGGTTTATCAATGATAACTTATGTCTTTTTTAAAAAAAATGAATTAAATGTTCGGCGTTCGGCATTAATCGTATCAGAACAATAATTGAATAAATAAACAAACAAACAAATAATAACTAACTAACTAACCAAATAAATAAATAAATAAATAAACAAACAAACACACAAATAAATAAATCAATTTTTAATACATAAGACAATGATTATTTGGATTACCTAAAATGTGAAAAGGAACCGCGCACCATTCGGTAAAAACATTGACCCGCCCGTGAACTATACCTACAACTATACACTTTTATAAATAAAAACAGCATGCTAAGAACATATTGCGCCATGCTCTCTAGTGTAACTATATTACCATGTTTTTAGAGTGTTACGGTCTCCGTTTACTTGTCATGGTCTTTAGTGTTGCCATGATTTGATAAGTTGTCGCGGTCTCTTGTATTACCATGATTTGTTTACTTGTCATAGTCTCTAGTTTTACCCCGATTTGATAAGTTGTCATGGTCTCTAGTGTTACCATGATTTGATAAGTTGTCATGGTCTCTAGCGTTACCATGATTTGATAAGTTGTCATGGCCTCTAGTGTTACCATGATTTGATAAGATGGCATGGTCTCTAGTGTTACCATGATTTAATAAGTTGTCATGGTCTCTAGTGTTACCATGATTTAATAAGTTGCCATGGTCTCTAGTGTTTCCATGATTTGAAAAGTTGTCATGGTCTCCAGTGTTACCATGTTTTGATACCATTATTTGTTAAGTTGCCATGTTCTTCAGTGTTACCGTGTTTTGTAAAATTGATATGTTCTTCAGTGTTACCATGTTTTGTGAAGTTGTCATAGTCTCCATTGTTAAATAATTCGCAGCCGGTTGACCTTGATGTTCAGAGGTTAACCGGTTAACCGTTATCTTTTCTAATTTACTTAGCCTTTGAGAAATTCCCTTTGTAAATGCACGGTTAACCCGGTTTATTGGCACTCCAGCCGGTCCCTTGCCAAATACTAGTAACCGTACCAATGCAATTACTGTATGATTTTCTCTCTTTTTAATGACTTGTCCCAGTGTTTTATGTCATTGTTACATTTACATTTCGTATTTATATATATATGTCATATCAAAATATTATGCCTCACATAATTTTGCTTCTTTAATTACCATTGCTCACTTAACGGTCCATTATTATCAATGTAAACCGATACTCTGAACACCGGTCACTATTACCGGTCCATAAACTTTTTATGGGCCGGGTGTATCGACTTTCACGATTAGTGAAAAATACGCACCGTATGAATTGAAAATTCGTAATAAAAGGTGTTTACAAAAAAATCATTATATGGAAACTTGTCGATACAATTATGAAAAAAAGTTCAGTATAATATAATAATTAGTTCACAGCACTTCGGGTCCAGTGGCATTATATGGACTGGCTAGTCTGCCGAGAGAATATGGACTAGCCAGTCCATATAATTCCATAGGGCCCACAGTGGTGTGAACTATTTCTTTATTATATTACACTTGGTGATTCTTAATGAGCATTGCCATATTTTCCTATTGATATATCGTCCCTAGCATTGTTAGGTTCTTGTTTAGTTGTCATATTGTGGTTGTTGCAGCCAACTGCCCACAAAAGCTTTGTCCCGAAGAGGGATTTCTGGGCCGAGACTGTGAGTGCTGGTGCAACGGCACTAGACTCGAACCTGTGACCCGCTGCTGGAAAGCAGGTAATACTTAACATGCAATGCATAGTTAGTTACATGCTACATTGTTTTTTGACATACTTATTTTTAACAAACATGTCAACGTTTACTTTTCAGCTATGACACTACACTAGAAGTTGTACAGCCTCGATTAGAATGGTTAGCACAATAAAGTTCCAAGCACTTGTCCATCTACAAATCTAAAATGCAAAAGAGTTTCGTGGCAAAGCTTTCTTAAAGGCCGAGTATCGAATCTGTGTTCTTTGGACAATTCAGTACGCAAAATACCAGTGGAAGTGTATATTCTTTGCTACTAATATAACACCTTACGGTAAAGTACACGTTTACGCCATTCCCTGATTAAAACCGTGTTTTGTCGATTGTTTACAAAATACCTAAGGGAATCACTGCGGTTATTTTTACCGCGGCTCAACAACGCGTCCAAAAGACACGTATCTTTTACTTTACAGATAAACAACAAAATGGCCGACCTTAATAGAAGGTTTGTCCTGACCATTCAGTAACAATCATCACGTGATGTTACCAATACGCTTTGCAACGATTCTAAAAATAGTGTCAAAAGGCTACGTAGCCTTAAAATGTAAAATAATAATTTTAACAACACAGATTATTTAATGTTGTCACATGATAACATTCAAGAAGTTTAATTTAAATAACTTTTAAAAAAAATATGAACATCTGGAATCGGCATTTAACATGCGTTCATTAGATTGAGACCCGTTGTATTTGTGTGACCTAGATAAAATAAACCCATTTTCACTAACAGGTAACCGGTACTGTGAAGAGGGAACCGGTATGCTTACATTGTATGTGCACCGTATAGTTGTGGTGCCCTTTATGGAATGCGTTGGAAATTTGGAGATGCGCTGTTGTTGTAGTAACTCCTCGGTGGTATCCGCGCAAGTCTATATCACAGAAATGACCGAGGTGATGCGTGTTAAAGATTTGTACTCCTTCAATTTCTTTTCTCGTTTATAACGTACCGATATTGGCAACTTCGAACCACATGGGTTAGCAGGTTTTATTCTTACGAGTACGAAGTTCTGTATGGGGTTTTTAGGAATGTTATTGTTTCAATATTTCTTAGATGAGTTTCTTAAAAGATTAGTTGCGTTATCTAAATGACTTGTTTGAAAAATTTAAACAATATGCAATGCCAATGATGCAGCATATGTTATGACCATGTGAAGGCCAATTGGTCAATCATATCTACAGCTAACTTAAAGTCTAAGTTCTCATCTGGTATCCGGCGTTGTCATTCGTCTGATAACGTATTTGCAGAATCGTACACTCTATTTACAAGTGTACGACAACGCGAATAAAAATGTAGCAATATAGCCAGTAAGGCTCCATTTATATGTTGACCCCGTTATTTTCTCTAGGTTCCTCTGACCAGTTCATTTCGATAGCCGTTTACGGGGATCAATAACACTTTTTTGATTCGTCGATATATACATTTGTATTTTATTTTATGTTTGTTTTTATTTCTTAAAATATAAAAAAGTCTTGGTATTTTTCTAAGAATGGACGATAAACTTAAGACATTTTGTATAATAAATGTAGGATAAAATTCGGTTTATATGTGTTTTGATTGTTAAAACTTTTACATCGTTTTACCGTTCATAACAGCCCCGTGCAGTGATCCGAAAATCGACCAATCAAAATACATGGTCCTAGGGCGGTATTGTCATTATGTTCCGATCAATTTTGACTTGACTTTCCCCAACGGTACCATACTCTGTGTGAAGGTTCCAGACGGGTGTGGCAATTCCTCGACATTATATACCTGCCTACACGGAGTCTGGCACGGCTCCCTGCCCACGTGTGAACCGGGTAAGACCGATAAGCAAAATAGACAATATTATACACGGATGAAAAACAACCCCAACTAATTAATTTATTTAGAAATGCTACAGTACGTTTCTAGTATTAACAAGGTGTTTGTGTAGTTTTGCCTAAAGTTTACTGGATACGAATTGCTTACATTCCACTTAAAACAAGACTCCTAAAGTCGACAGCCGCTATAATTTGAATCATGTACGGCACATGCTGAGACCGTCGCAATTGTGAAAGACCTTTGATTTATTGGTCAAGTGAATACTATACATGCACATTAAGTACACTGTTTTCTGTTCTGTTATGTTCTGTTCCTTCACTTAATCTCTAAAATATCATTGGCTTTATAGGTATTGCATGTCCAATGCGTCATGATGTTCACAACTTTTTATATTGGAGGGATATGGAAACCACCTACTAATGAGATTACTGTATCAAATAGCACGTGACATCTGATATGGAGATTGGATTAGTGGAAGGTATCATTTTGGTTACTTTTCATTCTCTTGCCGCATGGTTTTGGGACTAGACATTAACATCATTTTGTGGAGTCCGTTCAGCTTAGTTGAGGTAACAGATGATTTCCAATAAGGTTCTACCAGGTGTAGTACAAAAGCTTACTTTC
Organism: Sinonovacula constricta; assembly: GCA_007844125.1. NCBI lineage: Eukaryota > Metazoa > Mollusca > Bivalvia > Cardiida > Solecurtidae > Sinonovacula > Sinonovacula constricta. Next base: position 58,851,345 of record CM017556.1, read on the forward strand.
TGACGTCATGTTTACAGTTCTCTCCATGATGACAGTTATTCTCGGTATATTGTAGGGGTTCCTTCTCCAGATAAAGATGGTTATTCCAGAGGTTATTTCAGAGCTCTCCCCTTATGTCCTGTTGACAGATGGTTCTACGAAGTCTTAAGTCATAGGATTTCCATGATGACCTGCTTCTACAAGGTTGGTTATACCGTGTATATTGTTGGGGGTACTTTTCCGATCTCCTCGTTAGAGATGGTTCTTCGAAATGTTATTTCAGAGCTCTCTCTCCTTCATGACCAGTTCACACGTGGTACTACCACGTAATGTCCGAATTCCCTCTGTAAAGTCTTCTCTCATCTCTGTCTTCTCTACTTACCAAGTGGAATTCCAGAGCTCTTTCCCTGATGTCTTGTTAACATACAGTTCTTCCAAGATGAATGCCAGAGCTTTCTCCCTGATGACCTGTTTACAGACGGTTCTACCAAGTGGAAGGCAACAGCTCTAGCCTTGATGACCAGTTTACCGACGGTTCTACTAAGTGGAAGGCAATAGCTCTCTCCCTGTTTACAGACGGTTCTACCAAGTGGAAGGCAAAAGCTCTCTACCTGATGTCTTGTTTATCGACTGTTCTACTAAGTGGAATGCAAGAGCTCTCTCCCAGATGACGTGTCTCCGACTGTTCTACCAAGTGGAATGCAAGAGCTCTCTCCCTGATGACGTGTCTACCGACTGTTTACCAAGTGGAATGCAAAAGCTCTCTCCCTGATGACGTGTCTACCGACTGTTCTACCAAGTCGAATGCAAGAGCTGTCTCCCCAATGACTTTTTTACCGACTGTTCTACTAAGTGGTTTGCCAGAGCTCTCTCCCTGATGACCTGTTTACCAGCGGTTCTACCAAGTGCTTCGTAAGAAAGTCTTCTCTAATAACTGTTAACAGATTGTTCTACCCGGATGTTATGCATGAGTATCTTTCTTCCACAAACAGATGGTTTTACCAAGTAAAAGAATTTTCCGTGATAACCTGTTTACCGATTTGTTATCTAAGAGCTCTTTCTGATGCCCTGTTTACAAATGGTTCTGTTAAGAGGTCTGTAAAAATCTTTATTTTGCCCCGTTCCCAGATTGTTGTCAATATTATGCAAGAGCTATCTTCGTGAGGCCGTTTCTACCAGGTGTTATGTAGAGTCTCAAACCCCGATGACCTGTTTGCAGCTTTAAATGAACTTTCTCGGCCACTTGTTTATTGCTTCATCTCAAATGCCTTGGGAAATTTGTAGCAGGTTTTTGTTACACTCTGGGCCATTTTATGTTGTACAGAGTTGATTTGTCATACCATTTTATATAATAAAACTCGTAGATTATCTTACAACAGCCATTGTTTTAATAGACAGAGTGAGATTTTCTTTCTTTAAACAATGTCCTAAAATGAAGCAGTAACTATAACACTCAAAGTAAATTTTAATTATAATTAATAATAATGTTTGGATTTTAAAGTAGGTGGAATTTCATCAGACGTTAGATAAATAACATGAATTATATTAATATCTATTGTCATACACAATTATAACTTGAACATATCTATTGAAAAAATCAAATACAATATATTGTGTAGTATAACTTTTTGCTAACTCTTGTTTCTGTTGCAACGTTGGTGTAACTTATCTCCACAAATAATTGCTGGACTTTAACCCGGTGACAATAATTGTCACGGCTAGTACCCAGGTAACAATAATTGTCACGGCTCGTACCCAGGTAACAATGATTGTCACGGCTCGTACCCAGGTAACAATAATTGTCACGACTAGTACCAATGTGACAATAATTATCACGGCTAGTACCCAGGTGACAATGATTGTCACGGCTAGTACCCGGGTGACAATAATTTTCACAGCTTGCACCCAAGTGACAATAATTGTCACGGCTCGTACCAAGGTAACAATAATTGTCACGGCTCGTACCCAGGTAACAATAATTGTCACGGCTCGTACCCAGGTAACAATGATTGTCACGGCTAGTACCCAGGTAACAATAATTGTCACGGCTCGTACCCAGGTAACAATGATTGTCACGGCTCGTACCCAGGTAACAATAATTGTCACGGCTAGTACCAAGGTAACAATAATTGTCACGGCTCGTACCCAGGTGACAATAATTGTCACGGCTAGTACCCAGGTGACAATAATTGTAGCGGCTCGGTCCCCGATGACAGTAAATGTGTGACAAAAATTGTAGCGACTCGAAGTACTTTATAACCTAACGAAATATCTAGCGACTGTTTGTTTTAACCCTTGCCTTTATTTCTGTTATAATATCCCCCTCGATGTAGAGCCGTGTAATGTGGAAGACTATTGGTTCGTCTCCTACAACCTTTACAACATCACAGAGCAGGAAATGATCAACAGACTCGTGCCGCACGGGAGCGAGGTATAGCACTCTTGGAACCCAATTTCATTAAAATCACATCCTAACTTTCGCTTCATTACTTTCCGCTGGTTAGGATCTGATAACATCCCGATAAAGGTCGCCTCGAAGTGACCTTTAAGTTATAAATATTCATGACCCGATGACGTCAAACTTGACCAATCAGAAACCTCGTTACGAAACAAGTTCGTCTAATATTTCAACACGGCGGCATCCATACCTTTCGATCAGTTATACCCTAACATTTTGCAGCCGACGATTTCATTGGCTAATCAAAGGTCAAATTGAGGTGACACCTAATGCGATGTCATCAGATCCTAACCAGCGGAAAGTAATGAAGCGAAAGTTAGAATGTGATTTTAATGAGATTGTCTTGGAACCGTAACAATCTATTGCTTAATATATTGCAGTTAGTACAATGGTCATATTTACAATGGCTGTTTTAAATGGATTTATGATAGAATGTGTTTTTTTTTGTATTTGCATGTCGGTTTATTTCGGGATGATGTTTATATCTTATAATTATGTACTGGACAATAACCTACCAAATATATAGTCTGGCGTAGGGTTAGTATGGTCATTCATGTCCTCAATTAATTCAGAATTAAATAAAGATAATAACACAATTGCAGATATCTCTGTCCTGCATTGGCAGACCGAATATAAAGTCAGTCCTGTCATGTCACTTTGGTCGTTGGGATGAGACACCAGAAAACTGCACAGAAGGTATGCTGATTGGTTTTACATTCAAATGAACATATACGACCCACTTAAGCAACTGTATCATTATATTTAGCAACTAAACGGAAGGTAGACCTGTATTTTAAAATGTATTTCTTTCCTTAACTGTGAGCTATATAGTAGAGGCTCTGCTTGCAACAATACATGATATAATTGTGTATGTAATATATATATTAAAATTTTGTGATAATTACAATTAAATAAGAATGAAGTTTAAGATGTTGTTTCATCACCTGTCACTTGAAATTGATAATGTTCCAAATATGTATGTATGTATATGTTAAATTTAAAGACTAGTGACTAATGTAACATGACGTAACGTAACATTACTGTACACAAATTTCCAGAGGTAGACTAATGTAACATGACTAAGGTAACATTACTGTTTACAAATTTCCAGAGGTAGACTAATGTAACATGACTAACGTAACATTACTGTTTACAAATTTCCAGAGGTAGACTAATGTAACATGACTAACGTAACATTACTGTTTACAAATTTCCAGAGGTAGACTAATGTAACATGACTAAGGTAATATTACTGTTCACAAATTTCCAGGGGTAGACTAATGTAACATGTACACTAATGTAACATGACTAAGGTAACATTATTGTACAAATTTCCAGAGGTAGACTAATGTAACATGACTAACGTAACATTACTACTTACAAATTTCCAGAGGTAAACTAATGTAACATGACTTAAGGAACATAATTGTATACAACAGTCCAGAGGTAAACTAATTTAACATGACTAACATAACATTACTGTATACAACAGTCCAGACGTAAACTAATTTAACATGACTTAAGGAACATTATTGTATACAACAGTCCAGAGGTAAACTAATTTAACATGACTAACATAACATTACTGTATACAACAGTCCAGACGTAAACTAATTTAACATGACTTAAGGAACATTAATGTATACAACAGTCCAGACGTAAACTAATTTAACATGACTAACGGAACATTACTGTATACAACAGTCCAGAGGTAAACTAATTTAACATGACTAACATAACATTACTGTATACAACAGTCCAGACGTAAACTAATTTAACATGACTTAAGGAACATTAATGTATACAACAGTCCAGACGTAAACTAATTTAACATGACTAACGGAACATTACTGTATACAACAGTCCAGACGTAAACTAATTTAACATGACTAACGGAACATTACTGTATGCAACAGTCCAGAGGTAAACTAATTTAACATGACTTAAGGAACATTATTGTATACAACATTCTAGAGGTAAACTAATAAAACATGACTTAAGGAACAGTATTTTATACAACAGTCCAGACGTAAACTAATGTAACATGACTAATGGAACATTAATGGATACAACATTCTAGAGGTAAACTAATAAAACATGACTTAAGGAACAGTATTTTATACAACAGTCCAGACGTAAACTAATGTAACATGACTAACGGAACATTAATGGATACAACAGTCCAGAGTTAAACTTATGTAACATGACTAACGTAACATTACTGTAAACAACAGTCCAGAGTTAAACTTATGTAACATGATTAACGGAACATTACTGTATGCAACAATCTAAAGGTAAACTAATGTAACATGACTTAAGGAACATTACTGTAAACAACAGTCCAGAGGTAAACTAATGTAACATGACTGACGTAACATTACTGTATACATCCGTTCAGAGGTAGACTAGTGTTACATACCTGTAAACAACTGTTAAGAACGTAGACTTTCTGATATATTGCTGTTAACTACTGTTCTGGAGGTTGTGTAATGTAACATAACTTACAATAACTGCCTTACGTCATACAACTTTAATCCGTGGTTTCTAAAGTAGACTAGAGTTGAATTACTGCTGACTAATGTCCAGAAAGTTTACTAATGTAACATTCCTGTTCACATCTTTTTAGAAGCTAGTCTAATGTAACATCCCTGTTCACACCTGTTAAGAAGGTAGACTAATGTAACATTCCTGTTTACACCTGTTGAGAAGCTAAACTAATGTAACATTCCTGTTCACACCTGTTTAGAAGGTAGACTAATGTAACATTCCTGTTCACACCTGTTTAGAAGGTAGACTAATGTAACATTCCTGTTCACACCTGTTTAGTAGGTAGACTTATGTAACATTCCTGTTTACATCTGTTTAGAAGATAGGTTTATGTAACATTGCTCTGGACAAATGTTCAGAAAAAAGACTTATGTAACGTTACCGTTAACATCAGCTTGTCATGAACACACTGTATACCATTTAACTGATTTACTTACCAAATTTTCAAACCTTAATGCCTTAAAATGTTTCATATATGTAAGGACAATCTCATATACTCTGTCATAGGACTTTTTTCCTTAGGTAGACTAATTTAACCCCCCCCCCTGTTTATATTTCGCATCTGTTCCGTTATATACAAAACATATGCATTAATTCTACTATCCACTTGCATCCAATTGATACCATATCATTTTCGTTTGAACTTAAATGTATTTATTTTCCAATGATATGATTTTTGTCCATGTCTGGTCTCTGCAGAACTGGGGGAGTGTTTCATGACGGACCTTAACCTCGTCGATTTCTCATACTACATCTCAGAGACTGATAGCCAGCTAAACAGAAATGACTCTGTTCCCACGGGGGAAGTGGTAAGACTAAAGAGCTGAAAACAGTCATTGATTTTTAGAGAGAATCGATAAAATACAGGATCCATGAGTGTAACAACATTTTTAAAAGCACCATGCCCATGTGCAATAGTCTTATATTTAATATGCATTTATGTGCAAGACACACATTAAACATGGTTGCGACCGTTTGCCCTACCTGAATATTGTGTAACGATCAGAGGAGTGGAAATATAAGCACTTTAAACCAGTCACTGCTGGGTTACATGTAACTCTTTAGCGACGCGATTTGAGCTTCTTCCAAAGTTGCGCGGTTAAGCAACAGATACTTTGGTTGGTGCAGAGGACTGGTGATCGTTGGAGTGCGCTGGCATGCTTTTACAACGGAGGCAGTGGTGAGATAGCGTCATATGCCGGACAGGAGTTGCTTGCCGACGAAATTCCCAGGTCACATCTTGGGACTAGATTTCTCAGAGGAGGAAGTAATGTGTCATGACCATAAAGGTAAAAATATAAGCACTTCCATCGTCGGCAACCACAGTATTTTCTTCCGTTACACTCCATACATACCGTGGGAAATTTGACTAGCAAAATCTCGTTTTCATGAATATGCATGAGGCAGGGGAGACCAATCTTCTTCCAATGAAATCGCATGTTACAATAAAATACTCTTCAATCTCAATGACGTCATACTGGGATTTTCTTACTAAAAATAGAAACCAACGCACATGTTTACTCATGGAGGTCGCCATTTTGAACGGTAAACCGAACCTTAGTCATAAAACGTAATTTCATTGGCTAGTTGTCCGTGGTGGTTTCCTATGGCACCAATGAAACTGCCTCATTAATTATTCATGACTACGAGATTTTCTTAGCCAATTGTCCCACGGTACATAACGCAGCATAGCGGAGTAATGTAACGGGGGATAACCGACGATGAAGCACTTCAAACTGGGTTAACTCTGTAGCAACTTCCAGAGTTGCGCGGTTAAGCAACGGTAACTTTGGTTGGTATATGAATGGTTGACCGATCGAATGCGCTGGCCTGCGTTACAATTGCACAGTGTCGAGAATCGACGAACATCCTCTGCATAGAGCAAAATATAGCTCCAACAGCCACAATAATTGGGATGCTATTAGTTTGTGTATAGAGATTTTGCACTTCAAACAGCGTGCTATGTTTCAATTTAAAGGTAACACGCAGGCACAAAAAATGTACAAAGTATAGATCAGTTGGAAATGTGGATAATAGTTAGGACATGGGCATGTTCATAGCTTTCCTCCCGATTCGGTCCAGATAAATAAAATGGCTGGGACATTTTGTAAAGTAAGATTGAGGTTTTATTTTGTGGCAGGATAAAATAAGATATTTTCTATATTTTGTGCTCGACAAAGAAAACAAACTGACTGTTAAATATGTTGATAATTTTATCAATGATTTGTAACTTTTAGTGGTGGACTGCGAATATGGTTACTCTCATGATATGTTAGCAGATCTCGATTATAATAAATCGTGTAAATCATGCCACAGTCCAAGAACAATTTCTAGAGCAGGGGCAATTATTGACTCTAAGCAAAGAAATTGGCCAGCAGTCAGATTTGTGCAGGTCCACAGAAAAAGGATGCGAGGGGAAGACGTTTTCGACATAAAACAAGGAGTGGTATGAAAAAGTTAAAAGATGACACTTAACAAGGAAAACAACAAACTCCACCAGATCAGAAAGCTGAAATGACAAGTGCCAATTATACACCGATATGGCTGAGCATATGCATTTAGAAAAGTCAAATCAGCCAGTTTGCAATTGATGTCCACAAGAAAAGAACACCAACAAAAGATGTGAAAATCAAATAAAAAAAAGTTTAACTAAGCTCAAGATGGGCGTTATGATATTAAAAATTAGTTGCTCTTCATAACTTTTTCACTGTTTCACAAGTGGGTTGTAAGTCCAAGAATAAATGGTCTTTTGGTGATATTTAGAAATGACACAGAGACAAAATGCAACATTCTTCTTTACAGTTTTTTTTTCGAAAGGCTTCAAACTCAAAATCGTGCGTGAGGAAAAGTTCATTTACAACCATCAAATCAAACTAACGGGAACTTCATAAATAGACATCAAGTACCCATTTATTGGGATGGAACCCATACTTGAAGATGTGAACATTCAGCAAGAGAATTCTATCAAGTACCCTGTATTGGGATGGAACATATACTTACAAGTATAAACATTCAGCCAGAGAATGAATGTCATCAGTGGTGGCACAGCAGAAAATCTAACCTTTCTTCAAGGAGTCGATGAATCTGTCAGCGACATAGATGTCCTGAAATAATAAAATCCATAGGAATAATAGCAATATAATGTAGTTATCTGGCAGAAAATTGCCAAAGGTAATACACTCGCCGTGAAGATAACAAGCATGATGAAGCCCATTGCGGAAACACTAAATTGTAAAATTAATGAAAGCGCTGCAAACACTATGGTATTGGCATCGCTTTACATTTGACATCAGGCTCTCCAAGTGAAACAACGAATTGCACTTTCAACACGGCAAAATAAGATAAACGAACGTTTCATATAAGAGACTGAAGATAGCAGACAAAAGTAGAAAGGAAGCAAAGAGTGAAGTGCCACAACCGCAGCTTAGCAAACGAAGGTGGTCAAAACGAGGTCCTTTTTGAGACTAAATTTTGGTCATTATTAAAACATTTGTCAACTAGACAATAACTGGCCAATCTTCATTTAACAGAGGCATCATACGTTTTTCACCTAAATTTCTTTGGGATATATAAAAGGTTTTATTTAAGATTATGACACGAATTTATATACAGAAAAGGATAAGGTTCGGTGTGAAGCTTGACCGTTTTAAATTTAAGTTCTATTCGTTTTTATTGAAATTCTGCGTCGATAAAAATGATAAGAACATGACGCCTTTTCTACTGTTAACCTGCCAACCATAAAACGTCTAACTTCAACAGCGTTCTGTGTTTGCTGATTGCTGAAGGGAGCGGACATTTCTTTGCCTTGTTAAATACTAAACTCATCCCACGAACATCTAACAATTTAAGTCAGCATGATCCCCCTCTTCGATAGCTACTACGACGGAACAACAAGAAACAGTTGATGCAAAACATCACAGTCGCTGGGAAATATTGTTAAATAAAATGTTGTAAACAGAGCATTCAAAAAAAAGGAATTGTTTTCACAATGTAGTTTCACATACGAGCCTTGAAAATATTTTACCTTGGTCCAACATTTACATTATTATTTAACAGAGCAACTCATTTAATATATTTACAGGTCCTGTTTTAATAAAATAAATCATCATCCAAATCATCCAAATCAACCATCCATAATATATTCTTAATGCACAATAATTTACCCTTTAAAGATGGTATTCGACAGTTTTGACCAAAACATTTTTTCTCAAATAACCAAAAAAAGTCATTGTATCCTGAAAAGATCCTGCAAAATGCTGCTCATGGATGCCCCAAATGAATGTGAGCAGTGTATCCCTGTTATCCATAGAACATCCATTTCAGTCGGAAGCAAATGAACTAGGCATCTATCTGTAAAATCATATTTGGCACATTTTACATTAGAACCGTTTGACTGAGGTCACATGAGTGTCAGGAAAAACACAATGGATGGAAAATCTCAACTATAGAACAATATGCGTGGGAATTAGCATATAACAATCGCGAACTTTCATCCCATGTCTGTATTAAGTGCGCAAGCACTTAACCATAAAAGTACAACCAAACAGTTTAAATCCTAACAAAGCTTGATTTTACATATCTGTTAAAATGTTTCTGTAGACGTCTGTGATAATTAGTGCGGTCTGCGCCTGCAGACGAAATTGTGCAGTCACGTTATATAAAATTAAGAATCAACAATTTATATTAGTAAGATTTTGATTGTGATTTTTGTCACAGCTTCTACGTTTATTTTATATTTTAAGCGGGTAGTTTTTTAAGGAAAAAAAGAAACAAAACACCATAGATAGATAGATGATGACAATATGGTCATTTTGCTGCGGAAATAGCATAAACATAACCATTAAAGATACGATCTCTTCTTGAAGCTTTGACGTCTCCCCATAGACGTTTCCAAAACCAATTATGAATACAAGCAATTATAAATACAGGCGGCATTTCTTTATTCGGCTTACTCAATTTCTTTTGTTAAACAAGACCTCGCCAAACGGCTGCGAATTCCTGCTACCTTTTTATAATAACAACCCGGAACACTCGCTTCTTTTCTCTGAAAAGGACCTCACAGAACAACTGCGACATCGTGTTATTGACTGCTACACTATTGTAGTTTGCATTGTCCTAAATAGTCCAAAACATAATAATGTAATGATGACCGCGACACAATAACGTATGGCTGCCTCCTGTAGTCGTACTCATATATTACAGTTGTTTTATTTCTTAGACAAATTTTGTTATTTTTTTATAAACTGTTGTCTAATATTTTATGTGAATGGCTTAACATTGTCAAATTACCAGGTAATAAATTTAGAGAAGCACAACAATGTAGTCTTGTTCGATTCGATCCAAACCCTAGCAGGTGAGCGATCGTTCAGCTGACATGCGGTGTTCTCGTGGTTCTGTCCGAACACTTGCCCTTCCCTCCCACCAAATGTAGCTGCATGTCTCCATTTTGTCAATCAGTGTGTCTATTCGATTAACCCCAACATTCTCCCTATACAGGTGACTGCCCAGTGTCGGTACACCTATGAAGAAACGAACGTAACCTGTAAGGACGGACAGTGGCTCAAACAACTATCCTCATGTCAACGTACGGTTTTGAATAATAATGAAGATGATGATACTGCTGCTGCGGCTACTACTTCTACTACAACAACTACTACTACTATTACTACTACTACTACTACCACTACTACTACTACTACTACTACTGCTACTACCACTACTACTTCTACTGCTACTACTACTACCGCTACTACTATTATTACTATCTCTACTACTACTATTGCAACTACTGATTCTACTACTACTACTATTGCAACTACTGCTTCTACTACTACTACTGTTGCAACTACTGCTTCTACTACTACTACTATTGCAACTACTGCTTCTACTACTACTACTATTGCAACTACTGCTTCTACTACTTCTACTACTACTACTATTGTAACTACTGCTTCTACTACTGCTTCTACTACTACTACTATTGCAACTACTGCTTCTACTACTACTACTTCTACTACTACTACTATTACTACTTCTACTACTACTACTACTACTACTACTACTTCTACTACCACACCTACTTCTACTACTACTACTTCTACTACTACTACTTCTATTACTCACTACCGCTACTACTTCTATTACTACTTTTACCACTATTTCTACTACTACTTTTACTATTTCTACTACTACTTCTACTATTACTACTGCTACATCTACTACTATTACTACTACTACTGCTACATCTACTACTATTACTACTACTACTGCTACATCTACTACTATTACTACTACTACTACTTCTATTACTTACTACTACTACTTCTACTACTACTGCTACATCTAATACTACTACTCCGACTACTACTGTTCATTAATTTATCGTTATTTCTATTATTATTTTTAACTTTTATTAAGTTTATTATTTATCATAACTATTTCTGTCATTTCATTTCCCATTATTCATTAAGTCATGTTTCTATTGTTTTTATAACAATTTGATATTATAGTTAAATGTGTGCCGATAGACCCAATAAACATGGTAACGTCTGTCTAGTTTTAACCGTCACTTATTTGAGTTGTGACTTACAGCCCGGAAGATGTGTTCCTTGATCCCCGACGCTACCATGAACGGCGACATATACAGCGGCTACACGATCACGTGTCAGCCAGGCTTCACCATGACCAGGGCGGACTTCACGAACTTCTTTCGGTGCACCTGGGAGGGAAAATGGATACCTTGGGTCCCTGAATGCGTCATTTCGGGTCCGTTTTGCTGTATTTATTATCATTACATAATGTTATTAACCCTTTTTCATTTTTGTGAACATGCTCTCATCTTACGTTTTCGTTTTCTTCCTGTTTTCGATGAAGATATATGTCTGTCTTCTTTTTGTTCTTATTGGTGTTTTGTTTTTCTTGCCCATGTACTTGTGTCTTCTTTTTGTTCTTATTGGTGTTTTGTTTTTCTTGCCCATGTACTTGTGTCTTCTTTTTGTTCTTATTGGTGTTTTGTTTTTCTTGCCCATGTACTTGTGTCTTCTTTTTGTTCTTATTGGTGTTTTGTATTTCTTGCCCATGTACTTGTTCTCCTCATTCGATTTTTCTTTGTTATTGCTCTTCATATCCTAGTCTTGTTATTCTGTTTACCTGTCATTGTTATAAATATTTCTGTATTTCGTGTCATTTTTTTCTTTTTTGCCATAGTGTCTTTTAGTTCTTCTTCGTCCTTTTAGACCAGTATTACACCAACCAAATTTCAGCTCAAAGCGCATTTAAAATGGCATAATTGCCTTCTTGTAAGATAAGTATTTATATTAATTATATTCAGTAATGTTCAAGATGACGGGAGATTTTAAAAATAACGCATCTTTTGAAGCATTCTTCTTTAACGAACGTAATTCGAGGTTTTTATGACTTTTCAGGTATTTAACTTTGCTATATCCTTATGCTTAAACATGCATTGACTAGGCATCATGCATATTTTACATAGATACATGTTTAGTGAAAACAACGAGATTCCTTAATGTTACAACTTCTTCTTAGCCTTCTGCACTCCAGGCACATATTCTTGTTTAAGTTTTGTCTCACTCAAAACAAAATATTTCTTAAAATGTTAAATACTAATCTCAGATGTAAGATAGTTCTTACTTCCCTATCATTATGTTTCAAATTGTTCCAAAGGGAACTGTATTAATTATTTTTATACAGTGAGAGCGTTTTTTTAAAAAATAAAATTAATACAGTCCCCCCTGGTACAATTTACAACATTAAGTTTTATACCTGTGAAATTTCTATCGACTTTACGAAATAGATTTTTTCTAATTACAAGTTAATTTCTTAGTTTCAGTAACACACACTTATTTAAATTCTTAATGAATACGACATTGGGTCACCAGACATGAGTTAAAAAGTGGATCCATAGTCGAATCGTTTCTGCTCTAGACGCCCGAGTTCGACCTCAGACCTGACACTAATGTTAAACATTGAATAATACTATTTATGACAATTTTCTTCCGGAAGATATTTAATAATACCTGAGTATTGGTTGTTCCCCTGACAGAGATTAGAAGAACTAGAAATTGACTTAAACCTTTAATTACATCTCTTGTATATGGAACAGTGTACTGAAGAATAACATGACCAACAGCAGCCCTTTTATTATATTTCCTATCACGAGTACCAATATATCACGAGTATGAACATCACGAGTATCAACATCAAACTTTACTTTGTTTCCAGATGGTTGTGTCCTGAGTCCCGCGCATATGCAGCAGGGGGTCACCTACATGGACACCGCCGGCAATGAGCTGTCGGAATATGCCCCTATATCCGACGGTCACCAGGTTTGGCTAAAGTGTCCATCCGGCAAGCGTGCAGTGCCGCACGAGGTGACATGTCGCCAGAGGGCGTGGGTTACTGTGGACGGGAAGCTTCCAAAGTTTCCAAAGTGTGAGAAAAAAACTAATTAAAACGTGACATTAATTGTAAACGTGGCTTGCAACAGGACAGACCAGTATATATGTATTGTGGACTTGCCATTGTACATAGTCGTCGCCAACAATGCAACAATGCATTATGCATACCACGTCGCTTCGTGTGTATTTAAGAAAGGCAACATTTTACATGCTCGGTGAGACATTTTAATTTATAAATATCGCAACACGTTCTTTATTTTAACATTCTTCAGGGAGTAAATATGAAACCCATGACATAATTGTGACATACATACACTTATTGATTGCTTAAAATATATAAGCTAAATTTATATCTTTTTAGCGTTTACGTTTTTCACATGAGGAATGTGATAATTATAGAATGCAGTTTAATGTTTTTGCATAGAAAAGACAGTCTATATAATAAAGAGACTACATGTACTTACAGTTGGCTGCCCATGATTTCTTTGTAAAAATTGGTTTAATTGGTAACTACTGTAATAAGATCAATTAAAGCACTAAACAGACATGTTCGGAAGACCACATCCCTGGCGGAGGGGTTTATACCCGAGAAATTATAATAAATACGAAGGGTATGTAGTTACCCATGTACGCCTGTCCTCTCCGTTCAATAACTTTATAAGACTCAACGAGTTTAATGTCGTTTATAAGTATATAAAAATAGAGGTTCTGTTTATGTTTGATTACAATCATATTAATATAACCGGAGTATTGTCCCTTGTTAAGAGATTTTAAGCCCTAACTGGAGCGCCCGTGTCCCATGGACGCGTATATAGTTTAGTTTATATCATTGCGAAATAACTAATTTAGCAAAACCTGAAGTTAATTGTCATTAATCCTAAAAGAAACAGTGTATAATCGACGCAAAGTTATTGTCATTGTTGATAAGACGACATTATTCGAAAACAGCATTACACATAAAACTCTGGTTGCAGCTGTTATAGAACTAATAACGCAATATTGTTGTGGCGGTGAATGCCAAGCGGTTAAGCTCGGATACGGGAACATTTTGAAACAAAACTTTAGTGTTAGGAGTTCCTCCAGATGACCTTCGGTCCGTCATTGCATGCAATAGTAATGTTTGGCAGATTTAACGAGTGATAATAAAGAAATGATTTAAGCACATTTCAGAATAAAGATTTTACCAAATTAAAAGCACTGTTTACAACTTAAAATATGTGGGTCTTACCAATTTTAAGCAGCAAAATTAAAGGCATAACACAAATAATGATTATTTGACATTACTGACAGTTCTAAATAATACGTTACATGTTTTTAAGGTTTGTTCGCATAATGCTCCTACTGCACGTGTCATTTTTAATTACCTATAAAACACTATTCCTCGGAAGCAAAATATTTTAATTATGTCTATCTCAATACTATTTATATTCCATTGTAAATCATGAATACGTTTAAACTGCTAGAACATTCCGTTTTTAAGATATTATTATCAATCAACATTTTAACTATACCTAATGATGATTATGAAGACTTTCCTTGCTTGTAGTGAATGAGGTTATATCATCTGCTAACATACACATATATATTGTTTCATGTCATGTTGTGACATATTTTCAAAATTTAACGTTATGTTCATGTCATTGATGGACAGAAACAAAACGAAAGTAAGCTGCGCTTTGTTTATATTTATAGTGTATAATTATTGAATAAAAAGTCATTATTTTGATTAATTGATTAATTAACTTTTACACGAGCTGCTATTTTCATGTAGATACTTTCAAATATATTCAAAATGCACGTGCTTATATTCATCTCTAGAAGTGTGTTCCAAGCTGCATAGCTGTAAACATTGTTAAGCTGTAAACATTGTAAAAACTTCTTGATAATCCATAAATTCTTTAAACAAGCAAAAGTTGAGGAAGAGCATCAACGTTGCAGGAAATGATGTATTAGAAAGCTAAGCATGTTCAGCCAAGTAGGATTTGAGCGGGAAATGTTTCTAGCACGCCAGAAAAATATGTATTTATACGGTCTTGTTTTGTTGTCGCAATATCTCTGAAGCATTTTTATAAAGAAGTATAAAATCACAGAGTTTAAATCCTAACAAAACTTGAATATCGAAGACAAATCACCTTTCTTTCAATATGTTTGTAAAGTCGTGCGTGATAATTAATGTTGTCTGTCCAAATCTTAAACAACACAACACTAGTTTTTTGTTTGTTTTATTTTAAGCACTAAATTCCATTGCTAGATATGTCTCTGAAAGCTTTTAATTGATTTGCGAAAAGAAAAGACAAAAAAAGTGAAACGATCTTTAATATTATTACCCAAGACAGTTAAATATTTTCTTTAAAAATAAATGGTTCACAATAATCTGGCATTGAAGGAATTAGACAAATTAGTGCAGTATTGCTCCATAAAAATTAAACTCAACCATTTAAATGTATATAGAAGGATAATTTTATTGCTTTTGCAATTCTCATTCATCGTTTCCGTTTCAGTGATAGTTATTTGAAGAAACAATAGAATAACCATAATATTAATGTAACATAGTGTTCATGTTACCGCTGAACTGGCCCTAACCTCCAACAATAAAAATCTCTTCTAAAAGCTGTGACGTCACCCCATCATCATTTCTAAAAGCAAATATAAATATAGCTCCATTTTATATGGAAACCCAAAATGCCATTTTCATTATAGTTTCCTCTTTGAGCATTATTGCTCAAAAATGCGACATTCTAGTTGCATAGTTATAGCAAACATAGTGCATATTATATAATCGGAATACCCCATTCATTCATTCATTCATTTTATTTATAATAGAATAAGTTAATTTTACCACTGCCGAACACTATGCTAGGAAGACCTAGTACCACATGATAACGCATTGCCTTCACAAATTAGCAAAACAACAAAAGCAGACCGACTCATCGTCTTCTGCAACAGCATAACATGGCAGTGAGGCCCCTTAAACACTGCAAGAAACACGAAGACACAGCCGATGAAAGTGATAACTTGCTTTTCCAGTCTGGGGAAGACCTACAGCAACAAAAACAGGGGCAAGCTGTTGATGTCCTCGATAAAGCCACCCTTTCTCTGTCAAGCTTAAAGAACTGCTGAGCCTCGCGACTGTCAGACATGTCCGCGAACATTGCCGGTGTGCGTCCATTCCCGTCCATCATATGTCGTAGTTCTGGGTAGTTTGTGCACAGATGCTTAATTAAATCGACTTGTCCATGATAAGCAGCAATATGCAAGACTGAATGTTGATCATTTGTTTGAGACATCGGATCCAGCCCCTTTCCAACAAAATATGTAAACATTTCTATGTTTCCGCTACAGGCGGCATAATGCAAAGCATTACACCCAAAGGAATCTGACATATGAATCAGTTTGGGGTATTTTTCACAAAGGTGTTGCACCATGGCAGTTTGTCCATTGAAAGCAGCTTTAAGAAGCAAAGTACATCCATTGGTTGTGCAAATCATTGGATCAACACCTTTTCCAAAGAGGTAATCCAGAAGTTTTAAATGGCCACTTCCGGCAGCGTAGTGTGCGGCATTGTGTCCAGCGGAGTCAACTTGATTGATAAGTGAAGGAACACGGTTGCATAGATGAGCGACCATCTCAAGTCGGCCGTCAAATGCCGCTAGATGGAGCATAGTGCTTCCGTTGTCAGTCTCAGCTGAAGCATCGACACCTTGTGCCATCAAAAACATCAAAACGTTTTCATGACCTCCTCGCGCAGCATAGTGTATTGCATGGGCACCGTTGTAATCTTTGATTGGTAGCAACGTTGGGAAACTTTCACATATGCATTTCACGACGTTCATTTTGCCATTATATGATGCGATTTGCAGAAATGTCTGACCCTCATTGGTGACTGAATCAATACTGCCACCTTTACTGAGAATCAATTTGAAAATGTCTAAGTGCCCTTCCTGAGCAGCAAAGTGATTAGGGGTGTAGGACTTGATATTTCGTATTTCTATCATTTCTGGATAGTTTGAACATATGTATTTCACCATTTCGTACTGTCCTGCGAATGTCGCCTCGTGTAAAATTGTACTGCAATCTTTGGATACCGCATTAATATCTGCTCCTTTGGAAGCAAGATAAGAGAGTATGTCTATGAAACCACCAAGGGCTGCGCCATGACATGGCGTAAATCCGTTGTTTGTTGATGTGTCTATCATGTCAGGGAAATTACTAGAAATGAACCGAACCATCTCCAGTCTTCCATAGTAGCAGGCGTCATGCAAAATTGTGCAGCCTTCGTAACTCTGTTTTCGAGGGTTAATATGCTTTAACAAATTGGACAAGACATCAACCTTTCCGCTGGCGGCTGCATCATGCGCAACTGTGTTTCCGTCATTGTCCACAATACTTAATAATTGTGGATAGTTCTGAACAATGTGACATACAAGGTCACTTTCTCCTTGATATGCAGCCAGATGCAGAAACGATCTTCCATCAACAGTTTTGCTATTGATATCAGTCCCAATATCAATAAACAACTGCCAAGTATCCACAATCCCGACGTTTGCAGCGATTTGGGCTGCAGTGAAAGAATCGTAATTCTTCACGTCTATCAGGTCTGGATAGTTTAAACACAGGTATTTCAGAACATTGTTCCTTCCATTGTAGGCTGCAATGTGAATAATGGTGTTAGCCCCATGCACTTTATTCTCTATATCTGGACACACCAACATTTTCAAAACATCAAGGTGTCCTTCCCTGGAGGCTAAATGCCCCGCTGTGAATCCGTGATTGTCGGTGTAAACCAACATGTCGGGGAAATGGTGGCATATGAAATCAACAACTTCTACGTTTCCATATATTGCAGCAATGTGAAGAAGAGTCTGACCTTCTTTTGTTTGAACTGAACCGTCTCCACCGTTGTCTATTAGAAACTTCAGCACTTTGGGTGAGTCAGCCATAGCCGCAAAGTGCATAACAGAATATCCATGTCCATCCTTTGATCGTATTAAAGCACATTTCGAGTCTTTGTCCGAGAGATCTAATAAATAGTTAATGACGTGAAGCTGGTTGTACTTACTCGCCATGAAAACAATTTGTCGTTGATTTTTAACCGCTTCGATTGAGTTTTGAAGTAATGCTTTAAGGAAACGTATGTCTCCAATTCGCACTACAGTCTCTATTACACGTTCATCTACTTTCCAAACTATGTTAGAAAGAGCTTCAACAACATCGCTCAGTCGTTGGTGCAGTGCAGACTCGAGGGTTCTGGCTAAGCTCGGTTGATAATCGCCAAAATCATTCATGCGGTATGTCTGCAGGAAGTCGACTACCTTGATCAATAAAGACGATTGACATTCTTCGGCCATGTACGCCATAAGGGAAAATTCCGATTTATCTTCACTCAAGAAAATGTCTATGCCAATAACTGCTATTGCCAAATTACAGAACGTGTCTTCCTTCCAAAGTCTGCATGCAGCAATGCTTTTGAACACATCAGGATCTTTAGTTTGCAATAGAGACTTAATCTTATATAACACTGTTGTATATTCTGAATGTGTTAATGTTATACATACAGAACACGGACTGACACTTTCACCACACACAAGTGAAATCACGTCAATTGGCAACAGTTTCAAGAGTTCTTGACGTTTCTTTTGTGCAATAGAAAACATTGTTTTGAGAAATGCGCAAAATAGGAACCCGTTGGCAAAACGAGTGGCTTTTGTTCCGGTGTCTTCAGTCAAAAGACATCCCACAAAGTTTTTCACGGCTTCAACAACCTCCTCAATAGATGGTCTTGGGAGGGTTAAAATGGCACAAAGTTCGTTTAATGTCTCACACATATCATTAGCTTGTCCAAGCTGGAAGTTGTTATTAAAAACAACCGTCATCGCAAGCGCAAGGAACTCACACGGGAGTGTTTCCCTGACAAAGTTCCAGTAATTGGTGACCGTATTCACCGGTTCAAGTATCACTCCCTCATCCATACCAGGAACTCGCCGCAAGAAACAAAGTAAGGGAAGTCCAATGGTGGAATCTGGACATGCAGCCAGATCTCCCGATTCATTGTTGTATATGGAAAAGTCCAGATCTATTGTTTGCGTGTTTTCAATTATTGAAGAAGCCGTCGTTTCAGGCAACGCTTTTAGAAATGTTAATGCCTGTGCTAGTATTTTTCTTTCTGATGTCAGAATAATAAAATGTCGTCTTGATTTTATTATTTTTGACAGTGTAAGACTTATTGAGTTTAAATGGTACAAAGACGTTTGTCTAAAGAATAACTCTCCAAAAATGTCATCTATGGCTGCGATATATTCATGTCCTGAATCGTCCAATATCTCTAGGTCCTGTATATTTGAGAGGTAAACTATCTTATGATCTTCGTTTTGAAGAGCCAGAGTGTTAACCAAGCTGTCGGCAGTGTATGATTTGCCTGAGCCCATCTTTCCGCAAAGCATGACAATTCTCTCTTCTTGGATGATGGTCAATGCCTTGTTAAAGGCGGTTGTATATGCCATATCTTCTGAATGAGGAAGCAATTTGACATGTGCCTGCAGTCTGTTATTTGCGTTAGCTGCAAGTACAAACAATGCATGTAATTGGAAATACATTTTAAAATTTAAGTACGGTTTAATGAAAAGTGGCAAATGCCAGATTTAAACGGGTGTTGTCATAAAAATATTCGATTTTCATTAAATGCTGTACTTATTTCTTTGTCGCAACCGTTAGTAGTAGAAACCATAATGTACTTACTTATTAACGATCCGAGACGCTCTTTTCTCTTCATGTCTAACCTTGAACCTGAAATGACATAAACTTATGTTATTACATGTAACATGTCATCTTAAATATAAATGACACGTTAAAGGTGTGTAATTGCTTTCTAATGCCAATGAAACAATGGCTATTCCGCGAAAAATGCGTCCTAAATATAAGAAGTAAGGCAGTAACATAAATCGTCATTTATTGCATATCGTTTCAAAATGTATAAACATATTTTAATATCTCGTATTTTTTCATTATTTAACTGATGCTGTCTGAAAACTATAAGAGTTCTGTCCCCTTGCCAGGGGTCTGTGACTGGATCTGCCTAAACATTGTGCTATGTGTTTTTCTCAGCTAAAAAAACTGGCGTAACAAAACTAACCACAACTTTTTAAGTGCACCTATACCAGTAAGAGTAATGTATTATATTTCATTGTAAAGTGTTACTACTTGAGTCTTACTTATAACAACGGCTCGGAACGTCTCTTGTGGGTCCTCGGTCACCTGAATCTGGGTCCGTGACGTCACACTTGATGATTCTGGGTAAAGACAACAAAAGGATATATATAACACACCCGGAAGAAAAAAATGACTGAAAAACAATTGGTGACCATTAATTTATCTTAAGTCCAGCAATAGTCCAGCGATAAGTCCTATCGCCTGCCCAATTTATGAAAAAACAACCAAACACATATTAAAGTAGTGTACCGTTACATTCTCTCAATCTCCCAATATCTCGTTCAACAAAAACATCTTATTTGTATACACATGTTATACGCATACACGGAAAAATACAAAAGGGGCATTCGATTCAAGTCAGAAATAAACCAAACAGGCTTAATAAAGAACAAGCCAATGGGTGTCATAAGTATTAGATATGAAATAATATTTTATCACTTTTTCATTTAAAAGGAAGATTAGAACATTTTGCACATATTTAATAGTAATTATAGGCCTAAAGTAAGTTTTAAGAATATGAAACGTTTATAAATTTATTTAAACGTACGTCTCGATACGGATCTTCTGGTCACGTGAACTTCAGTCTGGTCACGTGACGGTGTGTAACATGGCGTCGTGGCTTTACGTCTCTGAAGCACTTCCGTATTATCTGAAATTACCAAAATTAAGACAAAAAGGAAATAAAGAAACATATTTGTGGTTAATGACGATTTTACAAATACAACAGTTTGGAAGGTTAATAATCAAAATGTACAACATTTTATAAATTACATGTATGTCTTATTTTACTATTAAACATGCTATATAACAGATAAACAGTTGATTTCTGCCATTTGTGCGTGTCTGTGCGTTTTATACAGTCTTCGCGGCAAAGTAGCGCGCATAGTTACGATTGTATTAGACACCGCGAAGACGCAAAATGACAGGTATCAGCACACAATAGTTTGTTGTATGTGATTTCTTACGTCTTGACACCAATACTGTCTTCTTGGCATGGCGACTAGTAGGTCGGGGTGGGCGGGTCGTAGTAATGACGTCATCTTCAAGAATAACGTCATTCTTCATTCGGGCGGCAAAAACAGCGACATCTGTGTTGTCTGTATAAATGTAATAGACACACATGTAAGCAATCAATCAGATGACAAGTCAATCAGTACGAATACTTGGACTTTTAGGAGAATATTTAGCGCAAATTAAGAGAAATTTTGAAATAAAAAAAAATATATTTCAATACACGTGAATATATGCAAAGACTACTTGACGCCATGTCAGGCAACATGTCCACGGCTGCGTTTTTTAAAAGCAAAGGTATATAACCTATATTTATGGCATGTCTTTTAAAAAATGTTTGTCTCCCTTGTTCGAAAGACTATGATCACTGCACTTGTTCAGAAATAATGTACTGATAGAAACGGACTTAAAACATCTCATTAATTACAAAAAGAATGCATGCCAAGATACATGTCCATTATTTAACCATCTGGTATGTCGTATACAAATATGCTAAAAGAATTAAGTCAGTTAAATTCCTGATTCAGAAAGGTTAATTGTTGCTGTATTTTAGCGGTATTTATTTCGATGTCGAGCTTTTATTTTGGAGGATGTTGGTTCAATAGACACAGTGTATTAGGTATAAAACCTACACACCACATTTGTAAATGGTGCATTCTGTAAAGTTTTAATTGGTTATCAGCACACCAACAAAATTAAATGCCTTACAATGTCAAACTTATTTCATATGCGAAAAATGTTAAAACAGTATATTGCAAAGTATATATCAATGCAAACATTAAACGGTTAATTTTTAACGCAAATTCAATAATTAAGAAGGCCTCAAGCATGAATCAATAAATTACGCAAACAGCTAATCAAATGTGGTTTTAAGGGCTGAAAGCAGCTCACGTCTGAAGACTTTTTTCTTGACCGCCAGCGTCCTGGGCCCGGTATGATGGTCGATATCAGGTGGAAACCTGTCGTCTTCTTCGGCATTTTCCGCCGCCTCCGAGAGCTCGAAGCTGGTGTTGGTTATGCCTGTCGGGCACGGTGTTAGTTGGTTAGTGACACAGCAATGTAGTACACCAGCATTAGGCTTATTCATTAATGCAGCTACAATGTCTTCATGATGCCCATTCGAAATCTCTACGTTCATACATGTAAAAATTATAAAAAGGGCAAATTAATGTCGGTATCTCCCAATTGGCTTGTTGTATATACCATTTTAAATGTAATGTAGCAAATACATGTACTTGTTTATAGGAATTTATGCATTATAGCGACCATAGACACTTACTTGCTTTTTATTCACTACAATTTCTGTTACAATTGTCCTATAGAAAAGTGTGTTAGGCATATCATACCGGATAAGCCGTTTTATAATGTTCTGCTCTATTGTAGACACAATTTTAAATCCCTCTAAATATATACGACGAATCTGACTGAAACCCCATGTTTGTTAATAGCAGAATTTTGTGACCAAATTATTGCTTTAAAAACAATGATGATATATTTATATACTGTATTAATGAACCCTTGGCCAAGTAGTTCCCAACTTTTAATGGCCTTTTCTGAAAAAGTGAACTATGCTGCGTGTGCATGGATAGTATTTATTTAACTCGTTTCATGTTAGATGTGTTATAAGACCACATCCACACAAATGTGGTACACCAACAAACAACTTTTGGACATACTTTCAAGGTAATTAATCATACGACTTGTTTTTATCCTTGATAGTAATTCTTGCTCAGAGTGTCAGATACGGCCGGTAATTATCCTATATTAATAGATAGTACAACAAACTGATAATATTTTTACATTTGAGAGGATGAGTGTTGTTAATGTTGTTAATGTTGTTTATGCGGACTGGTGTCGTTTTACGACCTCGCTTTTTATTTCTGGAAAGTCACTCAGGCGTTCTGTCGTGTATCTGGACCAGAAACGTCATTATTTTACTAGCTGACTAGTATTATCTGTTATAAACCATTTCTTAGTAGCTTAATTTCTTTTAATGTTCATTTGTACCTTTTTGGATTTTATTTGATTGGGCGTACGCCGGGTCTGTGTTAATGTTGTTCGGAGTAAAGGTAGTCTTATCAGGGCATTTTATCCCATGCAAACGCCAGGTCTAGATTATCCGGTTAGAATGTCAAGGATTATACAGTAGTTAAACACGGTGAGGGTCTACAACACATAGCAAAAGTTATTGAACTATTTACCGCTGATTGGTAATAAGATATAAAAGTACACGAAACACTCAGATATTGGGTCTAACAGGAGCATTCAGGTAATCCGATGTCGACGCCAGCTAGCACTGTCAAAGAGAGTGAAATTCATACTAAAAGTAAATAACTTGCACAAATCGCCATTATGTATCGGGATGGGATTGGGATTAGACGGCATTTTCGCCGATAATGTGCAGCGACATTTCTGTCATTATAGCACAGGGGTACTTATGAGGTGCCCAGGGACTGAACCTGGCCGGTCCATTATACTGACACCGACGATTCAGGCGTAATGCTGTCCCCTTAGCCCCGAGCGTTAGGAGGGAAGCCATTATATATCGTGACAAAATTAAAGTGGTAAATTGTGTTTCAATTTCCATTATGCACGATAACCAAGTCACCTTTCTAAGCTAAACCTCCGCCTTCGAATGCGTTACTGAATTACTATTTACAAAGTCGTTCTCATACTTTACAATCATGCCTCGCAGGACAGATACATAATACAGGAAAACATACAAAATAAAAGTATGCTTTTTGTTATTCATAAATATGTGTTGCATATATGTACAATGTCTGTAAAATAAACAAGCTGCGATGATGTTTTAACATATAAGATAAGATATAAGACGCAAAAGCAATAAATCGAATGATACAAACATAAAATAAATGGTGTGCAGTATAATGCAGTGTTTTTAACAAATACAATACTTATATTTTGTTGAGTTATGAACAATAAACATAGTTATTATAAATATTATAAAAATAATTTTAAGTTAGAATCGCTGCGACATACCATTTCGTATATTATAATCACTAACATATTACTTAAAGCCGCAAAGCAGTGTGAATGAATTATCTACATTAGTAACACAATTAATACTCGTATAAACAAATAATTAAACCTTAACTTACCGTCATCTGCCATGTTTTCTGTCTGCGGATTATGCCATTTCCAACATATTTACTATGGGGCGTCCAAGACGACACTGAGAGACCGGGAACCTTATACTCCGGGGCGTCCAAGGCGACACTGAGAGACCGGGGACCTTATACTCCGGGGCGTCCAAGACGACACTGAGAGACCGGGGACCGTAAGCTCCGGGGCATCCAAGACGAAACTGAGAGACCGCGGACCTTACATTCCGGAACGTCCAAGAAGACACTGAGAGAATAGGGACCTTATACTCTGGGGCGCCACAGACCTCGCAAGTCAAGGTAGGTATCCCTGGCTTTCTCTACCTTTGTCTTAAATCGCTCACATGAAAGGTGCGTCTTTGTGCACAAGACATGTATGAATGACTATATTGGCATATGTAAACAGACCAGTAAAACGATACATTGTTAACCCTCATCATGCTACAGTAAATAACCAGTGATCGTTTTTTAGGTATTTACATTAGTTAAATTATGTCAATGTATATTGAAATAAGACTAAGGAGCAGACCTTGCGGATCCTGATCAAAGAGTTGGGAGCTGGCTGATCCGCGTCTGCATTGTTTGCCTCAGTCTGGTCCATACGTTCGAAGCAGGCTAAAGTTTATGTAACCTAGTTTGTACATGGATATGAGAAGCAATGAAACATTCAGACAAAGGATTACAATGGCTATCAAATATCCAGCACGATATTATTTAGCAGGTGCCATTGTTATAACGTCAATGCATGGTCGCTAATGAATGGTGGCCATTGTCTTAAAATCATGACTCGTTTAAGTTCGCGAGCAACTTGATGAATAATCGAAACTCTAGATCTGTATTGGATCGAATCACTTTTTGAGGTGTGGTATCTACTACTTTAAAATATATCGATATCGGGCAGCTTATAATAAAAAAAAACCCGTACAGGTTACACCTTTTTAAAAAAAAATCAAATTGATGTTGATTTAGTAAATTTTTTAAGCAAAGTGGTTTGCTATTTTAAAGGTGAAAAAATGTTTAATTACTATGATTTAAGTAAATTTTCAAGAGTGTTTAGAGATTGTTTATTGAGTACACGTGCACTTCTTTTCCAAAATCTTGACACATTGGAGTCAAGTGTTTCGTGTTTGAGATTGTATACACGGACACAGTAAATGCATAAGAAGACTTAAGAAAAACAAATGTATACACAGATAATGTAAAAGTTTATAAAGATCAACCTGTCGTAAAACGTACATTTAGAAAGAAACGTTATTAAAATCTTGACTATTTTGAATTTTTGATTAAACATGATTGTTAATGATTTTGAGATTAAATCAATCTAATACGACAACGTTTGTAGGATTTTGGTTATTAAATTGTGACAATAAAGCCTACATATAGGTTTTAAAGTTTAGACATAGATATACCAGTAGATCTGTTGCCAGACAAAAATGCACCAGATGTACCGGTAGATCTATATGCTGTGAGACAAAGATGTACCAGTAGATCTACATACTGTCAGACAAAGATGTACCAGTAGATCTACATACTGTCAGACAAAGATGTACCAGTAGATCTACATACTGTCAGACAAAGATGTACCAGTAGATCTACATACTGTCAGACAAAGATGTACCAGTAGATCTACATACTGTCAGGATCTACATACTGTCAGATAAAGATGTACAAGTATATCTACATACTGTCAGGATCTACATACTGTCAGATAAAGATGTACAAGTATATCTACATACTGTCAGGATCTACATACTGTCAGACAAAGATGTACCAGTAGATCTACATACTGTCAGGATCTACATACTGTCAGACAAAGATGTACCAGTAGATCTACATACTGTCAGGATCTACATACTGTCAGACAAAGATGGACCAGTAGATCTACATACTGTCAGACAAAGATGGACCAGTAGATCTACATACTGTCAGACAAAGATGTACCAGTAGATCTACATACTGTCAGATAAAGATGTACCAGTAGATCTACATACTGTCAGATAAAGATGTACAAGTAGATCTACATACTGTCAGACAAAGATGGACCAGTAGATCTACATACTGTCAGGATCTACATACTGTCAGACAAGGATGTACCAGTAGATCTACATACTGTCAGGCAAAGATGTACAAGTAGATCTACATACTGTCAGACAAAGATGTACCAGTAGATCTACATACTGTCAGACAAAGATGTACCAGTAGATCTACATACTGTCAGACAAAGATGTACCAGTAGATCTACATACTGTCAGACTAAGATGGACCAGTAGATCTACATACTGTCAGACAAAGATGTACCAGTAGATCTACATACTGTCAGGATCTACATACTGTCAGACAAAGATGTACCAGTAGATCTACATACTGTCAGACAAAGATGTAGCAGTAGATCTACATACTGTCAGACAAAGATGTAGCAGTAGATCTACATACTGTCAGACTAAGATGGACCAGTAGATCTGCATACTGTCAGACAAAGATGTTCCAGTAGATCTACATACTGTCAGGATCTACATACTGTCAGACAAGGATGTACCAGTAGATCTACATACTGTCAGACTAAGATGGACCAGTAGATCTACATACTGTCAGACAAAGATGTACCAGTAGATCTACATACTGTCAGACAAAGATGTACCAGTAGATCTACATACTGTCAGACAAAGATGTACCAGTAGATCTACATACTGTCAGACTAAGATGGACCAGTAGATCTACATACTGTCAGACAAAGATGTACCAGTAGATCTACATACTGTCAGGATCTACATACTGTCAGACAAAGATGTACCAGTAGATCTACATACTGTCAGACTAAGATGGACCAGTAGATCTACATACTGTCAGGCAAAGATGTACAAGTAGATCTACATACTGTCAGATTTTCCATGAACTTTGATGCAACTTAATATATGTGTGATGATGAGCATTAACTTCGCCAAGGCATTGTAAAATACCTTTATACATCTAAACATAAAAGAGATCTGCGCAAATATGGTGGGCATTGAAAGACCATATGTTGTCATATTTAAAACAAAAATATAGCGCAAAGGGTAAAAATTAAGTACTTTTCAAAGAAAATGTTATATCTTTTGTTGATGTTACGATAAAATATCAAACAAACGTATGTTTTAAAACAACAACAACAACAACAACAAAGCACCAACAACCGAGAGCGTCTGGTATTCCTCGTCTTTCCGGTCCGCTCGGGAATAGTCGATTAGTTACGAATGATTTTGGGTAAAATGACTTAACAGGGGAGACAACTCCAAAGGTTTGGCGACCTTCAGAAATTTGCACATTTTTATTTATTTACGACCGGTCAGCGATAGAATTACAAAACTATGGCAGATCGACTAGGACGAGGATTAGCACGCTTGTAAGTAGTTTATTTATCTGCGTTCAATCTATGACTTAGGCTAACAGTCCAGTCGTTTCAGGTTAAATAAATGCAAAATTCTGTCATGGTGCATCTACTGCATAAAAAGCCGGATACACGCATTTCGGACATTGCAAAACTGGTTAATTTACTGGACATTCTCAGTTAAAAATATTGAAAGATTCAATAATAAAATGTGTCCAAATACTCCGCTGTTCACTATCAACAAACCTTCACTGTGTTTGAATTCAGTCCTCTGTGGAAACAGAAGTTGCCTCGGTACCCACTCCATTACAAAGGTGATCCACAGAGACGTCTCTACCTGCCTAAGTTCTGGATGAAGATGATAAAACCAAAAGAGAAAGTTCCCAAGGACCATGTTCAATTTCTGGTACATCAAGAGTAAGTAAAAATGCTTATTCCTCAGCCAGATTTTTATTTTCATAATATGACCGGCCGCAATAGCTCAGCTGGTAGAGCGTCGGCTTGCGGATCGGGAGGTCGTGAGTTCAAACCCTGGCCAGGTCAAACCAAAGACTTTAAAGTTGGTAGTAGTGGCTTCCCTCCTAACGCTCGGGACTAAGGGAACAGCATTACGCCTGACTCATCGGTGTCGGTATAATGGAGCGGCCGGGTTCTGTCCCTGGGCACCTCATAAGTGTCCCTATACTATAATGATAGTAATATCGCTGCACAGTATTGGCAAAAATGCTAGCTAATCCATCTTATCCAATCCTATTTTCATAATGAACATTAATTTTCTTTTATCACATGCACCTATTCACACTGAAAAGAGAACAAAACGCTGAACCCTAACTCAATCTGATAATGAGATTTCACCATGTATTGACTGTTCTCGATGACCAGCCCTAGGTAAGACAGTTGTTAGGAACGTAGTGGATATATTGTAGCACATAATGAATGTTTCAAGACCAATTATGTATTTTTTGTTTGTTTCAAGATCTATTTCCTCTAAAATCAGAAGCATTCTTTTTTTATTAAAACACATGAGTTTTAATATCGAGGCAGAGTAGTTTTATTGTCAGATATCCACTATCATAAAATGTCCTTCCATTCTATATGTAAGTCAATATGTTTTCAGTGTGTGCAGGCATTTGAGTACAAAGATGAGATTTTATATTTAAATTTGAAGAAAACCTCCACCATCTGTATTGGGTCATGTAAAATGATATTGTTAAAGAATGCTGAATGCTGATGAAATGAGGTTTTAATTATGTCTTAAATCCATACAAACTTACAGTGGAATTATGTTATTTGTAAAAAATAAAAAAAAAAAATATTTTATAACAGAGCAGGACGACCAAAAGCAAAATGTGATTCTTATATTTGGGCAGAGGTGGTGTTCTGATTGTTTTAAATTTTTGTAACACAGCACTGACACATTTTCATAATGACAATGTCCTGCTAATTGTTGGTTAAAGTAGACCCCAGACATATGTCTGGTCAGAACTTTTGGCACATGCTGGTCTGCTGAAAGACTTCTCCACACGAATTTTCTTGCGCGACTGGGTGTCAAATCCATGCATTTACAGATTGAATTGGAAGCTAACTTCTTTTTTCATGGGTGCCTCATTTCCTGAATGTGTAAAAAAAAAATATTCTATTGCAACTATGTAAACATGTTTCCAGAAATATTAGTTTAAAAATTGAGCTAAATATAAAATATACATTAGGAACCTGCCAAGAGAGTACATTTTATTACTTATTTTACTTCCATTTTGTTATTGTTAACATATTTTAAACTTACTTAATACCATATTTTAATTTTTATTTCCAGGATGAGCTGCTATGATGTGAAACAGTACCTAGAAAAGATCTACAGTGTTCCCGTGTTAAATGTACGAATGTCAGTCATCAAACGTTAGTATTTTTGTCTTAACGTTATAAAATAGCATTTGTGTTTTGTTTAAAACTGATAAATTTTAGTTGATAGTTTTGTTGAGTATTGAAAGAAGATAACGAGCAGACACTTCCAGGCTTTAACTCATTCTGTGTATTAGCTCCAGACAGATTGAAACTTACGTGTCGACATATTTTCCTGCAATCCTTGGGTCTGCCTTAAAGTATTATTGTACACAGTTCTGTTATATTTGTTTAATTTCAAAATGCACTGTTTGTAAAACGTAGTTAAAGTGCTCAATAAATATCAAAGAATGTTTGTATTTTGTTTAAAATACTTTATATTTTTGTTGTTGCTCTGTTACAGATCGAGAGCTGCCAAAGGTGGCATACATGAATGATGAGGAATCTAAAAAGAAACGAAAGGAACTCCGGTTTGATCATCAGAACTGGACAGAATTTGAGGAGAAGATTGCCTATGTGCAGCTGGTGAGCACTTCCCCAGATACTCAACATATTCAATTAAGTTGTTAACAATAACACTTTCAAGCCAACACAATTAAAATAATAAATCAAAAGAAAACTATGTGGTATATAGTGATGAATGACAAGCTACTTTTCTTCTGACACAGTTTGATATGTATTAACTTATCACATTAAAGTGAGTCCTATAGCTACAGACAACATATTCATTCATATTTTGTTTTGTAGAACAACTGCATGACAGGATAAAAATGATTATATGCTGGAGTTACTCCCCTTACTGTGGAGTGCTTTTTTGGTTTGGCTTGAGTAGTTTGATATTTTTGATTTTGCTGATCTGTTTAAACTCACAGATGTTTCAGTGCTATTTTTGGGTCTTTGACCTCATTCACTGTTTAACATTAAATAATATGTAATAAATAAAACTGACATGATCATTTATAATCTCATGTGCATAAAACAAGTTGATAAACCCTGTAACATTTTAAAGAGAAGCTTACAACATCAAAGTTTAGATGCAGTCTGGATTCAGAATGCTGCCAGTGATATTCTCAAATTTTCTTTTACTGAACTTGAAAGCTAACAATGATAACAGTTTGCTCTTCTGGATACTGAAACTGTAGAAAACACTTTTACAATGTTTGCATTCCAATTATTAATTGTTGTAAAGAAATATAAATGCTCCATTTAAACATGTTTTTGAAATAACATGTAAAATTTTACATTAACATGTAAAATTTTACATTTATTTATAGTATGACACTTTGATTTTTGAGATTTGATGTCACATTCCATGATGTAGCTCACATTTGACCCCCATAAAGTTGGAGTTGGCAGAACACTGTTATCTAGATTAAACCTTTTTGGTTGATAGAATCTTGCCCTTAAGTTTAAGCTCTTTAATGTTGGTGTGTATTGGGATCATAAAGATTTGAAATAAAAAATATCTTTTATATTTACATCTAAGAAATTTCCTAGATGGAATTATTTATGAATGAAATTAAAGAAATGATCTTGTATTTAATTAGATATTTCAAGATTGAAGGCAATTTCATTGTTTAATTAAAAAATAAGTCAGATTCTTTATGACACCTGATAAAACATGTATCATCATCTATTATACCCACTTCTCTCTCTACCGGACCTGGTAGCGTAATCGGAAGAGCGTCGGCTCCAGGTACGGGAGGCCCCGGGTTCGATCCAGGGCCGCGACGTACCAAGGTCGTTAAAAATGGTAGTGGTATAGCTCCCTTGCTAACGCTCAAGCAAATATAAGGGTAGTTCCACGACTGGTTGGCCCGGTGTCAGGATAATGTGACTGGCTGTGGTATCATGCCAGGTGTTCACTGCATGCTATACACAGTGAAGGCAGCACTATAACTGCTTCAAGTGGACACCGTCTCCAGATAACTGAAATACTGTTGGTGGGACGATACACCCAATAAACTTCTCTCTTGTAGCTTGAGGACACATTTGAGTTCCCAAGCCTGGTGAAGGAAGGAGATGTGCATGAGTTTGAGAAGGATGCTAGGAAGGCATTCGAGATGAAGAAGGAAGAGGAGAAGATGGAGGACAAGGCTCCAAAGCATGGGGTGCCAGAATGGCTACATTGATCAGAGAGACAGGGGCTGCACTGACCGGGGGGACAGGTGCTGTATTGACAAGGGTCTAGAAGGACAGCTGGAGTGGATGGCTATATAAGGAAGAGGGCTTCATTGTGTTCTGTGATATTACTGAGAAAGATGACTGACAGTCTTTGACAGATCATTTATGGTTGGAAATGTGTGTATGATGATGCATAGGAAAGACTTCTACTGTCAGTGACATGATCTTTTGAAGGAGTAAATAGTGTCTAGGGAAAAAAGGAGCATACTGACAATATCGGTAATATGAATGTGGAAGGTTTATATTGGTTGTCGCTAAATGGCATGATGACATATAAAAGATAGTAGAGCGGCTGAGCAAAAGGTGACATAAATGTTCTGTATGCATTATGAAACAGTGTTGGACTGTAAGATACATGAAACAATGGATGCAGAGTACACAATGCATATGCTTACAAGACATCACTTAATCCCAGCTTGTAGTCAATACTCTGAGTGTTATTCTTGAGCAGTACAGCAGACTTACCATGGTACAGCCTGGGGTACATTTAGTTGTGTACTATGTTAAACAGTGTGATAGTGGTTAAATCTATACATATAAGTTGTACAATGTTTGAAACATTTGATTTTTTGTGCTTCACGTAAAGTCTTTTTGTGTGTTTGTGTGTGCTTTTTTTGTACTGGAGCTGAACAGTCACTTGTTTCTAACATGGTGCATGACTGAGGTACACCCACATAAGCTTATGTTATTGTACACTCATGACTTCCTATGTTAAGCTCATCTATCACTGCCTGTGTATTGTTTAACAGGGACTTCTGAGACTTGACAGTAGTTTGTTTTTACCCGGTAGGTAAAGGATGTAACCATTTGGAGGCAAGAAGTTTCATGTGAGGAGGTCTTCCAGAGGACCTGCGATTGGCCTGAGGTTTTACCCAGGCATATGTCTGGGGTTTTCTTCAACCAGTTATTTGCTGGATGTGCCAATATGACCTTAATGGACATTAGTGTCACAAAAACACTGCAATGTCTATTTTGATGTGTTTTATCACATTACCGAAAGGTTTATTAAGATTGTAGAACACTGTTTCAATTTGCCAGATAAGTATTCATTGTTAAGTCTATTTCAGCACATTTTACCATCTTACTGATAGGTATATATATATATATATTGTTTATATTATTATTTGTAGCAGATTTTACCATAAGGTAGAGTGGAATAGGAATGTGGTTGGGATTCTTTGCCAGACATAATTTCACTTGAGTGATTTAAGTTAATACATATTTATCAACAATGTACTAGTTAACGTTATTTCATTCCAATTTGGTTATTAAATCATGGAAACAACAAATTGGAAATATAATAGTCATGTTCCTTTGACTTCTACCAAAACAATGATTGTTTCAATACCTAAGGAAGACAATGCTTTGAGGAACTGTGATGTAAATTATCAACAGTTGCTATCATTCTCTGAAGTTTATTGTCATGCATTGTGCAAGCTATATTTGATATTAGTAACATTAATAAAGTCTGATTTTAAACTTTCCTAATTTCTTTTTCTTAGTAAATTAAACCTTATTTTAGAGACTGTATGCTTTACTATCTAGCTTTTAGGGTTGTTTTTTGTTTAGTTTTGCTAAATTTGTATAATAAATGCATACAATATGATTTATATGGGCACTTTTTATTA
This sequence comes from Sinonovacula constricta, assembly GCA_007844125.1. Lineage (NCBI taxonomy): Eukaryota > Metazoa > Mollusca > Bivalvia > Cardiida > Solecurtidae > Sinonovacula > Sinonovacula constricta. Next base: position 58,885,100 of record CM017556.1, read on the forward strand.
TATTATTTTTTATTTCTACAATATATTTCTTGATGCACAATATACAAATTTAACAAGCAAAACATTGTCACGTGCAAACTGTTTATTTGTAAATTGCAAGAAGTTCTAAATGAGATGCTTAGCATGCTATGACTTAATATAAATGTACTAAACAAGGTTTTAGACCAGTCTTAACTAGTAGGGCCTGGTTGGTTGGGAAAAGTTATCAACTAAGAACAAAGGCATTCTAATGCTTGTATGCTTTATTTTTTATCTGTAATGATGACATACACATCTCTGGATAACGTTAAACTCTAAATAGAATTAATTGCTACAGAAAACACAAATAGAGCATGAAAACAAAACAGATAATGTTCAAACTATATTGTAGTTGCAATATTCGTTTGCAATATTAAACCTTAAAATGTTTACCAGGAACTGTTTAGATTTAGGAATATTGTGTCGGTCCCACAGGAAGCTGTCTGATCAGGATCTGTACTATTTGTGCCTGGGCAGTATGATACTTTGCATGTTATCTTTGACTCATACATTAGATTCTGTATTTCATTATCATCATGATCAGTGTTATTATTACTATTAGTACTATTTATATTATTATTATATGATAGTATTAATAATAAATCACAATAACGTTTATACATGCTGCAATTATTCAAACACAATCACCAAGTCCAATCAATATGTATATTCATATTATCCTTTTATTTCTAACACTCACCTCAGGCACCACACATCCTCCTTCCTTATCATTATATACCTCTCAAAGTTGGATAAGATCTGTCTCTGAATTGGAATGATATACCCCGCTATATTGATGCTCTCTAAACATTACACACTTCAGTGAGGTTTAGTGACGTTTAAAGCTTGTATCAGTGAATTTTAGCCAAAAATAACATGTAGAAAATGACCAGATATGAATTTCTGAAAACGTCTTTTTCTTAAAGTTGGTGCCCAAGGTGTAACACTTTTGTCATAATTTCAATGGGGGAATCCTATCTCTTTATACACATCACAGCTAGCTAATTTAGTACAAGCCACAAGATTCATGGCATCATAAATGTTTGTCTCGAAATCGACAGGAAGGAGGGGTTGGGGCGCCATTTAAACAATGATGTTCACATACATAGCATTATCTACCATCATACCGTTTGACCAGTCACTGCTTTGATATATCATACCATTGTCACACACAATCAACGTCAAGTATATCACATCATCAATTGCATATTTGACTTCATTTATACAATGACGCAGTTGACATAATTATATAAGTACTTAATGATTGTGGTGACTTGGTTGGTATTTGCAAATTATAAGTGATGTGTTAACATCAATATTGAAAGCCTTTATTATCAAGTTTTTAATGCATATTTCCATGCATATGAATGAAATTCCTTCATAAGCCCGCAGTATGCTGATACACAATACTGGAATACTGGTCATTTTGTCTTGAAATGTCTTATAAAAAGGTTTACCTTACGTTAGAGCAGAGTGTTACTGCAATTAAGTTGTTAAAACAAGGAAGGTCAGCACAGTCTATTGCTACTGAGTTTGGCTGCGGCAGAACTCAGATACAGGTCCGTTACTGACGATATTGTTTTTGTAATAGACAAGCAAATGCTGAATGCCTAAAGTACAAAACTATTAAAAAAACATTTTTTCTCGTCTCACTGAAACCTCTGAGCAGCAACACCTCTCAGCAGCAACACTTTTTCGTGCCTCTGCCAGATGTTGCTGTGGAGAGGTTTTACTGTATATTTGATATTTTCAGTATCTGTTAGCTGATATATTTTCCTCATTGAATAGTGTGTAACATAGTCAAAGTACTGGTATTAATTTGCAAAAATGAATCTAAGAAATAAGTTGTACACGGTAAAAATGTAAAATTTTATTCTTTGTTATTGTATCCAATGTTTTTGCTTATCAATTCCTTATCAAAATAAAGGCTTTTTATGCAAAAAAGGTGACTGGGACGTAGAAAAAGAAACAGCTGGTGAACTTTTTCACAATTTTAACACAAAAGCTCAGCTATGTTATAGGTGGTATCCGACAGTTTGCCAATAATGAATATATGAAACTCTCTTATCTCTGTTTTGGGGAGTTTTGGTTTAACGTATGCATACACTCATACTTTAGTCTACAGAGACGGTACAAATGGTGAAATAAATCGCTCTAAATGTTAATTATTTCAGTCTTTCTATCTATAAATAAACCACGATGCCAATTTCTGCTAAAATAAACATCGACGTCATCTCGGATTTCCCGGACGATGGTATAACGTGATTTCAGAAATAAGTGGTCATGTGGTTCTCTTTATTTAAAAATGGCTAACTGTGGAGGGTGGCTTAGATAGATAATGCATTTTGTAATGACATTTGGGGCCTTATCCTTTACTTTTTACATACATTTAAATATACGGCACCTATAAACGGTATTTCGCCCGAACTTTTAAGGTAACACTTATTTTTTTAGTTGCATGAGACAAAACAAAACGGCACAAACTTTCGGATACCACCTTAAAACAACAACAAAATCAACAACAAAAACAAAACAACACACAAACAAAACAAGAACACGATTGTTTTCGATTATTTCGTCTGATACCTTGTCTCAGAACACGTGTTCTTTTAAAACATTTAGTTATTCTAGTCAGGAAATATCAAAAGCCTTGTAGCGCTTTTCCCGCTAAATAAGCGCTTCGAATCTATCGAACCAATACAAAATCCAACTGCGCATGCGCTGTTATACGTCATGGGCATACGTCATTCTAAATAGTACTGATTTCCCCATAGTCGCTCATTCAAATCCAATTTACAGTCCGGATCAAATCATTTTAAGCGACATGTACGTGTCCAGTCTGTGTCAGAAATGTAAACAAGAAATATATTTAAAACAAATATAAACGGAGGCGATGAGGATTTAACAAAGAAAATGTATTGATTATTAATATATTTTTTTTTGGGGGGGGGGGGGGGGGGGGGGGAGAAGGCGCGTTTCTCCCATTACGCACTTTACGCACGTGCGTAACCTCCGCTCGAAAAATCGAAAATCTAAAAGTACCAAACACACTAAGAAAGTCGAAGCTTAACCCGGGTTAGGACTGATATATTTTATTTCCGTAGTTTCTTTGTTAAAAAATCTCCACACCAATCAAGTTGAAAAGGTTTAAAATGATTAAACTTATACAAGTCAGTATTTAAGACGTTCATATTTTGCGTTAAGTTCTTCGCATGTGCGCATTTTACCTGTTAGTCATTAGAAAAGAACCGAATATATTCAAAAGTATTATTACAAAGGTTATTTCATTTGTAATTGTGCGTAATTTCAAAAACGGCCCAGAAACGCGCCTGGGGGGGGGGGGTGGGGGTGGAATCTACGTCTCATGTGAGATAAATATTTCTTACTGTTAATTTGAACCACTTTCTGAGACGACCATTGTGAACACTTCGTGAATAGTAAAGCAATGCGTTCTTGTTTCATTAAGTGTATGATAATATTGGGAATTTCTGCCAATGCGAGTCGCTTTGATATTTATCCGGGCTGACCTTGCGTCATCCTTGGTTAGTAGATCAAAAGTGAGGTTAGGCAGCTGAGTCGAGAAAAATAAACACGAATATCAATAGACTAATAGCAATGCATAGCATGATCATCGGAATTCATGATGCTGTTCACATCCAACACCACAAATATATGTATGAAGTAGGGATCTATTTACATTACAGACTAGCATTCTACAGTTAAGCTTACAGAAAAAGTACATAATGTCATGATAAACTCGCTTATACCAGTGTAAGAGGATGTTTAGCATTTATATATTTAAGTTGAGGCGGACATCACTCTCATGGCAAGTTAACGAGACAGACCTTTAGTCTTCTTAAAGATTTTTGTTTGTTATAAATTTCAAAATAAGTGCAGGCGAAATAGTATTCACATATGCAGTAAGCTCGAATAAAGAGGTTGGAAGAAAAAATGGTAGCCCAAAACGCAGATTGTTAACAACTGAACACGAGTAGTATATCCCATTTGTCCGTTTGATACATTATCCAGGGGGACGGAAGGCAATCCATTCCGAAAGTAGGTTTGACCAGGCGGTAGAAAGTTGTGTCCAAGCGGTAGAAAGGTGCATCCAGGCATTAACGGGTGTGTTCAATCTGTGGAAAGCTAGTTTCGGGTGTCTTGGGTGAAGAAAAGCGTGCCCAGGCGTTAGAAGATGCATTTAAGAGGGATAAAGGTGTTCTGATGAAGGCGTGTTCAGGCAGGAGTAAGGCGTGTCCATTTAATTGATTGGTTTATTTCAGGTTAACGTCAACCTCCTCTGTTTGAGTCTCCTCGTCGAACGATGTGTCGATCGAGCGCTGAAGGGGCCTAATGGTCGACTTCTGTAGTTGTTGCACACGCCGCAGCGCGTCGCTGTGGGTCAAACAAGCATGCAATTAGTTTTACAAAATAACTCTTACTTAAATGAGGATGCTTAATTTTATGGACAATATAACATTACATCTTTAAGCACATACTCACTGACTGCACATTAGTGGAAAAAAGGACATGGTCAATGTTAACCTTTCTGTGCAATGAGACAATACAATCAAAAGACATACAATCTCAAGATAAGGACTCCAATACCATTCCATTTATGGTACATTATATTTATACTCTTAAATAAATTCACCAGTCTTCAAACGGGTGTGAGGTACCGAGTGGTTTGCGTTGTCGGCCGAAAACGGAGAGGACACATTTCACGCAAGGCGCCTTTAATTTGGTAGCAAAGGCGTGCATAGCCAGGAATCAGCAGAGATGTGGTATACGTATAACAATAAACCGGACCTGGTTTTACGATTTTCTTGGAAGAGCCTTGGTTTCAAGTCCGGGAGACTTTGGGTTCAAACTCTTACTGCGCCATGCTAAAGTCGTTTAGTGGTAGTTGTATATTTTTCATGCATAGAGCTTAAGCTCAAGCAACTATATAAGTGTACTTTTACGACTGGCCGGACTGGGACCAGAATATGGTGACCCCTGTGTGGTCATGCAAGATGTTTACGGTATGCTATTCAAAGTGATATAATCACTTTATTTGCTTTAAGTGAACACCAATAACTAAACATTGATAGCCGCGAAGGACGCAATCAACAACACATCACATTGCAACGAACCCAATAAGGTTCATACCTAACGATACATAGTTCCCCCTTAACCTCGCTGACGAGGTACGCAATACAACGGGTGTTGTCCAATACATCGACGCTCTGGGTGTACGGGTTAAAACGCACTGCAAAGGGTCGCTTGATGGTACTGGCAAAGCTCCTGAAACAAATAAAAAAAAATCGGTTGTTTATTCATACAACTTTTTTTTATTTAATCATAAGTGCATCCTCGTGAATCAGGGCTGAAGTACCAATTCCTAGCATTCCCAATGGGTTTTATGCATAGTCACGATTTTAAGCAAAGAAAAAAATCTCTTTTTCTTTGCTATATAGATCTATTTGCGACGTCCTTACCAAATCAAGAACGAACACATACAGGCTTTAATGCTGTATGAATTTTATAAAAATACGTGTAAATCTTTACCTCATATGTTCCTTTGCCTCCTCAAAGCTTTCGGTGTAGAAATACACGTCCTGGAACGTGGTGATCAGGCACTCCTGCATGCACGTGGTCAGGGGGTCGAACGGCATCTTGTCCGCCTTATCCGTGAGGGCGTGCTGCAAGGATACAAGCCATGGGTATAATGGTTTAGTTTTAGATATACAACATAGACACAATTTTGGTCAAATTGACTAGGGCCAGCTATTGGCGGAGGAAGACACCGTGTAAATGTCTTGGTAAAACCATCGACACATCGCAGTAAGCTGGAAGACCATCCCACAATGACGCTAATGACATAATTTAATCTGCCAATACACCTATGAGTTAGATATATATGCAGACATGTTTGTATTTTTGTATGTATTAACAACAGTTATGCATGTTATTAAAAGATATACGTCTACACAATGTCCGTTAAGATAGGCGTGCTTTAAATGTTGAAATGCATATATCAAGCATGTTAAGCATGTCAAAAGCGATTGCTGTACTAGACAGAATTTCTGAATGACATTTCTAGAAGACTACAGCAGCTCAGTCTCCGCCGTGAAGCCAGTTGTAACGTAACCTGAATACGAAGAGACATCATGAGACCTACTCTCGCACGGTGAACTTTAGGACACCCTGCTGTGTTGTGTCCGTTAAAATGAAGGTTTAGAAGTTATACTTTTCATTGAGGTGGAGCACTTGTTTCCGAATTTAAATATCTAAAAGATGATTGCGATTGCTTCCCTTTGTGCTATTTGAAAACGGTTAATGGAGACTGAAATAAAATCACCAAACTGACTGCTCACTGTGCTGTTTTGATTAAAGTATGAATTACACGTGTTACTTTTAAATAAATCTTTTTGTACTTTCAAATTCGTCATAAGTTAAGGCGTCAAATTACTGAAACCGTCAAACGACGGTCGAGTTTTCATTAGGTTGTATCAAACTCGACTACAATATTCAGAATACTTTTTTGAACATAATAAAAAAGGTACATAACAGTAATAGATTCATTATTCTCAAAATCCAAGTTTGCGAATCACCATGTTGTCATATATATTCACACTGCATGTATTTATTCATACGTCTCACGATTATACTATATCATCATTGGTTAAAACAGAACATTTCATTTCATTAAAAAAAAACTTTATTACATTATGGAGCATCGGTTACGTATATTAGTGGCTGAAGAAGAAGGGATACAATAAAGCCGTGTTAATTGGGGTCCGTCGATACAATTATGTAGATGGGGACAGGGTGAGACACGCGATTGGGCCAGGACCGTAATTTCCAAATGAACGTGCTCCCAGGCATTTCTCTGATATTCATGAGGGGATTAATGTGTCCCGAGGTTTATTCGTGTGGGTGGAAGAGGGATTTTGTGATCTCATGTGACCGGTCATTGGTCGGTAAAATATATTCCACGTCACTGTGGTCACGTCCACACACTAAAACGACAAATACCTTGCACAAAGTCGATTGCCAAACTGCATAATACTGAAAACATCGTCTTAGATAATATTGATTAGAGTGTATGTTGTAAGGTTGTTTCTGCAATCGAAATTGTGGAGGACGATTGTGTGATGAGATTTGTGTACAATACCTTCAGTTCGCCGATGGAAGAAAGAAGTCCCGCACCATACACCCGCAACGCTCCATCCTGCTTGCATAGACCGAACTCAACAGAGAAGAAGTAGCACTACAACATAATAATGATAATTAATCATCATCATCCCGTATATTATATTAAAAATAGCATCGTATATTAAAGGGTTTTTAATGTTAAACTACTGTTAACATACATTTACCCTATATTTAAAAGTACCTAAGGACTTAATGTAGTAAGTTAGATTACTTCCTACAAACGTCTTTCTTTCTTAAGATGTATAGTAAGCAGTGTATTACTAACGCTTCATTCCGAAGAAAACAGAACAAATGTGAAAATAACAAGAAAGAAAAGAATTGTGATAGAGATTAGGGCGTGGCCATTAAATGTTCTAAACAATGTCTAATGATAGCCAGAAACTAGACAGAAATAAAAAAAATAATGCCAAAATCATTATCACTAACAAGAAATCAAACAGAGAAACAACTACAATACAGACATCTGTATAAGCAAGGAATAAATATCCTATTTATAGTTCAGCAAAATGCAATAACGATTAAATGGGAATAAAATCCCATAATGTTTACAGTCGACAGTTTGGCGACTTCGTCATCTGACGCTCCGAGCGAAGCCAGTCCGATCTCTTGGGAGAACTGGGCGAAACTGGGGTCGGCCAGGAGGGGCACGTGACCCAGGAGCTCGTGGCAGCAGTCCCTGGAATAGACACAGGCAAGGTCAAACTGAGTACAGAATCGCCATGGACGGTTCTCCAATTTCTATGAAACTCTTGGTCCTATTGCATTGTGGTAGTGTTTTGTGTTGCTTACTAACGGTATCAAAACAAACACACACTTTTTTCTAACACACGTTTGTATGTAAACCATTATCTGGTTTATGTATACAGAAAAAACAACAACTGAAAATGTATGCACATGTCATTTAAATGTTATCATGTTCTTTGCTGCTGTGCAATTGATGATTTTTTGGACCGTTTTGCGATCTGCACGTAACTACTCCCTCTCTTGATATTTTGACTGTTTAAGACCACGCTTACCCCAAATGATCACACACAGTATCACAAACAAAACACACGTGTTCTCTTATGACGTAGGCCATCCATCCACCACGCGGTTTACACTTACACTGATTGGATAAACCGGTTTATCTAAAGAGGTATCACTGACCCTTTTAGAACAGTCCATTCAGAAGTCTTGCTAAAGTCTTACAGTTCTGGGTGGATAAGCTTGGAACAACTTTGACTTTTTACAAAAAACTGAAGATAATCGATTCACTTGCTTTAATGTAGTCTCGACTGACAAATAGGTTTTAGAAACTGCAAAGACTATACTACCTTGTATAAGGTAGAATCTGCTTATTATAGTAGTCACAGTCGATCTCAAGAAGGTATAAAATGGACAGTTTTACAATCTACAAATAGGTCTACGATGTGGATAGATATAAAAACGACGATAAAAATACACCTCTTTGCTGGATTATGCGAATATCCAACAAACAAACACGTTCGCAGTTTTATTGCCTGGGGTAGTAACAAAATTAAAATTATCTGAACTGTCGCCATACATACAACATTGTCAGATTATAAATGGTTTACAAACAACTCACGGTTCAGGTGTGTAGAAGGGGTCCGAGCTGTGGCGAATGTATTGTGTACAGTGGAACACTCGGAAAGCGAGGCCAGCTAGGAAGTCCCGTGATGACAGGTACCCTGCTACTGGGCGAAGGACGAACCCCGTCCGGGCTGTGCAATTAAAAAGAGATGTGATTCAGGCAAATTCGGAAAAAATAGAAATGTAATTTCATAGTTCTTTATTAAACATTTATTCTGATATGACGGTCACAGAGGTAAACACAAAAGTGCTTCAAACCAGTCTCGCTGCTGGGTTAATTCTTTAGCTACTCGGTTTAAAAGCGCCGGCCTGTGTTACACTGAAATGCTAGTCATAGCTTGATGTCAAGTCAAAAGTTTTAACACAAAAAATATCATTGACAGTAAAATGTTTTTGTCTAATGATTCCTGCTGACCAGATATCAAAATTATAGTATCGTAGCAAGCAACGATTTAATCTTATATCAAAGAAACTCAAGAGACATTCAGACTACTGACTTTTATAATCATTGATGGTGGTAAGTGAATTCTGACCTTAGTCAAATATTTCTTAAGAAATGTTCTCGAACTTCTAAGTGCAGTTTTTTACTTTCAGAAAACATCAGCAAAAGTCATAAAGGCAGTATAAGCAGTTAGATAAATGCTAATTTGATTTGTTCGTAAAAGTCGCAAAATTTCCTCAGCAGACAATTCAAAAGTTTACAGAAATATGTTAGTTTAAACTAGTGCTAGTGGTTGTAAGTTAAAATGCAGAATTAAATAAAATTTGTTTATAACCGCATCCCGCAATAACGCAGCAATCTAGACTCCACTCGGTAAAATACTATGCGTGTGACTTAACCTACACAGCGTGATACTGACTCTCGCGGTCTCGACTACTTACTTCCCTGCTCAATGCACCGGTTGATACGGTGACTGTCATGTGATGACGTGTTTTGTCGAGCTAGCATGAATGTCGTGTTTGTGTGTGCGTTTTGTCGATGATTTGAGGCTTTGTTGTTTTAAAACTTTAATAGTGGAATAAATTATCATGGGAAACCCAAATAAAAACCAAGGAAATAAAAAAGAAAATAATCAAACTAAGCGTAAAAACAGCAGTACTGGTGAAAGTGGTCAAACTAAAAACGCGCGAAATGGCGACGGTGGGCCTGGTAACATTGATAAGAGTGTTGCGGATTCAATTCATGAGGCAAATTCAGTTCTTTTCAACGAGTCAATGTCAGCATTGGATAATTCTGCTTTTGAAAATATGAACAAAGCTGTTGGAGATGCTGAAAATTTGAGTTTGCACCCCCATGGCCCCGCCGGTCCGACTGCATTACGCGTACACACAGTGAGTACACCCAATGACCCACGTATTGCCGATGTTTTGTCACTATTGAAATGTATGGATTTGAATTTAACTGCTATGAACACTAGGCTTGATAAGCTGGAGAATTTAGAAAAGGTTTTCTCTTCGTTAGACGGCGAAATTAAAAAGCTATGGGCTTTTGTCTATGATAAATTGAAGGGCACGGATGATAAGGTGACAAAGGTCATGGACCGTGTAGAACAGCTTGAGTTCTCACTGGGTGTAGCGAATGACCAGCTTACACAGCTGCGCAAGGCCAAGGCTGTCGTTGATGACACGCTTGTGTATGTTCAATCGCAATCCATGCGCAACAACCTGGTGTTTTCAAATATCCCAGAGAGTCCACGTGAGAAGCCCGAGGAAACCGAGTCTGCGGTACGGCAATTCATGGTTGAACGGCTGGAATTGGCCCAATCATACGTCGACAGTTTACAGTTCGAGCGTGTTCACCGCATGGTTGATCACTCTAGTAGTGCTGGTTCCCGCAGGCCGAGAAATGTTGTCGCCAAGTTTTGCTTCTTTAAGGATCGTGAAGTTGTGCGGCGTTCCCGATCCAAGCTGAAGGGAACTGAATTCTATATCAACGAGCAGTTTCCTAAGGAAATTGTTGACCGTCGTCGGCGATTGATGCCAGCTCTACGTAAGGCGAAACAGGAGGGCAAAAATGCTTGGCTGTCCTACGATAAACTGTATGTCGACGGCCGCCCTGTTGATATCGTTGCACCTACCAGCTACTAGGGGTCCCCGGGGGCTGGCGTTCGTGTCCTGTCTTGGAACGTAAATGGTCTCACGCAGAATAAACTTGAATGTTCTGACTTTGTACAAGTGCTGGCTAATTTTGACATTGTTTTTCTTTATGAATCATGGACAACCGGTTGTTCTAATTTAGATTTAAGTGAATACAAAAGCTTTAACTTTTACAGAACATTCCAAAATAGAAGATCTAAAAGGGCTCAAGGTGGTACTGTCCTATATGTTAGGAATTCTATTTGTAACGGTGTTAAAATCATAAGAACTCATCATGATTGTATAATATGGGTTAAATTGTGTAAATATTTTTTTTCCTTAAATAATGATGTTTATATTGCTGGAGTCTATATTTTGCCAGCAAATTCGCCTGCTTATGATATTTTACAACCGGGAACTGACCTGTTTGATATGCTTCAGCTCGACATAAATGATTTTAAGTCCTTGGGTGAGGTTATTCTTTGTGGGGATTTTAATGCTAGAACTGCAAGTAAGCCTGATTATATTATTTTTGACACTCCAAATAATGTTTTGAATGGTGACCTTTATTCACCAGATGACCTCTTGTCACGTGCTTCTATGGACCAGCGTACCAATGGACACGGCCTTAAGTTGCTTGAGCTGTGCAAGTCATGTGACCTGCGTATATGTAACGGTAGACTAGGCACTGATAACTTTACCGGGGCGTTCACATTTGCTAATCAGTTAGGTAGCAGCGTAATTGACTATGTGTTAGGTCCAAAATATAACATAACACGTGTACAGAACTTTACCGTATTGCCCTTCTGTGAATGGTCCGATCATGCGCCTCTTTCATTCTCTGTGTTTTCTCCATTTGTCAATTCGGGTAGTAGTAACCATTGCACGTACTCTAAGGTCACGTGGGATGACAGTAAACGAGAACAATTTAGGTCTTCCTTAATAGCACGCCTGCCTGAGTTGAATAGAATGGTAGCTGATGTATCCTCAAACGATGATAATTCTGTTAATGCATTAATTGATAGCTTTTCGCTTGTAATACGAGAAGTAGGGGATGACCTTTTCTGTAGATTTAAAACTTTTAAGAAATCTATTGTTTCAAATGCACAGTCCAAAAGATTATTAAAACAGAACGATTGGTTTGATGATGAATGCAAAAAGGCAAAACAATATTTCTTTGAGGCACTTAATTTGTATAATCAGTGTAAAAGTGACAGAAATAGGATAAATATGATTCAAGAAAAAACGAGGTACAAGAGAATCGTTTAATGCAAAAAGAGTAAGAGATATCTATCTAAAGTTAGGGAACTAGAGAATATGAGGCACTGTAAGCCTAAGGACTTTTGGAACATGTTTCTAAATAATAAAGCTACCTCCTGTAATATCTCCACTGAGTAAATAATGTAAATTACTATAGAGGTATAACTCTTGTAAGTTGTTTTGCTAAGCTTTTTACCACTATTTTAAATAACAGAATTAATATATGGGCAGAGTATAACAATGTTTTGGATGATGCTCAGTTTGCCTTCAGAAAAGGCCGCTCTACTATTGATGCTATCTTTACACTTAATTCGGTTGTACAATCAGTTTTAAATAATAAAAAACGCTTATATTGTGCATTTGTCGATTTTAGAAAGGCGTTTGATAGCGTATATCTAAAAGGTCTATGGTTAAAGTTGTTTAAACTTGGAGTAGAATCGAAAATGTTAAGAATTATTAAAAATATGTATGATCAAGTTAAATGCTGTGTAAAAGGTAATAGTGGGAACTCAGACTTTTTCGAATGTTCAGTAGGACTTAAGCAAGGTGAAGTTTTATCTCCAATTTTGTTCTCTCTATTTATTCAAGATTTAGTCGCATTTGTTGCAAGCAGGCAAGGCGACGGTGTCAATATAGGTGGGTCAGATGTGAAAATGTTATTTTTTGCTGATGATATATGTATTCTAGGTAAAAGTCCCTCTGACTTGCAAAATAGCTTAAATGCGCTTTCTCTTTATTGTTATAAATGGAATCTACAAGTAAATACTGACAAGACAAAGATAATGGTGTTTAGAAAACGGGGTCAACTTTTAGTAGAGGAGAACTGGTATTATGATAGCGCTCCTTTAGAGGTAGTGAATGATTTTAACTATCTAGGAACCATTTTTAATTACACTGGTACCTTTGTTTTGAACCAAGCTGCTTTAGCTGATAAGGCAATTAAAGCTCAAAACTTGCTCATTTACAATTTGGGGGCATACCCATTAACTACTAAAACACAATGTCAGCTATTTGATGCTTTTGTTGGGTCAATTCTTTGTTACGCTTGTGAGCTATGGGGGTTTAGTAAATCCAAATCAATCGAGAGAGTGCATTTAAAGTTTTGTAAGAGAATTCTAAATGTCAAAACGAGTACGTCGAATACCGCAGTGTATGGTGAGCTTGGGCGCTTCCCTATGTATGTGTCCAGATATACTAAAATAATACGATATTGGTGCAAACTTATCAATACAAATAATTCTCTTTTAGCATTAGTATATAGCCAACTTGTTCGTGATTTTAACAAAGGAGTAAAAAATTGGGCATCAAATGTGAAATTTTTACTCGATAGCTATGGATTCTCTTTCGTATGGAATGATCCACTTACTGTGAATCTGAGTAATTTTCATATTGTCTTTCGTAATAAAGTTATAGATGTTTTTAAACAGCAATGGATAAACGATATGGATTGTAGTAGTTCTCTAACTCTGTATAAATGTCTTAAAACAAGTTACCATTTAGAGAACTACTTAAATATCTTACCAAAGTCACAAAGACTTACGTTAGCAAGATTCAGACTTGGGTCACATAGGCTTCGTATTGTTACTGCTCGTTTTTGTAGTAATGAGCAAGAAAATAGGTCTACACTATTTTGCAATCTTTGCAACAAGCATGATGTAGAAGATGAATATCACTTTTTGTTAGTATGCTCTGCTTACAGAGATATTCGTAAACTATATATTCATTCATACTTTTACAAAAATCCTAGTGTTTTTAAATTTACTGAGCTGTTGCAGTCTACAAATAAACATGTTTTGACTAAAATGTCAAAATTTATAGAAGAATCTCTTAAACTTAGGAAATCCTTACAATTGCTGTCTGTTAACTCTTAAGTACGATTTTTTTCACTTAAACCGGCATATTTTAGTTATTTTTTATACGTCTTCTGTAATGTTATGCTAGGAGAACCAGCCTCCTCAGTATACATGTGTTGCTTTGGGTGTGTGTGTGTGTGTGTGTGTGTTTTTTTGTGCATGTGTGCGGGTGTGTGTGAGTTGTGTGTGCGTGTGTGAAGGCGTTAGAGGGTGCGTGTGTGTGGTACGTGTGCGTTTTCATATCATAATGTCACCTTTTTCTTTATTATTATTCTTTTTGTTAGACTAGAAACTGTGTAAGTTTATGTCTAATAAACCATTCTGTCTGTCTGTCTGTCTGCACCTTGCGGTGGGAGACGGATCTTATTAATGTGAAGACGGGTTTTTATAAATGATTCGGTTTACCTGACCCTCAACATATACATGTATGACAGCTAATACACCCCCGCTACTACATGCGGATTGTGCATGTATATATATGACTTACATGTAAATATTTTTCGGAGCAGTAAAAACAACAGAGGTTGCATTGCTTTGTTTATTTGTAGTCATCTTGACAGTGAATTTTGAAACTATTTGTATGTGTCCTACAACAAGACAAATACCCGGTTTTAGCCTCTACCTGTGTCATTACGACCCTTCATAATGAAACGCACATTCCATTTTGTCGTGTTTCACAACCGGCCATTGTATGACTAGCTAATTAGTGCCTGATAACGTATGATAGGCGCCGTAAGTGCCATATTACGACTCCTGTATTTAGTAACTATGGAAGTAATTATAGCCCAGGCTGTTTGTTTAATAGAACCTGGACAAACAAATCTCCTAAGTCACCATGATTAACTCTTTTTTTCCAATTCCTTCGACGCTCCATGGCTCTAATTGAAAGCAAAACTCATTCCGAAATGTCAACTCGGATGATGAGCGAAGTCAACAAAGGAAATTTACGGTATTGGTTTACAGTTATGATTTGAACTCGTGCTAATTACAGAAACTGGTGAGATGTCATGCACGTTCCTATCACAAGAGTGGGTGTCTTTGGTTGGCGCATCATTTTAGCTTTTATACAGGTTGCGTGGCTCGAGACATAGGACAGTGTAACTGTGTTTCCGTAACGAGTCGACAAATCAAGTATTAAACTTTGTTTCCGACAGTTTGCCTATAATAAATTCACGTAACAATATTTTCACCTTGGTTTGGGGAATATAGGCTATATATCTGCATGCATGTTCACTCAAACCCGAGTCTAACAGTCCATTTTTAAGATACCTCAATTTTTAGACAGTACACATCGTGAAATCTGTCGCTTTAAAATTCCATTATATCAAAATAAGTAAACACAATGGGGCTTTCAGATTAAAATAGTTATCAACGTCACATGAGATTACGCGGAAGATCATGTAACGTGATCTTAAGATTAAGTGGTCACGATGCTTTCTAAGTTGAAATATAGGTTATTCTGCAGCGTGGCTTGGATGGGAAATTAATTTTAGTAGTGACAAGTGGGATGTTGTGCTTCACTTTAATATTGATGAAGGGCACCAATAAACATTATCTCGCGAGATCTTTTCAGCTGACAATAATTTATTGGCTGTATGAGTGACAAAATGGTCCAGACTGTCGGATACCACATTTAGTAATGGTAAGAGATAATACTGTAACATGTATATACATACCTTTCAAGAATTCTGACACGTCTTCAAGTTGTGGAATGTTGTCTTCCCTGAAAGATAGCATAAACAATGCATATTGAATCATAATACACTGCATAAAGATGCTTCAGCTGGAAGAGGTTTGAACCCAGCGTGACAATGCTAAAGACGACAGACATGTGCAATACTGGCCTGGTAACTAATTCTGATTATGAAGATGTTGGTACTTTAGCTGCCATTGTTCTTAGAACGACGTTACTGTTACCCGTGGACATACCATTTTAGAACACATGATCCTACTGGCAATACAGAACGACATAATTCCCCAAAACATCTAAAATATGAATGTGTTTACACAAGGGCATCAAGATGGTGAGTGGCATATAAGTTTTTTAAACTAGTATTTCTATAGAAATGTATATTCTATCGTCGTAAAGTATTAGAAACAGACGTGTTCTGCAGTTACCGAATAAATGATCTGCAAAATTAACAGCATTTACAATACATTGTGCAGGTTATAAATTTGAAAGAGAAAATCAGTGTCCCTGAGTTAAACCTTTGCATATTATACTAAAACTTACGCGAGCTGTGTTGAGAACATTAGAGTAATTACAACTGGAGAATCATCCTTATACAAGTATGATAACCTTGATGTAAACCTTGCTCACCTGTAACCGCAGTGTTGCTGCAGCAGCGGGAGGTTCCTTAGATATTCTCGGCAGGCATGGGTGGGATACAGCTTCATCAACTCTCTGAATACAGTGCCCCTGGGAAAGAGAAGTGTTTAAACTAAAAACGGTTACCTAAGGCATGGGTTATTTTCTCTAAAAAAGTTTCGTCTATTATGTTACATTTTAACATATATGAATGTCATCTGGCATGATGGTGACACGCTTGTTATTTGGTTGAAACATAAACTTTTGTCTAAACTGTCGGATACCATCTTTAAATGTTTTATTGGCTAAACTGAAAACGTTTGACTTTTACTTTTACTTTACTATTAGTAAACTATACACATTTAAAACGTGTTCTGCACACGCTAAATCAAACTTGGGGCAGGTCGGGAAGGTTTAACTTTTTTTATTCCTTACATAAATGAAAAATTCTCCAATGTGTCGAGTCTGAACTGCCAAAAATCGCTATTTACAGTTGAAAGCTTTCTTAGTAGTATAACGTTTGCAATAAATGACGAAAGCGGTTTTGGTTAAAAAAAGTCAACTCCAGATAGAATTGACGTAGACGATAATGACGATTTAAGCAAGCGAAGGGAGATTGGTTTGTATTATATATAGTTTTGGTCAGTCATTGCATATAGCGTTAGATGTGAACTAGGAACATTTGTTGCTTCCCCTCATAAGATAGTATCCGACATTTTTCCTTGAATACATGTAACATTAGTTTGACCCATATTTCCTAGAATTTGAGCATATTTGTTCATTAACTCGTGCCTAAGTGAGTTAAAAAGGTTTTGAAAACTTTTCCTATTGTTAGACAGTATAAATCTTGAACTTAATCGCTCTAAGTATTCACTGTTTCCAAATTTATAATAAGGCACGATGGGGATTTTTACCAAAACAGGTATCGTCGTCAGAGGGGATTACCCGGATGATATAGTGTAATAGGTAGTCACGTGGTTTTCTGAGTATAAACATAGCTACTTCGCAGCGTGGCTCAGATAAGAAATACATGCCTACTTACTTGAAGAACTCGGTGACTTACAGAACGCGATTACAACACGTGCAGTTAAAAAAAATTCAAGTACGTGGAGTTTTAAACAATGATCGGAATATACACTTACCACGTGTTCAATTCTTCCTTGGTGTAGTCGACTCTGGGAATTGGTTCTCCACTGAAATATAACACAATATATAAGTATACACATGTAGGATACGGTTTTTAATTCTTAATAATCTTATATTCTATTAAATAATCGTAAAGATGATCGTTTATGTAGACATATATCACATTTGGTGAATCAGTAAGCGGATCCCCAAATGAGACAAGTCGCAAGCTCGATTCCGCCTCAGAACACAATTTAAGAGTACCATTTGCATAGACTATCTTGGGGTTGGTGAGTACATTGGGATTCTATCAGGAACTGACTGATCTGTTGTGAGGATAATGCGACTTTTGAATAAATCAGGACTATATTTTGACTGGGTGTCATCATTATGTGCCATCTGTCTATCACTAAGCTGAGAACATTATTGTGGATTCAGGTGAACGCAGTCTTCATGTTACTAAAAGGTAGATACATGCATATAACCTTCCCCACTTTACCCACCCCACACCTAAAACATGAAAATCATACGGGAAAGTTGTGTTTTGTTGAAAATGGAGATTATTGAAAATTAATTTAAAGCGACCTTATCGAGTTTTAGAGTAAATTTTCACTTAAAGTTTTGTTCTGATTCTAACGTTGAAGAATATTATTTGACATGTTAGTATTAAGCGTATTTACATTTTATTATTTATGATATATACGTTATAACCCATTTCAGCATATTCTTATTGTCATGTTTGTAAATGTAAACCATTCTTATTGCATATTTGCGGTATATTGCAAAATCAGGTTAATTATAATAAACACAATGTTTTCAAAAAGAAAATTAGACCAATTCCTATGGCGTCGCTAAAAACATCAGAACACTTTGTGTTGGTATTATCCGCTACATTTTTATTAGACATGCAGTTTAGAAATGCATAAGACGGCTATAAAGCAGTCGTATAACGCCAATATTTTAGACTTGTAAGATACTGACGAGTTCTTGAAATTCTATACTTACTGTTTGTAGGACATTGCAAGGTTTGAGAAATATTGCCGGCGCTGACGGTACACCTTGTCTGTGAATCCCTGTAGAATAATTGAGATGTTCACTGATAGTAGGATGAAACAATATACCAGGACGGGAAATACAGAATGAATGTAGTCATAGCTAATTGTATTGATGTCGACTTTATTTGTTAACAAGAAGAATCACGCAATTCCAAACCAATCAACCGGGTTGTTACGTGATTACATTATGGCAGGGGTGGTTCCTTATCGACAACCAGAAATATCTGTAAATGTATGTAGTTAGGAAGAAACACACACAACAGAATGAAGGGTTTGCATAGAATTGAATAGATCAAAATAAATGCTAAGAAATTCTCAAATCTTTCATATAAACGCTATTACTTGTGAATTAGTATAATACATTTATATGATACGTGCTTAGAAGAAGCTGAGCGCTATTTCATTTAATGGACCACAAGGCAAAGTTGCGGTTTCGATTTGATTCTATTTTTACATGATAGTCACTGCGTCGATGTGCAGTTACTATACCAGGTGGAAGACCCAGACACAAGCAAACCCACAATATCGCACCGAAGATCAGCAGTCTGACCCCCTCCCCGCCACAAACACACCAAATCAGTGTGACATTGAAATCGGTATGACCTCTAAATCAGGACGACCTCCCATTAGGCTGACCTCCCAATCAGTATGACCTCCCTTCAAGATGACCTTCCAATCAGATGACCTCCCACTCAGGATGACCTCCCCTTAGAATGGCCTCAAATCATATGACCTCCCATTAGGATGACCTCCAAATCAGGATGACCTCCCCTTAGAATGACCTTCCAATCAGATGACCTCCCACTCAGGATGACCTCCCCTTAGAATGACCTTCCAATCAGATGACCTCCCACTCAGGATGACCTCCCCTTAGACTGACCTCAAATCATATGACCTCCCATTAGGATGACCTCCCAATCAAGATGACCTCCCTTAAGAATGACCTTCCAATCAGATGACCTCCCACTCAGGATGAACTCCCCTAAAAATGGCCTTCCAATCAAATGACCTCCCAATCAGGACGACCTCTCAATCAGATGACCTCCAAGTCTGGAGGAGTTCCTATATGGAAGCATTCACAGCCAGGTTTTTTGAATGCTAGTGGTTTTTACAGATGTTTTATATTATCACTGATCCATAACACAGTGTTGAAAAGGGGATGGTAAAGTGTTGTGTTTTACACTATAATATGTTTTTACTAACTGGGTGATCAGCATCCAACTCCGTGCCATACATCAATACCCGGTTGGAGGTTCGATCCAGGTCCGTCACCTTCTGCGGGAACCACGGGGCAAGGGCAAGCAGGTCTGAAAATTATCACAGACTTGCACTCGCTTATATAACTAAACTCTGCAAAAAATCAACGTAACTGTAGTGTATTAAGCCTTTTATTATTTCGTCTTTTGAAACAAACGTATTCTCCTTGTCGATACATGCTTATTCTGTTATTTTGATAAACGATTTTTTTTGTCGTTGCTGTCTAACCTCACTTTTAATCTACATGCTGGAGCAAGGTCAGCTTGAATGAATGTCAGGGACCTAAGTGCTATTATTCAACGTCGTCTTGAAATGCGGTTAAAAAGTCATAAGTAAGTCGAAATTAATTCCCCATAGTATTAATGTGTATACTACATAAAACGTCACTTGATCCTACATTCATTTAAACTTAATTTCTGTCATATGCAGCAAAGCACATCGTTTACACCCCGCACTGTCTAACTGCTTCGTAAAATTTAGTGTATATTATGTGAGGACTCTTAGAACGAGGCGCACATGGAGCGAGCGACTGGTGTAAAAATGTGTTATATTTGGTGTATTTGTTCTTATCAATGTATTTTCTATAAAACAAAAACTCGATCAAAATTTGTTAGTTAATACATTACCAACGTCGCATACCTTTTTAATGATCTTTCTTGTTTAACAGATGTTAGCTGTTAAACTTTTTATTCCGTTTAAACTACTGAAACTTCAATAAACATTTCTTGTATTATTATTTTATTATATGTATTCTTACAATTACTTGCTGAATGATTTTACTTTTACAAATACATGTATGTTCAATTATTCCCAATTGGTATAATACATATGTCCAATATAAACATTTGCCTTTGAAGTAAAAGTTTTGTTTAATGTTCTATTACATAAATATATTAGTATAATAGTATGCATATTCACATTTTTACATATAATGGATTAATATATTATGATAAGTGATGCTTATATGTACAGTGATAAATATTTACTGACAATAGCGCCTAAGTAAAGACATTTGTTGCATTTTAATAATAAAGTGTCAAGAGTAAATAAGATCAATCGAGCATTGTTTTAAAATTGCACGTTAATTAATGAAATATTTAATACTTTTTTTCAAATTTGGATTCAGGAGAGGAATTCATTCACAAGGTTAGGTTACGGTCTTGTAGAATAGAGATTTTGAGTTACAATTGCCCAATCTCTATTTTCCTTGCCTGACTCATATATTGGTAACAGTGCTTTCTGTCTTACTCTATGTGTTAATATGTGAATCATGGTCTAGGTGCGGTCAGTCTAATACAAGGCATATTAACTGGCATTAACAGTTGCTTCCTTGTGGATTAATCACTGACTCATGACAACTTGCGTCGACCATGTTGCAAATAGATGAAAAAAACACTGAACTAGTTCACTCGTAAATATCTTTAACTAGTGTCCTGTAAATTGCTAACACATACATGTAAATGCACTGAAAATTACACAAATTAACCCGCATTGCCAAATATACTGCAGTGGGTAATGTATCTGTTACGGATAATGTTTGAACAGACATGAACACTGAATTCTGAGCCGGTAAAGAAAAACTTGTTTTTATGGTCGTAGTTATGAAATTGTTATTCTTGCACCATTCTAACGTCGTGTTTCCAGTAATGCCTCACAGAAGGCAAATTTCAAAATATATAATCAGCTAAGTTTCTCCTGTTAAAATGTTACGTCATATGTTGTGTACAAATGTGTTTGGTTTATCGTCTCATCAACAGGAGGTCATTTATTTTGAGACGGTGCCACTTCAAGCAGATAAATTGTTGTCTCACTGTGTATAGCATATCGTGATACCACATTCAGTTAAATTAAACTGACACCAGGCAGACCAGTTGTGCAACTACCCTTTTATTTACTTGAGCTTTAGCAAAGGCGCTATACCACTACCATTTATACGGCTTTGATGTCGCGGCCCGTGATAATGGGCCTCCCTTACCTGTAGCCGACGCTTTACCAGTTGCCCTACCAGGTATGATGTTTAGTATAAAACATTTAAACAAACAACAGCAAGCTTGCTAAGTATTTACACCGCCACGTGCAACCTATCATTAGTATGTCCAATGTTTGTTTTTTGCTAAATTTAAGCAAATTTGCAGATGAAATTAAAAATTGTATATTTTTGAAAACTGGTCAGGGTAGGCCATCGTTATACTTTGGGCGTGCATAGAGAATTACTAGTGACTTTCGAACATGGTGCATACTGGTAAGGTGCATGGCGCTGTTGTCGGAGGCAGATGGCTGTGGATATGGTACATACTGGTGAGTTTCATTGCGATGTTGTCGGAGGCAGATGACTGTGGGATATGGTACATACTGGTGAGTTTCATGGCGATGTTGACGGAGGCAGATAATTGTGGGATATGATATTTACCATGGGAGTGCATTGCGAGGTTGACAGATGCCGGTGACTGAGGGACGGGCGAGTCGTTGATGGTGATGCTGGCCACCTGTTTCTTAAGGCGTCTGATCAGTTCCTGAAGGCGGATGTTGTCAGTCTCCAGGTCCACATAGATGTCATACATGTCTGCCGTCTGTGACTTCCGGGACTCGATGTGCACAACGTTAATATTCTTGTCCTGTAGCGGGGATAGAGACGTGATACGTTGACAGTTAGAATATCTTGACAAAACGATAGATACGCTAGCACAAGTTTATACAATGTAGTATATTTGCAAACCATTACCAAAATTAAGACAAACGGAAATATTACCTAATTTACAGGTAAGTACGCTTCCAGAATATAATCGGTTTGAACGTTATAAGTTTGCTTAATATCGATTGCAAAGGAAATGTTAGTACTAAATGAAGAATAACAAATCACTGTTATTTGAGTTTGAAACCTTGTTCAACGGTAATTAGCTGAATAGACCTACTATCTAATGCGTACTGTGGTTACACAATAATGTTTTGGATAGCTAAAGCACTTTCTTTCTAGTCAAACCTGATACGTGGCTACACATGTACATTTTTTATAGTTAGATATTTTTATAGTTAGATGGTTTCTGATTTCACCTGTAGAAAAAGTGCATGACGATTTTATGAGATGTCAAGGCTGCAATCCTTTCGAATATCTTTTCTCTCGCTGTTTAAAGTAGATTAAATGCTTTCAACGCGTTCTTATTTAGTAATTATTGGCGGACTTACCTCAAATATTTTGAGAGCGTTCACCAGGCAGCCGACAGTGTTTCTGAGCGAAAACACCAGTGACGTCACTTTACCCAGGCCCGAGGGGCTCGCGATACCAAGGCTACCCAGTTTCTCCTGGAAACAGAAACAAAAATGTTTCGTGAATAAAACACAAATCTTGTAATCTAACTTGAATTTACCGTCTCAGTGTTGCGTATGTTCTTGTGATCAAGGCGCTTTAAGATCACAATACTAGGTATTTACATAGTCTCCAAAAATAATTAGATCCGTAACTACTCGACTATCTTCGGATTTCTCCGTGAATAATTAGATTCGTAACTCCTCGACTATCTCTGGATTCTCCGTGAATAAATCTCGTAAGTAGTGGATGCATTCATCTCAAATCTGTCCAGCTTCCGGCGAGGGAAGTAAAATGCAGTTGTATATGAATCCAAAGAAAAATGACGTCCAAACTGCTTAAATCGTAAATTGAGCGCTTATTTTGGAAACCTTTGCCAGGACCCGATTTAAAAACAAAGAAATATGTTTTTTCTAACAAAAAACAAAAACAAAAAACAAAAAAACAAACAATAACAAACACGTTATATACGTCCCAAACATTTCCGTACAACAGTAACAATTGACTAACATGTGCAGTCACTACAGCCAACAAATAATTATCTATTAGTTTTTGTTATTTCTTTTTAATTTACCCGACAAACTGATTATCCTGTGTACTGTGTACCTCTGTGTAGGATGTGTTTCATTTATCAAGTTTTCAGCACAAACATTTTATAGGACACTAAAGATATCATTTTATCAGTGCAAAACACACAGTTATGATTTTCTTACACTTTGTTCTTCAAATACAAGTAAGTTAAACAGATAAAACATTTAAAATTAATGTTTATTTACTCTACTTCAATCAAACGTTTGTAAATAATTCTGAACATTTTGAAAATCAGTGAGAAAGAAAATCGTATTGTTTCTTCCTCAAAATACTTGTTATTAATTTCAAGAAATATACACTACAGAACGATATTTGAGTTTCGTAACACAAGCAGTAGATTGGTTAAGTGAATACTTAATTGTAATGCCTGGGAAAATCATTTGCGCGCCATTTTTATAAACAATTTACTCCAACAATTTAACAGAATGTTGATTTATTTGCATATATGCAATATATGTGAATGAAATGTGCATGTGCAGTCGCTTGCTTTTAATGCACATTAGACAGAATCCACTATATATATATGTTATCTTTCAACTGGCAGAATCACAAACATCATGACAGTTTTTACTGTTTAAGCAGCTCCCAACTCAACGACCTATTACATGTTATTGAAAAGTGACACGCATTTTTTTACATACTCCAACATTTGTGGGATCTTTTCACTTAGAGATTGATGATTTCATTTAGAACGTTTTTTCTGTTTTATTTTAAATATTTCATTTTATTTAAATGTTTTATTGACAATAAAAAATGCATGTTACTCTGCTTTCAGCTGGAGACTACTCTAGTAGCCTAGACATCCCAGTCTAGTAGACAGGTTTGCAAAATCGTGGATAAACAACTTTATCGTCATCTGTAACCTTAACTTCTTTTCGATTTCTCTATGTTAATTGTTTGCATAATTTCATATATTATTTTACGGCAAAAATAGCTAACAACTACTTACCGCAATAAACCTCACGTTCATTGCAATCGGGTATAAATAAAACGTTGTAAGCCACTTTAGGAACTATTTTCTATATTAAGCCTTGAATCTGTTTCGTAGAAATGGCAAAGGTATTCCAAGTCAAACTGCTGTATTTAAGATAATTTAAAATTAACATTTTGATTCGAGTTTTAGACTTTTACATAATTAGCTTCTGTTTAACGGAATTAGTCGGAATTAGTGTAGAAATTTGAAACGGATAGAACTCGATTCCATAATTCAATACCAGGAATGTCATGCCATTCGTGAAATAACAAAGTCTCGCGAACAAAGGTATGTATAAAAACATGAAAAGTATAAACAACGCTTTAAATACATTTATTGTTTAAAATAAAACAAAACATTTGGGATATGGTGTCTACTCTCAAGGATGGAATATGAATTAGTTCTCCTCCAATACATTTTAAGCACACCACTCAAGCAATCAATGTTTCATTTGATCGGAAACTTTTCTCCGATCTGTCCCGTGAGAATGAAACAGATTCTGTTCACCATTGTTTAAGCTAGGAAACAAAGCTCTGGAAATCTTGGATACAAATAGGATATTTAACTAATGCTCCCGCAATCTCGATTCAAGACGATAAATGAATGCGCCTTCCTTGAACGCGGTCGAAGGGGGGCGGGAAGCACCTCATTAGTATTCATCCGCCTGTCAGACCGCATCACTACTATCCCGCGCAATATGGCTTCTTCGAGCAGACTGGCAGCCAGGGTATTTGCATGTAAATTGTTTCGAATTCTGGTGGTATTTGCGAGCTGAGCCAGGTTCTAAATAAAGCAATCACCGGCACTCTTCCCCCTCCCTTTACTATTAACTCAGTTCTGGAACATTGGCGCTTTTTTGAATGCTATTTCGGTTTCCTTGCATTTTATCATGTCTAAACCTCTCGAACATATATAGCAGTGCATAGCTGTTCAGAAACTCTTTATGCAGAAGAGAACCCACACATATGATATAATTACTTCTTTTCTTTCTTTCATTCATTTATTTTTTTTGAGTTCCTTATTTCTATTCATTTATTCATTTATCCCATCATTTATCATATTCATTTGTCCCGCCAGTTGATTTGATCATGCCGTTTCCTAAAGTAGTTTCCATTCATGCCAAGACATTCCCTATGTATGCACCTTTTTTCGCATTTTATGGCTGGCACATAAAAATGACCGCAACCTTCATTCTTTTGTTTGTGTTATAATGTAGTGTTATTCATTATTATCATTTATAATTTTACTTTTTTATAATCATAATATTTTTTAAATATGTGATTTATATGTTCAGAAAATTTAAAATGATTACCATGACAATAAATTGCGGCATTAGTGAATAAAATTGTCTAGATGGATTGAAATTGTCTATTTTATATAACATTAGACATGAATTGAAGATAGAATAACCATTCGTGTTTCTTTTGTTTATCGTCCCACCAGAAGTATTTCAGTTATTTAAGACGGTGTCAATTTGAAGCAGATACAATACTGCCTTATCTGTGTATAGCATGCCGTGAACACCTGACATGATATACCACATCTAGTCTTCTGACTCCGGGCCGACCAGTCGTGGAACATCACCTAGATTTGCTTGAGCGTTAGGATGAGAGCTATACCAGTACCATTTAAACGACTTTGACCACACGGGCGCATGTGGGTGCAACCAGATGTGATGCAGTTAACAAGTCATATCGAGAACATTGTGTCAAGGTCCTTTTCAGTATGAAAACACATATAAGACAACAAAAAAGCCAAATCCCATAGTGCCATGTAAATAGACTGCACATTTACATGAAGCAACTATTTTGTACAAAACATCCAAACATCAATAAAAACGTTTATTTATTTATCTTGTCGCATTTTTATTCTCTTTGGTAAGCCAATAGTGGTCACCTCCACATAAACGGTCTGGAACTGAAGGCGTTATTCATTTCTGCTACGGGTCGTTTAGCGACAAATAAACGAAATGTTGCACAAACAAGCATGTAACTAGAAGTAACACAAAGGTATCCGTCTTTTGCCTCGGCATATTTAGAAAACCTGTCAGTTTTTCACCAAATGCAGTCTCAACTCAACTGTATCATACTATTTATCAAAATTTATTTAAACAAATATCAAAAACTGCAGTTTTACATCAACCAGCTGATTGAAGACAAAGCATAATGTATCTAGTGATTAAATATGAAGAATATAGTCTATGCATTCGGTATAATCGATCATTAACCTTTCAGTTGATTACTTATTGGTATCAATAATTTTCACTTGTGTCAAACTATAGACGATTCACAAATGTCTTCAAAAGTTGTTATTCTTATATTATAAACTAGACTCTTGTTACAATGCACTGTTTTTATATTTAAAGCAAGCGTATATATTAAGCAATGCTCAGCACTACATCTGGACCAGCAGACGAACGAAACGATCAGTTTTCATTACATAATTGCACAAATTACAAGTTTGATATTAACAAACAAGATACTTGGTCTTTGTCCCGACAGGACTACACATTTGTTACACCTCTGTTTTATTTTTAAAGGTTTTTGCCTAAGTAACTACGGTTTAGGCATGTCTAGCTGATTTTTTGTAGTAATTGAGTATATCTACATGTTGATGGCAAATATGCTTATCTCTTGAAACAAATATTTAGTAGAGTTTAAAGGCATGCTATCACTATTAATTGATATGAGTTTCTAGTGCCACTGGATCTTTCATTGTTTACATGCATTTTATCACTGATAGATTAAAATAGTATTCCTGGTTTTTTGACACTCCCCCCATATTAAGTTATAAACCTGTTGATGTGTTTCGTTTAACTGGTTTTGACTCATTAATGCTCGTACAGAATTTAAAAAAAAATGCCTTACAGTACAGACAACTTGAGACAGAAATCAATTATTTGAGCAAATTGGCGATTTATTAGATGTCAGCACTTTCAGTCTGGCTTATTGCAGCATGCAAGGTTGCATTGTAACCACTTTTACAGCTGAAAATGATTGATAATAAATGTACATACATTAAAATCTATTCATTTCTTGTTTCGTTTTGAGAACCCTATCGAAAAATGTTGTTTATTTCCTCTTCGTTTAGAATCCCCACAAAATCAGAATAAGCCATGACATTTGTGACTGCAATAGGGTGTAAGGCAATTGTATTGAACTTATTGCAATCGAAGTTTCCGAGATACGATAATAATGCCTTTTAATAAGTTGCACAAATGTACTTTATTATCTACCTACACTTATAGTGAAAATTCTATTCATTTGCAAATAAATGTAAGTAGAAACAAGTGCATGTTTCCATCGAGTAATGAATGGTTACATGATTTGTGGCTATTTATTAACAACACGTCGCCGTTGACAAACTGTGACTGGATATGATGGCAGTTCATTCTGCATTAATTAGCACGAGGGCTGGACCGACATGGTTAGTCAATGCGGGAGTGTACTGCAGGACTTCCCAAAGGAGAAAGAGGCAAATAAACTAAGTGTATTAAAGGTTAAAGTTTTGTCGAGGTACATGACACATACAACCATATAATCAGGATTTTACATGTAATAAAATAAAATTGTCACTGTACGTATACACAATAATTAAAAGTGTAGTATGTTTTAGAGATAAAAACAGATTATTTTTCGCAATCTCAAGACAAACCTTTCGTTTAGAGTACAGCGTTTCACATATATATTCTAGTAATCAGCAGTAATTGTTTATTCCACTATTCATTACAGTACAACAAAGTGCATTTGTTAAGAAAATTAAAAATATGTAAATATGACAAACAATAACCATATCGCTTTAAGTCTGCACGAAGTACTGCACCTGTGTAGTCATAATGTCATAACTGCAACAGGTCAAGTGTCCTTAAAAGGGAGATAAGGAGTTAAGGAATAATGTAGAATATCGAATAATGGAATATAAAATAAAAATGTTAATGCTTATTTGCCTAACACACACACAATACAATAAAAATTACATGATTACAACATATAGCTTAAATATAGAAACATAATACGATATAGTAGCTATCCAATTTGATTGTCAAAATATATATATTTTTTCAAATAAATAATATAAATAGTGTTCTTGTTATGGAAAACGTACCTTTTATAAGGAAGGCCATGGATACCATTTAATCAAATATATTTTAGTCATTTGTTGCATTATTTTAATGCAGTAATTAGAAAGGCGTCTAAATATTATGTCACGCCTTTAAAAACACAACAAAAACAACAACAAAACAACATCAACAACAACGACACTTGGATGACTAATGACCGTCTATCAGAGAATATTGTCGATCAAACAATATGACCTTTATAGCCGTACAGTTTACACACTTCACATTGCCTTCAAAAATTCACTGTACATTATCTATCTGATGTAGATTATTTCGTTCCTAGTTCCTATTTCTTTCCATCAGCAAATAAAAAGTGTGTAAAAAGAAAATCTACAAAAATCCGCGCAAAAAATAAATTAAATAAAGGCGCTTTAGACCCTTTCTTGTTATTGTTTAGTATTTTGGATAACAGCATTTTTTATTATATTACCGGACCTGGTAGCGCAATTGGTAGAGCGTCGGCTCCAGGTACGGGAGGCCCCGGGTTCGATCCCGGGCCGCGACACACCAAAGTCGTTAAAAATGGTAGTGGTATAGCTCCCTTGCTAACGCTCAAGCAAATATAAGGGTACTTCCACGATTGGTTGGCCCGGTGTCAGGATAATGTGACTGGGTGTGGTATCATACCAGGTGTTCACGGCATGCTATACACAGTGAATGCAGGACTATATCTGCTTCAAGTGGACACCGTCTCCAGATAACTGAAATACTGTTGGTGGGACGATCAACCCAATAAACAAACAAACAAACAAACAAACAAACAAAACAGCACATTTACCATCTATATAGTAACGTCTCTAAAACATCATAACAAATCATTTGTGACCCCTGCTTTAGATTTATTAACCATAATGTTACAAACATAGTTACTGTGACAACGATTGGAAAACAACCCAACCCAACAACAAAAGGACTCTACAACATTTTGGTAAATTGTAATCACTATTCTTTGTGCATATAAGACGTGTTACTGTAATATTATTTACTTAACAATATTGATTGATTAAATAATTTATTAGTTATTGTCATTCAACAGTTCAAAGATTTCTTATGGTGTCTACTCATTTTGAACCAAAACGAACATAGACACCAAGTTTCTAACATTAAAATGATTCCCGCACAGCCTTATCTTGCAAAATTAATTTGCTCATTAGTTAACTATAAAACTTTGTTTACAGTAAGAACAAGAACAAACACAGACACACAACTTAGGGAGAGAAAGTATGCGGCTGGCACTGTTTCGTCGCTACACTTGTAAATATATGTAAATATCGCTTGTTCTTGTATATCGCTACATGTACAGTGCCTTTGCTTACTTGATTGTCGATTCTTGACCATTTATGTAACATATCATGATTAGTATATACGCATTCCTAAACAGAATGCGTATACAAATAAAATACTGTCCAATGCCGTTTTTCTACCAATTAAGTCTCTTTGAAACTCTAATTAAATACAATGATGATCCATCAATATTTGACTTTTTAAAAAATTCTAACAGAATGTTGATTTGGCTGTTATCGTCTTTTAACAATTTCATTATATAAACGATTCCCAGGCAAGTTTGGCATTTTTAAAATATTTTTCCTCTCAATAAAATTTATCATAAGAAAGTTGAAATAGTGTTAGCAGCAGTTCATTTTAATTTCGTAAGCCTATGAAAGACACATACTATTTCGATAATGACAATTAAAAAAAATATTTTTTTCCGGTATCGATCTCACAAACTAAGGTGCTACACCAGGACCCCAAACGTTGTCTGTATATTGACGTATTTACCAACATTCTTACCAAACTACATGCGTACGGAATGGTATTTTATTATGAAATTTAAGCACGAGGACGCCGGGTAGACTGGAGCCAAAGCCACCACTTACCTCAAGTGTTTCCAAGTCGCTGTCATGGATTACTATACTGTTACACCTCCGCCGAAGCCTGAACTGTTCACTCTTGCTAAAATCCCTTTTTTCCTCTTGCTTGTCCATTCGGGTCAGACGACCTGAGTTACGCAGGTACGCAGCCCCTCTACTAGACTGGGGTTCTACCAATCCAGACACACGGCCCCTGACATTAGCCACGCCCCTGTTTACCGGAGGATCAACCTTCCTAGAGGACAATTCTCTGTCTAT
Source organism: Sinonovacula constricta (assembly GCA_007844125.1). NCBI lineage: Eukaryota > Metazoa > Mollusca > Bivalvia > Cardiida > Solecurtidae > Sinonovacula > Sinonovacula constricta. The sequence continues at coordinate 58,915,956 of CM017556.1, forward strand.
TATGGCGTCATTACACGGCGGCCCTGTCCCACCCGAAATGACATGGCTACCATCCATCTTGTCCGGGATTGTGTCCTTACTTCCGTTTTCTGTGTCGTTCTGCGATTGTTTGTCCATGATGAGGGTCGTGTAGGCAGCGTGCTTCAACGCCAGCCTGTACGGTTCTACGCAATTCCCCGTTTTGCTGGACTTATAACCCCGAGAAGAAGAGTAAATCCGTATAATCCTCAGTAATGGGTCACTTCGGCCAGCCTCGGTCCCTCACTTGCCTATAGTTAATCGTGCTTACAGTGGTTTTGGTTTTCGTGCTTAATTACTGTCTATGAACAGAACACTGTTACTTAATATATCCGCAGTTTTACTCAACAAAACGCCGAACTAATTATACCTAATACAATTGAATTAAAATACCTGAACCACAGTTTTCAGCAATACTATTTGACGTTAAATAAATCCTCTCTCTGTATCTTTAGAAGCTTAACTTGGTAACGTGCAGCAAGTGATAATTGAACTTTTGTGGATTCCTCAGCTGGTTAAGGCATTTATTAGCAGTTTACAAAAATCTGCCAATAATATCACAGAAACATCGCATTTGAGATTTCGTTGACAAGAGAGCTAATTCAACGGATGAATTGTTTCGGTAAGAATGCCCTTGTCTGTCTGATAGTGTACGATATATATAGTTGTGTTGCGGATGTTGGTAGCGATGAAAGCTGACGTGGCATCAACTAACCTTGATCCAGCTTCATATTGGATTTTGATTCAGGGGTATCTGTTTGATGCCACAAACGTCATGGCGGAGCAGAGTGATGGACGTCCTACGCATTTGCTTTGGAATTGCGAAATTGGTGTAAGGGTAATTAGCATATAACACAAACAACTTGTTTTCCTGCTAGTGGGAGTATCACTATCATTTTTTTATTCTTTCAAGAACTATCCACTACAAATCACGTACACATATGACCACAACAGCAGTAAGTTTCTTTCAGATCTAGGAGCTTTACAATATAAGAATCAACACGGGTTATTCCTGTTATTCTTTGACAGAAATCAAATAAACGTCATATATCAAAGGAAATCATATGAATGTACTTATTATGTAGAAAATGAAAATTTCTTGAAGAGCGCGGATAACAAAACGCTATGGTAACTGATGCTTAACTTGTCAGCACTCGTTTCCACAGTGATACTCTAGAAACATCTTGCTGGCCCAGATAACTGATTAGCATTTACATCAATCAGTGCAATCAGTACATTTCAGTGTATTTCTGACACTACTCCCTTAAAAAAATCGTTTTGAAAGGTCTTATCACCATAAATACTAAGGTGTTATTATTATCTTTGTTACATTTTCCACAGCGGCCGTAAATTGTACAGTGTCGACGACAAAAAGCAATTCTACAACAGCCTCCGCTGAATTGCTATGGTCGAATCCTATTGCGGCCATATTTGTCAGGATGACTACAGGTTTTTATTTTTATTTTGACGCCATTTTAAACACACGGGTACTGGTATTATTATACTGGTATAATAAATGACCACTGGCGTGATATATAAAGTTCTATTCTATTCTGTATAAGTTAAACATGCGTTGCAGCTTATGCATAATAGTTACTTTGACAATTCTAACTGGCGTATACCTCTGCACAGTGCAAAATTTGTGAAAACGATGAAACGATTAGAACAATTGCGTAAATGTGCTAAATCAATAGACAGTATTAAAAATCCTGTTATCAATTAATTATTTTCTTTTACACTCCAGAAATGTTAGTATATTGTGCATTTGTACCAACAGAATAAATTGTATACGATGTAGTGTGTAATTAGACAATGTATGTCTGCCCAAGTCTTAACAGAAAACACTTAAAATAATTCAAGAAAGCACTGATGGGAATTATCAAAGGTCGCAGTCAAGCTACTGTTTAACAGTGGTACATTTGTCCTAATAGGACATCATCAAAACAACAGCAAACCTTTTGTTTTTTTAAATATTTAAAGTGTAGTCAAACCAAGAGTGGGCAGTCTGATTTTCTCGTCATTAACCTGTTTTAATTTCGTTTGCACTACTAAATACGTGATAGTTTTGTCCGCATTCATTGATGCATTAGCACCAGTCTGAGTGACTAGAGATGTAACACCCCCCAACCATGAGACCGATAGTATCTGCGCGGGAAAACATAGTTCTCCTTACTCATTGGCTAAAGTCTGTCTTAACAGAGTAGTCAACTATTGCTTTTTTCCGGTAACTAGTATAAGCCCATCTTGCTTATATTCACAGATGAAACACGCGTTAAATTAAACCTGAAAAGAAAACAAGAAAACAAAATGCAACGTTAACAAACTAAAGTTAGTTCCAAACTTTATGGTTTCCAGTTTCCATAGAGTAACAAGAGACGAGTAATCCTGACTTTGAAAGAGGTTTGTAACTACAACTATAGTTGGTACGAATAACAATAAAAAAATAACAATAAAACTGATTACATGTGTTTTATTCTCATACTACCACAAAAGGTTGTTAACTAGAAGACAATTTAAAATAACAAAAAAGATGGCCATATCCAGATAAGAATTGTCTTTGGACGCAGGGAAAGAGATACGAATACAAACTTCAAAACATACCACAATTTTATTTTGACTTGTGCAAAGTAGATCGTCGTAAAATGCAATTTAAACAAATCACACATATACATATAGTGCATAAAATATTGAGTGACTGATGGCGAGGTTAACTACAATTTAAAGCTAACTCAAATATATTTCTGATATTCACCGAACATTAATAATGACCTAAATTTCGATTCTTTAAAGCGCCGCATTCTTCACGATGCTAAATCACGCAAATGCATACACTGTGATTCCATTCGAATTGGATCACAATATGCAACTTCGTTACATTTCTTGGCTCTGTTTTCCTGTCGATTGCGTTTGCATATTTGGCAAGAAAATAATAATAACAAATCTTACAAACTTAGCCCAAACTTTTAGCAATAAATCACTGGAGTATCATTGGATTTTATGCTTAGCAGAGATGCATGAATATTGCATAAGGTTAAGATTTCTGTTGGGTACCTGATATGACTATTTGCCTAACTTTACAAAATAAAGAAATCAATATTATCTTGGAGAGTCTCTGTTGAAGTTACATTTAAAACTCCTTATATTTTAAACACCTAATATACATGTACACGTATATCGAATTTGCCAGATTTCCCGAGGAGCCTTAAATGAACGATGGGACAAAATAAGACTATAAAACTGTATAGATTTGAAGAGTTCTATGCATAGCGTTTTTTTATGCTAGACCAATCAAAACAACTATCAGAAAATCATTGCCGTTTTTTCCAAAGACCGTTAACTAAAATTTTCGCGAAACAAAATATAACTAAGCATTTCCAAATTGGTTCTGTTCAGCCCCAGACAAATCATTGCAGTTTCGGAACAACATATTATTGAATGTAGTTTCCAATCAAAGACTGGATTATAATGATACCGATTGTATACACATTGTCAAATTATCACTGTGTTCCCGTGCACGCCTTAATTGAAGTTCTTAAATCTTTATAATATTGTTCTCCGTTGCCGAGCAGAATGAGTCGCCGACTAACTCTTTATTCCCTTTCCGTATGGGCTCGGGCCCGGTCGGAGAGAGAAGTTCTAGATGTGGTAGGTCATCCAGTGATGCATCAGTGGTTCTACCCAGACATTTGTCAGGGGGCTCATGTGCCCAAAATAATCTGGACGTCGCCAGTATGAACATAATAGTGTCGGTGCTATATGATATATATCAACAAAACAAATAATACACATTTTATGTAAATCATTTGGTGCATTAGAGGAGAACGAAAGATTATCTACGGTAAATATTGACAATAAAGCAACGTTTTCTAGCATACATATAAATTATATATTATTCCTTGCACTTTAAGCTGGCCAAAGTATAGTTAATTATTTTAAAATAAGGTTTTTCTGGTTAAAAAAATGTAGATGTTTTAGAAAGATGGCACTGGCAACATTTGTAAGGCACCAATAACTACGAATATTGTAAAATATGTTTACTATACATGGCGATTCCTGCAGCTACAGATCACTCTAAGTGTAAATCATTACTATAAAGTCAGCGGGTACTTTTTGGTAAAGATAAAGATCTGGTATATAGTCTTCTACGCCGATGGCATTCAGCTGACTTCACAGTCTTATCCCCTTGGTGGTTGGGCATATTCGTAATTCCCGTATGAGAAACCGAGACACATGGCGCTAGAAGGTCATTTGTATGTCCCGAATAACCCTCGCAGGTACCCATTTATACAGCTGGGTGGAGTAGAACAATTCGAGGGTTATTTCTTGTTCAAGGAAATAAGCAGCGACCCGACCGAGGTTCGAACCATTGACCCCGTGATTCGGATTCGTGCGTCCTACCACTAGACTATCCCGCTCCTCAGAGTCTAAGCTTGGACTAAGGTTAGGTTACCTCAGAAAATTTCCAAAGACATCTTGTTTTTTTTTTCACCGATATTTTGTTTTGTTGCATTTTCGTTACAGTTATGGTATTATTTACCATTTCCAGTTAATTATCGGTGGCGGGAGACTATATACTTATGTATTGGTATGGCACCTGGCGCACCGCAGGTTAGTTGTGAAACTTTCCCACATGAAAGTTCTCGCTTCGACTGACACTCGAATACCCGTGGTGAGGGGCTGAGGAGTTACAAGTCGGAGAGCGTAACCTCTCGGCCAGGAGGGAGTCCGTATGGACGCCAAGGACAGAAGAGTGAGTAAGGCAATTTTTCCCAATCTTCAAGAGACCGAAAACAGCTACAACAATAAGTAAATTACACTTACATTTTTAGTAATGAAATTAAGAATTGCACACCACATGTGTTCCAGTGCTCTGACAACTTTGCAATATAACTGAGCATACAAAGTATTTGACTCATACCCACGTGCATTTAACCCTTTGATTGCTACGTTTGTTAACATCCTGGACTTATTCTTGTCATGTAAAGATGTCTTTACATATTGCTAGATATTCAGCAGCAAATGATGCAGATCTGACCAGACAGCTCCCACATAGACCTGGCTGATCTTGATGTACACTATTTGCTAAAATCGTATATAAACGTGTCTAGCAAACTGATGGTTAAACTAATTACCACAGCTTCAATCCCACGAGTCTATATTTACCAGTAGTTGATTAGTACCTTCTACGTTGTCCATGACATAACACAATATTGGGGTAAACAAAATAAACCCGAAAGCATGACTCCTATCCTTTAATAACGAAACTGTTTGGCTTTCTATGTTATGTTAAAGGTTTTGTCTTGATGTCTTTGCACTTTAGTAACCTTCCTCTGGCATGATACCTTTGTCTAGTGCTTATATATATATATATATATATATATATATATATATATATATATATATATATATATATATATATATATATATATATATATATATATATATATATATATATATATATATATATATATATGTAGATGTATAATAAAATATATTATAATTTATTTCTAACAGATTTTATTTTTAAATAGGTTAAGTGTAGTTTTTTTATAATAGATGTTTCACCAGATACAATTTTTACCTTAACACCGAATTGATTAAAGGGGATTAAAGGAGAATTAGCAACTGTACAAATACATCCCTTAGCCCAGTTTGATTTTAGAGCAAAACATACAGACTGAGCAAAGTTAGAACACACTGTTGCGTGTTTTATTGGAAAGATAACTAGGAAAACAAAGAACAACAAAGACTTGTACCACAATGAGTAAATATACATTCATTGCCCTTACATCTTTTTGATTTACTTTTAAACGTAAATATCGGCATTGATTCCAAGTGTGGGAGGGGTAATTTCAGAACTTATCGCTATAGGTTTTTTAATATATACGGCATGGATTCAGACGTGTCAAAACACATGCACCTGAGTTTAACTTTAGAACAGGAATATTGCATGCTATATCGATGGATCATATTTATAATTATGTCATCCCTTAATTGAAACGTTACTAATATATACGAAGTAAACGAGTATTCGGTCTAACTGCCCAGTGCTGTACATTATAATGACGCATCCTGTTTCTACCAATGATGTATGGTAAGTGAGAAGGGATTTATGTTAACTAAGGGAAGTGTTGCCTAGCACGGTACTACGGCAGTTGCTGATATTATGACTAAGACAGAATCTCATTTGTGAACCATGATCATACATTTCATGACTCGAAAGGAATATTATTACAGAATTTCATAGAAGTTTATAGTTAACACTCTTTTGTTATTATGGCTGGTTCATATTGTTATTATGCGCTTGTTCAATACATATTTATTTTCATAATGGCAATATATAGAAAATTCATGCTGTTTTTGTTGCTGTTGTTAGAACTACTTTGCAGAGGGCCAGCACATCTTTGGGATTTTAAGCTACTAACGTGCATTGAGCCACAGGTTGGACCATATTTATTTTTTACAAACCACTATATATATATATTTGTTAACTGAGCAGATCCACATCTCAGTGCAAAGTGGAGCATAAAGCCACACTCGCCATTAAGAAATATGTAATACCTATATGGACCACAATGTACATTTAGCTATTTTTAAACTAAGAAAACCAGGTGATCACTTACTATTAAAACCCTGTCGACGGTATCTTTTTTCACCTCAAATCCTCATCGAGTTTATGTATAGACTTGGACAGAGCGAATATTTAGTGCGAGTTTTTTACGATTTGTTCTGTTTAACAATTGGGGAAGTGTCCAAATTCATCTTTTGTTTGACTAAAACAAGAGTGTATGCAGAAATTATGACCAGATTTCCCAAATCTGGCGTTAAGTTTTGTTTATTGTATTTAATAAAGACAAACATTTTATGCAAAGTTTGAATAAAGGTTTATGCCTATGTATTCTGATATTTAAAGCATATGTTTTAGTCAGTGATTTTATGTCTTTACGAGACGATGTCTTCATGAGACAATGTGTAGGCGCGTTCCTTTCGTGCACAAAGGAATCTATGCCACTGCTATGTAAACAAGATAACTACCGGTAGATAAGAGAGAATAAAGACAAGCCTGAGCAAATTGGTGCATCCAACCTCGCACATCCTTGTCCGAATTTAGTCAAACGAGTGACTAATATAACACAACTTCCATAAAAGTGAGAATTACGTCGATTGCACTTGAAAGGACATATTTGGGTGGTTTCTGACAATAGTGTTGTTCTCACACTATAAGCCATAAGCAACCCCACTCACCCTATTTGGAACAATATGAATGACACCTTTTCGCGTTAATGAGATTGTAAACATTCAGATACAAAAGATTAGTGTGGGGACTTTGTCAGTGATCACGCATCGTTATAATTACGTCATTGGGAAAAATCCTGGTCATTACGTTCCACAATTGTATACGTCAGCTCCCTAATGAATCACGGGAAGGAGGATCACTGGTCAGCCAAATCAATTAACAATTTATCGTTATTTATGCCCTATTGTACCTCACTTCACATCTCCTGTATATGTGTTGATTGTATAAATAAACTTGATTAACAAAGATTTTTAGAGGATCTGACACGAGTTGACATGTTATACATTTGATAAACGAGTTCAGAAAAAGTAAAAGTAAGCGAGTCTATGCCATTTTTCCTGGACGAGTTTTTATAGAATTTAATGACAACGAATGTCAGAATCTTTAAATCATCAATGAAAAACCTGTATTACACTAGTTTAAGAAAATATGTAATGAGTGCATGTATGCATCGCTAACAAAATACAGAGAGTGATAACTGTGGTATATTTTAAGTAAATGTAAATGAATTATAAGACATAGCCACGCCCAGTTATTGAAGTGAAGACCCGTGACGCACGTCCGGGTAGAATCACCGGAGCAACATAATTCAGCTGGAAGACCTTCCCGTATTAAGTCCTTCGCCCCGAAAGGTCTCATAAACTTTTGAGAGTTTCAACAGTTAGAGCGGTTAAAAGTCCACCCCATAAATCTTCGAGTGAACACAAAAGCTTTAAATTCATAGGAATAATTTTAAAATATACCATTGCAACAAAACAATACAATTGAAACAAAACATAGTGTTTTCAGAAAAATCGAAATAAAAGACATGGATAAAGCTGCATAATATGTCTACATTTTTTTCTCTCTCTCTAACTCCATGAACCTTTTGTCCAATAAATAAAGTAATAAATAAAAAGTTCTACATTTACGATTTAATTAGTGAATGATTTAATGAAACCGTCCTTCTTTACAGTACATTCTATTTTAACCTGGGTAGTATTTTGTAATTAGACAGAAATATATATTTTCAAGAAATTTTTTTTATAATTTTGTAGTAAATGACATGATACTGAATTAAGTCAGCGAGTGGATTCTGGTGGCAGATGATCATGGCTCCGATCCTCGGATCTTGTTGGATAATCCTGAGTAAGCCCAAAGCTTTCATTGAAAGTCAATGTAATAGTAACAATAATAATTTTGAGAATTGCGATCAGAATTAAGTTACCTTATTTCAATTTATTTAATCCATGCAAAGCTTAAAACTTACGTAAATTATTGCCTAAGGTCGGACATCAACACATTCTGTGCTGTTTTTACTTCGTTGTACGAGCGAACGACTACACATATGCACTACGTAACTGTCCCTCTAATTACTATAATATATTTGTAATACATGGTGATAACACGAATACCAATATGTGTAGTGGATTCTCAGTGTTGGCACAGGCGAATATCTTTTATGTAATTCACCTTTCCGCGAGATCTAAAAATAGATAATATACATTGTGTATTAGCATGGAATTAGCCAATCACATCGCGTTGATTGACACTTTACCTGCGTTATGCTGATTCTGACTTACACATTGTCCCACAAACAATGATTTTGACAAGCGATCAGTTTAAATCTGTTTAAGCCTTTGGTTCAGTTTAATAACAACAAGGTTGTTTGTTGTTTGCAAGGAATCGTACGTTGCTGTAATTGCTTCTTTGTTTGCATCTTAATTTAGTTTATTGGATGAGGCTTGTCCATTTCTGCATCGAAAGGTAAAATCTCGCTGTAGCCAGCAACAACTTTCTTTCATAATTTTGTGTCATGAATGCATCATTTGGTGAAACTGGCTTAATCTTCATCATAAACATCTCCATCACAAGCTCTTTGCATTTGATAGATATCAAATTAAAATATTTTCGCGGATCTGTAAGATAATCTTTAAGATCTGTCACTTTAAACCAGGTTGTTTGTGGACAAGGGGGTGGAGCTTAAACTCTATTTTTAGACTCGCGGAAAGGTGAATTATAAAGTAAAAGTGTACATGGTTTTGTGTTATCCATCAACAAGATTTAAGAGGAAGACCTAGTTCTAAAATATAACATATCAGAATGAACATTAATAAGACTTAAACATTACAGCTCATCGAACAAGTAATTACAACAAATGTGTGCATGTAACATAACATGACATAATTTTATTGGCATTAAATTACATATAAATATAGCCAACATACATGATAATATATAATCTCTACATAACGAACAAAGGGTGTTAGTATTTGCGGAGAAGTGGAATTGTTAATGTGTTTAACATAACGAAGTTATTATGTGTTGCTGTTATCTCTTCATTGGAAAGCATGGTATACAAATTTTGCAATATTTCGTAAGACAAAAATATGGTTTCAAATATTATTTTCTTAATTCTTTGTATTTCGTACAAACAAGTAAAAAATGGTATTCCGTTTCAACTACGTTCATCGAACTCATATAACTCATATAAACATATATGATAAGAATATAACGCAGCAATAAACTACCCATACCTGTATTATTGCACACAATCTATCACTTCACTTTTTCATAATCCATTCACTATTCAGGTATGTCTGATTTGTAAAAAAGTGCCTCTAAAAATGCCTACAGGCTGCAAAACAACACTTTTCATAACCGACAGCTCAGACCTTTTGAATGACCAGACTGTCATAAGAAATGTAGAAAGAATGCAACATTAATAATATGGCGTATCGAAAAAGACCGCAGATCTACATGTAACTATATTGTCTAGCACTAGTGCTCAAAAACCTTAAAATACGTACACTATTTTATCAGTTGTAAAGCGTCGTTTGTATAATAAGGATTATAAAGTATATAGCTTAAATATACATCTTTGACGCAAGTGCAGTTCAAACAAAGTTCGTTGTTAGATAAACTACAATTTGTGCAAATTAAAAAAATATGTTATATTCCGTGTTGATAAAGCGTCCCTTTAAAAAAATAAATAACATTAGGAAAATGAGCACTTGTATCAAACAGTGTGCTACTACTACTACTACTACTACTACTACTACTTCTACTACTTCTACTACTTCTACATCGACTAGTGATGATGATGATGATGATGATAATAATAATTATTATAATAATAATAATAATAATAATAATAATAATAATAATAATAATAATAATAATAATAATAATAATAATAATAAATCAGACTGAAGAAAATGTTTAAAGTATAAAGAGAGATACAAAAAGACATGTAAGTGTGTAGTGTAATTGTTTGGTGAGCTACATGCACGCTACCTTCAGAACGGCGAATATGTATGTATAAACAATGTTTACTTGCTTACTAGTTTTTTTTTGTTGTAAAGGGAGATAGCTCAGTACAGATACTGCGATACAACCACTGACCGGTTTACTATCCTTTCTCTCCAGTTGCCTCGTGCTGGAGCGACGCCTATTTGGATGGATGCTCACTGAAATTTGCACATGGGGGAAATTGTGTTTTGCGGCTTTCTTTACCCGATAAAATACGGGTCCTTATTCGGTAAACGGCATTCTATTTTATTTATTCATTTTTATCTTTATTTTTGTGTATCTTTGACTTTCAAGATAACTTTGAAAATAAACAATAAGATACTGAGAAAGAAAAAAAAAACGTACTATGCGCAAGAAAATACTATCTGACCAATAACTATTTGCGAGATCTTAGGCTGCTGCACATGGGCAATTTCTGCTTGCACACTTTAGATTTATAATTAATATAATTATTTTGCAACTTTTTTCATCTTGGGAAACATATTACATGGTGTTGGGTTTTGCTTTTTATTTTGTTTCAAACCAATCCATGGTCTCAGGAAAATTAATTAGTACACACTTTTTCTCGAGATTTATAGAATACGGAAAAGTTTCAAATAAAAAACATTACTTTTCAAAACATCTTAAACTTTTCTTCTATCTGGTCTTTTATAAACCATGTATTCGTACCTGTACATTTTAAATAAAGGTAATATACATCGCGTCTACTGGTAAACGTTTACGGCAAACAATCACTAAAAGTTTATTTAATCTGTTTACATCATTTCAATGAAATTAAGTCGCAAACGTGTATCACAAACAACCTATACATGATCAGGGTAAACAAAGCTCAGTGACAATCTGAAAGATTCTGCCAGCCATACAAATAAATGTTGTATTCATTACAATTATGTGCGGTTATTATAGGCTATTATATAAGATGAATGCCTCTTATTCCACAATAGAACCTATTACAAAGTAATGCATTTATTATCCTGGTTTATTGAGTTCTTTTAGCTTTTACGTCCCGCCAGGTGTTAGCTTTTAATCATTTGTACAAATATGATTTAGAAAAAAGGAAGTAAAATTTTAACGAATATTTTAATTTTGTTCAATAACACGATGCACATCGAATATTAAGGAATCCAAAGTAAAAGCAAATGTAAATAACCTTATCAAAATGGTCTTAAATACCAGATTGTTGTTGATTGTCAAAATGACGATAAATTTAAAAGACATAAACGTGCTTTTTATAGTATTTTATCACGATTACATTTGTGTTTATAAACCATGATAACAAAGAATAGTATACTGTGTTGATTTAGCAACACTACTCTTATTAAAAAACTCCGACTGTTCATATAAGATTCACTAGACCAAAGTATCACCTGAACCAAAAGGTGTAACCGCCCTGCCAACGTTATCATAAACACATTGTCATTACCTTTGACAGAACCAGTCCATTCTTGTCGCATTAAATGTGGATACCGAGAGGTTTGTCAAGAAAAAGGCAAACAGTTAATGGCTACATCTAACGACTCTATTCTCCCGTAAATTTGAGTGCAAGTTACAACGTAGCACTTAATAATATTTTCCCGTTGTGCTACTATCTTAATATACGTTTCATAGTAGAATCAACTCACACATAATTGGGACCACAGGTTTGCATCAAACTACAAAGCAAGCACCTTTGTTACAAGGTAATTTAACCACCAAACACTGTTTCATGGTGGTCAATCAGTAATAACGTTCGCTAAACTGTTTAAAACATACAAGATTGTAACCTTTGTCAAAGCGATATGCTTGTTATCATCTTCGTACGCCCCCTAAATAGACATGCATCACTACACGTGTTTTATATCTATATGCGATATTTCAGACAATACTTCTACAAAAATTGAAAAGACATAGGACCAAGGTATCCACATGTTCGTGATGCATGTCACTTCTTATATCAGATTACAACGAAGCAATGTGTTTTGAGTTTAAAAAAGAAAAATTTAAAAATACGTTAACGTTCATTTGACATGTAGAAAATTAACATTCGCGAATTAAAACAAAAACATAAACCAGTACTCCTAACTACCTACCTACCTACCTACCTGCCTCCCCCACGCCTGCCTGCCTGTCTACCTATCTATATCAATAATATATATACATACATGCACGCACGCACGCACGCACGCACACACACGCACGCACGCACACAAGCAAGCACGCACGCGTACGCAAGCACACACGCACCCTCACACACACACCCATACGAACGCACGCACTATACTGATTGTAGACTTTGCTGTGATGATTTTCACAAGTGTAAAATGTCTAAAACTGGTAAACTACACATCTTTGTAAAACATGTCTTGCAGCATTCCAGCAAACACAATGAGTCTTAGCCGCCGGCCATATTAATTGACGACAATGATTAGTCGGTCCTGTTAAATCGTTAATCTTATTAAATATTGTAAAATATTTTGAACATTAGACAAGTTACTTCCTAATTAACTACGTACATATGATTGTACCCAACAGGCGAATAGTCTTGGTCGACATCACCAGCATTGTTGTCGAACGTGTTTGGATCCTTATCAAATCGCACATGTTCATATGGCATTTTTTCATCAGGCTGATATTTGTTGCTTGTTTTCTTTTTAACACGCGAGTATTCATCTTTAAATGTCGCGGCCTGCTCTGTTCCTGCGAGAGCTGCATTATCCGATGCAATCATTGCTGAATCATGCGGAGGATCGTCTCTGAAACCACTGTTAACTGCATGATTGACATGATTGTACAACGGAGTTTGGGTCACTGTCAATGGATTTGGACTGGTGGTGTTGTAGTCGTCAAGAGTGTCATCTGTCGCAGTCTCTTGAACGTAATTACTGCCAGGATTGACTCTACTTGAAGTGGGAATAGCAGACAGATAACTAGTATCTGGGGATCTTCTCTGTCGTCTGTAAATAAAAACAAATCCACGTTCATTAAATGATAAACCTTTAACAGTAGTTCTTTCATATATTACTTTAAGTATTTATTAGTACTTAAGCTTTATATATTACAATGTATCAACTTCGGCCGCCGTGTTAAAAAGATGTTGGACATATAGTGTCTGAAACAGGACTACATAGTTTGAACAATGACCATACCTCACTACAACGACTACAGTTACCAACGTAATCACGAGAACGATGGGAACTACGACAGCTACCACAGTGTGATTGGAACCCGGTGTCGCTGCGTCTGTGTATAAAAACAGAGTGTCGAAAATGGGAAAAGTTTATGCAAGGAAGGCAAATTTAAAAGGAAAAACGTTTAATTATTGACTTTTGAACAATGTTCTTCTTCCTGTTACGCATGTCCATTTCAATATTTTAATTTTTAAATTAAATGTCGTTTGACAAGTTTTATTTTCTCTTATTATAAAAAAAATAATTAAGAATATATGCAATTTGATTATAACGGTTTAGCATATCCTTAATTTGCTACCATACGCTTTATAATCTTTTGTATTCCTTTATTTTTTACAACTTACCTTCTTGATTGGGATTTTCTATGTTGTTTGCAGCTGTTGACGTCAAAGTTAACAAACTTACATCTGTACCTGTGGTTGAAGTTTGATATTTTGTCAAAGACGCAGTCGCAGTCGTACTCACAGATGAAAATACGGTTGTTTCTGTGCCAGTGTTATATACTTCAGCAAAACAAAACGACTTCAACAACAACAACAACAACAACAGAACAACAACGACAAAAAGGAAGGAAAAAGAAAAGAATAAAAAAATGAATGAAACTGATTTACTCAATGTCTTAATCTACATCTATATCACTATTATTATACCAATACATTTTTAAAACTTCGTTGAAGTAAGCATCTAATCAATTGGTTTCTTTACTTTGTTTACAATCAAAATATGGAGTGCTTTTTAAGATATTTCTTTTCATTTTTTAAACTTAAGTATAGTTTGAAAATATCCTTTGTATTATAATTTATTGTATTCGCAGTAGAAATCCTAAATGAAGACACGCTTTAACACTTTATGTCACGTATTTTATTCAGTAGTAAATGATCGTGTCTAGTATTTTCGGTCGTAGACACAAAGATACCGTTAAGGCAAAATGAACCTTTACTTGTTAATTAAGTTTTTTAGTCAGTTGCATTATCTGATTTTAAAGCAAATGTGGACAAGATAGAATAATGACAAACATAAAATATATATAAACATCTTTAAAGGTCTAGTCTGCCACTTGTCAAATTGCCAAAATTGGTGAAATTTCCAAATGTAGTTTGTAATTTGCACCGATTAAAATATGATTCGTTAGTAAAGAGGAAACTTTAAGGGTTACTAATTGAACAGTTCACTCTACCCAGATGACAAATGTACACGTACTTCAACTGAGTCAAAGTTAAACGAACGATATTAATGAAAGGCGACTAATTAGTATCACACTGTATGATCGAGTGGCTAGCATATTTGTTCTCATACTTGGTGTCCCCGGTTCAAACACTATTTGATGCAGTTGATTTGAGTTTTTTAGTTAAAGTAGTAATTTAATACTTTAATTTTTTAATATATAGGTACATATAGATTAAATATATCTGATATATATCTGACGGATTGTGAGTCCACAGAGCAGAATAATGAAAATATACAGCTTTTCATTTTCAAGCTGTATATACTGCATTGTTATCTGGAATTAAAACTGCAGTTAAATATTAATGACGATTAACGGGATAGCCCATATGCAAAGAAACTGTTAAAGTACATTGTTTCGTCTAACTTTTCGAATAAATGTTTTGGCATTTGCAACAATAACATTGCACAATCCGCATGACAAATAAAACCTAAAAAATCCCAAGGATGGCAAATAATGCCTTATGTCACATACCTGTGCAATTGTAAGTTATGGAAGCATGAGCCGTGTAATTATGTCCTGTGATCCCAGGATGTGGGAGGGAGCTGTTACAGCTGGTTTGGTTCTCACATTTGTATTTGACGTAATCTGCAAAGGTTCTATTGCCACTGTCTGTACTGGTACCGCCGTCATCACTGGGAGAACACGGTACGCAGCCTCTCAGACACAAAGCAGAGCTCATAACTACACTGTGTATTTTGATCACATCACTAGTGTTACAGAAGATAGCTACCCTCCAGTTGCAGGTGATGTATTGAGGTGTAGAGGACATGATGAAATGGTGCTTGCTGACATCGGCAAATAGAGGAGTAACTGAAACATGAAACATGTTAAACAATAGCACGAAGTAGCTGCTTTTTTACATAATCCCGTTGGATAAATGGACCGTAATATTTTTATATCTACATAATTCGCATTGCTTAAGAATATTTGAAGTAGATAATAAAACGGAATGCGAGATAAATTTAAGTAAATAAAATAGAAAAAAACAATACAATGGAATGGGATATTTTATATATATATATATATATATATATATATATATATATATATATATATATATATATATATATATATATATATATATATATATATATATATATATATACAGGTACAATAAAATGACATTATTGCTTGCTTTCTTAAAAGACTCGGTTCTACCCCAATTACAGAAAAAATACGCTTACTGAGTGTATTGTATGGTAAGAACATGTATTTTAACACATATAACCCACCTGTCGCTAACACTCCGATGATCAGTAATCCATACATGTTGAAATGGGCGTCCTTTGCTGTCGCATCTAAATATCTAGTAAACCATGGAGGAAGTTTAATTTGCAGAACCACGTGTTTATCTTAATTTAAATACCTTCCTTTCCAACAGTTTGCTTTGAAAACAGAATCAACATTTTCTCCTTGGATGTTAATTTTATTATTATTATTATTATTATTATTATTATTATTATTATTATTATTATTATTAGCAATATTATTATTATTACTATGATTATTATGCTATACAAGAAAAATCAATAGTGTAATTGCAATTATTTATTTGTATTTTATTAACCTTTTATAAAACTCCGCATATGATTAGATACTTGTTTACTTGCTTTGTAAACAGCTTTCTGTTGACAACTATTTTATTCACAATTGAAACGATATTTAATCTGGTTTCATCATATTACTCAATGTCAATGTCGCAGTCCCGTGGGTTCTGCCTTTCGGAATGCGCACGAATCGCTGAGCGTCTGGCCTGCAAAGGCACGCAATATCACAATATAATATTGGTAAAACCAAGAAGAAAAACAAGGCGCCAGCCTTCATCGATTTCTAATTGTGAACTGCCAATTTCAAGACAAAATACATCAACAGGACAATTTGAAATGAATGCATAATGAATGCATAATGAACATAATGAATGAAGTAATGAAACAAATAACAATTTACCTGTAAAGGCACGCAATATCACAATATAATATTGGTAAAACCAAGAAGAAAAACAAGGCGCGCCTTCATCGATTTCTAATTGTGAACTGCGCATGCGTGCAGGTGTAGTGCGGGAAAGTTAAATTATTGAGGCCCGTCACAGAGGTTAGTAAAATATGAATGAAATTGAGCTATGCATGGGACTATGGGGATTATGAAAAGGACGAACTGTGACAATACAGACACAACATATGACGAATACTAACGATACAGACAACACATAGCGCGAACACTACCATAACACACATGTACATGCAATACATAATAATATACAAATAAATAAACTGCAGGTTTTACCCTGTGACATACTCCCCCTCTGCGGGAAATGTCGTCAGAACAACCTCTGAGGAATTGTAACTTGAAGCATTACGGAATATTAAGGTTAAAATTGTAAAACTTAGACCTATAAGCTAACTAAAAACTACAGCGTAATAACATACGCCAACACTAGCTTTTACTTATAAGGATAGTCTAGCTACTTTCCAACAATTCAGTTCCGCAACATCGGCACACTGGGTGGCCAAACCCGGAAAATGCTTTTAAGCATTACTCAATATAGGTGAGCTCAACCTATATATAATTACAATAATCTACAGTCTTAAACTGTTTGCACAATAAGGCATTTTATGAAATGCACATTGTAATTACACATTATTATCATAGAGGATGCAATAAGACAAATAAGATAATACTCATTCAAAATTTGTCAACTTTATTCAACTCGCAATCATTTTTAACTATACTATACAAGTAATATAGTAAAAATAAAAACAACAACTGAACGACAAACGTCACAACTGATTAATTGTGTACCCAACTTTTACCCTAACTCCCAAGTGCCATCAGTCATCCAAAAACAACAACTGAACGACAAACGTCACAACTGATTAATTGGATACCTAACTTTTACCCTAACTCCCAAGTGCCATCAGTCATCCATTTGGGTTAAGCCTTAGTTCTGGGTTGAAATGTTTCCGCCTCTGGATTCAAACGCTGGGACCTGCGTGCAGGAATGACATATTTCGGCAATTTCTGGATACGGTCTGAAGGAGAAGCATCGGAAGACGCAGGTGAATCCTGTTTACTGTCTGAAAGAGAAAGATCATAAGAAGTTACTGAAGATGTACTGTCTGGTGATTTCTGGATAGGCTCTTGTAGTGGAATACCCATGAATGGAAGGAGAAGATTACGGTGAAGGAGTTTTGGTTTACTCCTACCGTGCTCCCGCTTAACGCTATAAATGGGAAGCTCGGGATTGGGTTGATCTATGACCAAATAAACATCTTTCTCCCAGCGGTCTGTGAGTTTATTCTTACCCCTTATTCCAACATTTCTCACAAGGACCCTGCAACTTTCGCTTCTCTGACTCTGAGGTCATATCATTTCTTATGACGTCGGTCCTGTTTTCTGGCTTCTCTGGCTGCTACTTGGTAGGCAAATTTGAGGCGGGATCTCAGGCCATCTACGTATCCTGACTTATCCTTCGAGCGTCCGTCCTTATCTGGTTCGACGCCCAAGGCGGCATCAATAGCAAGGCGGGGATGGCGCCCGAACATCAGATAATGCGGGGTGAAACTGGTGGCGTCATGCCTAGTAGAATTATAGGCATGAACCATGACAGGAACATGGGCTTTCCAGTTGGTCTTCTTCTCCTCCTCTAGTGTGCCCAACATATTGAGGAGGGTCTCATTAAACCTTTCGGGCATGCCGTTCCCCTGTGGATGGTAGGGCGTCGTCCTCGTTTTCTCAACACCTGCCAGAGCACATAGCTCTTGAATCACTTGACTTTCGAAATTTTTTCCCTGATCACTATGGAGCCTACTGGGGAAGCCGTAATGACAGACAAAGGATTCAAAAAGAAGTTTGGCGGTAGTGTGAGCCGTTTGATTCTTTGACGGAAGCGCTTGGGCGAAACGTGTGAAGTGATCAGTAATGATAAGAATGTTTTCAAAACCACCACTAGACATCTCAAGGGAAAGAAAATCCATGCATACGAGTTCCATGGGATAACTGGACTGCACAGGAACCAACTTAGCAGCCGTCTTATCCAAGGTTTTGCGACGTATACAACGAGGACAATGGCGCACGCGATGATCAACAAACGGATCCAACTGAGGCCAAAAGAAACGCGATTTGATCAAATAAGTAGTTCGGTCTCGACCTTGATGACCTACTTCCTCATGGAGTCCCTTGAACACCATATCATGAAATGACTAAGGAAGATCGATTTGTTCGACAGGAAACCCGCTCAAAGAACCTTTTCGGTAAAGAATACCATTTCTCAGGAGAAGAGAGTTCCACTCCCTAAGGTATTTACGGACAAGTTCCGACTCACTTGACCGCTGCCTATCAGTAAGTCTATGGCCGGCTCTAAGGATCTGCATCACTCGTGAAATGACGGGATCTTTGGCCTGCTCCTCTTGCCAATCCACTGACTTGAAATCAATTCCAATTGTAATGCTATCTGGGTTGTCGGTTAGAACCTGTTGTGTTAAAGAAACACACTCAACAGCTGGGAATTTTTCCTGTTCAGTAGATCGGGCTTGCAAGAGAGCTTTAACTGCATCCGACAAAAGCAGGTTTTCTCGATCATTTGCAGGGAGTCTAGAGAGAACGTCAGCATCCACGTTTTGCTTACCTGAGCGATAATGAATTTGGATGTTGTAAGATGACAAAGCAGCTAACCACCGATGGCTCATGGCATCCAACTTTGCAGTGGTAAATGCATAAGTAAGTGGGTTATTGTCAGTGCGGACATGAACAGTGTTACCATACAGATAATCATGAAATTTGTCACACACCGCCCATTTTAGAGCAAGAAACTCCAATTTATGAGCGGGGTAATTTCTCTCATTACCTCATAAACCCCTACTTGCATAGCTTACGACACACTCCTGGTCGTCGTGTTTCTGGTATAAAACCGCTCCGAAGCCATTGGTACTCGCATCTAAATTCAAGATAAAGGGTTTGTGGTAATCGGCATATGCTAATACTGGGGGAGTAGTGAGTTTCTCAATCAAGGTCCTGAATGCTGTCTGGTGCATTTCATTCCAAGACCACTTCACAGGTGCTCTGGTACTCTTTGTCCGTTTGTTAGTCGGATGACCAACTAGCAAATCATTCAAGGGCTTGGCAATTTGTGAAAACCCCTGGATAAAACGCCGATAATAGCCGGCAAACCCGAGAAAACTCCTAAGCTCTTTAATACATGTAGGGACTGGCCATTCTTGTACAACCTTGATCTTTTCATGGTCAGTCTCAACACCATTACAGCTGACAATGTGACCGAGGTATTGTACCTGTGTCCTAAAAAACTAACACTTGGAGCCATTCAGCCTAAAACCTGCCAGTTCTAACCGCAGAAACACAGCTTCCAACCGCCTGAAGTGGCAATCAATGGTGTCGGAGAAAATGATGACATCATCAAGATATATTAGGCACTCCTTGAGATGTAATTCACCCATACTGCGCTCCATAAGGCGCTGAAACGTGACTGGCGCGTTAGTAAGGCCAAAGGCCATACGATTACATTCAAAGAATCCTAGAGGGCCAACCTGAAAAGCAGTTTTAGGCTTATCTTCTTCCTTCATGGCAACCTGCCAATAACCTGATCGTAGGTCGAGTTTAGAAAAGAAGCGGGAGCCTACAAGAGAATCAATGGTCTCTTCAATACGAGGAAGAGCATATGCATCTTTTACGTTGCGGCTATTTAATTTGCGATAATCAATGCAAAACCGCAAAGAGCCATCCTTCTTCCGTACCAAGACAATATTTGAAGAAAATGGGCTATGAGATTCCTGTATGGCACCAGCATCCAACATGCCCTTGAGATGCTCTCGACCTCCTCGAACATACCTGGAGGGATCCTACGGTAGGGCTCTTTGAACGGAGTTGGGTCGGCCAGATTTATTTTGTGTTCCATCCCAAATCAGTAGGCCCAGAAGAAAATATATGCCTCCAATTGCTGAGGAAAGCCCTGGCCTCGTCATGCTGGTCTTGAGTGAGACCTTCTGTGGGTATAGAAATACCAAGGTCATCTAAAGATTTATCCTGATTATGGGTTTTCTTAATCTGCCCTTCTAAATGATCGATGGATCTGAGAACCTCCACATACTGCAAATTACACAGGGATGTCCTAGGAAATATACTTAAGGGTCGAGCAGTTATATTACATACCCTTACTGGAATCCTAGAAAACGATTTGTT
The DNA here is from genome assembly GCA_007844125.1 of Sinonovacula constricta. Classification (NCBI taxonomy): domain Eukaryota; kingdom Metazoa; phylum Mollusca; class Bivalvia; order Cardiida; family Solecurtidae; genus Sinonovacula; species Sinonovacula constricta. The sequence continues at coordinate 58,937,149 of CM017556.1, forward strand.
CGGCTCCACTTTCACAACTCTATGGCAAACGTTCAATAACAAAGAGTCATTTGGTTCAGTGACTCCCGAAACCTTATTCCCAGTGGCACGAACTTTACTAGCGACGGTCACCGTCTCGAAGGGTTTAACAATAATCACTCTTTCGTTCAAAGAAGGGACTGGCAGGCTTCGACCCACGGACAGAGAAGAAAACGCATCTTTAAGTGCTGTAGGGATACCTGTTGACCGTAACGACCTAATATGATTCAAGATGTTAGTGCCCACTATAAATGGTACAGACAAAGAATACGAAGTGTCAGGTATAATTAATAGTGGAACAGAGAAGGCAGGAAGGTCAAGGTTAGGTACGGTAATCTCCAGAACACTATACCCAAGGTAAGGAATCTTAGACCCATTTGCCCCAGTTACATCAAGACTAAAATCAGAAAGGTCGTGTAAACAGGGCTTAGGGTTAAGATTTAAAAATGTTGACTCAGAAAGGGTCGAAATCATAGATCCTGTATCAATCAATGCAAGGACTTTGATTCCATTGACAAACATCTCAGTCTCATTAGCATGCCCTACTAATGGAACAGAACTAGGGCTAACGTTACTCTGACCTCCTATCTGCCCTGTGATGGACGCCCGCTCAAGCTTAAATCACACTTCTTGGCACTTTCGTCTGAAAAACTTTCTTTGTAAGGAGTATCCTTACCTTTGTTTCTCCAGTTTGAACGCTTCTCATATCTATCTGCCTGACCTTTCTTTACATCTTTCACCTCTTTGTCTAACTCCAGTAACTTACTTTCCATTCTACTCATCTGCAAGGTCATTGTTTCCATCTGTTTTAACAATCGACTTTCGACGCTTGTTAAAAACTGCTTTGCTTCACTTACCTCAGGTCTTTGATCATGTCTTCCCACTCTCTTGGCATCTGGTGCCATGTCCTGTTTGGGTGTGGGTTTACTTACCTGGTTCAAAGATTGTCGAGAGAGCCTCATGTCTTCCTCTATTACTCGTAACTCCTTCCGGGAGCATATTGCAGTCCTCCAATTTCTCAAAGAGATAGCGTGAAACATTTTTCAACTCCAGATCCCTTAAACCTGACCATAAACAATTTCTGAGCATCCTGTTACGTGTAGGTCTGTCTAATGACTCCGGTGCCCTACTTAATAGTCTCTCTAACCTCAAACTAAAATCAGCCACCGATTCACCCTCTCTCTGATGCTCACTGTAGAACTGCTCCTTGAGGTTCTCCTCAGACTGTACGTTGCCATATATACCTTCTAGCTCAGTAATGATGTCCATCACAGAGGCAAACTCACCCAAATGCAATAAAACACCACGAGCTGTACCCTTAAGGGATTTACGTATGGCCTCCCTGATAACATGCATGGGGTAAATATTCTCATCAATGAGACAGTGGACATCGTATCTCCAAATTTCAAACAAATACGATGGTGAACATATTCTGATCTACCACTAAAGTTGGCAAGTACTGGAGACTGGGGTAGAACATTCTCTTTGGGTTTAGGGGGAATAGGAGGCCGCCATTCTGGCTCACGAGCACTAGGTAGTCTAATGTAAGTGGCTCCAAAACTCTCTCGGAGGTATTCCCGAACCGGTGTATGATTATTGTCAAACTGGACTGCACCAGGAGCCGGAGTACTGGTAATTTCCTCGACTTTAAAAAGTCCAGATCTACGTAGCTTGTCAGCGAAATATCTCAGATCACTAACTGGAAAATCAATTGATTCTGTGTCGTCTCCATCTGCCATTGTGCCGGATACAAAAGGTCACGACAAAAGAATAATAACCAAAATCAGACACTAATATCAAATCAAACGCCTCGTCCTGTGACTAAACACCACTCCTTGTCACCGCAATCAACAATGCAACAAAGAGAGAGAGAAAAAAAGAAAATGCAAATGGGGTACATAGTATTCGAGATGCTGGCGATGGTCTTCCACTGCACTATACTCATCAGTCACAAATGAACTTGAATCAAATATGACAACATGACTCTCAGAAATCAGCTTTTATATGATGGCATGAAGTTCACCATAGAACACAAGAGTCGAATAGAAATGAAAGAGTGTTCAGATTGTAAAGCAAATCACAGTCAAGTCAGATTTGTGATGGTGGTCCTACAATACACCATACAATTTAGCACCCAAATCCACAATTGAAAACAGAAATTTAATCACACAGAATTCAGATTTGTGATGGTGGTCACATAGTACACCATACTATTAAACAACTGTGATAGTGGTCATATAGTACACCATACTTATAAACAACTGTAATGGTGAAGAAAATACTTACCTCTCCTTAGTTCTTCTCAAAGTGCATCTTCACTGCAAAAATCTTCTCGCAAAATGGCACGCAATAACGTTAAGCATGAACATTTTATTCTCTTACAAGTATAAATATTTCACACCTATTCAAATATTCAAAACTTAAACTTTCATACAATGTCTTTTCTACAGTGAACAATCTTTATTGGGTTTACTTATGAGTAGACCCAATTCCAAGCAGTTACAGCAAACTTCTACATAGATTGCTAGTAAACAGTCCACCAACAGTACAAGAGTAACTACACCTAAAACTAACCACTGCTCAAAGTCCTAATTCCTCAGAGATTTTTTTAAGTAGCCTACAGTCTAGTATAGATATAGATACACAATAACTTTTAATTATATATAAAACACACACAAATATTTTGGTCTGGGCCTCTCCAACAATATCAATATCTCAAAATTATGTTTCTGTATTCAATGTATATGAATGACAAGTTAGTAAGAGGTTAGTTTGCTCACCAACACCAGTTCTTGTGCTCTGTAAACTCACACCATCATGCTACCAATAAGTGCACAGGTGACCCCAGTTCTGTCAAGTTGTCAAAATCACACAACACAATCTGAAAATCAGTTTAAAATTTAAAATACACTGTTAAATGAAATAAACATCAAACAAAATTTACATTTAGTTTACAAATTTCAAATATATTCCTAAAATTACAAAGGTATTCACTAAAGAAGTCCTAATCACTAAAATTAAACACTATCCTAAATGTCAATACAACATTCTGAAATTCTACTTTCACTTTCGAATTCCGGGAAGTCAATGTCAAATTTGACAGATGTTAAATGGTATCCAACGGCGAGATCCAACGGCGAGAATGATAATATGGGTAGGTACCTTAAGTCAGTTTTTTTTAAATTAATAGCACTGGATCCACTTTTAAAATAATATAAACTTATATGTTCTTGCAAGATATAGAACAATTGAATAAATTGTAAAACCGATCCTCTGTTTACAACCGGTGTGACGTCAATCGGGTTACTCGCTGCATTCGCACCCTCAAATGGTCGACCCCAAACAATTCTGCTAGTGCCAAAAGTCTACACTGGCCACCGGTGTCGCAGTCCCGTGGGTTCTGCCTTTCGGAATACGCACGAATCGCTGAGCGTCTGGTCTGTAAAGGCACGCAATATCACAATATAATATTGGTAAAACCAAGAAGAAAAACAAGGCGCCAGCCTTCATCGATTTCTAATTGTGAACTGCCAATGTCAAGACAAAATACAACAACAGGACAATTTGAAATGAATGCATAATGAATGCATAATGAACATAATGAATGAAGTAATGAAACTAATAACAATTTACCTGTAAAGGCACGCAATATCACAATATAGTATTGGTAAAACCAAGAAGAAAAACAAGGCGCTAGCCTTCATCGATTTCTAATTGTGAACTGCGCATGCGTGCAGGTGTAGTGCGGGAAAGTTAAATTATTGAGGCCCGTCACAGAGGTTAGTAAAATATGAATGAAATTGAGCTATGCATGGGTCTATGCGGATTATGAAAAGGACGATCTGTGACAATACAGACACAACATATGACGAATACTGACGATACAGACAACACATAGCGCGAACACTACCATAACACATATGTACATACAATACATAATAATATACAAATAAATAAACTGCAGGTTTTACCCTGTGACATCAACGTTTTCATGACTTTTTTTTCTTCCGATAGAATTTAATAGTTGATTGTGCCCAAAAGTAATATTGCTCAGTTAAGCATGCATTTAAAGTGAGAAGTTATTGTAGTAATTTAATCGATCTGTAGATTGATATTACATTTTAATATTTTCCTCTCCAAAGAAAGATTACTCTCCTCTTATAAGAAAACATTAATGTATAAGTTATTATTCATATTGACTTTTTTTGCCTACATCACGGTGACAGTATATCAGGGTTGTTTGTTGTTTGTATCAAATACAATGTAAGTTTTTTTTTGTATCAAAGACAATGTATGTATGTACAAGTCTAATGAATAAACTCTGTTCTGTTCTTAAAAAGTGGCCGAAATTTCAAACGTAAACATCGCGCACTTGAAAACATACTTGTAAGCATGTGCATGTTTTTATAAGAAGAGGTCGGCTTGTCATTCCTCAGCCCACAGCCGGAGTGTGAGTCCCAATTGGGGCGTGATTCTTGTCGGCTAGGTGTATGTTGTTCTAGAATCAATTGAAACTGACCTTATCTTTTACAAGCTTCTGAATTAGAAAACCGTCTCCTGTGTCATAATAGTGCACCATGAACATCATTGCTGTTCATTTCGACAACAAATTCTGATAAAATATTGTCATGCTAGTAATAAGAAACCATTATAACATGTTTGTTTGTATATAAATTAATTATTAATGCGTACTGTACAATAAAATAAGCAATAGTGTGTGATATTATGCTAAAAATTATATATAACTGTAATTTTATTCGACGTGAAGTTAATGACTGTATTTTACTGCAGTATAGTTTTATCTCTAGATTGTAAGTTTATGTGTGCCTGCGCTCAAATTGCAACACGTGCAAATTTCTTTCTTAGCCTTGATTGACTTTTCTTTTGCAATGTGATCCAACAGTAAACTGTAATTATATACAGGTAAATGCAATGCTAGTATTATGGTACCATAGGAAATTATATTACCATTCAATTAATGTGTGGTTGTGATTATTGCGAATGATTTAATTTTATTCTGTAACTTGTCAAGCAGTCATCGCAAACAGAAAGAAATTACCCGTAATATGAATTAAAACAGGCAATGGCAATATATGTATTGGAGTTTTTGTAAATGACATCTGGAATTTACTGTGAATCATTATAGGTAAATCAATATATAATGTAAGTTAATTGTTGTATAAACAGTATAAAATATGTCTTGAAATTAAAAGGTAAACGAATTATCTTAATTAGAGAATAAGAAATTAACTAATGCAAGGGCCAGCATTCTATATATTATATTTTCTCTCTATACATATTCGATACAGATAATATTTCATGAAAAACGTTTTGCTACACCGTTATGAACTAGTTACAACTTCTAGTGATTATTTACCGATGCACATAAAACGTGTTTATATATACATGCAATATCTCTATATTGTGGTGTTGTTGTTTTCGTCCTATTGCCATTTTGTGCTTACGATTACGTAGTTCTTCCTTAATTTGATACAGTATTTAGAATGCTGGCGGATATTCCCTTCAGTTTAATTACACAAACAATGCGAGAAGTTTAAAAATGAAGAAAAATGATCCACGCAACTTTTATACTCCGAGACAAAATACAGGAAAGAAATGTTTTGTATAAAGAAAGATGCTCGTAAAATTAAACTTCCCATCCCAATCCAATTGGCCAAAACAAAACCAGAAAACGTACACAACATCATGTATGGATTAATGATGGCTGTATTGTTAGTGACAAGTAAGATTTTATTTTTTATTGTATCTACAGCAGCGTTACAATAATACAAATGACAATTTAGACATTATTTAGTTTCATTTGTACTTTAAATAAAGTACTCAATACTGATTATAAATTTTTTTTAATAAAACCACAACCTTTTATTTACGTTCTTTAATTCCGCTTTCGTAATATTGTCAATTAAAAAAACCTCGGTGGTACAATTTCTGTCCAGATTTATTCTATACACTTAATGTAAAAGTCGTGTTGTAGTCACAAGCTAACTATCGAACATGACTGTGCATGGATGGACAACATTTAGCTGAAACTGAAGCATTTATTACTGTAACTCTTAAAACCGCAAATCACCAAGGGTAAAGTAATCGTTATTGCCCAATGTACTATTCTGCGTATCAGACGGTACTTAATTGTTCACTTTTGAAATTTATTTCATCCGGTATCTTTGAAGGTAATGTCGGGGCAGAAGACTATAATAATGGGGAAAAAACCAAACAAACACGGAAGTTGCAAACTTAGTTCTTGAGCACTGTTTTAATTTATCACAAGCAACATACATGTATATTCCCCCTTAATATAACCAGTACCTTTACGTTATTTCCCAGGACAAGTAAAAAGCAAACAAATGCCAATTATTATGCGCAGAATTATAGTTCTTAGAAACCAACGCAAGTATATTCTAAAGTTGCGACGATAACGGCGTATGCAAACCCTTTATAGGCGCATTCTCTGTCAGTTACATTGTGTGACGTACAAAAATACGAGGACGGATTTTGAAGTTAAATCAGAAAACGCGGTGGGTTTTCCGCTACTATCCGCCGTGATTACCCCGTAACGGTCACAGCGGGGAGAGCGATACAATTTAATTGAATTCGGTGTCAACAGGTATAACAGAACAGAACAGAATTTATTCATTAAACTTGTTCTTTATGATACAAAAAACACAACAACCCTGAAATACTGTCACCGTGATGTAGTCAAAACATTCAGTATAACTAATTACTTGTAAAAGAATAGTAATGTTACTTTAGAGAGACTGAGTAAATTATTACAATTATTTCTCGCTTTAGATACGTGCTTAACAATCTGAGCAATATTAATAAGTACTTTTCTATTCCTTGAACTCATCAGGCAACAAAACTTATGAACTGACGGTCTGCAGTAAATATTAGATTCTAAGTACTTTTTACATAAGTCATTATACAATGGACAAATAACTACAAAATGATATATATCTTCAGCATATTACAAAATGTACATACCCATACGAATGCGCAGATACACGTAAACGAGTACATACAAACGTAGATCATAAGGTACTAAATCCAAATAAGATTAGTATTTAAAGCATGATTTAAAAACTTTATATTCCACTGGTACTTGGCTGCTTTCGGCAGATGCTATCCAGCCTTTGATAAACAAAATCGACAGTGACACTTTTAAACACTTTCACAAATATCTTAGAATTAAAATAATAATTGATATAAAAACATATGAAAAAACATAGTCATCTAATCATCTAATATTTTCTTGCATGCTACAACCCACTTTCTTTTTCCATCAAAACAATCATTTAATAAAACATTATAAGACTTCTTTAAAGTGATATTTTCCTACTTCTTACTTTACATCAACATTGTATTATTTTAACATATCTAACAATAAACAGTGGATATCTTTCTTACTACACATACACACTGTAGAGCTACTTTTAACCCTAACATTTAATATTATGTTACAAAATCTTTAGTGAATTCGTTATATTTTTCGAAATGATATGTACTACAAAAATATTCAGCCTTAACATTAGTTGTTTATGGCACTTTACAAAACAGATACCTTTTCAATAAGAGAACATATCATTTTGCAATATTTCGAAAAGATCAACATTTATAATATCATACGCTTGCAAGTTTTCGACCCATAAATAAATACCTCTCACAAAAATTTCATTTTCTACTTTGAAAAAATCACAACTGAGTTGTAACCATATAATTGTATAATGATGGTTTCTTACCACCTTTATACCGTTCATTAAACTATTTCTAACAAGAACACATCCACTGGATCGCCTTGCTTCCTATGCTGAAAGGTTCGATAAAAGTTAAGATAGGTATAGTCCTCTAAGTCAAATGTTTTGTCTGCTGACGCCAATGTTTCATAGAAGAAAACGTTATCATGGCTCTGAATCACATCTACGAACTCATCCGTCTTCAAACTTTTCGTCGTTAGTCCGTTCACATTCCAGGAGCACACTGAAAAACAATCCCCGCTCACTCGTAGTCTCTCACGGCCCTCCCGTCGATATAGACTGTTTAGTACACCAACCACGCCCGTTTGCCTTGATCCCTTGCTGCCTTCATCTTTAGAATTAGTCATCTCCTCTTCGCTACTACCTCACTAAGGCATTGTTCGTACAGACAATGTACTGCAACATGTTGCTATTCTTCCTAACTAACTCGTTGGCTTCAAATTCGTTAAACTTAGCTACTGTTTCTGATTCGTTCATCTTGCTAACAAAGATATTACATGTTGGGTAAAAAAATGGCTTTATTCTGATTTTCTTAAATTCTACACCGTGATAAAAACAAACGTTGGTCTTAGCGTAAGGAATTCAAATGCCATTTTCTCCAATGTACAAAGTGGTATATCAAGATTAATCAGTAATAGAAAGTATGCCGCATAAAGTTGCACCAGTCTTGTTTAAGATCGACATAAAAATATTAAGAAATAAAATACTTGTCTCTGTTTTGTTTGTGATATTCTGAAAATTATTAACAAAAGGTAAAAAAAAAGGTCCTATTAAAATTTTCACAGATATTTAAACTTAATCTACCTCTAGACAAAGGCCAACAGGGTAAATGTAAATGTGACCAAAACACAGAGACGAGACATAACACAAACGCAGAAAAAACATCAGTCGGAACAAGGACCGACTAGGGTGCTTAAACCTGGTTTGTGGAGCGTTACAACCTCGCACTTCCTGAAGGCAATAAAATTATGTTTACCTTTTTAAATTTAGTTTGTTCATTATTAAGAAAACTACGACATATATTATTACCACTAATAATAAATATTGTTTAACATTATTAAATTTTAAAGCTGTAAATTTGGTTGTATTACCCTACGGTAAATTTCAAAGATACTCACGTATTCTTATTTACAAATTCTTTCCAATAAATAAAGTTATTGTAAATACATATTTTAAATAGTTTTGTCCCATTAAATGTTGATTTTTGTTTCTTCTCCTTTGTTTGACATTGACAGGTTAGCAAACGATGGGGCCAATTAGTTCTTAGTAATAAGCTGTTTGTGAAATAAATCCATTTTTTACTCTTACATAACACTAACATTTATTTGTGTTGTCTTCGCGCAGTTTTAGGTTGGGCAAATTGAGGAAAAGATTTAGTAAGAAAATGGACGATCAGAAAAAGTCTTTGGTATGTTTCAAATTTTTTTTAAAAAAAAGAGACAACTGTGTGATTATTGCAAACAAATCAATTAAGGTCACCGGTTAAGCACTGCAATTAAAATGCCTTAGCTATCAGTCTTGGAGTTTTATAACATAAACAAATAAAATACTAAAACTGGATGATGTTAAATACTTTTTAATGCAAATTTGTCAAAACAAAAATAACTACTACTTGTCTTTAACGTTGATTGACGTTGATTGACTACAACCAATTACAATACATAACTAGCATACATAGACGCCTTAGAAACGAATGATCATAAGTGTCCAGAATGCATACAACTTATCTCTGAACATCACGATCCAAAACACGAATGACAGGGCTAATATATGACTGGCGCACCACGACGGTCGTACCGGGACCATAGGACAGCAATAACATTGCCACATGGCGTCCGTTGAACTCTTTGAAAGCAAAATAGAAAAAATCAAAACTAAAGCCTCCGCGTGATAGTCGCAGATTTACGACGGTCGCCTTCATTTCACTGATTTGAAGGCGTACGGACCCGCCCTATTTACGGTCGACTTAAAGCAAATGTTACTTAGTACATTAATTTAAACGTGTTTATGACACATAATAAACACCATTTCATTATTACCTTCCTTATAATTTATTTCTAGTACTGGCATTTATTGATCAAAAAGTAATGTCTAATTAAGGACATAAATTGAGATTATTAACCAAAAACACAAAGAGTGAACGTTTGTCCAACTTGGAATAGTAACAAATAACAGGTGAACATTTGTCTGCATTAATAAATGATAGAAGGGCATTCGCTCACCCTACAAAAGGATGGGCAAGCTTATGTCCGGATGAGCTTTGTCAAGATACTTCATTTAATGTTTATTTGATGTTGTTCGACCCTAGCAAAAATTAAATGAGTTCGCAAATAATGGATAAATTTTCAATGTGTTTTGATCATAAGTTGGTGAGAGAAAAATATTCATTTCAAACCAAAGATAAGCCTTGCTATGATTAAAAAAGTAGCTTATTCTGCTGATATGTTTTGTGTTTCAATCGTAAAACCGAACATATCATAACTTAACTACCCCCGACGTCTTCTTTTAAGTGATGTTTATGTTTTCGTAATATGTTTCTAAATATTATCTTCTTGATAGTTATTTTCCTGTTATAAGACATCTAATTAACAACATGTCTATTAACATAATTCATTAGGCCCATGAGCATGTACTGATAGCATGACTATGTGGCACAATGAGCTTTACGAAAAATGTTGAATAGGTAAAAAAGAAAAGGTCCTATAAAAATTTCCACAGATATTTAAATTTAATCTACCTCTAGACAAAGGCAAACATGGTAAATATAAATGTGACAAAACAAAAAGACGAGACAGAACATACAATTATGCACCATCGATGACATATGTTATTTAATTATTATAGAAGTATATTGTTGCACTACCCACATTTATTATTATTATTTTACAATGCCAAGGGCAGGTTACGTTAAATGTCATTTTCTGGCTATGTCTGACAGATAGTTTAGATATTTTTTTCAGAACTTTCAGTATTGTTTTAGCATCCAATAGTCCATTTTGTGGACATTAATTTTCTTGATGTAATTTCGATTTAAAAAAATAAATAAAATGGTTACAAATCATAGTAATCTGCTAAAATAATACAAACTATCTTTATATGTTTTTTTTTTTGAAGTTTCAGTTACTCCACTATTCGCCGATGTCAGCCATCACATTTTCACCATGTCCTCTACACCTCAATACATCACCTGCAACTGGAAGGTAGCTATCTTCTGTAACACCAGTGATGTGATCAAAATACACAGTGTAGTTATAAGTTCTGCTTTGTGTACGAGCGGCTGCAAACCATGTTCTCCCAGTGATGATGGCGACACCAGTACAGACAGTGGTAATAGAACCTTTGCAGATTACGTCAAATACAAATGCGAGAACCGAGCCAGCTGTAACAGCTCCCTCCCACATCCTGGGATCTCAGGACATAATTACACGGCTCATGCTTCTATAACTTACTATTGCACAGGTATGTGTAACATTACATTTGCAGCGTTTGAAGGTATTCTCTTTTCTGTGCTTTTATGCTGAAGAAATGAGTTATTAAAGTGTAAAATGTTTCAATCTTTCTACATGACAATTAAATAAATTAAAGAATGTTTGAAAAAGAACAACCTAACTTCAAATAAATTGAAGTATTTAAAATAAAAAATATAATAAAATAAAACTACTCATTTTTTTCAGATGTTTTAGTTGTACATGATATTAAACTTAATGACCACACAACATGAGTTTTTAAACAGGTAAAGAAAGAAAGTGTATAAGTTTATACGAGGAATGAGATGAATTTAATCCTTTGAGCAAATGACATAACACGAAGTAATTTGTTTGGCGTTTAAAGCTGATAATCATTAGCATAAAAAGAAGAATAAAAATATATATAAATATATAAATATATTTTTCTATGTTTTGACTTATAGATATTATGGATATATTTCAGTCAAAAATGAAACATTAGTACCATCGTCAACTGTGTTCATACATTCACAAAACGGTAAGTTAACATTTCAAACATCTCGTAAATAGTTCTTATAGGCAGTATTCTTTCTGCGAGAATATTGCACATAAAAAGTCGATTAATAGCAAATCATACCTACAAATGCATATGCAAACAAAGGCATCATAAAATTGCCATTACTCTCTTACTATCACTGATAAAGGTTAAAGGGAACGCGCACAGTGTAAAAAGCTTGCAGAAGACCGTAATAACAAAAATATGTTAATTATTATTTATATGTATTACTGTGGGATGAAAACCTTTCCTTACATGTGCATATTTCAGAAACTGGGACCCTATCTAATCCATCGACACCGGAACTGGAGACATCTTCTCATGGTATTTGGCTTATGATAAAAACTACTAAAATTAGTTGAAGGGTTTGTTTTACAATCGAATGTTACAACAGAATGAAAAGTCAGCGACAAGTATGCAAAAATATATTTATATAAGCAGTTGTTTTATGTTATAACAATCAAACAATCAATTTATTTACTTAAGATAACACTTTATCATTAAATTGACAATGAAGTTGAAGATGATTTAAGTCCTGGTGGAATCCAACTTACTTGACTAAAGATTACACGTCCTTTTAAAATGCACTGCAATGTGTATTCTCTGAAGGTGATGTTATATTTTATCTTAAATCCAACACACTAATATAAAACCGACGATAATATCCCAGAGTATTGTTTTGTTTGTATGTGCACAGGCACAGTTGTCGTCATATTAGCGACGTCCTGCTTATTATCGATGGAGGGAGACCCCAGACGTATATCTGGGTAGAATCACCAGCACACCGCAGGCTTACTATGGATGTCTGGATGGTATACACATTCCCATAAAATATTTGAAATAAACTCTTTTTATACTAAAGAATGTTCAAGAGTGTAATAGCTACACAAAAAGAATATAATTAAAGTCTCCACGTGACAAAAACAATAAGGAAGACAACTCTGTAAATCTATAAAATACATATATAAACTATATTGACTTAATCTGGACGACTCAGTTACATATTGTTGGTTTTCACATAGCTGTTTTCTAAAACGATTTCGCTACTATATATTCATTTGACGCACCGATAATGTTATTTAGGTTAGAAAAGTTGGATAAAAATGGTTAAACCCCGGTATCTGTTGCTTTAGTTTTCTTGATAATATTATATTTCGGAATTATTACTTATGTATGTAAATCAAGCGAAACAAGTATTTACCAGATAGGCAATCCATTATTAATAACAATTATTCAGATACTAAGAAAAGGGATGTAAATAAACATGGAAATAGATATTGTCTATTGTCCTGGTGCATTCAAAACTCAGTCTAAAAATAAACATTTATGAGAAGTACTTAAACTCATGATTCATAATTAAAATAAAACATGATTTCATCATAGTGTCTTTTTCGTTCATTGTTATACAGCAACATTTCCATTAAATACGAGTAAATGAAACATAGAACTTAACAATGTGAACTTGCTAAATGCTTTTACATGTATACGAGACAATTTTAAAACTGATATTTTTTGTCATATAATTGATAGAATTTCTTTAATTACAAGGAAATCTTAACATTTTATTCCGATGGAAACAATAAAGGAATGATAAAGATTTATTTTAATGTAACACTATCATTATATGATACATCTTCCAGACAATTCTTTTCAGATAACCCCTCAACTAAATCGTTAGGACTGACAACACAATCTGCGCAAACGGATGCAGGTAATGTGATATAAAAGAGTATAGTTCAAAGTTATTATTTTAAAACAAATTTTATTAAGCTAATTTATTTGCATCGTTTTCATAATTTTATTTTATATAACAGATATTTCTTACTAAAAGCAACAAAGGCACTAAGGCAAATGTTTAATACCATTGACCCATGACTCAACAGCCCCTCACATCACCGCTGGCTTTTAATTCCACAATCAACCAATTTATGTTTTCAACAACATCGCAATATGTAGATAGGTAAATGTCTAAGACAACATACCACCATCTATAGCACGACGAATCTGTTACACTTCTTATCATTTTTATCATACATCCCCATCGCACAGTGCCATGTATTGTTGATGACAAATGTTACTTCATCCTACGTGTTACTCGCCTCACTCTTATCACATTCATTTCATTGAAGTATTTTATTATGAATCAAGTACACTTGTTATTGGCTAAATGACTCATGGTAATCAACTATATAAAGGAACGTTCGTCCGTCAAATTTTGCTTTAATTATGCGTGTTTAACGAATTTGAATCGTGCTATGTACATTGTTTCAGAGGACCTTGAAGGCTTTGAATCAAATACAGCTCTTCCCGCCCTTATAACGGGTGCGGTTATCATCGCCTTAGCAACTACTGCTATACTCCTCGTGGTCTACTTTAGAAGGTAGCATGACCTCTAATAAGTTTACCTTTTTTGTTAAATGAAGACGCTCTTATAATGTACCGCAATTTAGTCTGACCAGAATTTATTGAGAATTTTTTGTTCTTAATTTTTTGTTCATATATTTTACTCTCATCAATTCCTGGTCATGCAAGGGTACAAAGGGTCAAGGGAGATAACTCCTCCTCATACTAAGAATATATGACAAAGTCCCATGAGCATTGCAACATATACCAACAGTAAATAGGTATTCAGATGCAAGCCAAACGTTAAAGTAAGAAGACATCTGTTATGAGTGATTTAATAAAAAGAGCAAAACGGACAGTTACCGCCTTGGAACGGTCAGTCGGAATAAACAAATGACGTCTGCTGTTTGAAGGTCACTGCCAAAATGTCAGCTCAAGAAAAAGAAAAGATTGTCTATGAATTATATGAAAACGGAATCACTTCAGCACAAGGTTTGTCTGAAAGAACAGGGCGCATTCAAAGGAATGATAGTTTTGAGCATCAAAATAGAGCTGGAAGGCCACAAAAATTCACAACTTGTGACAGAATAAGACTGGTGATTATCGCTTCTATGAACAGACGCATGGGAGTTCAGAAGATCCGAACTGAATTGATCAAACTATAAACTAAACCAGTTTCTAAAGAGATTGTAAGGGCTAATTTACATGAACTGAACTGCTTGAAAACCCGTGGTATTCCTTCTCCCATTCTCCCTCCTGAACAATAACAAAGACGTTTTGAGTGGTGTCTAGCTCATAGAAATTATAATGGGCAGAACGTTATATTCTCATAGGAATGTTCTGTATAAATGTATCAAAACTGCCAAAAAGCTGTGGAATAAGAAAGTTCAGAGACCATTGTACCAGCGGCCAAAGTACAGCCTTATGTTTCATGTGTGGGGTGGGGTAACTGCTCTTGGTATTCCCCCATCTGTATATTCGACAATAACATGACTAGTGACATATACACCGACATTCTCGAAGGACATTTGTTCCCCACTGCACATTTATTGTATCGACAGCAATGGGATTTCCAGCAGGATAACGACCCTAAACACAAGGCAAGGCATTCCATAAGGCGGTTTAACGACAATCACGTGGCCCTAATCGACTGGCCAAATTAAAGTCGGGACCTGAACCCCATTGAAGACATGTTGGGAATTTTGAAGAACAATATAAATCAGAAAGGATTACAAAATATTGAGGATATGAAAGCTGAGGTGGACTGATATTGGGACAGTATTACCCATGATTTTCTAACTGCTCTCATCCTAACTATGCCCGAACGTATAGAAGCTTGTATTGAAGCAGAAGGAGATTTAACAAAATACTCATTTTACCATAATTTTACAGTTTAAGGTAAGTCCTTTGAATGTTGTAAGTTTGTTTCTTATGTTCTTGTCTTTGATGGAAATATTGCATGGCAATCAATTCTCAATTATATCTGGTCAAACTATACGTATATTAGTCATGCAGGCTATGAACAATGTAATTTCTGTTATAGAAGGCGATTTGATGACACTTTATTGAAGAAAAACCAGATCAACTCCAACGTCAAGGAACCGAATGATGGCAACAGTAATGCCTCAATGTTGCAACCGACATATGAGCAACTACTACGTCGGAGCGATGATGAAGAATATTCCCAGATTGTCGGCGAAATGGATGCCGCCCATACATCCAAAGGGGGTAACGGGGGCCCGCAGTCGGGTCTGGAACAATTGTATATCAATGTTGTGGAAATAATGCAATAACAGCTGTCGACTGATCCGTCGGGGGCATCAATAGCCGTGCCGGTATAACAGTAGATTCCTGACGGCGTATAAGAGTACTTTTATTTTTGTGATATAGTTAGTTAGTTATGTTTAAATGTACAGTACTGTTACCTGTGAACACAATAATGAGTATGTTACTCGTATCGTGTACAAATGGAAAAAAAAATGTATATACATAATGCTTCGTTTGATTCGATACGTGGCGTTCAACTGATAATCATTAACATTTATTTTAACAAACATGTTTATTATCAGTAATCATAAACAATAATTATAGTCCGATTATTTAGGCCAGTCACTTGTTTATATTTATTGTTTTTGTAACAGATGAACTGTTAGCGTTTAATATCAATACCATATTGTATTACAAATATGCCCCGAAGTGATAGGATAAAATGGCCGTCCGGTTAATGCAGAAGCCTACCAATCTCTGGATCGAAGGTTCGACCCCGGCTGGAGCCGAATTCTTTTTCATGTTTCGACGATTCCTATTTACACATAGGTTGGTTCATAAATACACCCGTTTTCACGAGACCACCATGTTTACTGTCAGTGTATTCTAATTTTCACAAATTTTAATATAAGTTATATTATTTTTTGTTTTTTAAAAAGTAATAAATAAAATGAACACATGCTGATAAGGAAAAAATGAAAATAGTAAAAACACACACAAAATAAATAAGGATAAATACAATTTGTTTAATTAACAATTAAAGTACTATATTAACTAACTATAATAGACGTAACCTTAAAAAAATGCTTCAACAAAAATAGTTTACTCTAGGTGGTCTCGAACTCACATTATCCAAATCTCAAGGCTTATGCTTTAACCATTATACTATAGTGCTTACTAACTATAAAAGAAGTTAACTACACACATATCAGAAAGTGACTGTCTATATCTAGTGGTTTATGTTTAAAAAATGCAAGCGGAAGTAAATAAGTGACTAACCTAAATACTTTATCTGGAATTATAAAATGTATAAATGTAAACATTGTTTTATATAAAATATTGTATACATTGTAGTTATTAATGTGTTTCTGTTTTACCGCACATTGTCTTTGAAAATCTAAAAATGGTTAAAAAGTAATAAAATTTTGTATATAAATGTACTGTTAATTCTATGAATCTACCTCCTTAATTAAATTTAACAAAAACTGCATCCAGTAAACAAACGGACCAACAATCATCTAGAAATCCTCATAAAACACACATTTTGGGAATAAAACAGATTTAATATTGATTTACTATAATATATGGATTACATTCTGACATACAATGTTTTATCATTAGATTTGATCCAATTCTCGAATGAAATTAATGTCTTAAGTTAATGTTATTTGTTGCTGATTAATTAGAAATAAAACAGACAATCACACACTGTCTGAATGATAACATGGACATGGAACCAATCGGTCAATTTGCTTTTTATTTAAATTCCCAGCAAAACTGTTTGATTGTATATTACCGCTCGATTATATGTAAACAAAATGTAATTCAAAATATTTTGTTTAGACATTAACATTTAACATAATATATTAATTCAAGCTCGAGGTGCATATGAATATTGCAGTTTCGTCTTTTACAAACTCCAATAGATCAAAATAATTGTGAAAAAAATCTGTTGTGTGCACAGAAATGTATCGATTCCTTTTTCATTAGAACAAATTTGTAACAATTACAATTGTAAAAAAATCTTTAGCTTAAATACTACAAATTGAGTTAAGCCCAGGCACGTAGCTGCCTGCACGGAGAATACGCAGTTGCGTATACATTGTCCCCAAACAGTGAAAACATAAGAAGATGAAATCTGTAATTAAAGTCTTACCTTTATATGGGTAAAAAGTATGGAAATATGTCAATTTGGAAAATCTATTTAGTAACTTTTCTGTAGCTTTGCATATTTTGTATGGGTACAAATTTTGTACTCTTATATTTCAAATCAGAACTTCTCATATAACAATGCCCTCGAGACGATCACACCTTGGTCGTATCTTGGAGAGGGATGTGTACAGAATTGCATTTTTGTCTTCGTCCTTTACCACTTTACTTTAAATTTTGTGTCAGATATACAACGCATACTGCATTTAGTTGACAGACAAAACAAGTCACTTTGTTGTTAGGATGACTCACAAGTCGCTACGTCTCAGGCACTGACCTTTGTTTAGTAGTGGGAATAACTGCATAAACCCGAGAGACGATTCGTCATTAAGGTATCACTGCTTTCCCTATTGCTTTATATCAATTTGACTTTTACCACCTAAACCATTTGCCTATTAAGATTTCCCCAAATAGCTTAAAGTCAATCGTCGTTTTCTTCTTATTCATATCATGACATTCTGCTTGAAGACACGGTGATGAAGAACTGCATAAAACAGGAGATTTCTGTCTTGTATAAACAGATAGCGTGGATAAAACTTTACATCCATAGTCTGAACCAGAAAAAAGTATCTTGTATTTATATATCTGTAACGTAACAATTTATTAAAAATCGAGCTACCGCTTCATGAAAGATTTGCCTGTTTGACCATTGCATTTAAAATAGTCTCATCGCAACCAGAATGGAATCCAATCCTTAGAAAAACATTTTAAGTTTGTTTTCTTATATGTTTTACCTTGTCATATTTTCACGGAAATTAATGCACTATTTAGCCTAAGAAAAGTAACTCGCACACGAGTTTTTCACATTTAACAGCGAAATACCGCCCCTTAAACCCAATTACACATAAAGAATGTGCACTACGACAAAAGTAGTTTAAAGTCTATACGTCATTGGGTCAGAAAGGAAATGCTTAAAATGCATTAGTTTAATCATTATAGGGAGTTCCTCATACAAGATGAAAGAAAATAAGCTATCAATTTTTTTATTTTAATTAACTATATTTAAAATATAAATTTTGGGCTCAAACGGAGATTTGTATTTAACAGGAAGATTGATCAACGTGATCCCACGTTAGATTTGAATTTTTCACCAAGGAAGTAAGTATCTAACAGTTTGTATACGACTTTATTGTTTTATCTTGTTTCAACGTTGTGCTATCTATGTTTCAGTCATCTATTTGTTTACTAACCTTTGCTCGAAACTGCTTTTTCGAAGTCACGTAAACATGATTTTGAGTAGGTAAATAACATTTAGCAACAACAAATTGCATCGTCTAATGCTAAAGACATTAATTTACAATGGTTAGTTTAGTAATATAGATGCGTGTACTGTACACTAGGCTTGACAGAAGCAAATGAGAAATGAAATTAAAATTTTAAAATTTAAATTAAGTATATAAACAGCAGGATTGTAAGGAAAGAAATCCACACTTTGCATGACTACAAGTAATGTAGTATGTGTTTTATGTCACATTTACATTTACCCTGTTTGCCTTTGTCTAGAGATAGATAAAATTTAAATATCCGTGGAAATTTTGCTAGTACCTTCTCTCATTTACCTACTATGTTAAAGGGGCGGTTTATGATAAAGGCACCATTGAAAAATTCTACTTCAGAGATATTTTGTCTGAGATGACGTTTATGTTTTTAGTTGAAGATAGGGGCGACAGAGCTATTTCCATTGATGTGATTGGAGTCGGTGAGACACACGCTTTTTACTCTCCACCAGCTTGGACTAGACAGAACTCAGTTTCCTTTGCCAATTGAAGCAACCCCTGTTGTAGGACCGAAGAGATGTGTCGTTTCGATGGCTTCTTATGAACATTATGTGGAGGCCCTAAAATGCCTCATCATTTAGCTTTTCAATGGCGTTGCATGAAAGCAATGTGCTGTGTATCTAGTTGATAGGCTTGCAGCTTTGCTTTATTCGGCATAAACTTACTAAATGTTCTTTCTGGCAGATTTTTTATGAGAGCCAAATGTCAATTTCAGGATTTGAAATGGCTTGATCGTTCATTTGCATCAGCATTTCGTCTTCTGGGATAATATTTTAGGAATTATTTAAGAACGTTTATCGGGGACAGTCTTTTATTTGTTCAACCGCTGAAATGAAAATTAAATTAAACTGTCAAGTTTTGTATATGAAGTTACTTTTAATTTTTAAATTTTAATTTTTATTATGTTTTCCAATAACAGTTTTTGTTTTTATTGTAATAGTTTGGCAACCTTTATGTCATTTTACTGTACCTTGAAATACTTTTACACCCCACTGTGTATTTTTTTGTGTGTTATTATTGAAAGTCTGCTGTTTTCAAATTAAGTCATTTTCTTTAACACATTATAACGTTTTGGCATGATTTTCAAGGTCTTCATTTGATTCAAATGTTACAAGATTGTGATTTTCATCGGACGGCAGTTCTTTTTGTTTAGCAACCTAAGACATTGTTAAGTCATGTATTGACCAAGATCATAAGAGAAGAAAGCAGTTATTTATCTAAATCTGTCATGTCTTAATTAGGTGGATCATTTAATGCAAAGTTCGAGTAAAATGTAATTTTTGCACTGATTTTCTGTTGCATTGTTGATTTTTTAGGTTATGTTTTTTCACACCGTTTCTTCATGAACTATTATACAAGTTTATTTTTCCTTCTTTAAACATTTCCCACAGAGTTTGTGAACATTGTAATCGCTCCATTTTTTAAAAATTAGCATTAATTAACACCCTGTTGTCGTTAGTTGGAACACCGGGAGTGCAATTGACCGTATGCAATTTGCATAGATCTTGCAGATATTACTACGCCAGTAATGAGGCATTTTATTTTTCTTCTTATCCACATTGATATAAAATGAAAATATATATTGTACTGTATCTTAAACAGCTTTTTATATCGAATTTTCTTGCACATTATATATATTTTTGATGACAATTTTTTCTTTAAACGTTTAATATTTCACATGATTTTTCGGCGTGCACACATGTAAATATCAGATTTGATAACCAGCTGGTGTAAATGCCCGCATGTGATTGTAAAAATCGATTATTTTGTAATATTGCTAACAAAAAACAACAACAAACAAACAGAAACGTTTTTCACAAAGACTTGGATGTCTGTGTGTTTTCTAAACACTTTACTATCATAAACGTCTGTTTGTTAAAATGTCACAAGTCACAAATCCATAGAAGCGACTAGGTGTGCAGCGTTTTTGCATAAAGCATAACCAATCTAATGACGTCACCGTTAAAGAATGTATGCGACCAAAAGGACTATAAAAGGGCAGCCCATAATCAGAATAAGTTGTTCTGGCATATCCTACAGCCATTGCCGCTTGTAGCGATCAGAAGCCTTTTAAATACATGGTTTTTATCATTGCAATATCTTTACAAACCGAGATGCATGTATATATTGTATGTTTGTCATTGAAAACCTAAAATCTTCGTATATTATTTTTACATCCACCCTTGTCTGGGAAGACATGTCATCATATTGGCGTTATAAAACATTGACTGTTTGGTATAAAGAGTATTAGAAACACATTTTCTATTTTTCACGGCGACCAAAGTTGCTAACTTGCAACGTTGCGTAAAATCAATGCATTTGAAAGTGTACTCGATTTTCTTTCATATACCGTAATGGCATCATTGCCAGAACGTTTTCATCAAAGAGCATTTAAATTATTTTTAGATTTAGCAACAAATTTAAACATTCTTCCGCAGTTTAGAATGGGTAAATCTCTCATTATTCATTGGACATTAACGGTAAATCATATAATAAATATAATCCTTTTGCCTTAATATATTTCAGTGGATCTTAATATTTCATTATTACAGGTTTTACTTTCTGTTACATGATTGGCTGTAACATAGCTGATTAAGCTGCATTTTTCCAAAACGCCACACTTGAAAGTATTCGTAATGTTCATTAATAAAAGTTTACAAAACAAAATATATATTGTTATCTTCATATTCTATTTTAATATAAAAGGTATATGCTAATGAAAGGTAAACGTACAGACCATTTACAAAAACAACAACAAAAACAAACAGAAACATTGGTACTTCATAACGATAGTTGCTTGATACAGTTAAACTGCTACCACTAATGTCATCAGCTGGGTACCACTTGCCACTGCTTGTTTCACCCTTTTAACCCAGGACAAGCTCAAAGTGGTGGGCGATAGTGTTGATCAGACACTACCCATTAGTGGACGGCTTCCAGCTACTGGCGTTCCTCCTGAGCCACAGCCAGCTGGAGCTCTTTTCAGCAGATTGTGAAGCCTTCTTGATGGCCAACTTTCTTGCCTGTCCCACGATGCCAATATCCTGGAACATCTTCCCCAATGATGGTGCGGGGAACCCTCGACATCCAACCTCGACTGGGTAGTTCCAAGCCTTCCATCCAGCCTGCCTACACTCCTGGATGAGGTCTTCATACTTGGCCTTCTTGCGCTCGTATGCTTGGGTACATCTTTCCTCCCAAGGCACAGTCAACTCAACAATGACAATCTTTTTTGCCTTGGTTGAGGACATCACTATGTCGGGACGGAGGGTGGTGTGGACAATGTCTGGAAATTGTAGTTGTTTCCCAATGTCTGCCTGCAGCACCCAGTCATTAGAGCCGTCAAGTATGCTGCAGGGTTGTCCTCCCTTGTTGCCTTCTATCCTTGCCCCTGCCTGGATAAAGTTGATGTGCCTGGGCTTGACATGTACCCGCGCCTTCTTCTTCTGTCTCTCGAGGGTGTCAGCTATCTCCCGAAGTACCTGGTCGTGTCTCCATCGATATCTTCCCTGGGACAAAGCTTCTTTACACGACGACAGAATGTGGTCCAGAGTAGCTCTGCTTCCACATAGCGCACACTCAGCAGCTTCCGCCAGCCCCCATCTCTGAAGGTTGGCAGGTGTTGGCAAGACATCATATACCGCCCTGATCAGGAATTGGAGTTGGAAAAACTGGTATTTCCAAATGTCTGGCCAGTTAAGTTTCCTTTCTGATGTCTGCCACTTTGTCCAGCTTCCCTGGTTCCCCATCTGAACCGCCTTCACTTTCCTTGACTCTTCCTCCTCTCTCCTGATCTCACTCTGGACAAGCGCTCGGCGTTCGCCTGTAGTGGCAGAGTTCCATAGTGGCCTGGTGTTGTTTCCAAGGCCCTGTCTGCCTGAGCAGCTTATCCCCACAATGTGCTGGTGTTTCAGTCTGCCCTCCGCCTTCTCCACAGCGCTGGATGCTGACCAGCGTCTACCTGTGCGAACCTCGATCCCTGCTCTACTGATGCTCATGTCGCTAGAATCTCTGAGGGTCAACACAAGCCTTGCCTTGCTGACTTTGTACTCCTCTACAATAGATGATAGAGGGAGCTGCAATATAACATATCTTACCTGTTAACTTTCGATTATTTTCTGTTGTCATTTATAACAAGACAATGTTGAAACTTCTAAAGGTTTATAGATCAAGTATGACAACATTTATCATGAGTTTTCACCTCATTTTTTCTACAAGGCTGTTGTACTTTTTCACATTAGTTCAAAAGAAATGCATTTAAATGAGTGTGCACTTTGTCGTTATATGATATTATGCCTAGGACATGTTTAATCTCCATTGTGTATACAACTGACAAAAGGTTTAAACCTGAAACAAACTGCCTGCTTTGTGGCATATGCGACAGGAGATGCATAAATGTAACCCTCAGATTATTAAACAGTTACTGTTGTGTCGGAATAATATCAATTATTCGCAAAGGCATTCTCTATCAATATTTGCATCCCGTATTATTACTGGCATTGAATGGAAATTCTCTATGTTTCTCAGGAAATCCAAAGATTCCAAATATGCGTGTTTTATTCCAGTTGTACATAGTTCTAGGTAAAGGGTCTTTTTAGACAAGATTGATTGAATTATAAGCGACAAGATTCTGAATGCAGTCAGACCACATTTATTGATGATTTAAAGTCACTGAAAAGCAGAAGCCTTTCACTTGCTATTCTATCAATTTATCTGGTAGAATATACGTGTTGTACACAGTGATAACTCACAACTATTATGTTTTTGTAACTGTTGTGATGTGAAGAACGACATTTTTTGTATTATTATAAAGTTGTGTTGATTAGGCTTTACCTTGCTGTCTTTTCTTCTATTTTAGGACACGTATAGATAGTTTATTTCTACTAATTTATATCTAGCCCTATCACTTAATGCAGCAGATCACAATCTATGTCTTGATAATCACCAAGCAGCATCTGTTGCTCTGTTGTTTCTTCTTCTGATAAGTACAACGCAGCGGCGTCTTACAATTCAGGTCTGGGTTTAACGAACGGAGCACATCAGGTCGGCTGGACAGCCTTCTCATTTTATGTTCTTGGCCCTTGACTCGATTTTTATCATTTTCCGTCACTAGAAAACATCTAATAGTATTTTCGTGTAATCAGTGGAAATGTGCCCTGTGTATATTTTTAATCGCATCTCCCTATTTTTTAAGCTTTTCATGCACGTGGTTCGCATGTTCTTCGGCGTATCTTTTGTTCTTTTGAAAAAAATTCCTTGCGAAATAGAAGCGGCAGCACTACTTTTTTGAATGATACTAAAACGTAGGTACATAGGACATGGAAAGAATCTCCAGACTATATTGAATGCTGCATATTTATATTTACCTGTTATTGTAACTGTATTCCATATCATCGCAGTGACCAACCTTTTTTATTGCGTTGCTATTGTTGTGTCGATCGGTACATATCACTGGAACAATATAATGTAGATGTACAGCAAAGAGTTACAAATGTATGGCCTTATCCTTCACCCGTTTTTATAAAGGCATATCGTCTCCCATGGACACAATAATGGACCAAAAAGCTGTTCCGCTTTTACTAATGAAAGGTTTTAGTTTTTCATATGATATCGCATCATTATGGACAGTGATTTGTTCCGATGCTTTATAATTAATCATAAAAGGCATCATACTAACACAATAACTTGACTGTACAATTTTCAATGACAGACATTTTCTCTTGCATAGAAGTGTTTCTATTTGTTTATATCTGTCAAACTGTTACTATAAATGGAGTGAATACCTGCACATACAATATTCTGCGCAATTTTTAGAGAAAAGCTAGTTATATTTATCTTATTAAATGAACACCCCACCCACGAAAGCTTGATCATTCGAAACTTGCATAGAAAATGACCATGACATGCTTACCCAATACAAAATGTTAGTTACCTGCTAACTACCGTTTTAAGAATATATTTATCGATGGAAACTTCACTTTACCGACTATTCATTTATCCTTTTCGTGAAGTATACGAGCCATACCGACTATTAATTAGATGACAGTTCATTGTTGGCAAAAATACTCTACACCAGAGGTGTAAAGTACGTTTGACCGAACTTGTTTTACACACCTAATACAAAATGGGAGCATGGTTAATAAATTTTACCTCAACACATATAAACTAGTCATCCATTTTGATGTGAATATATTGAAACATAATGCACCCTACAATCCGTTTATGTTAATAAAGTGTCGTTCATCGGTCGTCTTAGAATAAAAGACAGCCACTCGAAGATCAATACCTATTCACGACTGTTCAGTGTATGTGTGTTTTTAACAAGGAAACATGACAATTGCACACATTATATATCATCGATAACAAAACAAATGCAAGACGATATAAAAAATCAAAGTTCAGTTTTTTATTTGAAAGCGTCTACCACTCATGTACACACTGTCTACGCTACAATACATTAAGCGTTTACTGATTATTAAATCAATTGTTTATAAACATATATTGTTTATAAACATTTATTTATAGCTGGGTATAGTATTTTAATTAAAATGCAATCTAACCCACACAATAAAACATCACATGGTAGCGTAACAATAGGTCACTGATGACATATTTGTGTTGGTTCTATTTCAAAGGTGGTACATTATCCGACAGTTTGCCTATATCCGATACATGTAACGATATCTTACTAATGCTTCATGCACAATTACTGCATAAACTTGTATCTTTGTTTAGTTTACGATGTTCATTATCTCAATTGCTACACAGTACAAGTCGTGAAATATTAGCGTATAATATCCATTATTTTCAAATCTATAAAAAGCGCTGTAGGGATTTCAGCTAAAATAGATTTTGATTTCAAAGCCGAAAACCCGGAGTATCATAAAACTTGATTTTAAAAGTAAGTGGTCACGTGTCTCTTTTAGTTTAAAAATAGCTAACCGTGCAGAGTGGCTCGGAAAGGACCTAATTTTTCGACAAGAGGAGTGTTATACTTCACTTTTCACATTGATGTAGGGCACCTATAAACAGTATTTCGCGGTATCGTTTCAAGTAACACATATTTATCTAGTTGCATGACAGACAAAAAGGTCCAACTGTCGGATAAAACATTATATTCTGAAACAGTCTTTATTTGTTTAAAAAAAAAAAATGTCTCAATTTACATAAGACCATACCAACAATCATGGTAATTTATATAAGAACTGGTGTTTTTACGTGGAACATTGAGGGATTGTTAAATGGTATTTGTAATTAGTGTATATATTTTCATTTAAACAGTATCGTCATCTATTATAGTGTAAGTGAAATTTCATTTGGGCATGGATCATTATTCTTTGCTCAAAAATACCCTTTGTAAATAGCATTAAATCTACTTACATTGTATTTCATTTATTTTAAGTATGTATTGGAAGTTTCTACAATTAATTAATTATCAGTCGCTCCTCTAAATACCGTGTACAATATATATTATAAATGTGTATGTTTCTCGGTATTAAACCTTTATGATATATGAGTAAGTATTACTGCCTCTAGCATCCGACAGGTGTTAATAAACCGTATCCATCACATTAACATACACCTGTCCTTGAGCCGCCTTCACGTCCTCGGCACTATCTACCGGGATCTGAGCAACAGTTGCAACTCCGCTAATAGGGGAATAATGTCCTTCATCAGTCTGACGTAGAAGGTCCTCATACGTAGAGACTACGTTTAAGTATTCGCCGTCCTGGACGCTGGCGTTGTTCTGAATTGACGTCGTTTTCACTGTATTGACATTTGACTGTCTCCTGCAAAACAACAAGAAAAACAGAATGCAATCTTTTTACCATTTATGATTGTATAATAGGTGAAGATAAAGATTTAAAATTATGTATCTTACTCTTACTCGAACGTAAAACCAGCTACCTTCTGCGATAGAATATGATGATTAAAGTGGCAGTCGCTATGACGATGAGGACCGTACAAGTGAGGGTGGCGGTAACAGCTGTATTTGTAGAAGAGCCATCTGGAATTGAATACAGATAAGATATGGGTACCGATGTTAATATTTGTTTACGAAACGAATGAAATAAAACTAAGACATTAAAATCAAATCATGTTTTCCTAACCTTTCTATGCAAATATTAAAATAATATGGAAAAGATGTGTGCCTTTATTTCTAACTTTTTTTGTTTCGCTCACTTGTTCCTTTGTCCTATAACAAGATATAACTGAGAAAATTTAAATAAAAACTGCAGAGTACGAATGGAAAATGTGTTTAATTATCGAACGCAGGCAGCGGTTGGTAAGTGTAGTTTTTGTTGTGAAAACGTGTAGGTAATCTTTTTTCACTCTTTTAAAGAAAAAGCGCAGTGTTCAGTACTGGAATATCATAATAACACCAATCATAAAGATTTCTTATTAAGGCAAGATACAT
Organism: Sinonovacula constricta; assembly: GCA_007844125.1. Lineage (NCBI taxonomy): Eukaryota > Metazoa > Mollusca > Bivalvia > Cardiida > Solecurtidae > Sinonovacula > Sinonovacula constricta. The sequence continues at coordinate 58,964,676 of CM017556.1, forward strand.
TGGATCATCCTGGTAGCTGTTGTTAGACTGAAATTTGTTGTTGAAAGAAAAACAAACATTCACAATGTTAATGACACATGTTATATTCGAAATGAGAAGGTCTGGTATAGACCTATCTTCAAACCTTTCATTAACATTTAGAAAAGAAAGTATGACAAGGTCCTATTAACATAGGAACATATATTCAAAATTGATAAAGCAGAGTACAAAGGCATTCATATACCTGGCTGGCTCGTTGTTTCCCTTTTTACTACAGTTTTAAATGCTCTATAAATTGCATTGATGCTCCAAGAAATCGTCGATATTATCGATAACATGTATTAACTATTACTGTAAAAATGTAAAAAGAAAACAAACAACATGTACAGACGTAAAAGATAATAAGCTACATTTTTGTAGACTTCGAACGAGGGACCTAATGTACGCCATTCCAGGTCGATACTGAGTCGCCACTCAGTGTTGATATACATGCTTGTTTTATTTAGTTTTACAATACATTGCGATGTTTAATTTCGAAAAACAAGATGTCATTGTTATGGTTTTGACATGTTGCAACCTTTTCTATCAGTACGTTCGTATTCATGCCCACTGAGGCAGTTTGTATATAATTAATATCTCATTATACAATAAAAATACAAAACCCATAGGGTGCAAACAACATTTTTGGAAATCTTTTACTCATTAACAGTCGTCGTTATACTACATAGACTGACGTTAAAAAATAAAATAATGATTAAGTTCCTTTGAGTATAACATATCATATTGAAAGTAGTCCAAAAAATAAGGCACAAATATTTGATTGCTAGTCAGAGATTCACGAAAATATTGAGACGAGGCATAACATCTACAAAAACATACCATACAGATACACCTTGGAACGGTCAATCGACAATCGGACCGACAACTGTGCTTAAGTCGGGTTTTACAGACCACTATTCATTCAATGTCAATTCCAAACTTATTGGCTATAAAACTTGGAGGTAAACGTAAACAATTAGATATCTTCAGCTGGCCGACTTACCAATCAAGACTCTCGTGCTGTCTTCAACTATTGTCTGTGTGACGTATTCAGTCGTTGGTTCCGGTTTAGATGTTCTTGTGACCATGGTGGAGTAGCGTTCTAAATTAGAATAGGAAATTGTAGAAATAAATAACACTAATATAACTGATATTTACAGAATACGTACAAAATATGTCTAAAAGTATTAAAAGAGATTATTTGTTGTTTTCCATCACAAATAGACATATTGTAAAAATCACGTTTAAAATCGAAAGCGAAGAAAATGGAGATTGAAAGTTAATGATGGATTTTAAATAAGTTATATAATTTGTTCGATACAGACACATGTACTTAGTCACACAATTAATACTTAATAATGTGATATTTATGTAAGGAAATCAATAACTATTTTCCCTATTGATACATTTAAAGCAAAGACAGAAGGACCAACGGTACCTTTTCTTATTTACCTATTAATATGCAGACGAAAAGTGAAAAGTGCCAAACACTGGAAATAATACACAGTTCCTTCATCATTTTCAATCTATACAACAACTGTACGGTTTAATTTGATGCATTCTACATTAATGATTTGAGGTGGCATTCACTTAGCAACTTAAAGTTAAATTTTCCCGCAACATTTAGTTTTCCCTACATTTAGGAATATTCTCCGTTAATATTCATGTGTAAATTTCAATGATATTAAAACATCTTATTTCAAGTAATCTTAATATGCCTAAATCACATTTAAAAGTTAAGGGGGCACAGGAGTCCTAATGTAAAATGTAGCATTTATGAAATATGCACATTTTATCCAGCAAGACATAAAAAGTGGAAAAAACAAAATACACAAAAAACAATAAAACCCCCAACAACTTGACATAAATTAGCATCTTAATTTCCACATGCAACCATATACCGAAACATCATCCTGTTATATGAGAATTTTATTTCGACAAATTGTTGTAAACCATTTTCACTTGATGATTAAAACTCGCTTATCCTAGCAAATAATAATGAAACAAATAAGTGCACTCAATTCAAATTGATCTTACTTTCTAAAAATATACATGTAAAAGAATATTGCATGCATAGAGAGGGTAGGAAAACGAATTTAACTAAAATATTCACGTAAGGAAGCATTTAAGGACATTTTTGAATAAGCTTTAATTATTCACTAAAATATAAAAGTTGAGATAAGAGGTTTGGCAAGTGTTTGGTGAATACGGCCCCTGTTTTATGTATACTTACACGAAGCGATTGTACACAATGAGAGAAGGTACGTAAGACTGTTTGATAAATGTACTTTAATTTGCTCCAAATGAAATTTACACTTTCATAATGTTATCCATTACATTAGGATTTTGAATGTGGATAGTACTAATACTTCGATCCATGCCGATGTTACATTTTGTCAGTTTTCTCATTCTGTATTGGGATGAGGTAGCAACATGATTAGGAGCCGACGGGACATATTTAAGCATCTGATTTACATTAGTGTGGGACCGTATCAATTGAACTCGCAAGCGACCTTTTAACGCAGCATAAAACCGGCATTACAATCTTTTACATTTTCTTATGCAGACAAACAAGTTTTTTAATGTGACATTTACTTAAACTAAACTTATGTTTAAAATTTAACCTTTTATTGTATTTCTAAGATAAAGGTCGGCAGCTTTTTTAAGTAAATTGTTATTTCTCCCAGTCTGTAGGTCCCACTTACGAACGCAACCCTTCGTAAACTTTGTTTCTACTAGCGTAACTTTTTGCCAAGGATATTTAACCAACATAATAAAGCAACCAATTTCGAATAAGTCGTCATTGAAATACAATGATCGAATTTAATGTTAAGTAAGATTGCATTGTACACTGTACCAGTTTGTCTACTTCACAACAATATACTCTGTGACGAGTAGGGGAAATAGATAGAAGTAAAAAGAATCAAGTCTCAAGTCGGGTCCGTTGACGTAGCATATGTTTTGCTGAAATCTGAATGCATTGCATGTAACATTGCGTTATAAAATTTCATAATACATCGGGCTGAGAGCATTTATTTTTGTAAATCTTTTACTCATAGCCAATGTACTTTTTATATAAATGCATACATTGGCGTCTATTTTTATCAATATTGAATGTTTATTTCCAACGTATTTGCCACAAAACAGTGCGGCTAGCCTAAACAATTTTACACTATCAGTTGGCCGACTTACCAACAGATGGTTTTCTGGTGTCTTCAGCTGTTGTCTGTGAGTTCTGTCTGATATGTTCAGTCGTTTCTTCCGGTTCGTTCGTCGTAGTTAGTGTGGTGGAGTATCGTTCTAGAGTACATTGTAAATTTTATAATATATAAAATTAATGCTACTGATTTTTCTCTTTTTTGCATTTTCTTGCGATGGGGTGGGGTTGGGGGTACTTTGGGGTAATATATAGAAAGAAACTAGTGTTTAAAAGTACAACAGTATAATATATCGTTGTATTGTTTGTGTATTTAAAAGTTCCTAAGATATATAAGCGGTATCTTTGGCGCGTACTGCATATCATAATGATGGAAGCCTTCGAAGCGATGTCAAAGAAAACATTCACTTTGCAGTCAGTTTTCGCTGACATTTAAAATGAATGATAACATCTAAGTAAGTTTTTTTAGTTGTTCTAAAACAGTAAAGCCTATTCCCTGTCTCAAATACAATGTGAATATAACTTTTAAACGGATGTCAACACAAAGATATGAGATATACCACAAAACCGGTTAAAGTATCCCAGTCGTAGCTTTTGTCGACCGTTCCATTGCGGTAAATGTTGTGTTTGCTCTATCATATGTTATGTCTTGTCTCAGTAATTTGCCAATTATATATTTCACTAGCAAAAAAAGTTTTCCTTGCGCCCATAAAATCTGTTGCAATACTTAAAGGACCTTGTCAAATTTTAAATTCTACATGAAAGCGTCGCTCAGTTGACACAGTTGGTTTGTGTTGCTGGAATACAACGTTAATTCAGTTTAACTTACTTTTTGAAACAATTCGATATAAACATCAAGGAGATCTCCTTCTCAAGGAAACTTTGGCCATTTTGAGCCAGATACCGAGACAAGACATTCTGCACGTAAAGACAACAACACTAACAGCAGTTACCGCATCGTAACGGTCAGTCTGCAAAAGAACCGACTGGGGTGCTTCAACTAGATTTCTGGAACAACCTCATGCTTACTGAAGGCGTTTCTCACAATGTTAATAACATATCTCTTCAGCATGAGACAACAATCAGCGAATAATAGTACATCGGGAGTTACAACTGTTGAAATAAAACATCATATATACACAATAAGGAAAAATAAGAAAAGGTCCTTTAAGAATTACCAAGGTATTTAAATCGGAACTTCCTCTAGACAAATTACAAAGTAAATGTAAAAGTGACAAAATACAGAGACGAGACTTTACACACAAATAGAACAGTTAACGCATTGTTGTTGCAAAAGGACCGACTGGGGTGCTTTAACTTGGTGAAGGAACATACGTATAATATGGACAGTGGATAGAACTCTCGGCTACCTAACAGTTCTAAACGAAAGGGTAGTTTGAAATAAAGCAGTCCAAATAATGACGTATACATATAACTATTAGATGAATTCACATATTAAAAATTCATTGACATCATATGTCAAAATTAAAATGTGAACTTATAAAAATCACGAAGGCAATTATGAATTTTAGTAAAAGATCCCGACAAAAATTGCAACCTGATTATCGATAATTACAACCTAATGTAATTTAAAAAGATGAAGTTTTATCCGTATGTGTCATATTAAAAATATGCAAATGAACATCGTCAAAAGTTATACCTAAAGTGCGATCTGACGCAAAAGGCATGGCGACTGCTGAAGTTGTTTCACTTATATAGTTGGACATAAATATGGAAAGAATTCTAACACTGACTGCCCAAATTATCGCTTTAATTCACCAAGTCTCAACGATTAGGTCGGTCATCGTGTAATTTAAAAGCAATGCAAGTTAACACAAAACAATACTTTAGTTAAATAAATCAAATAGAAACAAAGCTACCTGTACAGTTGTAACTAACAGTGACATTAGTCATAGTCGCATATTCTGCGATCCCTGGAGGTGGTAGAGATCTATTACAAGTAGTCCGGTGATAGCATTTGTCTCTGATGTACTCTGGGATTGTCCTATTGCCATTGTCAGTACTGATGTCGCCGCTTTCACCGTTATAGCATTGACATTTGTTTCCATTGCAAGTAGTATTGAGCACAATAACCTTCAAAATGTCTATCACTGAAATGTCCTCACATGAGATCTGAATTTGCCAGTTACACAAGATTGGATAACTGACATTTTTCAACAGGAAATAGTGATGGCTGAGATTGGCTAGCACATATAAATCTGAAACATTGACAATATTATTAGATTTTTCAAACTTAAATCAATAATTTTGTAGGTCACGTTAAACAAGGCTTATAACTATGATAATAACAACAACGAAGACACCTCCGTTTTCTTCTTAGCATACTGGTTAGAAAGGTGGGGCTATGCCAAGTGGTAATGTGGCCGCCATGTAACTCTTCTTACTTATCGGCTTTTACCGTGTGGGTTTGAGTGCCGTTAGGCATTCGATTGGTATACCGGAAAGGTTTTCTAATTGACCTGAGGTGCGTCGGTGCTTCTAATCACACACTTTCTCTACCAAAATAACTAGGCGTCTTTATAATGACTAATTGTCGCTAAATTTTAATGCTGAAAGTAAATTTCATAAACAACTAGTATCTATGATGTTGAAGCAAATAACATCGACGTAATCTGAATTAATATACGTACCATACATGCCTTGACATAAAACGTTTTGATTAGTCAACCGCTGATGACCTGTTATTATTCGCTAAAATGTTTTATTGACTAAAGCACGTTATCACGCGAATTGCGTAAAAACAACATGACGTCAGGTCAACGCGTTTAAAACTATACAAGATTTTAATTTTACTGCACTCGTTGTGTATTGTCTAAAGAAACAACAATATAATAAGTCATATAATAACATGATTAGTTAATTTTCTTAAATTTCCTGTACATATTTTTGTCAATACCATTAAAATTGATGTAGTACAAGCATTTATCTATTAATTGATTACGTCATTTAAAATGCCATAGTTTGATGTTATAATTGTGTCGCGATCTGTGATTCCAAATGGAATAATGACGTTACGCTAAAACGCGGTTAAACTTGAAACAACGTTTTCACTTGAAAACTTCACATGTACATATGTAACTTATTACTTTCCCTATTTTTCATAAAAATGTGTTTTGAAAAAGTTTTGAATAAGGAGTAATTGCTTTAGAAAACCCAACCTCGCCCATGTACCTCCTTTTGACCCCAATTCACAGATCGCGTCACATATATTTAATAAGGTAAAAAAAAGTCACATTGATCATTGGGTATATAGTTGAACAAAGAAAGACTAAAATAAGATGAATATATAATTTTGAGGACCTAGTTCTTATTATATTCACATCAAGCTGCATTCTCCTTCAGTATTAAAGTAACTACACAGGTCACATTTATTTGTAAATGGTTAATAATATAATTGATTGTTTTCTTCGAAGTCTGCTCGGACTACAGCATCCGTTATATTATTGTAACTTTATGACATTTTATAAATGACAAAATGTCAAATATATCATTTTGGTTATTATGTAATGGTAAAATGAAGAAATCGAAAATGCGCTCCTATAAACTGGTACAAACAAGTAGGCGGGAAATATTGCTTACTTCTCCGACTGAATTTTAAGTGTTCTAATAACTACAAACAGTTATTTATTTCCTTTATAAAATATGACACAAAAGTATAGATGATCTTTTACATTTTCCCGTGGAAAATCGATTTTTATTTCCGTGTGTTATCAGCAAAATAGTATTAAATGAATGTCTATGACACTAGTTAAAGTGACCATATATTATAATAACATCAATTTTACTTTTAAAATATATTTGTATGCCTTAAACCTTATCTCCTATATAGTCAAAGTATTTCCACATCATTCTCTGCAGAGTAGCCCTTAAAGTAAAAATTACAAGATATTTAATCAAATCAATTAAAACGCATCTTTTAGAAATATTTGAACTAATGAATATAGACAAGGTATTTTCATCTCATTCTCTGCGAAGGAGCAGGGGAAAAACAACAGCATGCAATTTAAACCAAATAAATAACACATCATTAAGCAATATGTTAATGTGCTATAATTGAAAGTAATATATACTTTGAATAGGAAAATAAGAAAAGGTACTATAGGAATTACTACAGATAATTAAATCTGAACTACCACTAGACAAAGACAATCAGGGTAAATGCAAGTAAGACAACTAATTGTAAGCACCTGCATCGGGAGTTTAAACTGATAAAAGGAACTTATAGACAAAATAAATAACAACTTAAACTATCAACATATGTACAATATTTACAGTAGATAAAGCCTGGGCAACCTAAAAGTTTCAAATGAAAGAATTAGAGAGTAGTTTGAAATCAAATAGCTCAAGCGATGACGTATAATACGAACAGTGTAATGACGTCATACGATAAAAATGACATGCCGTCATATATCAGATGTGTCAAATTGTGACATTTAAAAATATACACGAAGAACACCATCAAATTTTATAAAGCAATCAAACCAACAAAACATATTATTTTATAATAAAGGTACAAAAATCCCGATGTTTTACCAACTGCGCAATCTCTTGCAAAAGGCATGGAGATTGCTCAAGTTGTCTCACTTATAAAGGGGACCACTGGAGAGAAAAAAAGAGACATTAATCCAACAGTGACTGTCCAATTATGGCTTAAAGTCACAGTTTTCATATAGTCTCAACAACATGTCCGGTTATCGTGTAATTTAACTGCAGTGTAAGTTCTTGACTTTAAGTCATTGTTTTCAGTTAGTCTTAAAGACCTGTCCGGTCATCGTGTAATTTAAAAGCAATTCAAGTTCTTGACTGTAAAAGGGTCAGTTGCATGCAATGCAGTACAAAGAATGATTCCCGGACTGTTGCTTTATTAAGGGTAATTTCTTATTAAATCAGATGGATCATGTGAGAGAAGAGAGGATTATCTATAGTAAGAATATCATCAATATAGCGTGACGTTGAATTAAAAGCCTCCATAATGTGACTTTGGTTAGAAGGGGATAAAATAAACATGAGCCCATGTTCAAAGCAGCATAATATTAATCTGCAATAAATTGTGCACAGTTGGTTCCCATAGGAATACCAATTACTTGTGTAAATAAAGTGTCATTGAATTTTAAGTAAATATTGTCTAATAGAAAACATGGTGTTTCACAAACATCCGTACAAGTCAACATAATAAACTTTCCTAAGAAAGTGTTGGTAAAAGGCATTTCTTTCATGACATGCAATGTAAAAACGTTGCTCTCGAGCAAATGTTTTTTTTACAATAAAATAATCAATTAGATCTTTACTAAACCACGAGGTACGAAACTTTTCTAAGACTTCTGAAGATTGTATCCAGACCAAAAAATGTTTATTCCTGAATTTTCATACACTTTTTCACATTCTTTTTCATATTTAACAACGTGATTACGAAAGACAGTAAAGCAAGGAGTAAGTAGTTTAGAGATAAGAGTGGTGGTGCTAGAGCTGGTACTAACTATGAATCCTGACTTCTATGGTGTTCTGGATGATTAGGAATCCAGTACAGTGAAGGAAGATTTATTTTGCTTTGATTCGATCCTAATATTGAATGTATGCAATATCTGTTTATAATTGTCTTAATGTCAACGTTGGTGCTAATGTAAGAAATGGTGATGGATAAGTCAGCACTAAGGACATTTTTGTAGTATTGTCGTTAGACAAACATATGTTGTTTTAGGCTTTGACCGCAGGTACAAGTACAAATTAATCGTGGACATTCTGAAAGGCCTGTTGTAGGTACTTTAAGTGATGGATAACTTTCTTAAATAATTTAGACGGGTGGGAGCGGTAGAATTTAACGCCATTATTTATAATCTTAAAAATGACTTTCTTTCAAATATTGAGTGCCACTGCATCCGTGTTTTCTCTCCTACAATTACCTTTATGCAAACAGATTACTTGCATCAGCTGACAGGTGGTATTCCGGATCCCTTAAAGATAAATTGTCTTAAATTATGTTTTAAAGTTATTACAAACTAAATTATATTACATATTTGTCCTCGAAAGAAAACCTGGATATTAAGTAAACTACGATTGTGTCGCAAATTGACGGACAAAAACTTTATTCATAGTGTGATTTTAGGAACATGAACAGTTTATTCATTGACTTTGCTTATTAATTAGACACTAGGCTGGTAAATAGTTTTAAAATAACAAACACTCATCTGTGGCTAAGAGAGCTATAATCAACAATCCATACATGTTGAACCCAATTCCAGCTACTGTGGACTTCACGTCTATCCACATAACCAAGAAGGATGTAAAGTACACCTTGCAATATTTTCCATCTTGGGCAGTCGTAAAAGTGAAGGCTTATTGTAAACACATGTTACTATCGCCATAAGCCACACTCACTTTGTTCCTGCTACATCATCACGATAAGCGATGTGTGCCAAGTTAACACATGTATGAGAATTGATGAAGTAACGTGGCAAGTAATGATAATATTTAGCATGATTATAATATTCAAAAAGAGTGCTGGTAAGAGTATATTTCTATTAGGCTATTAGAAGTACCTTCACGTACAGCATTACAATAAAAAGAAATGTTTTGAAGTAAATAATGAATGACAATTAATGGAGACCTTTGCCATACAGTTAATGTAATCTCTGTTAACAAGCAATTATTGTTTAGTTACTAGTTTGTTATGAATTATTTAATTGCTTGCTTGTTAGGCTTTTCGTCTAACCAACAATCTTTCACTTATCTGCAAAAGATGCCTACCTGAAGCACATGCAGAGTGGTCTTTAATGTATATAATATGCCGTAAAACCTAACATGTTGCTACACCCAATCACATAATCCTGACAACGGCCCAAACCAGTCGTGGAGCTACCTTTATATGTGCTTGCGCTCAAGTGAGGTATACCACTTTCATTCTTAACGACTTTGCTATCTTACTTCCGTTTTTTAAACCCGAGGTTTGAACCCGACTCTTTTCCGATAGTGCTATCAGGTTCGCTACAAAAGCATATAATGTGTGTACCTCGTAAAATCTGCTAAAAGTACCTGTATTATGTATTTTAATATTTCTAAGAGAGAAAATAATTGCACGAATAGAAATTATTATTAGATTTGTGGTCGTTATCCAATACGTCATATAGTTTGTGATGATAGTTTCTAAGTGCTCTTTAGGAATGTTTGAACAACATACTCCTAGTCGAAGGTTGTCTTCAAAAGAACGATTGTGACAGTCAGTAAGGAGAATGCAACTATTTGCAGTTAGTCGGCAGATAGTCGGCAGTTAGTCGGCATCTTCAAACGTAATCTTTTGCGATTCTGATTTACTTATATAGTAAGTGGATTATAAAAATGTGGAGCAAGGGAGACTGTTATACTTTTATAAAGATATAGTTTCTTGTTTGATCTAGCGCATAAATAACATAATAATAAAGTTATATCACGATAATTCATTTTTGCGTAATATAATCTATAAGAAAATGTAAGTATAAACATTCTGCATGGTTTACCGCTTTGTACAGCTTGTACAACTGCATACTGAATGTACCTTTTGTTATGCGAATCCAAAATGAGAAAACCATGCATTCCCATCAGCGTAAATCTATAAGCATAAATATTATTATTATTAAAGTAGATAATAAATGTACAGATTTTCATCATTTACTTGTAATTAAAAGCCCAACAATAACCAATCCATTCCTGATTCCGTGTGAATCTGTCCTCCAATAAGGCGCCAGTTTGATCAATTGAAAAATGAAAGTAAAATAGACTAAACGAATATTTTCCTCATCCAATTTACTCCCCGTGACACTTTATGATATAATACATGTACTAGCTTTACATCCGTTTGATCTAAACAAATGTAACAGTTTAACAGTGATCATGTGACGCGCCATTAGACACTGACATTATTGCGTATTGTGCATTTGTTAAGCCCACTCTTTGTGGGCTGCGAGTGTTTATAACTAACATCAGAAAAGAAAATTCTCACAACATTCGCTGATGAGACATTAATGAACAGTCTCCCCTGAATAATCTTTAAATGCATGTAGGTCCTTTAATTTGTTTTACTCTGTTTTTATGCTTGTGATCTTTGGAGTGTATGCTGACTTTTCTGTCTTTCTTGTGATAACCCGGTTGAACATCACTATTAAACTCTTTCATTTTGTATTTTAAATGACACATCTCTATAAGTATTTAAATGGATTCTAAGCTTTTATGTATGCAAAGGTTAGAAATGTCACGGTTTGTAATTGCAATAATTGCAATAATTACAAAACAATAGGCCATCAAGTCAAATAGTTCCATCTAAAAGGAACTACCTACTGTTTGGAATACCTCGAATATTAACTAACAGTTATGTACAGTAGTACACCAGCTTTTAAGGTTACGCTAGTCAGGTTAGGGGTTGTTTACCGTTGAGGTTTTGATGATGTAGCAATAGCGTAACTGCTAGAAAGAAAAGGATCATGCTGGAAAATTCATCTGTTTATTTAACTGGGTTTCGAGAATGTTCTGGGTTTCGTGAATGTTCTAGAAATTCTTTGGGTATATATAGGGGCGTGCCAGCCGATTTAAAGGAAGTTTGGATAAAGTTTGCCTTAAAGTTTGGATAAACGTTTGGACTAAGAGTAAGGACATATAGTTTGGAAATACTTGCAGCTTCTATATTTAATTTTTCTGTGTTGGAACTTACGTGGACTTACTATATTATACAGTGATATAAATATTGAAGTGTTGAATTGGGAATTATATCATTTACATTTGTGTTTTGTTCTACCTTTGGAATATTTCAACAGTGCTCATCTACAAGGACATTCTATCAAAATTTCTAAAGATATTCGACGTTGAATAATTCAATTCAATTCCACAGTTTATTGTGTTTTACAGCAAGTCAAAATAGATGTAAAAATACAATGACAAAAGAAAGGACATGGTGTTATTTTAAGAGCATGTTGAAGAAATAGTTATTACAATCTCATTTTGTTAGCAAAATATATGTATTTCGAAACGTTTTTTTTATATCTTTTGATTTGGCTTTCATTAAAGCAATTAACTTTTGTTTAGTAGGCCAGGTGTAGCAGTATCTTTTTAAGTACAGAGAATGTAGTTGTGAGAATTATGGACATATAATCAAAAAGTGATATTCTGTTTCTATTTGATTAAGACTACATTGTTCTGAAAATATATCAGCGCTTGTACTGCTTCATTTTATTTGAAACTTCTCTCTCATTTGGAATTTTTTGGTTGCCGAGGCTTTTATCTACTGTACATACTGTACATATGTTGTTTTATAACTAGTGATTATGCATGTACATAAGTTCATTATATCTATTTTAACTCCCGATGCAGGTACTTACTGTTAGTTGTTTCACTTTGACGAGATATTTTTATTTAAATTGTTTGTCTGATAGAAAACCTTCAGGAAGTGCGAGGTTGGAGCGCTCCACAAACCAGGTTTAAAGCACCCTAGTTGGCCATTTTGCCGACTGACCGTTCCAAGGCGGTAACTGATGGTTTTTCTTTTTGTGTGTTATGTCTCGTCTCTGTTTTGTTTGGTCACATTTACATTTACCTTGTTTGCCTTGGTCTGCAGGTAGATAAAATTTAAATATCTGTGAAAATTTTGATAGGACCTTTTCTTGTTTACCTATTCTAAACTGCATAATTGCTACTATATACTTGTTGTCAGTAATTTCATCTAGATAACTTTCAAAATTAAGTGATGTTTTAGATAAACTTTATGTGTGTAATCGGGTTGAGTTATTTATTGCAGCTATCCAATTTTGTGTATTTATGTCCCTTAACCTTTGTTTATAAAGTTATATATTTATATTCTGATGATTTTCCCAAATGTGTGCGAGACCTAGTGTTTCTAGTTCTTTTTTTATTTGATATGCCAAATTGTTTCCGTTATAGGTGTGTGTTGCATTAACATCTCTTTTCAACATTTCATATGTTTAAAATAAGATTGTTTGTTTGTTTGATTTAATTATTTAAATCCAGTATTTCAGTAAAATTAAATTCTGTGTTCATATAATGGGGTACGACCAAGTTCTCCATATAAGGCCTCTAGGTTTGTGGATTTTTTAACAGTTAGTACTTTTCTGCAGAACTTGGAATGAACCATTTCAATATCTGGGGCTTTACGATGCCCCCATATATTAGCTGCATATTGAAGCACTAGCATAACAAGTGTATCAAATAGCTTAACTTTGTGTAATATCGGTAAGTCTAGCTGACTATAAGTTATTATTAAATTTTGCATTGATCTTCAGGCGTGTTGTGCAATAATAGCCTGTGTCCGATTTTAGCTTCCATTTTTAAAAAGGAATACTCCTAAGTATTTAAAAGAGTTATCGATTTCCAACTTGGATTTATACAGATAAAAATCATACTTGGTGTTGCGATTTTCGAATATCATGATTTTAGATTTTGCGGCATTAATTTCAATTTACTTGATTGACAATACCGCTCGATATCGTTTAATATTGATTGTAATACCTCAGGTTCTGTAAATAATGCGACAGCATCATCAGCAAAAAATAAGAGAGACAGTTGCATTTCACAAATGTTTACAATTCCATGTATTTTGTTATTATTATTGTTGAGTATGCCATTAAGGGAAAATATGCATAATATGCTACTGGCTGGGTCCCCTTGTTTTACTCCGATTTTTGATATGATCGGCTCTGATAGTGAGCCATTGTACTTAAAGGCATCTCGAAAGGAATGTGGTATCCCACTGAGCCAGGCCCCCACATGCTATGACCAGACCTGCTAATTGCTGGTCATCACTGCAGGGAGTCTTTAGCCAACATAGTACTAATCTGTCACAGTAATACCTCTGATGGGTTAATGCAAAACTAAATTACCTGCTTGTATGGATGTGAGACAGTAGGCTAGTTTTGCACAAAGCCACAAACATTATTGTTAGTGATAATGTGGGTTGTTTACTATATGATCCCTTACAAATTCTTTATTGCATTAATTACTAGGTGTCAATTTTGTAACTGCAAGATTATGTATTTATTTCATAGTTAATATTTAATTTTGAAAATACATGAGAGATACAAGTTTTAGTATTCAAAATGACTTAAAATGAGTCTGAAGGACATTATTCTGACAATGAATGACTTTTTAAATTGCTTTTGTTAGAAACGTTTCGTTACATTTTACAAATCCAAATAAAATATAACTTAAAATATATATGAGAACTAAAAGAATGAAAGAAATTACAAAATGTATAAGAAATAACACAATCAACCAACAAAGTAAGAAAGAAAACAAATAAAGATTTATATATATATATATATATATATATATATATATATATATATATAAATCTTTTTTATATATATATATATATATATATATATATATATATATATATATATATATATATATATATATATATATATATATATATATATATATATATATATATATATATATATATATGAATCTTTATTTGTTTTCTTTCTTACTTTGTTGGTTGATTTTGTTATTTCTTATACATTTTGTAATTTCTTTCATTCTTTTAGTTCATATATATATATATATATATATATATATATATATATATATATATATATATATATATATATATATATATATAGGATTGCGTAATTGGTATATTCACAACTGTTTCCTTTACAAACTGTGAATGACTATGTTCAACCCCCAGATATAGCATACATACACTTGGATCTTATATATATAAATCTTTATTTGTTTTCTTTCTTACTTTGTTGGTTGATTTTGTTATTTCTTATACATTTTGTAATTTCTTTCATTCTTTTAGTTCATATATATATATATATATATATATATATATATATATATATATATATATATATATATATATATATATATATATATATATATATATATATATATATATATATATATATATATATATATATATGATTGCGTAATTGGTATATTCACAACTGTTTCCTTTACAAACTGTGAATGACTATGTTCAACCCCCAGATATAGCATACATACACTTGGATCTTGAACAATACCTGTGTGACAGACACATCGTTACAGACTGTGGCAGCCTGGCTTATCAGAAAACAGATGCCCTCACATGCTGGGTGGGGCAATAAATGGGGGGGGGTCACTTATATAAGGCTCTTGAAATCCCTTTAACACGAGAATTAACTGTACTGTACATTGACTTTAGAGCATAAATAAATTTCGTACTTATATTTTCTTTTACTAGTTCTTGCCATAGTAATGTTCTATCGATTTTATCGTACATTTTTCCCAGTCAAGGAAAGCAGAATATAGTTTCTTTTTACACGATAGTACTTTAGTTATAATTGCATCTAGGATAAATACACAATCTGTTGTGGATTTATTTCTTTGAAAACCATACTGATTTTCGATGATTTTTGAATTTCGTTCACTCCAGAGGTTGAATCTATTCACTAATATTTTAGAATATAGCTTCAATTAGATATTGTTTAAAGTAATTCTACGATAATTACTGGCATATTGCGCGTCACCTTAAAACAGTGAGATAATTATTCCCTCTCCCCAGCATTCCGGAAAACATCCCTAAATATCATCATAATTTGTTCATAAAACTTATTGCGTTTGTAACATTACAAACCTATTTTTATGTACCGGGTAGTTTTTATAAATTGTTCAGGTTATAATCATACTCAGTAGTAACGGAGTATAGTTACAATGAAAAATAAAAGTGTCGTAGTATTTCTTATGAGTTCCTATAAGTAGTACGAACGGTATGTATCAACGTGATTTAAATATCTGTTAGAATAAATTTCCAACAATGCAAGATATTGCACACTCTATTTTATTGTGCACAATATATATGCACTCTTTCTTTTGTAAACCTTTTATTGTACACTAACATGAGTATAAATATGTCGGATGATCCTCTGTCGAGGACCCCGGCACACATACATTTTGTTATTTATATATTTTTGTTAAATTATCATTTTATTTGCATGGTGATCATCAATTGTTAGTCGACCAGCTAGTAAATATTACAATAAAGAAATTGTAGGGACTACTTAATGATGATATATTTGTTGCTGTTATCATTTTGAACTTTACTATAGCTTTTTATTACATAATTTTACCATATGGTCATTATTTAAACGTTTGTGACTGTAAAAGTAAAATAGATCTAGATAAGACTTTTTTGTATCTTTTTGTATCTTTTTGTATAAATAATTAGTGACTGTGTACGTGCGTGTTGTTCTTTTACTTTGGCGTTTGTATATATTCATGTTTAGTAAAGAGAGATCCCGACATTTTAAAGTTTTTACTAACACATTATTTTGTTTATCATTAACGATATTTAATTAATTATATGTAATTATATTATATAGTCTAAAATAGTACCGTGTCACAAGACTTTTGAAGACAAGTTTACATTCTCCTAAGAATGAAATTAAAGTTTTAGCTGTGGAAACTTATTCCTTATTTCGAAGGTTTATTAAAATACTATTCTGATAGATGAGATCGTTATTTTTCAATCAACATAACGAAAAATGCTATTTAAAAAAAAACAATACCACAAAACTGTTGCTTTTCTAAATTAGAACTGAAAAAAACACATTAAAATTCCCTGCTAGGAAATGCCTATAATAGTATTTTTACAATGTCAACTTATTAAAACTTTGTTTTTAATTATATGTATATTCTATATAAACAGGTAAGTTTTGTTGTTACTTGCGTGAAACAGTCAAGCAAGTATTTCTTTTAATGTTTTCGTATTTTTCACAACTCTCTTAAAAGTAGTCGCTCGAATGATTAAATTTTACAATAAAATTAATTTAACGATGCATATGTCTCGTTATTTAACCAGTGTGATACACGAGTACGCATTATTGACCTTATCTCCCCGACAGGTGTTCATAAACCATATCCATCACATTGACATACACGTATCCTCGAGCCGTCTGTAGGTCCTCGACACTATGTACCGGTATCTGAGCAACAGTTAACCGACAATACGCGAATAATGTTTGTCATCGGTCTGACGTAGAAGGTCCTCATACGTCGGCACTACGTTATTGGCGTCCTGGAGGTTGGCGTTGTTATGGACTGACGTCGGTTTCACTGCATTTACACAGGACCGTCTTCTGCAAAACACAGAGATCTAAATCCTATTTACCTTTCATGATAGGTAACCAGGTGAAGATAAAGACATAATAGTATGTACTTACGCTCGTTGGTAAACCACGCTATCTTCTGCGGTAGAATATGCTGATTAAAGCAGCTGTCGCTATGACTATGATACAAGTGAGGGAGTAACAACTGTATTTGTAAAAGAGCCTTTATTACCATCTAGAATCGAATACAAATAGATTGTACAAGTGCTGGGCTACCGATGTAGAAGTGTTGTAAAGAAACGAATGAAATCAAAGTATAAAAAATAAATCATTATTGATTTCTTAAACGTATCATCGTTTTACTGTTTTCTAACAGTACATTGTCGAGAAAATTTAAAATAAAGAAAATTACATTATTGCAGAGTAAGATGAAAAATGTTTTCGTAATCATCGAACGCATTGCAATCTACCCATGTAATTTGTTGAGGTTTTTGTTGTGAAAATATGTAGATTAGGGTTTCACTTTTTCAAATACAACCTCTGCCCCGCCCGCAAATTTCAATAGCCGTTATTATGTAGCCAGTAGATTTATCATGTTAAATTTCAGCGTGCTTAGTAGTGAATCGTGTATTCTACACGAAATAAAAAAACCCCGTATAACAGGCCAGCTTATAGTACAACAATATCGTGCACAATATCTTCTCCATAGCTTTAACCAATTGATTTCATCTAATGACTAAAAGAGTGATGAAAGGAAAGCACTGGAATTGCACATAATGCCAACCGTGAAGAATAATTAAGACATCATACCATTTTGTGTCATCATGGTAGTTGTTGTAGGAGTAAAGTTTGTTGTTGTTGTATTGAACAGCACAGTTGTCCCTAGAAACAACCCCCGAAAAATTTACAATGATTATCATTTAGGTCAATGACATTTAAAGCTTGCTTGGTTCGTTACTTCACCCCATTTTTATAAAAGTTTTAAATGATATATAGGATAAACTAATCCTAACCAAATTTGTCTATAAGATTAATTAGATTTATAACCTCTAAATGTAGAAAAGGTAAAAAGAGACAACAATGTAAATAAATCAAATATACAAGATGCTTGTGTATACTTTTGTATTATTCAAACAAGGGACCTCCTGTATGACAGTTCATAAATACATAATACAACAGGGTTCAAAACATATAGTTTTTGTGAATCTTCAACTCATAAACAGTCAATGTTCTATATATAAATGCATTTTAATACGTAAAATAATTTTCTATGAGTAGTACATAACATAATTCACATTTTGAAAAGACAAAAGAAAAAGATATTTACATGCCATTCAAATGTAACAGCTGCACAAAAACGGAGACATATCATATTCAAGAGTAAACCTAACAGTTACCGCATTGGAACGGTCAGTCGACAAAAGGGCGGACTCGGGTGATTAATCGATTAAAATAGCTCATACCATTCAATGTTAATTCCAAACTTATTGGACATAAAACTATTCTGAAGCTTTTATCGAAACGGAACTGTAAGCACAGTTCGGGGATCGTCAGCATCAGGCCTCTCGTTCAAAAGAAGTAGTTAAAAAGTATTGGTAGATTTTTAGATGTGCGGGGATCGTACAAAAACTAGCTATATATCCAGCATAGAAAACAATGAAATGACCAAGAAAATACTCGTAGATGTAGGTTTGGACCACCTTGCATGTCTTACACTGAAATCGTCATTTTCCGCTTTAGTATTTGTAGTCTTATTAGGTACCGTCGTTAATTGTACTCGCTTTCTGCAAGGGCAAATTTCAATCAGTATTCTATTCATTAAGAACGCACCGGCACAGAAAATGTAGCACACACATCTGGTATCTGCTTTATTTATAAGTTCGACTGCAAGACGCTTTGATGCACATGCAGTCCACGGTTTTGTGTTCACTTGATAAAAGTAATACGCAGTATATAATGCACACCAAAGCCGTATATAAAATAATAAGAAAAGTGCTGAATCGTGTCCAGTAGACAGTAGAAGAAAAATGTTGATGATTAAAAGTAATGATTTTAAAATAATATTTAAAGTTATACATTTTCTTTTATTCTGGTTATGTATTTGTAGCTTTTGCTTCCTTACATGTGTAGGCCAAGTAAACATTTTAATTTTGTTTTAGAAAAGCAGAAAATAGAAAATGATAACATGTATTAGTTACAGAACACTGAATACAATTGCATCCAAGGTATGCATATTGACATGCAAATAGAATTCTCAATGTCTTCCTAAATACCCTATAGACATGTTCAACAGTGTGACCACACTTAGAAAAAAATCTATAATTTGTATATTGTAGTTACTATCTGATATGTAATTTGATCTGATATGTATATTCCTCATACAGTAAGGAGTAATGTATTGTGTAGATTTAGCAACAAGGTTCTATTCAGTTATAAAAGATATTTTGGTTGTATACAATATATCATGGCAAAAAATCTGAAGCAAGTACAATAATCGGTAATCTGAACTACCACTAGACAAAGGCAAACAAGGTAAATGTAAAATTGGTGAAAACAAAGAGACGCGACATAACACACAATAAGAAAAAACGGCAGCTACTGCCATGGAAAGGTCAATCGACAACCATTTTAACACATTTATGTACTGTTGGTAATTAAGAAAAATGTCCACTGTAACATGCGTGTCGTATGATACTTATATGCACGAATAACGGAATATAAAAATTACTTTTATAAGAGAATATACATTTCTACAGCATAATTAAATAGTACTGGGCATGGCTTTATATTTCCTATTTTTAGTATTACACATACATTCCATTTGTAAAAAAAAATATCATCATCAATACAAGTACGTAATATATGCCATTTAAATGACACGTGGCTTTGTAAAATCAGTATAACTGGACTATAAAATGTTCAATTGAATATTTATTAACAATTTACATTCACATTACATTTAACGTATTTAAATATGCTAATTAAACACAACTGACTATAAATACGAATAACTTCGGTAAATAAAAGTGCCACTATTTAGCATATATATTTGCATCACCGTCAGACAAACATATATAACACATTTGGTTTTTAGAGCGGGAGGTCACACCAAACCAATAAAATATGGAACGAAGTCATAAATGGGCTCATTGAATAAGTCCATTATGCGTTTTCGAATTATTTTCATGACATCCAACCATGCTCCTTTTTGCCATTTTGTTTCTTAATACGCACAACATAAACAGGACGTCGCATCAGTAAGCGAATTGCACATAATTGTGTTTGTTATTAAATTCCATTCACGTTACAGTTCAATGTTTGTCGGAGCTTTTCCCTGACCTATCAGAGGCGTCGCTAAATTATATATTATTCCATCCTCTACATCTATTTATTGTAAAAATGTGTTTGCAATTATCACAGGCGTCTCCAACAAAATTTGCCAACAAATCTTAAGAGAGCATTTATATTTTCAGATCCTCATTTACTAAATTTTGTTTTATGTTAACATAGACATTATAAAAAGTAAGGCAACAAATGGCTATTTCAGTCAAATCAGAAATTTCAGAAAATCCTTTAAATAGTTTAAAAAGTTGGTCGATGGTGAATTTCTTGTGACAAGCGGGTGCGTTGGTTGAAGATGACTCAAAAGGAGAAAATTTGTTCTGTTCTATGTAACATTCAAATGATATCTCAAAGGTAATATTTATTTTCGTTAAGCAGTTGTTTTAGTGAATTTGATAGTAAAACAGAACACAAATGACGTTCGGTTTGTCAAAGTTGAGACAAAAAAGAGCATAAACTGTTTCATCTTCTAAAATAGAGAGCAATATATTGTGGTTTAAGATAATTTTACAAAAAATTGATAAACATGTGTTCAACAGAATATTCAACAGTCAAATATCAGTTGTTTCGTACCAAATGCATAGATTCCGAAACAATGATTACATGACTCTAGTTTATTTCAAGAGAAAAGTAACGCTGGCCACAATGCTCAAGCAGTGCGATGTTGATTTTCAAGCTTAAAAAATGTCTACAACTTGATGAATTACATGTCACACATTAGACTTAGCTATCGTTCATATTTAAACTGAAGAGTAGTATTAACATTGTGATAAATAACTGATCTAATCATTGTGCCCCAGTTGCATTATTTAATGTGTACTGTTACGTTCGTGGTGTCATTACACTTGTTGCCATGTTTCATGTATGTAATTCGATTAGATTGTTAATTGTAACATCATTTAAATGTTACGTTATTTTAAGTCTTTTCAAATTAAGAAAACCTGTTTCCGAATAACATTCCGTTACTGGTGTCAACATCTTATATGCGTTAAATTTCAAAATGAAAATAGTAATTGTCGTTAGCTGCGGCATCCTGTGTATAGTTGTCTGTCTCGGTTTGATCATTACTAAGTCGCACATGTACAAATGAAAATGGAAGTAGAACTCATAGAAAGCCTCTCTCATACCCTAATTTCTTTCTTGTAATTTATCAGTGCAAAATGACTCTGTGCCCACAACTGTAACTGTCCGTATAGTTTGTGTAACAAACATAGGTTGTCTGTCACAATAGATTAGAAATTTGTATTTAGTATTTATCCACGTTACATTTCCTCGCATTGTTAAGCACTTCTCTAATGACTATTTAAAACAGATTGGCTTGCGTTGAAATGTGAAACAAATAAATAGGGAAAGAAACAACAACACAAAAAGGACTGATTAATATTCAAGGCCTCAGGGACAACATGAAAAATGGTGAGCATTTTTACCTTCATATGTATTATGTCCTTTCCGTATTACGCACATAGTGCCAGCAATAGTATAATATTCAGGTGTGTTTCACCGCAACTTAAAACTACATGGACGTTTTAACGACATATTACTGGTAGGAAACACGAAGGTAATACGCTGAAGCATTTTTACATATTGCAATTAATTTATTCATTAACAACTAGTTGTCTCCGCTGCCGTCAAGCAAATCGAGTTGTCGCTAATGATTTGTGTAACATGCATATGAGTTTTACAGTTATCAATAGAAACATAAGCTTCTCGGGCTTCTATTTTAGAGGGTACCTTGCCTTTTGGAATGTGAATTTATACACTTTTTTGCTTAATCCATTTTCGTTTGCTTTGTTTGCATCCTTATTTCAAAACTTGGAATGTGTCTTTACTATATGACCATAACTTATCTGAAGATAAGACAAGTGTTACTTATTACTGAGAAGTGCCATATATTGTATCAAACGCGGCATGATAGTATCGCCGCAAACTTTGTAGTTTCTTGAGCCACAGCAAATAAACATGAAATACATGACACAGCCTTGAAATTAAAAAAAATACTTTTGGTATCCACAATACTTACACGTTAATTGCTAATATTTAGGCGATGCACTGGAGCAAGACCCCAATAAGATGAAAAAATCACTGAAGTTTGCTCATGCGGCAAGCACTAGTAGTTCGTTTGGTAATTTTTAAATTGTAAATATGAGGCATAGTTTTCGATTTCTTTCTTCGATGATACCCCGACAAGTAATGCACCCGGCGTTTGACATTTTATCCTTACATAGTCATACTTACAGTGGACTGCCTCTCGGTACGTCCTGAGATATTCTCACATACGCAAATAGCTAAGAAAGCATAGTGACCTTACTCAGATTGTCTATTTGCAAAAGCAGTACAAAAACAGGTCAATAACTAGAATCATTTTCACGGCAAAGTGGTTGATTGTACATTTAAAAATCTAGTCCAAAATGTGCTCGATTAAATTATGAGTGACCAAAATCAGAGTTCAAACTTATGGGTTACTGTACTCTGTACTCATTGATATTACTGTAAGTTAACTCAAAACAAAACAAAAATATGATTTGGGCTTCTATACCATACTACGTACCCATATTTTACGTTCGAAATCAATCATCCGGTAGCTTTGATGTTAATGTAGGGACAAGCATACGGAAGTCATAATCATGGCTCTTGCGCATTGCGCTTTCAGAAACACATATAGTTCACCTTTGTCCATCCGGTAGATTTTAGGTTAAAACTAATCAAATGGTAATACTTCAGTTCGACACAATTTGTTATGGTGCACTTCATATCAGAAAGCGTCAATGTCTCCAGTGAAGTTATTCTATCATGTTCAAATTATTCTCCGACTTAGCATCTCGGACTGACGAACCAATAGGCAAACTGACAGATACAACACAAATGGACTATATGCCCCTACATATTCTTGATTTTTTTACTGGCGCAAATCCAGGCAACATTATGCAATGTCAACGTTGCATTTTTATATTTTATGAGACCTTCGTATAATATATATGTTAGGCTATATTACGTGAAAAGTGAAAATGTATTATTGCTTAATGTAGTCTTGCTTTTTTATAATGTAAATTGTCAATCAAAACATATTTGAATAACGTCTGTTCAAGTGTAAGTTTTCGCAGTTCGCTACTTTCCGCTGATGTCAGACGTCATCTTGCCCCCTTCACTTCAATACAGCACCTATAACTGGTGGGCAGCTATATTGTGCCACGCCATTTTATGTCCAGGAAAGAGACCATTGCTTATTTTAAGTGCTGTGTGCAGTAGTGGCTGGACACAATGCTTTCCTTGTGATAACGGCGGCTACAGTACAGATACTTCCGGTAGAACCATTATAGAATACATCAATGACCAATATGACAAACATAACAGCTGTAATAGCACCTCAGATAACGGATACAATCATTCAAGCTACCTCTTCATTTTAATTGCACATGTATGCTATCGTAATTCCTGCATTTATTTCGTCATAATATTTAAATGGATTTTAAATACAAACAAAGATAAGGATGTGTAATTTATAAAACAGATTACAAAGATGCATAGATCACAAAAAATATATGATAGGTAGAAAGGCATCTTTATAAATGGTCATCTTTGAAATCAAAGTCTCTGACTTCTAATGATTCTCATTTTTATGTTACTTGGGCAATGTGGCGGTTAGGTAATAATCTCCCACATGTGATATACGTTATTAACATTAATCAATTAAGGCGTGCGTAATTTTGAGAATTGATGTTTTTTTATAATTCTTTACAGAACACGGAGTATTTGTTTTAATCAACATGTGTTCCTATGATATTTTGCTTTTGCATATCGAAAATATGATACTTTTACCAATGTTATAGCGTTTTTAATTTTATCTCGGTTTGTCTTTACATTTAATGACCACTGTACATATCGACGTTTGTAATCTGCTTCAAGTCATAAACACATGATAGGTTTATTCGACATCTCAGAACGTACATGCATAGACTGATATATTAATAAAGTGGTTTGTATCGTAAAAAAATAATAATTGTCCTTATAACTAGAAGTATAATTAGAAATTACAATTTTCTTTCTGTGATAACATTGTAATTTTAAATTAAAAAATTACAATACATTTAACAAATCCATTTGCATTAAAGTAGCATACAGTTAGTATCAATCTCGGATGAGAGTAAATAAACAATATGCTGTAAACATACGATGTTTGGAGGACGTTGTAAAACACAAATAAAAATTGTTTAGATATATGAAGGCGGGGTAGAATAAACGGAAAATATATAGATGTATTACGGCGGGATGGAAAAAAACACGCTAAATAAGAGAATATCTCATATGTCTGCTATTTACGGAATTTCAATTCCATATAATAGATTTAAGACACATGGACAAAAACTGTTTGCAATGTAGATCTACATCTTGCCAGATGAACTTGAAGGCTTTGATGAGAATACACAGTTCTCTCCCCTTATGTCACGGGCTCAGTTAGCATCGTAAAATATATCCGCCTTAAAAAGTAGAGCGTTTTTTTATAAGTAAGTTAATATGTTTCATGAATTTAAAGATTATGACCTACCATAACGGAGGAACGACATTTATAATACCAAAAAGACGTGTAAACTTTGTTATATAGCGGATAGTTATGTTCACTGTGAACGCACTGATGAGCATTTTAATACTTACAACAAAATGACAGGAAGCAACGTTTGACTTGCAAACCACGTCTTTTGAATAAAACGTTTATATTGAAAATATACGCACATTGTGAACTTAATAGTAATAATTACAATTCGCAAGAGTTACAATTGCCACTTCATTGTGTAATATTGATGAAATGTGTTTATTTGTGTTTTATTGTATCCATACAAAAATATAGACTTACTATAAGAGCAATTGGCCGCTGAAAATAGTTGACGGTTGCAGGTAAATAACATTAAAAATCGGATACATTTTAAATTCCTTACATTGTTTCCGCTTAAATAATTGTTATAGAAATAATGATAATTGTTTAAACGTGTTCCCCATAAACTTTACAGTATAATGTTTTACACTAATATCTGCCTAGACAGCCGGAAGTAATATGGTAAACAGATACTGGTTCTACTGGGGAGCGTTTTTTTAATTCTTTGTTAGATCTTTGTATAAATTGGTTAGGCTAGTATTTCTAAACTCACTACTGTTTTAATATTGAGGGCATTTAAAGAGGTGGTTACATGATTCAAGCCATCACCAGTAACACAACGAACAGTACAAACCTACTCTTCAGCTTCACTATACTCAAGCCCTGATATGTAATTCAGTTGACTTGTTTTAAGATTATTTTTTTCTGTGAATTTGGGTTATTTGAATCCCCGTAGGCTCACAATGGAGACGACTATTGTATTTAAAGCGACAGGTGATCAAATTAGCTACCCTTTTCAGCACGTTTAGGCTCAACAACTATGCAATAATATACGACATGTGTATAAGGCAGTAATAAAAAGAACACAGCTTAGCGTGATGGTCACAATATAATTCAATATTTTATGTATGTACTAAAAAGTGGTTTCGTTCAGAGCTACGTTTAGCTGTTTGTGATTATAATGTTCAACAAAATAACTTTTTATGTGCAGGTGTCTTTTAGGTAGGTGGCATTTTGTCAACATTGTCCTAAAGGGACATGTAAACTTAAACATGTTATTTCTTGCATCTTGTCAATCCTTTGGGAATATAACCGTGTTGAATAATGTTTATAAGAAGGACATGACTGCTCTATATAAATGGTATAGATATTTTAGAACGGTGTCAGATATCCCTGATTTAGTGTCATTTATCGTCCTATTGTTTCTTGTTTGTTTTATTCTGTGGGATCAATATGTATTTAAAGCCGTAAAACGCAGTATATATGTGATACCTTTATTTTGTCTTCCATGACTACACATTTACCGTGCGTTATTACTTTCCTGTTGGGTGTTAACCTTATTGAATATAGGAGGAAAACAAACAACGTTTTATGCATATATACATGTACTATAACGTCTACATACGGAACTCCACCCTGGCTATTTATTCAACACTTTGTGCTACAAACGTCCAAACAGGAAATCTTATCATAAACTTGACATGTTTTTATGATTTTATGAGTTTAAAAGCATCTTTTTATTCAAAGCCATATGACAATTTTTATTTGTACTGAAATACATTAATTACATATGTTTATAGTTGTTGTAATTTTGAAATCATTATATTTGAATTGCCGAGTTGCGTGTATTTAAATGAGACAGTTTAATAATCTTTGAAAGAACAAATGCAGTGTTTTGTAGGCTATATATATGCAACTTGATTTATGATGGCACATTTATTAATGTCTCACACACACGCACACATAAACAGACACACAAATACGCGCACACACACATGCTTTAACATCTTGAAGTAGACATCCGATTATTAATAAGAAATTCGCGTAACAATACACTATAAAATAAAAGTACAACAAACACCCATCCAAAGTTAAGCTAATAATAAAAATACAGATGTTTGACGTTGACAGAACTATAAAAAGATCTGTAGATCAGTGAGTGGAAACATCTTGTAATTCATGTTCATTCTCTTATTCATATTCAATCGGTATTTTATCGCATTTTTAAACCTTCTATGTCTATTAAACTCCACCAAGTAGCGCTAAGTATAAGTTAGTAAAAGCGACAATCTCTATATATCATACTGAAATGTATAAAATAATAGTGACGTTTTAAAGCCATGCCTTTCAAGTGTAGTCGATTTGATAGTTTGTATAGATTGTCAGATTATAGTGCATAAGGTCATCGTATGTGGATTTTCATAGAATGTTTCTTTTTCATGTTGAATATCCAAAGAACCTTTTTTAATTATCAAACAGCAATAAACAATCTTATGTGCTGTTTTCCTGCATGCTCATGTTGCACCAGAAACCGGATTAATTTAAATAGTATTATGATATTATTTGTAAACACTTTTCGTTTGTAGGTAAGCCATTTATCATTCTGAGAGATCGTTTCAAAGCCAATTAAATGGGAAGGTTTGGGCAGGTCATTCATAGGTTTCAACAACATGTGATATTTTTCTTCCGCTTTTAATGTCTTTAGTCAACTTGATGTGAAAACAAAACATTATTTCCTGCTGAAATAAAACACTCACCGCCCCAACCGTCAGGTAACAATTGGAAGTTAATTAGTGAATGTTCATAGATAAAGCAGAGTCCTCTATCCCAAATCTTAACAAATGAAACATATTAACAAATGTGTTGCAGGTTACCGCTCTATAATCCTTTGATGTCACTGCTTGAAATGAACCCGTTATATTCGAGAACCTACATTGCTTTTGAATTAAAAGATGACCACCGGACCCTTTACATTTAAGAACTTGCATTGCTTTTGAATTAAAGGCTGCCCATTGGACCCTTTTCATTCAAAACTTTTAATTGCATTTAAATTACAAAATGTCTGGACTGATTGACGAAAACTCATAATAGGGATGAGCAAAACCTACATTTGTGGATAGTTACTGCTGGAATTGTGCCTAGTTGTACCCTCTAAAGGTAATGTACCTTGAGCAATGGGTATTGTCTTAACAGTTAAGTAAGAGAACATAATAGATATAACTTCGTGGGCTTAGCTGCCTTTTAGTACGATGTGTATGTCATTTAAAGATACATCATCGGTCATGTTTGTTTTCCCTATAGGATCTATTTACATACGCTTCTCAATACTAAAATTTTGGTTAATTGATTTTGATAGTTTTCTATATTTTTACAACGATTTAAAATCATTTTCGTGTTTGAAAAATACACACCTTTGCTTTGTTTTGAATAACGTCACTACTATTGCGGCCTATTTCGTTTTTACAGATGTCATTATACATATGCCTTTGGGTAGTTCAAAGTGTTTTTTCTCTCGTAAGACCTTGTCATGTTTCCCTATTTTCAAGTAACAGTCAACTCCCTTAGTCAAAGTTTAGTCGATAAACTTTTGGCTATTTCACTTTGTCCAAACTTGCACCATTGATAATAAATATTCAGTCTGTAGAAATCTTAAATAAATGCATGTAACTGTTGAACATACATTATACCGTCTTATTTTTTTTATTTACAAAGTCAGAGGAACCCTACCTTACGTAGAGTTGTTTGGTGCTTTTTCAAGAGTGTAATAAAACGGGTCGTTTCCGCTGGAACTATCATTCGCCGTAATTTTATACAAAGGATGGTTCTCAATATTTCCATCCTTCAATCCCTGCGATACTACTAAATCATTGACCTTCCTGTTCTGGTTGCTTTCACTTTCCACTTTAAGTTCCCGCTGTTCAGTTGTTAAACAATCCGCAATAGCGTCTCGTATGACATGCCCAATGTGGGAATAGTCATCCCCAGACGGGCCAATATTGGCCAAGGTTCTACCGTCGACCGCTGTGTTGCCAATGTGAGAATATGCATTGTCATCGTCTTTTGGCTCATCAGAATGGCTTTCATTTAATTTGTCTAATTCGATGTGATTATATTCAGATCGTCCACTTTTAATAGTCATTCCTTGGTAAGTGTGAGATTCGTTGTTTTCTTTGCTTGTTATGTGTGAATATGTATCATTACCTGAAGCCGACTCACTTTTGTCAGCACAAGCCGCATAATCAGAGTCGATAAGTGGAGACACATTTGGTCTTCCGTATGGTGGATCGTCAATAGGATAATTGACATGGTTGTACGTCGGGCCATCAGTAATTGTGAAAGTGCTAAGACTTATTGTGTTGTACTCGCCATCGCCGTCTGCAGTTCTGGAGTGTCGCAATGCATTTACAGAGAAAGTGTTAACTTCAGGACAGACGACATCTTGAGGAAGGTTCTCGTTGTACTCAGGGCGAATCACAGTCTTATCGCCAACGTTTCGGGCTTTTCGTTTCCTTCTGTAAGTAGAAATGATCAGATAAGAGTATCCCATTGGATATTCCATTATTCTTTTACACAAATCGACAATATAATCAACAAGCAAAAGCAAGCGAATTTCAACGGGAAATACCAATAGTATATCTGGGCAGAGGACTTACAACTTTGCATACGAGGTCACGCCCGCCATGTTGAAAATGCACAGACAAGATGTCATCTTCAACGATGAGAATCGTTCTGCTTTTTAAGAACATTTTGTGATGAACATGTTTGGTTGTTGTATGTTGTTTACTCATTCGCTTTTGAACTTCATAGGCGGTAACTGTTGGGTTTGCTTTTTATGTTCATAACACTTCACAGATTTGTTATTTTACATTTGGCTTTCATGTGAATACCTTTGTCCTGTGCCATTTCGAATTTTTGGTATATGTTGCAATGCCCATATGGCTTTGGATATATTCTTTTTCATGTTCACAACACTGTTGCTTGTGCAGTGTGGCGGTCGTTAATAATCTCCTCATGCATGTAATCTATGCTGTCATTTACATCATCCTATAAGGATTGTTACGTGTATTTCCTATGATGGACATTGGTTTGTCGATTCCATCTTCACATAAACAAGATGCTACAACTATTTAGCCTTCTCTGGTCATCTTTTTCTTGATTCTAAATGTCATTTTCATTTATAAACAACACGTTTTGTGTAGTTCCTCTAATTGGACTAATACCTCTCTCTTTTCTAAACATTATGTAGACAATATTTTTCAATAACGTCACTACTTTTGTTATAACCTATCAAAGAAAACATCTGCTCCTGGACAGGTTTTTATTCAAATATAGATAAGCTTTCTTATTTTGTCTTGCATTTGAGAAACCAATCATTAAGTGCGAGGTTAGAGGTCTGTAAAACCGGTTTAAGCACATCATATTGTCGAATGACCGTTCCAAGGCCGTAATTGTCGGGTTTGCTCTTTTTGTTACACGATTCATCGCAGATTTGTTTTAGTACATTTGGCTTGCTTGTGAATGCCTTTGTCCTGTGCCTTTCTAATTTTGATATACGTTGCAATGCCCACAGGGCTTTGTCATATATTTTGTACCATAATTTGAGGAGCAGATTTTATGGTTCGCACTGAACTAGCCAGTTTCCGCCCCACTAGTTGACAGTACTTTTTTATTTACCGTTTAAGGGCCACTTTTCTCCTTACATATGGCTCCAGAGTATCGGAATGATTAAACTGATTTCAATGGAACCGATTTTTTTCTGTCAAAATGTGGTTGACTTTACTTTTGCAAAAACTTTATGCGGTCTTATATGACAGCGTGATCAACATTTAACAAAAACGGGCGTTTGTCCTTTCGTACCCTTGTATTTTTGTAATTAAATAAAGAAAAGTAAATAAAATAAACAACAAATTTTGGTTGTTTTTAACTGTCTATTCCGGTCGGTAGGTATGTAGCCTATGCAAGTTTTGTAGGGATAACATTCATATTGCTTTAAAAATTGACGTATAAATACATCATAGCATTTACTTAATCTTATGGTGAGTTATATTCACAGACTAGCAGCAACTGTGTATCTATAGACCATCTGACTGCTGGCCCAAGTCATGGAAACTCACCTAGAAAGAAAGACAGGCACCGAACACATCTTCTAATTCATAATAGCCAGGGTAAGTTTTAAAACTACATGTAAGATATGTATTACTTTTTTTAGAAACTTATGGTCACTACAAATTTATTGTTAGTACATATTTCATAATCTCACTAACAATGAGGCTAGCAAATTATAAATACACATTTCCATTATTCACAACTTTACTTAAAAATACTCACTACACCACACGAAAAACTGCTTAATAGCTGCTTGCTTTTTAATTACTTAAAAGTATGTAATATACGTCCATATGCTGACTTTAATCCTAATGCAACCAGTTTTTAATATCGATTGATCCATTTATAACTAAAAAGGCAACACGTTGTCGAATGTGGGAAAGCTGGTGGTTACCAGTTAAAACTTAGAGGTGGCTCAGAGTGTATGTTGATGTCCTGGTTTTAATGAAAACTTGTGGAAGGGTCTCTCAGCTGACACCATCTATGGTCTTTCTTCACAATAATAACTGAACATTACTATAGTTATCATAATGGTTTTGCTGGGTTATATCTTAACAATACAAAGAAAGAAACGAAATAATGGATTACAATATCATCACAACTGAAAACATAGTGATAAATATGACTAAGCTGTATTTCAATAGGTATTAATAATCAATTAACTGATGTCTTCGGGTTGGGACAATTAATATGCTGTGTTTCAATGTGTTTCAAAATATTTTCTTATTAGAAGCTTAAATATCTTAATAATATTTATCGATCCATGTTTGAAAATGGAACTATTTTAACTTATTGTGACATTCATAAATAGTATAATTATATGCCTAATTGTTATGAAGCAATTGGAATATATTTATAAAGCACAGATCAAAAAAAAACGTCTAAATGTGAACTGTTATGTAATTTAACTGTGTTCAAGCCACTTTGATGATGGTATCAAAATGTTTTGCATGATAAATTGTATCAATAATTCACAAAAGAAAATCATCCCTCACGCATTCTCAAGCTATTACAAGTGTTTAATTAAGGACAAAACTACCCTCAAGTAAAGATTGTTCTTGTATATTTACTTAATTTGTTAAACAATTATTATAATATGTTACTTGAATTACTATTGACCTTGGAAAAATAGTTGGATAAGCATTTTGACTATGTACTATGAAGAATGTTACATTTTTAATAAATATTTCAGTGATGGATTAAAATGGTATCTGTTCATACATGTACAGAGTTGATTTTGTATTCTTCTTATTATTTTAATGATACCTATTAACTTTCACTGCCTAAAGCATGCCGCGAACCCCTGACATTATACCACAATATTCTGACACTAGGTCAACCAGTCGTTGTACTACCCAGAGAAAAGTACGACACATGCAAAACGTTACGAAGCCATTAATAAAAGATTGTTTCTTTTTGTAAAAGGAATCAAATGCAATGTTTTTATTAAATTTTGCTTAATAATAATATTGGACTACTATATATACATACTTATTAAATGTTAATGTGTTAATATGTATCCTTCAAAATTGGTTGACTTTCTTGTCTTTGAGTTTAAAAATGCGTTATAAAGTAAGTCAAGATTATTTCTTACAATTGTTATTTTTGAACTCCTCTTACAAGGTCATGAACCAATTTATTTGTTATTGTTTTGTTCTGGTCGTCCAACTGCCAGTGTACAATATACATACAAATTACTGTCGATGTTATGTTGATATACAACCCACCATCATCGTGCCAGTAAATTCTGTGCATTTTGATTCTAGAAAAGAAAAAAAAAACATCTTAAATTTTGGTTCATTAAGTTAACGAGAACAGTTATAATGGCAATGCCTGCTGTTTTTATATAGGGTTAATGCAAAATATAATATAGTTTGTGCAATAACTGGAAGATAGCATAACTTCCAAAACTGTTGTTGTTTTAAGTTTACACATGAAAAAAGGCACATTAAATAACAAATATGTTAATTATGTTCATATTGGCAACTTTTATCCCCTACTGGTATGAAAAGTCCCAGTTTTTTGTCAGGTTGGAACATCCCAGCTAAAAGACCTACCCAAATGAAGTTGTCACTTTGTGGAATGCAAAACCACCCCGTAAGGGTTGAAGTCGTGTATTTGAATAAAGGTACTTCCTAATCAAAACAAAAGATTATTTTCTATGTAATTAATGTATTATGTACAGTAAAGTGCTAACAATTCAGGAAATAAAAAATGAAAACCAAACTGGCTATATTGGAAGCTGGAAAAACTCTTTACAAACATAACTTATGACGACTTAAGACTATAATTTCTGTCACAGCACTTTTATATTTCAGTAAATTTACCAATTTAGGCACAAAACATTTCAATATAGTCTTCAAACCATTCTTTAAGTCTTTAATACATATACTATTTTGATCACCAGTTGACAAGACAGAATAACTATTAACACAAATTACATTTGGGCTGCAGTGGTTCTATCAGGACCTTTATCTGGGGTCTTACTTCACCACAGTTGGATATCATTATAAAGAGCACAATTATGTCATTGTGATGCATTTCAAAACCAAAAAAAAATATGAACAGTTGAGCTGTGCAGTTAGCTGCTTAAGGGCATCTTTTAATGGAAGACTGGACTCGGGTCTCAGTTGCGGCGAAAACTTGATGTCAATTACTGCTTGTATTTTACAATATTATCTCATGTCTGTCTTTCTAAATTTAAACATCTAACGGCTCAAGTGATGAAAACTAAATTCAGCCTTACCTTGGGTGATTGGTCATTGAGCATTGACTTATCTGGCACTAATTCATTTCAAATATTGGATGAAGTCATCAGGTTTTTCGTTTGCTATAAACCCATTTGAACAGTATTTTAAAGCTCTGTATATATGATAAGAATGACAATATTCTTCCTAATTTATTGAATGATTTGTTTATTAAGTTTAGGCTTTGACGGATATCTAATAAAACGTTTTTATTAAATCGAAATTAAACAGGATCGGAAAAAGTGAGCCTCCTCAAGATTCGGACCAATTCTACTTGATCGCTATGCTAACTGAGATAAAGCGGCCCTGTAAACAAGATATCAGTGAAACTGCTGCACTTCCCTCTCCTAGCACAATGATATTCACTATGAATCTCATCCTTGGTTCTACCATAGACCACCGTTTCCGATCAAAACACAACCAGGCCATAGCACAGTAGGCCATAGCACAAAATGTAAACAGCGGCAGAATGAGAACTCGAACCACCGACCTATCCAATACTAGCGGGTCCCTCTGCCGAGTGAGCTATAGAGGATCTATTAACAAATTAATATATTTATGAACGATTTACGTTAAAGAAGTGAGCAGTAATGCAGTATTCAATAAATACATGTTTTATAATGGTCCAACAACAAACAAAAACGTACCATTCAAAATAAAAATCGAATTCATAAAGGAAGATTCTTACGAGTTTACAAACGCTGACAAAGCGAAAGTAGAAATTTGACCTACTCGTTGTATGGTGATTCCTTCTAGCAGTGGTGGGTTCGTGAAATCCGTTTTCTTGTTTCGTCCTACGACTGAATCGGTTCTGGTTAATCTTCCTATTTTATTTGTATTCATCGCACAGTTTTTACTTTTTAATCGACACTTTCTCTTCGATTCAGCCAAACAAGCGTTTCGGTATTCCCATGTTTATACATTCGCAATTGCCTTAAGGATCAACTGCGCATGCGTTATGAATAATCAGGAGGCAAGGAAATCGGGATTCTCACGAGCTCGTCGATTGTACGTATATCGATGACAATCGTGGTCTAATTTTTGTTCTGTTATGCTCAAAATTTGAACATCTTCAAATGGAGGGCTTTATTTCCGCATGCAAAGTTTTTGTCTACTTTTTAGGTGATTTCTAACAATAGGTATCTTAAATAATGCAAGTTATCCTTTAAAAACATGGCCTACAGCAGTAGCAGACTACAGCACAGCACTTAGTGTATTTGTGTATGTTTGTGTGCGCGTGCGTGTGCGTGTGTGAGGGTGTATACGTGTTCTGGTGTGCACGTGCGTGCTTTTGTTTATATGTCGTTGGTATTATTTGGCAACATTAAAATGGCACGCACACATATTCGCTGGTTCCAGTAAACCGCTGACGGTTTAAATTCTATAAAAAGAATGAGATTTCCCATGCATGTGTTAATATAAACACGAACAGTCTCAGAAGTTTTCAGATTACATTTTTGACTTAGTTAGTGCCATTTCAATATTGCCAAGCTCAATAGGATTGTGCGTATGGAAATTTAGCATGACAAAGGTCAACTGTGAGGTTACACAGAAACACCGAAGTAAATGTGACATTTGTCGATCTTCCATTTACTAAAATATCAGGCTTTGATATAAAAATTCAATGACTTATAATCCTACCTTGCTACGATGACTATGGTTACTAAGGTAAGAACGACACAGAACAGCACAACCAAGGGAACTACGACGGATATCACTGTCCTACTGGAAGACGGTTTCTTTTCATCTGGGTCACCTTAAGTTAGATTAAAACACATTATAAACATCACGTTCGTAAATGTTAAATTGACAATGTTGGATAATACATATGGTTTTGCACCCCCAGTGACACATGCTATCTGCGTACGCAAAACAGTCGGGAATGTACTTACAAGTTCCAAACGTGCAGATGGAAATAATCTTTAATTCATTTAAAAGTAGCCAATAAACAAACAAAAAAATAGAAGCGACGTAAGCACTTGTCAGCATACTTATGCAGGTAACAAAAATCTCAAAATGTAATGAAGCATCATCTGAAAAGTAATTGAGCGTTGATTATATCCAATACTATATGATATATTAACGTCAATAGTTATTTCGTTTATACCCGCGTAATATTATATATTAAGGTTACCCTGGTTTGTATGATCACCCATGCCACCCGTGCCTCCTGTTGTCGAGGTTATGTTTGTTGGAGTTGCCGAAAGGTTCGCTGCAGATGTCAAGATAACCGTGTTTGTTGTTGCAAAAGAGATAATGTTATATATATATCTACAGTATCCAGAAAAGGGATAACATAACAAATACAATAATTTCAAGGTTGCAGATAAAATAATACCTATTTTTAAAAGACACACACGTTATTTATATTATTGGATGAAAATTAGGTTAGCATATTTTAGGTTATGTAGATAATTACATATTTCGTTATTAGTATAATATTGCCTGCCCAATGAAACCAAAAACATGGGAACCATCAGTATTAAGAATAATGGTGTACGAACCGAGCTAGTCATTGCGTTTACACATTCCTTATTATCACTAGGCTACACACTAGAAAAATTCTAGTTTGAAATAATACAGGAATAAAACACGTTAATAGCAAAATAAATCTCTTACCCGTGCAGTTGTAATATACAATAACATTTGTCATTTCATTTTGTTGTGTAGTCCCCGGATGTGGTAGAGTGCTATTGCAGTTTGTTTTGTTCTGACATTCATGTATGATGAATTCTGGGATGGTGAAGCTGCTGTTGTAAGTATGTGTGCTGCCGTCACCACCACATTCATTTTTGTACGTACTATTGATCACCGTTATATTCTCTATGTCTATTAGAGAGTCAGTGCATAAGATCCGTACGGACCAATTGCATGCGACTGTTTGATTGTTTCCATTTCGGCTTACAAAGTAATGATGACTGATACCGGCATGTGTGTAGATAACTGAAACTTAAATGGTATACGCATGCATATATTTATAGTATATTTTCTAAGTGACTGTCATCTCAATAAATTTTAGGTCGTTTATATTTATCTGCTTTGACACTACTATACCTGGAGGACATGACATAAGAGTTAATTTAATACTGAGCATGTCAAACAAGTTTAATGAAACGATACAATTTGATGCTTTGTCGCGTTTAGTATCCTACATGTATATCCAACTGGTTGATAGTTTCAAAATTCAATAATCACAAATGATGGATTATATTTGTAATTGAAGTAAATCATCAGCAGTGTTTATGTAACATATAGTATTGAATTAAAATTTACATGAGTTTCGGCTCTGGAAGCGACGTAATGGGGGTGGGGGTGGGGTGGGGGTGGTGTTGTTTGGAAGACGTCACGATAAGAAATAAATGTGTGTTACTTGAAGAATACAACACAAATGTGCCTTATTATGCAAAAGACTGGCATATTGAGTTTGTTCTTAAACGATTGTTAAATAACTTTAGCTCAGTATCGAATGAGTTTTAAAGGGCACTTCTAAAGACTTTTAATGTTAAAACAAAACTGAAGAAAAGATAATGTATATGATAAAATACATATAATTTATAGAAGAAATCTTACCTAAGAGCCCAGCGAAAACCAGTTTGTCCATATTTTAGTATACGTTCCCACGCAAGCATGTCCCGAGATAACTGATGAAGATAGCAAAGATCAACCACTTAATATCTTCCTTCAAGGAAATGAGAAACTGTTATATGCCTTACATCACACATCAGGTTACGACAAAGATGAAATGATATTTGCCTTCTGCGTCATTGTATATGGTGTAAACAAATAGGACGTTCCAATTAATTGCTTTAAACATACACGAATACCTTTCTGTTTACGTATTTTCTCATGATATTGATACAATGTACTCTTATAAATCATAGAACTTTACGTCAGGTATACTGCTCGGCAGTTACGTTTCCGACAGATCAAAGGACTTTAAAAAATATTAATCATTTTAATTAACGTAGGCTTTTATAAGCGGATATGGCACATGTATCCACAATACAAAAACGCAATTTTAATATACTGTGACGTTAGACAGTACACATATTACAGTTTTTAGAAAATATATTTCAAAAGATGAATAGGTGAATAGTTTTGAATACATGTTTATAAGCTCTTTCTATATAACATTCTTTGAATATCCCGGATGATACATTTTCTTTGTCCCAGCAATCAATGTAATCGACAGTTGTTCGCATATATGTTTTTTTTTAAATTACCTTGTAACAAACACCCTGATCCGAAATCGGGTATCCGGTATCCGGACGTCATCTCTTCCTTCGTTAATCTGACAATATTGCCAGCGTAAAGGCAACAGTCGCCATTGTCTGCATGGTCTACTTAAGTTGGCAGCGTTATTTTTCACAGTCAGATAAAGTGGATATCATCATACAATTTCAAAGCATGGCAGTGGTGACTATTGATACTTTATGTAAACAATGTAGAGGGTTAACATATAATATTTTCGTTAATTGGAGTCGAATGATGGTATTTTAGTCACGTATTTCCGGAGACATGTCACTGCCAGGCGTATTTATACAACTGCACACATGTTTATGCCTTAAATTCCCTAACGGTCAATAGAAATAAACGTAGTGACACCGAAGGATGGACGGATACTACGTCTGATCGCTGACGTGGAATATCCTGCCGCACGTACACCGGATGTATGTACCCGGTCGGGGTACAGTCGAGTCAAAGGAGGATGTATGTCAATGTTGTAAAAAATGCGTAGCAACTATTAAGTTTTTACTATTCTGATATATGAGTTTTTATCAGCATGGACATAACTAGGCATGCAATTTTAATATCTAAAACAAATTATATGTGATATTATTTTTCATAATTGAGGCATGCGAAGAACTTTTACGGCTGCTGTACGGTGTTCCTTGTGTTCTGTACGATTTAGCTGCTCGCTGAGCACAAGCCATACATCAATTTTGCTTCTTTTATGAACTGTATATATACCAACTGTGCTGTTTACCAAAATTACGAGAACAATACGCCGCCCTGCGGATTCCACAAGGTGATCGTACAATGCCTCAAAGTAAAAGTTTTTTCTTCAAATTCAATACACGCCATGCGGCGAACGTAGCTAATGGTATTGTCATACGAGGTGACCGTCAAATTTGTACAGAGGACGTTGAGTTTATAGAATTCCTAGGATCTTCGAACGCAAAAAAAACAACAACATAAACACTGAATAAAAAAATGTTCTATCATACAGTTTTTGTTGTTTTCTTATTAACTCATTATCGTTAAGAAATAATAGTTAAGCCTCGACAATAAAAATGACGCCGCTAAATGTGGATTTAAACTACATCGTAATTTTCAAACCGGTGTCTAATGAACCAAGTTTGAAAAATATAAATTGGAGAAAATCTCATTGTAATTAACAAATTAAAATAACAATGGTGGGAGCGATCTGTTGATTGCATTTAATGTTACAAAATACTTAGACAAATTCTGACAATCTAGCTTAGGTTTAATATTCGGGGTTTTGATAAATGTCTCTATTATAAATAGTTTTCCCATTCACTATGCAAAATCACTAGCAGAGCGCATAGATATGTTGTAATACCAAGAACAGTACTAATTGTTTAAATGTCCTCCTCTCGCATTAACCCTTTATTGTGACACTTTGATAAATGTTTTCAACTAAGCACTATTAGTTACAGTTGATTGAACTTTATTTCTTTATATTCTAAATAACAATATTCTGTTGGCTCGTCTGAAACAATTATTTTTAAACAGAATAAAATAAACATGGCCGTAAATATAAACAATTTTCATTCAGCCAATACTTGTTCGTGGTAAACCATCTTTGTATTAGTCAGCAGCATACATGCAAATTTGCTTCCTGTTGGGCGAAACCTGACCTTATTAATGAGGAAGTATGCACACTTCTTAAAATAAACAACTCTTATTCACTATACTCAATGATTATTATCATATTTATAAGACCAGACTTACACAACAAAACATTGAAGTTTTGTAAATAACACAACAACAACTCCAACTTGACATTTACAGATTAAACAACGAATACATAAGTACAACATGGAACATTTTCCAAAGCCTACTTTTAATTATCAGATTATAATTGTTTTATTCAAAAACGTACGTTGTAGAAAGGTCTGAAGAGCTCTACGAATACAGCTGTAAGCCATTGCCTGTCACATAAGGCTACTGAAAGTAAAATGTACTGATCTATTGAGCAGGTGTGTGTGTGTGTGGGGGGGGGGTGCGGTGTTTTACCTTCTTACTTGTAACACTTTGACATTATAATACTACTAGATCTTATATCTTATAACTACATAGTGTCCCCGCAGATTAGGAGATATCATATGATATATACACACCAAGACGTGTACCGACAACACACTCTATGTGTTAATATAACACTGAGTGACATTTAATTTTATAGATTATAATAGGACATCTATAAAGTTGATAAAATTTAGAGTATTAAGTTAAAAATATAGTCCGCAAGTTTCATCGGAAATTGGTATCTTGCATACATTTTAACATTCAAAGTAGTAAACAAAAGCAGTTTCAGACCAACCTGCAACAATATTCTTACATGTACGTATGTAATAATATTTGATTATTTTGACAATTTTCAAAATAAGCAGTTTTTAGGTTCCAGTGATTTACGGTTACTTTGGGCGTAAAAAGGGAAAATAGGTTAAATAACAATTTTATCGACTTTTATCCAATTCTGACCAATAATCATGTAAGATCAGATAAACACCGTCTTCTGTAAATGTATTTGGGCGCATGAGTCAGATATGTTTATGTTTAGTAGAATCAGTCACCGTCAAGTGGTTTATCCGGTCTGATGAGCAACATATTTTGTTTTGCCCAAGCAGAAGGTTATTTTTAACTATACTAAGAATAAACCATTGAAGTCAAGCGTTAGCAAGACAACATCAGGTCAATATGTCTTGCTGATAACAAACGCACACCGCTCTACCTTGAGATAAAACGCGAAAGTTTATTTTACCTTCCCATGCTTAGTTGTATTTTCAAAATATATTCTTAATTTTGATATACCTACATAATGTCAGTTCTAGTGAGAGAAGAACAGCATTTGAATTATTGTTAAATATCTAAAATAACGATTTTAATACGTGCAAAGGTAAGTATTCTATTCGATGTTTCAAAGCCACATTTGACAGCATCCTATGGCTAATTACAGAAGTTGAATGAATACTCAGTTATGAATGTTCAGTGAGCTTTGTCCCAGCAATCAATTATTGTTTAGAAAGTAGAATATCCGTGCATGTAGTCCTATTGCAATTTTTCTAGTATTAAAGGAAATAATCTCTTCCATCGGATTCATCACACCCCTTTAATTTACACAAAGGGGTGTTCTGGATACCTCCACCACTCAGTTCCATTCACCCACGTCCCTAGCTCCGCATCGTTAAATGTCATATTATGACATTTCATATATAATGGAAATGTCACTTTTGATAAAAATCCCATTTTCATGTTATTACAGTAATAAGAATAACAATGTGCTAAGGCTTACTTTTGTAATAAATATTTTTTTGCGGTTAAAAGTGAGCGTACATACACGTCCGCGTAAATCCGAACACGCTTATTTCCCTTGTGATGACCTAAAATACAACACTGTGGCCCACCCAGTCCGATGTCGGTATTCATTAAATTCCAAAGCACAAGAATTTAAGCTAAGTTTGTGAAAGAATGATCGGCGCTGTGGTCCGAAAGAAAAAAAGTATTTATGCCTAATAACTGAGAAGGTTGTGTTCATTACTCATGGAGAGGACTATTTTCTCTGTATGACAAATCTTCATGTGTAATTTTGGATTTAAACACAAAGATAAATGAGTATTAGAGACAAATGCGGTGTATATACTTTTCAAATTTCCAAGCAAGACAAGTTTTAGGCTTTAATAGCGACAATCCAGACCCCATCTCCAAATATGCAGAAAGCTTGAAGTATGTGTAGTACTTTATTGAATTTCAATGCTACAGGATAATGCGACCAAACCCTATTGGTCAGTTATACTTGTATACATTCATCTAGATAGAGCGACTTTCTCCACTGTTGATGTGTAGACAACATATAAATACTCATAACAATTATAAATTACGCCACAGACACTTAATTTAATGCGACCACTTTTTTTCTCGAGATCATTGTAATCGCCATTTTTTATAAATGAATTAGACCCGTTTTTATTTAATTGACATTTATATGTCTACTTATATCTTCTTATATTCATAGTCACAGAAATTTACATTTGTGAGTCTTTTGAATTTGGCGATAGCTTCTAGTCTAATAAAACGTTTAAAGGTCATGTACGTAAATGACATGTATAGTACATTATAATGATTATAATAAAAATCCAGTGATTACGTTTGAAGACAATGCAAAGTTCTTTTTTTACCGAGTGCCTGAAAATAAAATCAAATATTAGGTTTTTGCATTCTGTCAGAAATGAGACAAAGCTGTGCAAAGAATTGCTAGTATGTTATCGGTAAACCATTCATAACACAAATTTAATTTAATGTCATCTTCTGGTATGACTATGTGTACTGTCAAATGTCACTTTAAGTTGTAAACTAGTATAAACTTGGCTAGCTAATCCAGTAGGATAGCTGTAACGGCAGGGTCATACAACTTACATCTGAGCTAGATGGACCAGCTCTCTTTTAGCACCCCTTTTCCTGCCTCTATATACGGTAGAGGGATGTTTATTGCCTATGACAGGTAGGGTGTTAGGTTATAGAGTAAGTGGCAAATATATTCATTAGCATTACAAAAGTGACGTTATACACTACACATTCGCATGTGTGAAATAAGAAATAATGAAGCATGGCTATAGAAATGATTTTCAGACTGCTGAATGTTTTATTATTTTGGAGGCAGAGGGTAGATAAAATGCAATAATGATTGTTCATCAACTATATTTTAATTAACCAATAACGACCGACCAGTCACAATGTTTTGTTTCGCTTACTTTAAAGAAATAGCGGTCACCTTTTATGACAAACCCTCATTTACTGTTATTAGTGGCACACGTTACATATAATGAATATGTTTACATAAGCTTATTAAATCCCATTCATGTATTGGACCATCACTCGATGTCCGTTCTTCGTGAATAACATGTGTGTCATTTCTTCTGTCTCATAATGGTCCGATTTATCAAGAAGAAAAGACACAATCTCTTTTATTAGGATTGTGTCTAATGTATCTGTTGTGGTACGGCTGACTTGCCTTGTTACAGGTAAGCAAAAGTCGCGCTCGAACTGAGTGAATCATGATTGACGTCCAAATCAGGGACAGATAATCATAGTATCACCAATGTACGCGTTTTTTACGATAATAAAATATTTTAAGTTATTAAACATGTTTGACCTATGTTTAAAGTACAGTCAACTCTCGTTATCTCAAATTTCAAGGGACCGTAGAAAATAGTTTGAGATATCCGAAGTTTGAGTTATCCGAATTTAAGGATAGTTTGTGTAAATCTTAAAAATCTTACCTGCTACACGATGACTGGTAGTTACTGAAATTCCTTGTTATATCTGCCATTGTAAACTAAGTTTCTGCAAGTTTGTGTGGTTTTGCAAGTTTAAAGTGTTATTAGATTTTTTACAATGTAATTTAATATTCTTCTTTTTATTGTAGGTTGTTGCGTCGTCGTAAGAGAAGGCCGTGTAAACAAGTTCTCAAAAAATGTTACAACAACATGTAAAAACTGAAACACTTTAATCAGCGGTAATTGATTAACGAAATTGTTGTTCATTAAATCAGCTATTGTTGTCGTTTTGCATCTTATAGCAATTTGCAGTTTGAGATAGACCAACTGATTTCAACAGTTTTATACGTGCGGGGACAAATAATTTAGTTTGATATATCCGATAATTTGACACATCCGAATTTGAGTTAAGCGGAGTCGAACTATATAGAAACTATAGGGAAAAAACGGGACCGTAGAAAACAGTTTGACATAACCGGAAATTTGACATAACCGATTTTGAGATTACGAGAGTTGACTGTAGTCTACAACTCTTATATTCTAGATATATCATACATAATAATCGTATATAATAGTACAGATAGTGCACTTTTCAATGTTGTTTTGTGAGGGCATT
Organism: Sinonovacula constricta; assembly: GCA_007844125.1. Taxonomy (NCBI): domain Eukaryota; kingdom Metazoa; phylum Mollusca; class Bivalvia; order Cardiida; family Solecurtidae; genus Sinonovacula; species Sinonovacula constricta. Next base: position 59,008,647 of record CM017556.1, read on the forward strand.
GTAAATATTAAAAAAGAAAAAACTGTAAAATGAGATTGTCGGAAGTTTCAATGGGTCTCTGTAGTTAAGCACATCAAAACATGGGGAAAAGTTATCAAGACCACTATTGAAGCAATATTCAGAATGCAGACTAATTTGGCTTTTTGAATAATATAAACATAGCTTTGTCCATTTATGTTGGAGCATGAGTCGCTTATGATAAAAATAACCGTATAAATTCAAATGTCAAAGAAATTGAATATTTGAATCATCTAGTTCGTGTGTTGATGTATATAAAGGACCAACGTCTAGTACTCATCAAATAAAAGTACACGCTACAATCCTGATTGAATGAATCAAATGACAACATAGACTACATTAATAGAGAGTGTTTATTTAATAGACACTGCACTGAACATATAACATCGTTGTAATCATGAATAAGAACTTGTGACAAGATTCTATAACTGTTGCAACACAAATTAAATTTTGAAAGAGCACAAGACGGTATTCACATGCGAGTCAGTTTCAAAAGTTGCAAAAAAACACACTAATACAAGCATTTACATGTATATAAAATAGAACAACCCTAAAGGATTTAATTGAATTGAAGTACAAACACGTCCAATACTCGTCAAAGGAAAATACACGTGACACTATTGATACGATGAATTAAATGACATCATAGCTTACAGATATGGTCTAGGATTGTCAATATCAAGGGCAGCACATGTCTAATGTCGGTCGGCCATGCAATGCTTGATTGTGGTAATCTTTCCCTCAGTTTGACATGTGACATATGCACTTAAAATAAATCTTGAGGACAACACCAAGGACAGCTAGCACTTTAAATAAAATTATTTTAGACAGTATAGTATTTAATTGTCTTAAGCTGATGCGATTTATGATACGCGCAAAAAGAACAAACACTGTATGCTCAATAAGTTTGGTCACGGCAGCATTTTGGTCCAATAGGCTTACAGAGATCCATACTGCTTTATTTTAAGTATGCAGTAAAAATGGTTACATTCACCGGAATCATCGCATTCTTTTGGATGATAAAACAGCGGGTAGTTTTCGATAACAGCACCGTTCAGTTCATTTACATTTCCACTTCCACACGTTCGCTACTTCGAAACTTGTATGTAACTACACTAGTTTTCACTGTTCATTTGGTACTGTTCATTTGGTTAATCGTTTCATTCATTACCCGTTCCCCCAACGCTTGACTTGGAAGACCGAGCTTCTGAAACGTTTCCCTGGTTATTAGTCGAACGTTCGGCTTCAGAGCCACATGCAACATGTCCATAATGAGAGTAGTCATCCCCGAACTGGTTCACGTCGACCAAGGGCCTTCTGTTTAATATAAATGTCCCAATTTGAGAATACTTGAACACTTGTTCTCATCTAGTGTCGATTCGCCAATATGAATGCCGTTAAAGTTAGCTAGCTAATTCGACGAGGTCATAGTCAGACTGACTAACATTATCTCTAAGTTCTTGGTTCGAATTGATTTCGTTACTCGTATGTGTATTGTTTGTTAAGTGTGAATATGTATCGTCAATGGCCATTGTTTCATCTATATCGGCACAAGAAGCATAATCGGAGTCGACAAGTGGAGACACAATGTTCTTGTTGTATCGAGGATTGCCAATGGAGTAGTTGACATTGTTGTACGTGGGACCATCGGTTACAGGGAGTGTAATAAGATTGATGGTGTTGTACTCGCCATTGTCATCGGCTAAAGTGGAGTGTTGGGCACCGTTCACATTTACAGAATGATTTGCTTCAGAACTACCACCTTCTTGTGATACCTCTACATCGTCCGCAGAGGGATTTACTGTCTTATCACCAGCGTTTGATATTCTTTGCTTTCCTCTATAAAAGTAAATGTGCTTACATTTTTTATATTTAATATACATGCAATTATTCAAATTAACACTTCGACCAGCTGTAACTCTGTTATAGATAAATAAATAAATAAATAAATAAATAAATAAATAAATATATATATATATATATATATATATATATATATATATATATATATATATATATATATATATATATTATACCTCATTTGCATACGCCCTTCTATATTTAATATGACGTCATCCAGTCCATAAATCGCATATTGACCGGCTACCCGGTCCATAATTCTTATACAGACTGTTTATGACGTCATCCAGTTTGTTTGACTGCTTAAACGCGACTTTTACCACGTGCGAATTTTACGACAACACAAACAGACGATATTGTCAAACTGTCAAAATGGCTAAGTGATTCGCCTCTTTATCGGAGACAGATTTTAGTTAAACTCAGCAAATCTAAGGATTCAAAAAACACCAAAAACCGCGACAAAATTGAAGCTCTTCCGAACATATTTAGCAGGAAAAAAAAAACAACACGATTTTTCCTTTGAAACCTACACGAACGAAATTCTTAAAGTCTGGTTCTTTTGTCTAGTAACATTTACTATTTAATTTGATCAACAAAAATGGAATATTAAAAGAAGAGCATGATTTTTTAGCTGCATCGCTTAAAAATAATAATAAAAAAAACGACTAGGGTTTGAGATATTTCACACACTGAACAAATACAATTATTATTTGAAAGCAAATTATACTAAAAAATAAAAGCAACAATAGGGATAAAAGGATTAAGATATATATATATATATATATATATATATATATATATATATATATATATATATATATATATATATATATATATATATATATATATATAAGAATATTGCATTTTGTTGATAGTGTATAGGACATATACATATAGGAGTAATATGTACAGTTTCAGTTACCTCGCTATGATGACAAGCGTTACCAGGGTAATGACGACCAAGACCAGCACTGTGGGCACTACGGCGGACACGACATTCACAGTAGATGTCCGTTTCTCCATGTCTGCATAAAGTTATGAGGTTACATCGTGTTTACCAAACCATTAATAGTTAATATGTGTGAAGTGCTTAATTTTGAATTGCCATTATATTGACTAAATAAGTTGGCAGGTTTATACGAATTGTACGCCATATGTTTGCATTTGTGCCTTAAAATGATATTGTGGCAACGTCATACTGTGATCGAAATATCTTAGTTTGATGTACATGCGCAGTCTAGTACGCAAACTCCCAGTAACGTGACGGAAAATATTACAAGACAAGACAAATTGTATGTAGATGTTTTATTCTCTGTTATTATAAATAATGGTAGAATTAATTAAAACTGTTCACTACGAATAAGGTCACATTTGAAAGAGTTGAAATTCAATTCAGGTGAGTAACCTCTCTGACTGCTGTTCTCTCACCGCGTCGGTTCGTGCCCCAGTCCGGTAGCAAGGCTTAATTGTGGGGAGGTCTTACAGTTGATCTGCAATGCGCTGGTGGTTCCATCCAAATATTTGTCTGGGGTGTTCTCCGCCAAAGTAGCTGGTCATCGCTTAATTGTGTCAGGGATTAGGAAAGTTCAGGAAAGATCATGGCACCGTCAATTTGATGTGCTGTTACTGTTGAAGATACAGACGATATACAACTCAGAAACCTGGATCTTCAGATGAACTGTCGTCTGCTTGTGTTGTTTGCGATGAAGACATACTACCAGTCGTTCTCCTCGTCCCGTTTGATGTTGATGTATCTGAAGTCAATGAAGTTCCTGAACATATACAATGACATGTCCACATCCAGGATATGGAAGAGAGTCATTACGAATATTCAGATTGACATTCGTCTATATTGTGTTTTCGTATTTTGATTGTCCTTATAGTCATCATCCTCATTTCCTACTGTGCCTTTCTGCCAGCTGATTGGTTCATTTATAATGTGTTGTTTTATTACTAACAATACCTTTAAGTATTTGTATGTATAAAAGAAACATATCGACAGACCTTTATCTTATGCATTCGGAAACACGTGCAAATCGCAATAAGTTTACCGAGTAGCCGAAATATGTGACGTCATAGAGGCCATGTGACTTATGATGCAGTTTTTCATAGAATTAATATCTGTTGACTACAGGCTTATACTTGTGAGTCACTTACAATTTGAATGCGACTTTAATATAGTTGCTAAGATCATAAAAATATTTTTGTACTCTTAAGCTTGAACCATTGTATTTAGTTTATGTATATTGTATACTCTGATTTGTAAACTGTAATGTTTGACTTATATCAAAGCTAGTTAGAGTATTTCATTCGGTTTTCTGAATTTGTGTTCTCTACCGCTGATGGCGTCGAAGTTTACAAGCTAACACTTATTTCCGACTTTGCTGTTCTGCTCTATTTTTGTGATGTTAACTGATAAATGCTAAATGGCTTTAAAGTTGACGGTACGTGTTTTCTTCATATAAACAATCAGTACTTAAATAGAATCAAATATATATCATTCAACTGTACTCAAAATAAAATAATATGTAGGTAAGGTTTGGTGTACAACATGTACATTGCTTAAATAGTAATAAATAAATAGCTTAACAAATAGTTAACTTACCTTTGCACTTGTGATGTAAAGTGACATTTGTCATCTGCCGATTATATGAAATTCCAGGATGTGGCAGTACGCTAATACAGTTTGTTTTGTTGTGACAATTGTCTATGATGTATTCTGGTATGGTTCTTTTTCACTGTCCATAGTGATACTATCGTTTGAACTGAAGGGACAATCACACACTTGTCCGTCGCATGTTGTATTTACTACCGCAATGTTCAGTATGTTGATCACAAAACTTTCATTACAATAGATTACAATAGATTGCTACCCGCCAGTTACATGGGAGGTGAGACAAGTGAGGATTAGTTATGTAATAGTAGTGGGTTACATGGGCAGTCAGTGAGGGTACTGAAAAATCAACAATATTATTTTTAAAAATTTCAATGTTCATTTCGATTCTTATATTTGATTTTATTTATAAATAAGTGAAGTTAATTTATTAAAAACAAAATAACAATTGAATGTAAATATTTTCTACAAACGTAAATATCATTATAACATAAATTTGAATAAATTCAGTATGTTATTCTTACATAGTTTAAATGGCGTCAGGTATTGATAAAGGTATTGAAAAGAAATCGACGTAGTTTGGAAACACCAATCAAAAAGGACACATCAAAGTAAAAGTTGCCGGGCGTCCGCGGCCGAGGTTACGTCGCTGATTTGGAATTCCTCCATCTATTCTCTCTTGACAGCGTAGTTCCGGTGCTCGATTGAGGCAAAATTACCTCATATGCAAAGGTGTTTCAGCTGACCTGCGTTGAACCAGTGGTTCTACCCAGATATATGTGTGGTGTCTTATTTCCACAAATAGCTGACTGTCACTTAAGTGACCATCATTGTGTCAAGAAAGTAAAATTACAATAAGTGTCTCTACAACGATTGCAAAGTTTCAACCTGTATTTTTATAGGCCATGTCGAAAAAAATATGGCGCCGCTATCTATAAAATATAATAAATATTGAACATTTTGGAACTTGCTAACCTGTTGCTAATAGCCAAATTAAACACAACTTATACATTTTGCTAGCACATCTACTGTGTGTCATGTTAACTGCTAGAGGAAGTTACCAAGTCCCTATTTATATTTTTCTTCCTGGTAACCTGACAGAGTGTTTCAACATCTATTTTCACAAAACAATGAAAAGACCAGTTTCGACTTTAAATCACTTCGGCTTGAGCACATCTGGCATGATGTATCCATTTCCTAGATTACCTAATATCATGCATGACACCTGTCAGTTTTGAACGACATTTGAACGAATTCACACGCGTAGATGAGAGACTTCATGTTAACTTTTAGGCATATATAACATTACGTATCCATTTCATTTCATAATACATTCACTAAATTATTATGTTTTGTTCTACAGTTAGTACACAACATGGCAACGTATAAATTAATAGATAAAGTATGTTCTTCATCGAAATTTTAACCGCGCCTTTCGTGACTTACAAAAGTGAGCGCATCGTAAGTTAGCAAATAACAGTATAGAACTATAGAACACTCTACAGATTTGCGAATATGTTTGTTATTATTTGATCGTGTATAATTAGAACATGTGTACGTATTTGACACAAACGATTGGACATCATTTTTCTGATGTACAGCACTTTTACACACCTGTTTTGTATATCAAGAATTTCTGCATTTTCTACATGTACCTTTCGGACTGAGCAATTGAATAATCAGTTATAACAACATATATATTTATCTTTTAAATACGACGAAAATACAAAATTATGATAGTGTAATGAATTTTCCCATGAATATAACAATTTAGAAAAGGAACAAACAAAGTTGTATAAAAGTCCATTTGATGTAGAATTGACTATAAACTGACACGATACGTTATAAAAAGATAAAAATCAAACGTTTACCGGCTTGGAAGGGACCTACTGGGGCATCTAAATCAGTAAACAGTTACTGGCTTGGAAGGACCTATCGGGGCATATAAATCAGTTAACAGTTACGGGCTTGGAAGGGACCTACCGAGGCATATAAATCTGTTAACAGTTACTGGCTTGGAAGGGACCTATCGGGGCATATAAATCAGTAAACTTTTACCGTCACGATACGTTATATAAAGATAAAAATCAAACGTTTACCGGCTTGGAAGGGACCTACTGGGACATATAAATCAGTTAAAAGTTGCCGGCTTGGAAGGGACCTACTGGGGCATATAAATCAGTTAACAGTTGCCGGCGTGGAAGGGACCTACTGGGGCATTTCAATCAGTTAACAGTTGCCGGCTTGGAAGGGACCTACTTTTAACAGTTACCGGCTTGGAAGGGGCCTATCGGGGCAAATAAATCAGCTAAGCTAACAGTTACCGGCTTGGAAGGGACCTACTGGGGCATATACATCAGTAAACGTTTACCGGCTTGGAGGGGACCTACTGTTAACAGTTACCGGCTTGGAAGGGACCTATCAGGGCATATAAGTCAGTTAAAGTTTACCGGCTTGGAAGGGACGTACTGTTAACAGTTACCGGCTTTGAAGGGACCTATCGGGGCATATAAATCAACTACAGTTACCGGCTTGGAAGGGACCTACTGGGGCATATAAATCAGTTAACAGTTGCCAGCTTAGTGGGACCTACTGGGGCATATAAATCAATTAACGTTTACCGGCTTGGAAGGGAATTACTCGGGCACATAAAACAGTTAACAGTTGCTGGATTGGGGGGACCTATCGGGGCATATAAATCAGTTAACGTTTACCGGCTTGGAAATGACCTACTTTTAACAGCTACCGGCTTGGAAGGGACCTATCGGGGCATATAAATCAGTTGTCGTTTACAGCTTGGAAGGGACCTACTGGGGCATATAAATCAATTATCGTTTACCGGCTTGGAAGGGATCTACTGGGGCATATAAATCAGTTAACGTTTACCGGCTTGGAAGGGACCTACTTGGGCATATAAATCAGTTATCGTTTACCGGCTTGGAAAGGACCTACTGGGGCATATAAATCAGTTAAAGTTAACCGGCTTGGAAGGGACCTACTTGGGCATATAAATCAGTTAACAGTTGCCGGCTGGGAAGTGACCTACGGGGGCATATAAATCAGTTAACGTATACCGGCTTGGAAGGGACCTACTGTTACCAGCTACAGACTTGGAAGGGACCTACCGAGGCATATAAATCATTTAACAGTTACTGGCTTGGAAGGGACCTACTGGGGCATATCAATCAGTTAACGTATACTGGCTTGGAAGGGACCTACTGTTAACAGCTACCGGCTTGGAAGTGACCTACCGAGGCATATAAATCAGTTAACAGTTACTAGCTTAGAATGGACCTACTGGGGCATATAATTCAGTTAACGTTTATCGCTTGGTAGGAACCTAATGTTAACAATTTCCGGCTTGGAAGGGACCTAACGGCGCATATAAATCAGATGACAGTTACCGGCTTGGAAGGGACCTACTGGAACATATAAATATACATAGGTCATATATATATACATATAGCAAAAGGTTTCATATGCAAACAAATTTAAATCATGTACAATAAGTGTACGAGATAAATGCATCAGTAATTGAATAAGACCACCATTCAAGTAATATACATTTGCATTCACACACGCCCCTTGCGTCGAATTAAAGCAATTTTCTACACTAGATGTTCTCACTTTGTTATTTTGTTGCATTCCGCACATTTTCTGAAAGTTTGACATTGAAGACCGAGCTTCTGTCACTTCCCATTGATAATTGGTCAAACACTCGCCATCATTGTCGCATACTACATGTCCAGTGTGGAAAAGTCTTCCCCAAACTGGTCCACATTAACCACGAAACTTGACTGACTGTTCCAATGTGAGAATACGTGTTGTCACCGGTTGTCGATTCATCAACATGATTGGCATTAAAGAGTACCTGGGTTGGCAGTCATTTTTTACTCTGAAACATTAAAAAGGTTATAAAAGACACTTTTTAAGAAAACTTAACCGAGATATTCGTTTTTATTACATTGCAAGGGGTGGTCAAAGTTGTACTGTTCCTGTGAGTTTTTTGAAACACCGCACTCATCGGTGTTTTCCGCCGGTGCGACGTCACATGAAATGCACATAAAGATCGGTAGCCATTTCGTTTTGTTTACGCAAAATAAGGAATGTATTTGTAAACCTGCGAAATTGTGGAGTTTCCAAGGCAAATGCCTTGTGCACAATGAGTGTGTGTGTGTGTGTGTGGTGGGGGTGATGGGGGGGGGGGGGCATTCCCGAAAGAGCAGTAGATGGAAGATCACTCCATAGACCTATACATTACGTAAATACACGGCTTTAATGTTGTCTAAATGTTTATTTTCTTTCTGAAGTAATTTCATTTGTCTTTTTGGGGACTGGTAACTAATCGTAAACGTGCGCTTTATACAAATTTCATATAGCACGTACATAAGTAAAGCGACGAAGACGGACGGAAATTTTAGGCTAGTTTAATTTACTAACCAGAAGTATTCATGTAAGTTAAACAATATCCGCCAACCCAGGTACTCTTTAAAGTTGGCAAACACGATATGTCATAATCAAACTGACTAAACTGACTAACTGTCAGTCCTAGGTTAGAATTAACTTCATAACTCGTACGTGTATTGTTTGTTATATGTGAATATCGGTAGCGATGGCGTCTCATCTATGTCGTTACAAGACGAATATTCTCAGTCGATCAGTAGAGGCACATTTTGTCTACCATATTTAGGACTATCAGTGCAGAAGCAGACATTTGAATGGCATAGTATTTCTCCAAAATATCTGGACGTTTATGTAATGTCCTTAACTGTGTCGCTGAGATGATTTTTTTTCAAAAAACAATACATGTTTTGGGGCATTCTACTTGTATGCGATGGGGCTTTAAGTAAATCTCTTTATAGGTTGTCACAGTGCTATTTTAAAGACATTGTGAAATTTGTGTTCTACCTATAGTTGGGCCATGAGCATTGCTTGCATTTCAATCACATGATATTGACCTACCAAAACCAAATATGAATCATAACTACGGATGTTAACGAATATTCTTATATTCGAATATCAAGTCGCTATTCGAATAGAGATTTTGGGATTCGAGTATTTTATCAGTTTTTTTTAACTTTTGTTAATATTAAAGGAAAAATAAAAGACAGTTCTTTAGTTGATCGTATTGTCTCCCAACGACTTATGACGCTGGCGATATGTGATTGCCTCTCTCTAAGATAGAGGGGGTGGGTCATGTCTTCTGATAACGAGTTGCCATCTGGTTAACAGCATAAAATCACCTCACCGCGAACAACACCTTCTCTGCCCCCTCTCCCACCTAGACCATGACCCAGTCACATCACCATACAGCTATGGAGCTGTGGAAACAGTTGCTAAAGTACAATAAACATACGTGTCAGTTCATTGCTGCGGCAATTAGCTACAACAATTACGTAACACTGACTCTTCCCAGCTTCGGTCGGGATAGTGTGTTATAAATACATTATAAAAGGCTATACTAATTAATAATAGTCCACCAGAACTTCTTAAATTTTTGGAAAGCACAACAAGATCACTGTCAAACAAACTTTAATTGCAATCACTTTCAGTTTTTTCACTCTATTTCATGCTTGTTATTTTATTCAAATACATTACCGCGACATCTGTTTTTTACAGTTCTTTGTATTTGCTACGTTCTCTCCGAATAACAAAAATGTAAATCTACAGACTTTTTAATTGTTCTTTAGAGGTTTACACAACACACTTACAACTCACGAGCTTACAATTTTAATCATTCTTGATATATATACTGGTTGGTACTTCATTAGTTTATGAAAAGTCAGGTTATCTTGACACTAACCAATCACAGTAATTGTCGTCATCAAATGGTTTTATTTACCCTCGCCTTTCAACCATAGGCATATGGCGAGCAGGTTCGTAAATTGTGACTTGTGTATTGGTAACTAAATGACCCTAAAATACCCATGTGCATTTAACCCTTTGATTGCTACATTTGTTAACATCATAGACTTATTATTGTCATTTGCTGACATTAACATGCAAATGTGTCTAGACATATTGCTAGATATTAAGCAGCAAATGCTGCAGATCCTGACCAGACAGCTCCCACAGAGACCTAGCTGACCTGGATGTACACTATTTGCTAAAATCGTATATAAACGTGTCTAGCAAGCTGATGGTTAAAATAATTACCACAGATTCAATCCCACGAGTCTATATTTACCAGTAGTTGATTAGTACCTTCTACGTTGTCCATGTCATAACACTAAATTGGGGTAAACAAAATAAACCCGAAAGCATGACTCCCATCCTTTAATGACGAAACTTTTTGGCTTTCTATGCTATGTTAAATGTTTTGTCTTGATGTCTTTGCCACTTAAGTAACCTTCCTCCGGCATGATACCTTTGTCTAGTGCTTATATATATATATATATATATATATATATATATATATATATATATATATATATATATATATATATATATATATATATATATATATATATATATATATATATATATATATATATGAGCTACTAACGTGCACTGAGCCACAGGTAAATAAAGCTCTCTTTAAGGTAGCATCCGACCGTTTGGACCATATTTATTTCTCAAACCACTATATATATATTATATTATATTTACCTGAGCATATGCTGCTTATTGATGTCCTACATCTCTGTGCAAAGTGGAGTATAAAGCCACACTCGCTATTAAAATATGTAATACCTATATGGGCCACAATGTATATTTACCTATTTTTAAACTAAGAAAACCAGGTGATCACTTACTACATTATAACTACATTATATCATCACCCGCTCTGTCGAAGGTATCTTTTTTTCAACTGAAAACCTCATCGAGTTTATGTAAAGACTTGGACAGAGCGAATATTTAGTGCGAGTTTTTTTACGATTTGTTCTGCTTAACAATTGAGGAAGTGTCCAAATTCATCTTTTGTTTGACTAAAACAAGAGTGTATGCAGAACTTATGACCAGATTTCCCAAATCTGGGGTTAAGTTTTGTTTATTGTATTTGATAAAGACACACATTTTATGCAAAGTTTGAAAAAAAGGTTTATGCCTATGTATTCAGATATTAAAGGCATATATTTCAGTCAGTGATTTGATATGTCTTTACGAGACAATGTCTTCATGAGATTATATGAAGGCCCGTGCCTTTCGTGCACAAAGGAATCTACGCAAATGCTTACATGTAAACAAGATAACTACCGGTAGATAAGAGAGAATAACGACAAGCCTGAGCAAAATGGGGTATCCAACCTGCACATTCTTGTCCGAATTTAGTCAAACGAGTGACTAACATATAACAAAACTTCCATGAAAGTGAGAATTACGCCGAAAGCACTTGAAAGGACATATTACATTTTGGTGGTTCTTGACAATAGTGTTGTTCTCACACTACAAGCTATAAGCGACCCCACTCGCCATATTTGGAACAATATGAATGACACCTTTTCGCGTTAATGAGATTGTTAACATTCAAATACAAAAGATTAGTGTGGGGACTTCGTCAGTGATCACGCCTCGTTATAATGACGTCATCGGGAAAAAGTCCTGGTCATTACGTTCCACAATTGTATACGTCAGCCCACTAATGAATCATGCGAAGAAGGATCACTGGTCAGCCAAATCAATTAACAATTTATTGTTATTGATGTACTATTGTACCTCACTTCACATCTCCTGTATATGTGTTGAGTGTATTAATAAATTTGATTAACAAATAATTTTAGAGGATCTGACACGAGTTGTCATTTTATACATTTGATAAACGAGTTCAGAAAAAGTAATAGTAAGCGAGTCTATGACATTTTTCCTGGAAGAGTTTTATAGAATTTAAAGACAAAGAGTGTCAGAATCATTGAATCATCAGTGAAAAACCTGTATGACACTAATTTAAGAAAATATGTAATGGGTGCATGTATACATCGCTAACAAAATACAGAGAGTGATAACTGTGGTATATTGTATGTAAATGTGAATGCATTATAAGACATAGACACGCCCAGTTATTGAAGTGAAGACCCCAGACGCACGTCCGGTTAGAATCACCGGCGCAACCTAATTCAGCTGGAAGACCTTCCCATATTAAGTCATTCGCCCCGAACTGGACTCCTAAACTTTCGAAAGTTTCAACAGTTAGAGCGGTTAAAAGTCCACCCCACAAATCTTTGAGTAAACACAAAAGCTTTAAATTCATTGGAATCCTTTTAAAATATACCATTGCATAGTCTTGAAACAAAACAGAGTGCTTCTTAGACAAATCGAAATAAAATACATGGATAAAGCTGCATAATATGCCTACTGTTTTTTTTCTCTCTCTAACTCTATGAACTTTTTGTCCAATGAATAAAGTAATAAATTAAATCTTCATCATTTACGACTTAATTAGTGAATGATATAATGAAAGCGTCTTACTTTACAGTACATTCTATTTTAGCCTTGGTAGTATTTTGTAATTATGTAAGAAATATATATATTTTTCAACAAATGTTTATCATAAGTTTGTAGTAAGTGGCATGATACTGAATTAAGTCAGCGAGTGGATTCTGATGGCAGATGATCGTGGCTTCAATCCTTCGATCTTGTTGGATAATCCCGAGTAAGTCCAAAGCTTTCATTGAAAGTCGATGTAATAGTAAAAACATAATTTTGAGAATTGCGATCAGGATTAAGATACCTTATTTCAATTCATTTAATCCATGCAAAGCTATATACTTACGTAAATTATTGCCTGAGGTCGGACATCAACACATTCAAACTTCCCGCAGTGATTACTTCCCTTGACAGTACATTATATTATTTAAGTAGCAACGCGTGACGCAATCGCTGTGAGGAGATTGCAACACATTCTGTGCTGTTGTTACTTCACTGTACAAGCGAAGGACTACACATATGCACTACGTAACTGTCCCTCTAATTACTATAATATATATGTAATACATGGTGATAATACGGATACCAATATGTGTAGTGGATTCTCATTGTTGTCACAGGCGAACATCTTTTATGTAATTCACCTTTCCGCGAGATCTTAAAATAGATATTATACATTGTGTATTAGCATGGAATTAGCCAATCACATCGCGTTGACTGACACTTTACCTGCGTTATGCTGATTCTGACTTACACATTGTCCCACAAAAAAAGATTTTGACAAGCGATCAGTTTAAATCTGTTTGAGCCTTTGGTTCGGTTTAATAACAACAAGGTTGTTTGTTGTTTGTGGTTTGCAAGGAATCGTACGTTGCTGTAATTGCTTCTCTGTTTGCATCTTAATTTAGTTTATTGGACGAGGCTTGTCCATTTCTGCATCGAGAGGTAAATCTCGCTGTAGCCAGCAACAACATTCTTTCATAATTTTGTGTCATGAATGCATCATTTGGTGAAACTGGCTTAATCTTCATCATAAACATCTCCATCACAAGCGCTTGCATTTGATAGATATCAAATTAAAATATTTTCACGGATCTGTAAGATAATCTGTAAGATCTGTCACTTTAAACCAGGTTGTTTGTGGGCAAGGGGGCGGAGCTTAAACTCTATTTTTAGACTCGCGGAAAGGTGAATTATAAAGTAAAAGTGTATATGGTTTTGTGTTATCCATCAACAAGATTTAAGAGGAAGACCTGGTTCTAAAATATAACATAACAGAAGGAACATTAATAAGACTTAAACATTACAGCTCACCGAACAAGTAATTACAACAAATGTGTGCATGTAACATAACATGAAATAACATAATTTTATTGGCATTATTTTACATATAAATATAGCCAACATACATGATAATATATAATTTCTACATAACGAACAAATGGTGTTAGTATTTGTGGAGAAGTGGAATTGTTAATGTGTTTAACATAACGAAGTTATTATGTGTTGCTGTTATCTCCTAATTGTAAAGCATGGTATACAAATTTTGCAATATTTCGTAAGACAATAACATTTTCAGTTTCTAGGAGAGAGGCAAATTTATGCAAAGATCGCCAGTGACAAAAATATGGTTTCAAATATTATTTTCTTAATTCTTTGTATTTCGTACAAACAAGTAAAATATGGTATTCCGTTTCAACTACGTTCATCGAACTCATATAACTTATATAAACATATATAATAGGAATATAACGCAGCAATAAACTACCCATACCTGTATTATTGCACACAGTCTATAACTTCACTTTTTCATAATCCATTCACTATTCAGGTATGTCTGATTTGTAAAAGAGTGCCTCTAAAATTGCCTACAGGCTGCAAAACGTAGACTTTTCATAACCGACAGCTCAGACCTTTTGAATATATTCATTAAAACACAAATAATGCAACATTAAAAATATGGCATATCGAAAAATACCGCAGATTTACCTGTAACTATATTGTCTAGCACTAGTGCTCAAAAACATGAAATACGTACACTATTTTATAAGTTGTAAAGCGTCGTTTGTATAATAAGGATTATAAAGTATATAGCTTAAATATACATCTTTGACGCAAGTGCAGTTCAAACAAAGTTCGTTGTTAGATAAACTTCAATTTGTGCATATTAAAAAATATGTTATATTCCGTGTTGATAAAGCGTCCCTTTAAAAAATTAAATAACATTAGGAAAATGAGCATTTGTATCAAACAGTGTGCTATTACTACTACTTCTACTACTACTACTACTACTACTACTACTACTACTACTACTACTACTACTACTACTACTACTACTACTACTACTACTTCTACATCGACTAGTGATGATGATGATGATGATGATGATGATGATGATGATGATGATGATGATGATGATAATAATAATAATAATAATAATAATAATAATAATAATAATAATAATAATAATTATAATAATAATAACAATAATAATGATAATAATAATAATAATAATGATAATAATAATAATAATAATAATAATAATAATAATAATAATAATAATAATAATAATAATAATAAATCAGACTGAACAAAATGTTTAAAGTATAAAGAGAGATACAAAAAGACATGTAAGTGTGTAGTGTAATTGTTTGGTGAGCTACATGCACGCTACTTTCAGAACGGCGAATATGTATGTATAAATAATGTTTACTTGCTCACTAGTTTTTTTTTTGTAAAAGGAGATAGCTCAGTACAGATACTGCGATACAACCACTGACCGGTTTACTATCCTTTCTCTCCAGTTGCCTCCTGCTGGAGCGACGCCTATTTGGATGGATGATCACTGAAATATGCACATGGGGGGAATTGTGTTTTGCGGCTTTCTTTACCCGATAAAATACGGGTCCTTATTCGGTAAACGGCATTCTATTTTATTTATTCATTTTTATCTTTATTTTTGTGTGTCTGTGGCTTTCAAGATAACTCTGAAAATAAACAATAAGATACTGAGAAAGAAAAAAAAAGTTCTATGCTCAAGAAAAATACTATCTGACCAATAACTATTTGTGAGATCTTAGGCTACTACACATGGGCAATTTCTGCTTGCACACTTTAGATTTATAATTAATATAAAAAAATGCATTTTTTTTCATCTTGGGAAACATATTATATGGTGTCGGGTTTTGCTTTTTATTTTGTTTCAAACCAAGCCATTGTCTCAGGAAAATAAATGAGTTCACACTTTATCTCAAGATTTAAAGTATATTGAAATCTTTCAAATAAAAACAACTTTTCAAATATGCCTGTATACCTCTTACACTTTATTGCGTCGCCTTTTATGCTTCGCATCAACGACTTTTCTTGTATCTGGTCTTTAATGAACCATGTATTCATACCTGTACCTTTTAAATAAGGTTAATATACATCGCGTCTATTGGTAAACGTTTACGGTAAACAATCACTGAAAGTCTATTTAATCTGTTTACATCATTTCAATTAAATTAAGTCGCAAAACGTGTATCACAAACAACACATACATGGTCAGTGTAAACAAAGCTCAGTGACAATCTGAAAGATTCTGCTAGCCATGCAAATAAATGCTGTATTCATTACAATTATGTGCGGTTATTATAGGCTATTATATTAGATGAATGCCTATTATTCCACAATAGAAGCTATTACAAAGTAATGCATTTATTATCCTGGTTTATTGAGTTCTTTTAGCTTTTACGTCCCGCCAGGTGTTAGCTTTTAATCATTTGTACAAATATGATTTAGAAAAAAGGAAGTAAAATTTTAACGAATATTTTAATTTTGTTCAATAACACGATGTACATCGAATATTAAGGAATCCAAAGTAAAAGCAAATGTAAATAACCTTATCAAAATGGTCTTAAATACCAGATTGCTGTTGACTGTCAAAATGACGATAAATTTAAAGGACATAAACGTGCTTTTTATAGTATTTTATCACGATTACATTTGTGTTTATAAACCATGATAACAAAGACTAGTATACTGTGTTGATTTAGCAACACTACTCATATTATAAAACTCCGACTGTTCATATAAGATTCACTAGACCAAAGTTTCATCTGAACCAAAAGGTGTAACCGCCCTGCCAACGTTATCATAAACACATTGTCATTACCTTTGACAGAACCAGTCCAATTTCGTCGCATTAAATGTGGATACCGAGAGGTTTGTCAAGAAAAAGACAAACAGTTAATGGCTACATCTAACGACTCTATTCTCCCGTAAATTTGAGTGCAAGTTACAGCGTAGCACTTAATAATATTTTCCCGTTGTGTTACTATCTTAATATACGTTTCACAGTAGAATCAACTCACACATAATTGGAACCACAGGTTTGCATCAAACTACAAAGCAAGCACCTTTGTTACTAGGTAATTTTACCACCAAACACTGTTTCATGGTGGTCAATCAGTAATAACGTTCGCTAAACTGTTTAAAACATACAAGACTGTAACCTTTGTCAAAACGATATGCTTGTTATCATCTTCGTACGCCCCTAAATAGATATGCATCACTACACGTGTTTTATATCTATATGCGATATTTCAGATAATACTTCTACAAAAATTGAAAAGACATAGGACCAAGGTATCCACATGTTCGTGATGCATGTCACTTCTTATATCAGATTACAACGAAGCAATGTGTTTTGAGTTTAAAAAATAAAAAAATAAAAATACGTTAACGTTCATTTGACATATAAAAAATTAACATTCGTGAATTAAAACAAAAACATAAACCAGTACTCCAAACTACCTACCTACCTACCTACCTACCTGCCTCCCCCACGCCTGCCTGCCTGTCTACCTATCTATATCAATAATATATATACATACATGCACGCACGCACGCACGCACACACGCACACACACGCACGCACGCGCGTAAGCAAGCACGCACCCTCACACACACACACCCATACGAACGCACGCACTATACTGATTGTATAGACTTTGCTGTGATGATTTTCACAAGTGTAAAATGTCTAAAGCTGGTAAACTACACATCTTTGTAAAACATGTCTTGCAGCATTCCAGCAAACATAATGAGTCTTAGCCGCCGGCCATATTAATTGACGACAATGATTAGTCGGTCCTGTTAAATCGTTAATCTTATTAAATATTGTAAAATATTTTGAATATTAGACAAGTTACTTCCTAATTAACTACGTACATCTGATTGTACCCAACAGGCGAATAGTCTTGGTCGACATCACCAGCATTGTTGTCGAACGTGTTTGGATCCTTATCAAATCGCACATGTTTAGATGGCATTTTTTCACCAGGCTGATATTTGTTGCTTGTTTTCTTTTTAACACGCGAGTATTCATCTTTAAATGTCGCGGCCTGCTCTGTTCCTGCGAGAGCTGCATTATCCGATACAATCATTGCTGAATCATGCGGAGGATCGTCTCTGAAACCACTGTTAACTGCATGATTGACATGATTGTACAACGGAGTTTGGGTCACTGTCAATGGATTTGGACTGGTGGTGTTGTAGTCGTCAAGAGTGTCATCTGTCGCAGTGTCTTGGGCGTAATTATTGCCAGGACTGACTCTACTGGAAGTGGGAATAGCAGACAGATAACTAGTATCTGGGGATGTTCTCTGTCGTCTGTAAATTAAAACAAATCTATGTTCATTAAATGATAAACCTTTAACAGCAGTTCTTTCAAATATTACTTTAAGTATTTATTAGTACTTAAGCTTTATATATTACAATTTATCAACTTCGGCCGCCGTGTTGAAAACTTTTGGACATATAGTGTCTGGAACAGGCCTACAGTGTTTGAACAATGGCCATACCTCACTACAACGACTACGGTTACCAACGTAATCACGAGAACGATGGGAACTACGACAGCTACCACAGTCTGATTGGAACCCGGAGTCGCTGCGTCTGTGTAGTAAAAATGAGTGTCGGAAATTGGACAAGTTTATGCAATGAATGCAAATTTAAAAGGAACAACAGTTTAAGATAACATTTGACTATTGAAAAATGTTCTTCTGCTTGTCACGCGTATCCATTTCGATGTTTTCAATTTCTAAATTAAATGTCGTTTGATAAATTTTTATGGTCTCTTACAATAAAATAAATTCAAAATAAATACGCAATTTAATTTAAACGGTTAAAGATATCATAAATTAGGTACAATGCCTTTTAGACTTTTGTATTTCTTATTTCATACTCGTTACCTTCTTCATTTGGATGTTCTGTGTTGTTTGCAGCTGTTGACGTCAACGTTACCGAACTTACAGTTGTGTCTGTGGTTGAAGTTTGATAGTTTGTTAAAGATGCAGGCGCAGTCGTTCTCTCAGTTGAAAATACTGTTGTTTCTTTGTCAGTGTTACAGCAAAGCAAAACAAAACAACAACACAAAGAAAAAGAAAAAAAACAAGAATGAAATCGACTGATTAAGGGCCTTATCTTCATGTATGTTACTATTATTATGCCAAGACATTTTTAAAACATCATTAAGTAGGTATGTAATCAATTGGTTTCTTTACATTGTTTACAATCAAAATATTGTATGCTTCCAAGATGTTTCTTCTTATTTTATAACTTCAGTATAGATGGAAAATGTCCCATATATAGTTGTATTTAGAGTAGCAATCCCAAATGAAGACTTTATGTCACGTTCTTTTTTTCAGTAATAAATAATCGTGTCTAGCATTTTCGGTCATAGACACTAAGATAACGTGAAGGCAAAGTTAACATTTATTTGGCTACGAAAGTTTTATTAAGTCAGTTGCATTATCTGATTTTTAAAGCAAATGTGGAAAAAATAAAGCCATACATTAATAAAATAAATCTATAAAGGTCTTATCTGCCAGTCGGCTAATGGCCAGAATTGTTTTCGATTCCAAAGAAGGCACATATCAATGTAATTCGTGTATGAAGCTCATTACAACTTAACAAAAACAACACTTGTCCCAACCCGGTCTTCATGTAGTTTGTATATTACACTGATTGAAATCTACTGCTCTAGTAAAGAGTCAACGTTAAGGGTTTCTCCTCAAGCAGTTTACTCAACACAGATAACAAATGTACACATACTTAAATTAAGTCAAATTGAAAGAAAAAACAATATTAATGAAAGGCGACTAACTACTATCCCCCAATATGACCCATTGGCTAGCATCTTTGTTCTTATTTTGATGCATCCAGTAAGAACACTATTTGATGTAATTTATTTTAGTTGTTTAATAAAAAGTAGTAATTTAGTTAATACGTCTTGGTGTAAAAACATTTTTCATAAAAAAAACTGGTCGTTTTGTCAGTTTCGACAGTATGGAAATAGAAAAATACAGCTGACCATTTAAGCTGTATGTAATTTGTTGTTATCTGAAATTGAAACAGCAGTTAAATCTTAATGGTGATTAACTGTAAAGACAATATGTGATGAAATTGTTTAAGTATATTATTTCGTTTACATTTTTGAATAAATGTTTCTGTATTGCAACATTGCAAAATCCACATGAAAACCACAAAAATGGCAACAATGAAAAATAATGCTATATTACACATACCTGTGCAACTGTAATTTATAGAAGCATGAACCGTGTAATTATGTCCTGTGATCCCAGGATGTGGGAGGGAGCTGTTACAGCTGGTTTGGTTCTCACATTTGTATTTGACGTAATCCCCAAATTTTCTATTGCCGCTGTCTGTACTGGTGCTGCCGTCATCACTGGGAGAACATGGTTTGCAGCCGCTCTTACACAAAGCAGAGCTCATAACTACACTGTGTATTTTGATCACATCACTGGTGTTACAGAAGATAGCTACCCTCCAGTTGCAGGTGATGTATTGAGGTGTAGAGGACATGATGAAATGGTGAAGGCTGACATCGGCAAATAGTTGAGTAACTGAAACTTGAAACATGTTAAATAATAGCATGAAGTAGCTGCTTTGTTACATAATTCTATATATATATACAGGTAAAATAAAATGGCATCATTATAAGTTTTCTTAAAAGACTCGGTTCTACCCCAATTACTGAAAAAAACAACAACACCCACTTACTGAATGTCAATTGTATTGTTACACATATAACCCACCTGTCGCTAACAATCCAATGATCAGTAATCCAAACATGTTGAAATGAGCGTCCTTTGCTGTCGCATCTAAATATCTAGTAAACCATGGAGGAAGTTTAATTTATAGAACCACGTGTTCATCTTAATTTAAATACCTTCCTTTCCAACAGTTTGCTTTGAAAACAGAATAACTATTTTCTCCTTGGATGTTAATTTTATATTATTATTATTATTATTATTATTATTATTATTACTATTACTATCATTATTATGCTATAAAATGAAAATAATAATGGTGTATATGCAGTTATTTATTTGTATTTTATTAACCTTTTATAAAACTCCGCATATGATTAAATACGTGTTTACTTGTTTTGTAAACAGCTTTCTGTTTACAACTATTTTATTCACAATTGAAACGATGTTTAATTTGATTTTATCATTTTACCCAATGTCAACGTTTTCATGATTGACCATTTTTTCTTCTTTCGATAGAATGTTATAATTGAGTGTGCCCAAAAGTTGGCCAACTTAAAAGTGGCCGAAATTTCAAACGTAAACATCGCGCACTTGAAAACATACTTATACGCATGTGCATGTATTTATAAGAAGAGGTCGGCTCGTCATTCCTCAGCCCACAGCCGGGGTGCGAGTCCGAGATGTGGCGTGCTTCTTGTTGGCTAGGTGTATGTTGTTCTATAATCAACTTAAACTGACCTTAATCTTTACAAGCTTCTGAATTAAAAAAAATCTCCTTTGGCATAATAGAGCACCATGAACATCATAGCTGTTCATTTCGACAACAAATACTGATCAAATATTGTCTTCATGCTAGTAATAAATAGCCAATATAACATGTTTGTTTGTTTATAAATTAATTATTATTGATGCTTAATGCGAATTATACAATAAAATTAGAAATATTGTGTAATATTATGCTATGGATTTATATACATATATCTTAGGATGTAATTGTATTCGACGTGAAGTTAATGACTGTATTTTACTGCAATATAGTTTATAGCATTATACTCGAATACCATTTTTTTTAACTAGAACTCTTAGCTCTAGATTGTAAGTTTATGTTTGCAAGCGCTTAAATTACAACACGTGCATTCTTTTCTTTGCCTTGATTGACTTTTCTTTTGAAATGTGACAGTAAACTGTAAGTATATACAGGTAAATGCAATGCTAATATTAAGGTACCATAGGAAATGATACTACCATTCAATTAATGTGTGGTTGTGATTATTGCGAAAGACTTATTTTTATTATGTAACTTATCAAGCAGTCATCGCAAACAAAAAGAAATTTCCCGTAATATGAATCAAAACAGGCAATGTTTGCCACTCATTGTCACGCAGACACTAATATATGTATTGGAATTTATGTAAATGACCTATTGAATTTACTGTGAATCACTCTAGGTAAATCAATATATAACATGTAAGTTAATTGTTGTTTAAACAGTATAAAATATGTCTTTATATTAAAAGATAACATACATATCTTAATTAGAGAATAAGAAATTAACTAATGCAAGGGCCAGCATTCTATATATTATATTTTCTCTCTATCCATATTCGATATAGATAATATTTTATGAAAAACATTTTGCTGCACCGTAATGAACTAGTTACAACTTATAGTGATTAGGTTTATTTACCGATGCACATAAAACATGTTTATATATACATGCAATATTTCTATATTGTGTTGTTGTTGTTTTCCTCCTATTGTCATTTTGTGCTTTCGATTACGTAGTTCTTCCTTGCCAAATTGACACAGTAATTAGAATGCTGGCGGATATTCCCTTCCGTTTAATTAGACAAACATTACGAGAAGCTGAAAAATGTGAGAAGGATGATCCACGCAACTTTTATACTCCGAGACAAAATACAGGAAAGAAATGTTTAGTATAGAGAAAGATGCTGGTTGAATTAAACTTCCCAGCCCAGTCCAATTGGCCAGAACAACAGCAGAGGACGTACTCTACATCATGTATGGATTAATGATGGCTGGATTGTTAGTGACAAGTAAGATTTTATTTTATATTATATCTACACCAGCATTACAATAATACAAATGATATTTATTTAGACATTATTCTAGATTCATTCGATACCATTTAAATAAAAAACACAATACTGAGTATAAAAAGCAATTAATGAAACCACAACCTTTTGTCTACGTTCTTTAATTCCGCTGACGTAATATTGTCAATAAAAAACAACCTCTGTGTTACAATTTCTGTCCAATTTTTATTTATACACTTAATGCAAAAGTCTTGTTGTAGTCACAAGCTAACTATCGAACATGACTGTGCATGGATGGACAACATTTAGCTGAAACTGAAGCAATTATTACTGTAACTCTTAAAGCCGCAAATAACCAAGGGTAATGTAATCGTTATTGCCCACTGTGCTCTTCTGCGTATTAGACGGTACCCAATTGTTCACTTTTGACTTTTTTTCATCTGGTATCTTTGAAGGCGATGTCGGGGTAGAAGACTATAGAAATGGGGGAAAACCAAACACGGAAGTTGCAAACTTGGTTCTTGAACACTTTTTTTAATTTATCGCAAGCAACATACATGCATATTCCCCGTTAATATAACCAGCACATTTACGTTATTACCCCGGACAAGTAAAAAGCAAACAAATGTCAATTGTGATGCGCTGAGTTATAGTTCTTAGAAACAGACGCAGGTATATCCTAAAGTTGATATCGTGGCGTATGCAAACCCTCTTTATGCGCATTCTCTGTCAGTTACATTGTGCGACATACAAAAATACGAGGACGGATTTTGAAGTTAGATCAGAAAACGCGGTGTGTTTTCCGCTACTATCCGCCGTGATTACCCTGTGACGGTAAAAGCGGGGAGGGCTATACAATGTTCACTGAACTCGGTGTGTCAACAGTTGTAACAGAACAGAACCGAATAAAATTATTTCTCGCTTAAAATACGTGCTTAACAAACTGAGCAATATTAAAAAGAACTTTTCTATTTCTTGAACTAATCAGGCAACAAAACTTATGAACTGACGGTCAGCGGTAAATGTTAGAGTGTAAGTACTTTTTACATAAGTCATTATACAATTGACAAATAACTACAAAATGATACGCTTCTTAAAATACATTAAAAAATCGCTTGGCCTCTTGTTTTTGAGGTTCTCAATAACCTATATTGTTTTTTTTATTATAGCTATTTTTTACACTGAATCGACTTTTTATACCGATTTTTCGTCTCCCACAATTGCTGTCTACTCTGATAATTACTAAATAATTAAAAAGACCTTAGTGCTCTTTAATTTAGCCCTTTTGCTCTTATGCAATCTGCATCGAAACATTCTTTATTTCCTGAAAGCTTATTTATATTAAACGTAGTTTTATTTGACTATATTCTTAGAAAAAGGCGGATCTACAAAATCGCTTAGTCTTTCTGTGAATTGCTAAACATTATTATTTACTAAGCTGACAACTTGCTCCGTATCATTTACGTTTACAATTCGCTCCTACCGGACCTGGTAGCGCAATCGGTAGAGCGTCGGCTCCAGGTACGGGAGGCCCCGGGTTCGATCCCGGGCCCCGACATACCAAAGTCGTTAAAAATGGTAGTGGTATAGCTCCCTTGCTAACGCTCAAGCAAATATAAGGGTAGTTCCACGACTGGTTGGCCCGGTGTCAGTTATGTGTCTTGGTGTGTTATCATGCCAGGTGTTCATGGCATGCTATACACAGTGAAGGCAGCACTATATTTATTTCAAGTGGTCACCGTCTCCAGATAACTGAAATACTGGTGGTGGGGCGATAAACCCAATAAACAATAAACAAACAAACAATTCGCTCCGTACACACCCGAACTAAATTGTTAAATTCAGGAAGTTTACTTATTTAGACTGATCGAAACTATCTTTTAGATCGTCACACAATTCACCTTTCCGCGAGTCTAAAAATAGAGTTTAAGCTCCGCCCCCTTGCCCACAAACAACCTAGTTTAAAGTGACAGACCTTACAGATTATCTTACAGATCCGCGAAAATATTTTGTTATCTCCCAAATGCAAAGAGCTTGTGATGGAGATGTTTAGATGAATGATGCATTCATGACACAAAATTATGAAAGAAAGTTGTTGCTGGCTACAGCGAGATTTTACTATTCGATGCAGAAATGGACAAGCCTCATCCAATAAACTAAATTAAGATTCAAACAGAGAAGCGATTACAGCAACGTACGATTTCTTGCAAACCCACAAACAACAAACAACCCTGTTGCTATTAAACTGAACCAAAGGCTCAAACAGATTTAAACTAATCACTTGTCAAAATCATTGTTTGTGGGACAATGTGTAAGTGAGAATCAGCATAACGCAGGTAAAGCGTCAATCAACGCGATGCGATTGGCTAATTCCATGCTAATACACAATGTGTAATATCTATTTTTAGATCTCGCTGACAGGTGAATTTAAATCGCTTTACTGCGTCTTCTGTTTACTAATGTTAAGTGAGATATATTACATTGTAACGATAATTACAAGGGCACATGATCGCTATACGGTGTAACCGATCCGATTGTAAAATTGACAATACACGAGAAATCCCTTTCGCATGTTAACACATAGTTACCGAGGCCCCTTGTGTGGACACAAAGGTAAATTCCCCTTTCTAAAAATCTCTCCCACACCGAAAATTAACAATTTGTGCACCTATACTTTTACATAGGTCTTTCAGACGTGTACCAAATGTGTTACACTTCTTGTCTTGTGACGCCCTTGTATGACATACTACAAAATCGCTCTTTAACCCCACCTGCGCGTTAAAAAACCCCGTGACAAAACTGATACCTTTTCAATAAGAGAACATATCATTTTGCAATATTTCGAAAAGATCAACATTAATAATATCATACGCTGGCAAGCCTTCAACCCATAAATAAATACCTCTCACAAAAATGCCATTTTCTACTTTGAAAAAAAATCACAACTGAGTTGTAACCATATAATTGTATTATGATGGTTTCATACCACATTTATACCGTTCATTAAACTATTTCTAACAAGAACACCTCCACTGGATCGTCTTGCATTTCTATGCTGAAAGTTCGATAAAAGTTAAGACAGGTATAGCTCTCTAAGTCAAATATTTTGTCTGCTGACGCTCATATTTCATACAAGAAAACTTTATCATTGCTCTGAATCATACTACGAACTCATCCGTCTTTAACCCTTTCGCCGCTAGTCCGTTCACATTCCAGGAGCACACTGAAACACAATCCACGCACACTCCTAGTCTCTCACGGCCATCCTGTCGATATAGAGTGTGTAGTACGCCAACCACACCCGTTTCCTTTGACCCTTCCTGCCTTCATATTTGGCATCAGTCGTCTCCTCTTCGCTACCGCCTCACTAAGGTATTGTTCGTACAGAAAATGTGTCCCCTGCAACATGTTGCCATTCTTCCTAACTAACTCTTTGACTTCAAATTCGTTAAACTTAGCTACTGTGTTTCTGATTTTTCCATCTTGCTAACAAAATATTACATGTCTGGGTCTAAAATGGCTTTATTCTGTTTTTGTTTTATTCCACATCGTGATCAAAACGAAAAGTTGATCTTAGCTTAAGGAATTCAAATGTCATTTTCTCGAATGTACAAAGTGGCAACAGTCTTGTTTAAGATCGACTTAAAAATATTAAGTGATAAAATACTTGTTTCTGTTTTGTTTGTGCAATTCTGAAAAATTATTAACAATAGGTAAATAAGAAAAGGTCCTATTAAAATTCCCACAG
Source organism: Sinonovacula constricta (assembly GCA_007844125.1). NCBI lineage: Eukaryota > Metazoa > Mollusca > Bivalvia > Cardiida > Solecurtidae > Sinonovacula > Sinonovacula constricta. The sequence continues at coordinate 59,035,365 of CM017556.1, forward strand.
ATATTTAAAATTTAATCTACCTCTAGACAAAGGCAAACGGGTAAATGTAAATGTTACCGAAACAAAGAGACGAGACATAACACACAGAGAGAAAAGCCATCAGTCGGAACAAGGACCGAATGGGGTGCTTAAACCTGGTTTGTGGAGCGCTCCAACTTCGCACTTCCTGAAGGCAATCAAATTGATTTTTTCCTCATTAAATTCAGTTTGTTCATTCTTAAGATAACTACGACATATATTATTACCAATAAAAATAAATGTTTTGTTTTTACATTTTTAAGTTTTAAAGCTGTAAATTTGGTTGTATTACCTTAAGTTAAATTTTGAAGATACTTACGTATTCTTATTTACAAATTCTTTCCGATAAATAAAGTTATTGTAAATACCTATTTAAAAGAGTTTTGTCCCATTAAATATTGATGTTTCTTTCTTAAGCCTTTGTTTGACATTGGCAGGTTAGCAAACGATTGAGCCAATTTGTTTTTAGTAATAAGCTGTTTGTGAAACAAACCATTTTTTTATTGACCGAAGAGTTTATCAAAGGTGTCAAATATTTCGGCACAACCATTCATTTACTCCTACATTACAAGTACATTTAATTGTAATATCTTCGCGCAATTTTAGGTTGGGCAAATTGAGGAAAAGATTTTGTAAGAAAACGGACCATCAGAAAAAGTCTTTGCGTGGTTTCAAATGTTTTGTTTTAAAGAGGCACCTGTGTGATTATTGCAAACAAATCAATTAAGATCACCGGTTAAGCACTGCAATTAAAATGCCTTATCTATCAGTCTTGGACTTTTTCAATATAAACAAGTAAATTCTGTGTTATTTGTATTTTTTTTCACGAGCATTAACTGTGTGAACCTAATAACAATGTTGTAGTTGCAAAACTAATCGCTTCGATAACCGGGCGAATGATCCACGAACTGAGGTAACTGGGCTGCTTACGCTTTTCTCTTATCACCCGGCAACATATTTTTCATATGTGACATGATATTTTGCAACAAACTTTATATGCATAAGTATATTTAAAAAGTCTTATTTTGGAAGACAAATTTTTCTTAACGGATAAGCTCATGTGGTGAATAATATCATTTTCTGTTATTTATATAAAGTGTACTTATTTTCTTCAAGGCCTATATATTTTATATTTATATATTACTTAAGTCAATTAAACAATGTTACAACGACAACTTCTACTTCACAATTTCCACCCGGTTGTATGGTTAATTGTTGCTTAACTTCCGGACTCTGATTGTTTTATTGCTCGGTTGATGGTCACATCACTGTGGAAGGTCCGTCATATGTACGTTAATTGATTGATCAAAGTAATGTAGACATGTGCTATGGTATTTAGCATTATTTTATATGCGCTTATCTTAAGGAATTGAAAGATGTTATTTTATAATACTTACTATGAAAATAACTAAAACTGGATGATGTTAAAAACTTTTTAATGCAAATTTGTCAAAACGAAAATAACTACTACTTGTCTTTCAACGTTGACTACAACTAATTACAATACATAACTAGCATACATAGACGCATTAGAAACGAATAATCATAAGTGTCCAGAATGCATACAACTTATCTCTGAACATCTGACATCCTTGAGAGATGTCAAAGTTTGACAGTCTGCACCCGTGTAGCCAACATGGGAAATACGTTTCTTTAGGCATCTGCGCATTACCGCAATATACTTTCAATCGCAGATTCAAATATTCAAATATTTTTATAGGGATGACATATTAGTTATGGCTTTATATTAAATAGACGTTATTTACAGTCATACAACACAGATAGTTTTTTCTAGTTTTCATGTGTTTCAACATTACAATATTAAACAGCACACATTTTATAAACGATTCAAAACACGAATGGTAGGGCTAAAATATGACTGGCGCACCACGGCGGTCGTACCGGGACCGTAGGACCGCATTTACATTGCCATATGGCGTCCGTTGAACTCTTTGAAAGCAAAATTGAAATAGCAACATTAAAGCTTCCGCGTGATAGCCGCAGATTTTCGCCGGTCGCCTTCTTTTCACTCGATTTGAAGGCGTACTGACCCGCCATACTTACGATCGACTTTAAGCAAATTTTACTTAGCACGTTAATTTAAACGTGTTTATGACACAGAAAAAACACTCTTTCATCATTACTTTCCTTACATTTTCTTTCTAGTACTAGTATTTATCGATCAAAAAGTGATGTCTAATTAAGGACATAAATTGAGATCATTAACCTAAAACACAAAGAGTGAACTTTTGTCCAACTTGTAATAGTGACAAATTACAGATGAACATTTGTCTCCGTTGACAAATGATAGAAGGGCATTCGCTCACCCTACAAAAAGGATGGGTAAGCTTATTTCCGGATGAGCTTTGCCACGATACTTCATTTAATGTAAATTTGATGTTGTTAGGCCATAGAAAAATTCAATGTGTTCACAAATAATGGATATATTTTCAATGTGTTTTAATCATAAGTTGGTGAGAGAAAAATATTCATTTCAAACCAAAAGATAAGCATTGTTATGATTAAAATAGTAGTTTATTCTGCTGATTTGTTTTGTGTTTCAATCGTAAAACCGAATGTATCATAATTTAACTACCTCTGACGTCTTCTTTTAAATGATGTTTATGTTTTCGTAGATGTCATATATATTATGATTACCGAGATTGCTTAATCATTGAATATGTTACTAATATTTTCTTCTTAATAGTTATTTACCTGTTATCAGACATCTAATTAACAACATGTGTTTTAACATAATTCATAAGGCCAATGACCATGTACTGATAGCATTACTATGTGGCACAATGAGCTTCAAGAAAAATGTTAAATAGGTAAATAAGAAAAGGTCCTATAAAAATTTCCACAGATATTTAAATTTAATCTACCTCTAGACAAAGGCAAACATGGTAAATATAAATGTGACAAAACAAAGAGACGAGACATAACATACAATTATGCACCATCGATGACATATGTTATTTAATTATTATAGAGGTATATTGTTGCGTTACCCACATTTATAATTATTATTTTACAATGCCGAGGGGCGGTTACGTTAAATGTCATTTTCTGGCTATGTCTGACTGATATTTTTAGATATTTTTTTAGAACTTTCAGAATTGTTTTAGCATCCAATAGTCCATTTTGTGGACATTAATTTTCTTGTTGTAATTTCGAATAAAAAAATAAAAAATAAAATGGTTGCAACTCATAGTAATCTGCTAAAATAATACAAAATATCCTTATATGTGTTTTTTTGTTTAAAGTTTCAGTTACTCCACTATTCGCCAATGTCAGCCTTCACCATTTCATCATGTCCTCTACACCTCAATACATCACCTGCAACTGGAGGGTAGCTATCTTCTGTAACACCAGTGCTGTGATCAAAATACACAGTGTAGGTACAAGCGCTGCTTTGTGTAAGAGCGGTTGCGCACCATGTTCTCCCAGTGATGACGGCGGCACCAGTACAGACAGTGGCAATAGAACCGTTGTAGATTACATCAAATACAAATGTGAGAACCAAACCAGCTGTAACAGCTCCCTCCCACATCCTGGGATCACAGGACATAATTACACGATTCATGCTTCTATAACTTACAATTGCACAGGTATGTGTTACAATACATTTGCAGCGTTTGGAGGTTTTCTTTTTTGTGCTTTGTGCTGTAGAAGAAAAGAGTTATTAAAGTGTAAAATATTTCAATCTTTCTACATGACAATTAAATAAATTAAAGAATGTTTGAAAAAGAACAACCTAACTTCAAATAAAATGAAGTTTTTAAAATTAAAAAAAAATAAACTAAAATAAAACTACTCATTTTATGATTTTTTTCAGATGTTTTATTTGTACATGATTTTTAACTCAATGACCGCACAACATGAGTTTTTAAACAGGTAAAGAAAAAAAGTGTATTAGTTTATACGAGGAATGAGATTAATTTAATCCTTTGAACAAATGATATAACAAAAGGTAATTTTTGGCGTTTTAATTAGCATAACAAGTATATATATATATACATATATATATATATATATATATATATATATATATATATATATATATATATATATATATATATATATATATATCATATATATATATATATATATATATATATATATATATATATATATATATATATTCTTCTTTTCTATGTTTTGACTTAAAGATATTATTGATATATTTCAGTCAAAAATGAAACATTAGTATCATCGTCAACTGTGTTTATACATACACAGAACGGTAAGTTAACATTTCAAACATCTCGTAAATAGTTCTAATAGGCAGTCTTCTTTCTGCGAGAATATTGCACATAAAAAAGTCGATTAATAGCAAATCATACCTACAAATGCATATGCAAGCAAAGGCATCATACAATTGCCATTACTCTCTTACTATCATTGATATAAGTTGAAGGGAACACGCACAATGTAACTAGCTTGCAGAAGACCGTAATAACAAAAATATGTTAATTATTGTTTATATGTATGTCTGTGGGATGAAAACCTTTCCTTACATGTGCATATTTCAGAAACTGGGACCCTATCTTATCCATCGACACCGGAACCGGAGACATCTTCTCATGGTATTTGACTTATGGTAAAAACTACTAAAATTAGTTGAAAGGTTTGTGTTACAATCGAATGTTACAACAGAATGAAAAGTCAGCGACAAGTATGCAAAATATATTTATATAAGCAGTTGTTTTATGTTATAACAATCAAACAATCAATTTATTTACTTACGATAACACTTTATCATTAAATTGACAATGAAGTTGAAGATGATTTAAGTCCTTGTGGAATCCAACTTAATTGACTAAAGATTACACGACCTTTCAAAATGCCCTGTAATGTGTATTCTCTGAAGGTGATGTTATATTTTATCTTAAATCCAACACACTAATATAAAACCGACGATAATATCCCAGAGTATTGTTTTGTTTATATGTTTGTTTTGTTCCATTGCACAGACCCAGTTGTCGTCATATTAGCGACGTCCTGCTTATTACCGATGAAGGAAGACCCCAGACATATATCTGGGTAGAATCACCAGCACACCGCAGGCTTACTATGGACGTCTGGATGGTATACACATTCACATGAAATATGTGAAATAAACTCTTTTTATACTAAAGAATGTTCTAGAGTGTAATAGTTACACAAAAAGCCTTCAGAATATAATTAAAGTCTCCACGTGACAAAAACAATAAGGAAGACAACTCTGTAAATCTATAAAATACATATATAAACTATATTGACTTAATCTGGACGACTCAATTACATATTGTTGGTTTTCACATAGCAGTTTTCTAAAACGATTTCGCTACTATGTATTCATTTGACGCACTGAGAATGTTATTTAGTAAAAAAAAGTTGGATAAAAATGGTTAAACCCCGGTATCTGTTGCTTTAGTTTTTCTTAATAATATTATATTTCGGAATTATTATTTATGTAAGTAAATCAAGCGAAACAAGTATTTACCAGATAGACAATCCATTATTAATAACAATTATTCAGATACTAAGCAAAGGAATGTAAATAAACATGTAAATAGATATTGTCTATTGTCCTGATGCATTCAAAACTCAGTCTAAAAATAATCATTTATGAGAAGTACTTAAACTCATGATTCATAATTAAAATAAAACATGATTTCATCATAGTGTCTTTTTCGTTCATTGTTATACAGCAACATTTCCATTAAAAACGAGTAAATGAAACATAGAACTTAACAATGTGAACTTGCTAAATGCTTTTACATGTATACAAGGCAATTTTAAAACTGATATTTTTTGTCATTAACCTAAAATTTAATTACAAGGAAATCTTAACATTTTATTCCGATGGAAACAATAAAGGAATGATAAAGATTTATTTTAATGTAACACTATCATTGTATGATACATCTTCCAGAAAATTCTTTTCAGATAACCCCTCAACTAAATCGTTAGGACTGACAACACAATCTGCGCAAACGGATGCAGGTAATGTGATATAAAAGAGTATAGTTCAAAGTTATTATTTTAAAACAAATTTTATTAAGCTAATTTATTTGCATCGTTTTCATAATTTTATTTTATATAACAGATATTTCTTACTAAAAGCAACAAAGGCACTAAGGCAAATGTTTAATACCATTGACCCATGACTCAACAGCCCCTCACATCACCGCTGGCTTTTAATTCCACAATCAACCAATTTATGTTTTCAACAACATCGCAATATGTAGATAGGTAAATGTCTAAGACAACATACCACCATCTATAGCACGACGAATCTGTTACACTTCTTATCATTTTTATCATACATCCCCACCGCACAGCGCCATGTATTGTTGATGACAAATGTTACTTCATCCTACGTGTTACTCGCCTCACTCTTATCACATTCATTTCATTGAAGTATTTTATTATGAATCAAGTACACTTGTTATTGGCTAAATGACTCACGGTAATCAACTATATAAAGGAACGTTCGTCCGTCAAATTTTGCTTTAATTATGCGTGTTTAACGAATTTGAATCGTGCTATGTACATTGTTTCAGAGGACCTTGAAGGCTTTGAATCAAATACAGCTCTTCCCGCCCTTATAACGGGTGCGGTTATCATCGCCTTAGCAACTACTGCTATACTCCTCGTGGTCTACTTTAGAAGGTAGCATGACCTCTAATAAGTTTACCTTTTTTGTTAAATGAAAACGCTCTTATAATGTACCGCAATTTAGTCTGACCAGAAATTATTGAGAATTTTTTGTTCTTAATTTTTTGTTCATATATTTTACTCTCATCAATTCCTGGTCATGCAAGGGTACAAAGGGTCAAGGGAGATAACTCCTCCTCATACTAAGAATATATGACAAAGTCCCATGAGCATTGCAACATATACCAACAGTAAATAGGTATTCAGATGCAAGCCAAACGTTAAAGTAAGAAGACATCTGTTATGAGTGATTTAATAAAAAGAGCAAAACGGACAGTTACCGCCTTGGAACGGTCAGTCGGAATAAACAAATGACGTCTGCTGTTTGGAGGTCACTGCCAAAATGTCAGCTCAAGAAAAAGAAAAGATTGTCTATGAATTATATGAAAACGGAATCACTTCAGCACAAGGTTTGTCTGAAAGAACAGGGCGCATTCAAAGGAATGATAGTTTTGAGCATCAAAATAGAGCTGGAAGGCCACAAAAATTCACAACTTGTGACAGAATAAGACTGGTGATTATCGCTTCTATGAACAGACGCATGGGAGTTCAGAAGATCCGAACTGAATTGATCAAACTATAAACTAAACCAGTTTCTAAAGAGATTGTAAGGGCTAATTTACATGAACTGAACTGCTTGAAAACCCGTGGTATTCCTTCTCCCATTCTCCCTCCTGAACAATAACAAAAACGTTTTGAGTGGTGTCTAGCTCATAGAAATTATAATGGGCAGAACGTTATATTCTCATAGGAATGTTCTGTATAAATGTATTAAAACTGCCAAAAAGCTGTGGAATAAGAAAGTTCAGAGACCATTGTACCAACGGCCAAAGTACAGCCTTATGTTTCATGTGTGGGGTGGGGTATCTGCTCTTGGTATTCCCCCATCTGTATATTCGACAATAACATGACTAGTGACATATACACCGACATTCTCGAAGGACATTTGTTCCCCACTGCACATTTATTGTATCGACAGCAATGGGATTTCCAGCAGGATAACGACCCGAAACACAAGGCAAGGCATTCCATAAGGCGGTTTAACGACAATCACGTGGCCCTAATCGACTGGCCAAATTAAAGTCGGGACCTGAACCCCATTGAAGACATGTTGGGAATTTTGAAGAACAATATAAATCAGAAAGGATTACAAAATATTGAGGATATGAAAGCTGAGGTGGACTGATATTGGAACAGTATTACCCATGATTTTCTAACTGCTCTCATCCTAACTATGCCCGAACGTATAGAAGCTTGTATTGAAGCAGAAGGAGATTTAACAAAATACTAATTTTACCATAATTTTACAGTTCAAGGTAAGTCCTTTGAATGTTGTAAGTTTGTTTCTTATGTTCTTGTCATTGATGGAAATATTGCATGGCAATCAATTCTCAATTATATCTGGTCAAACTATACGTATATTAGTCATGCAGGCTATGAACAATGTAATTTCTGTTATAGAAGGCGATTTGATGACACTTTATTGAAGAAAAACCAGATCAACTCCAACGTCAAGGAACCGATTGATGGCAACAGTAATGCCTCAATGTTGCAACCGACATATGAGCAACTACTACGTCGGAGCGATGATGAAGAATATTCCCAGATTGTCGGCGAAATGGATGCCGCCCATACATCCAAATGGGGTAACGGGGGCCCGCAGTCGGGTCTGGAACAATTGTATATCAATGTTGTGGAAATAATGCAATAACAGCTGTCGACTGATCCGTCGGGGGCATCAATAGCCGTGCCGGTATAACAGTAGATTCCTGACGGCGTATAAGAGTACTTTTATTTTTGTGATATAGTTAGTTAGTTAGTTATGTTTAAATGTACAGTACTGTTACCTGTGAACACAATAATGAGTATGTTAGTCGTATCGTGTACAAATGGAAAAAATGTATATACATAATGCTTCGTTTGATTGGATACGTGGCGTTCAACTGAGAATCATTAACATTTATTTTAACAAACATGTTTATTATCAGTAATCATAAACAATAAGTATAGTCCGATTATTTAGGCCAGTCACTTGTTTATATTTATTGTTTTTGTAACAGAGGACCTGTTAGCGTTTAATATCTATACCATATTGTATTACAAATATGCCTCGAGGTGATGGAATAATATGGCCCTCCGGTTAACGCAGAAGCCTACCAATCTCTGGATCGAAGGTTCGATTCCGACTGGAGCCGAATTCTTTTTCATGTTTCGACGATTCCTATTTACACATAGGTTGGTTCATAAATACACCCGTTTTTCACGAGACCACCATGTTTACTGTCAGTGTATTCTCATTTTCACAAATTTTAATATAAGTTATATTCTTTCTTTTTTTTTTAAAAAGTAATAAATAAAATGAACACATGCTGATAAGGAAAAAATGAAAATAGTAAAAAACACACACAAAATGAATAAGGATAAATACAATTTGTTTTATTAACAATTAAAGTACTATATTAACTAACTATAATAGACGTAACCTTAAAAAAATGCTTCAACAAAAATAGTTTACTCTAGGTGGTCTCGAACTCACATTATCCAAATCTCAAGGCTTATGCTTTAACCATTACACTATAGTGCTTACTAACTATAAAAGAAGTAAACTACACACATATCAGAAAGTGACTGTCTATAACTAGTGGTTTATGTTTATAAATTGCAAGCGGAAGTAAATAAGTGACTGACCTAAATACTTTATCTGGAATTATAAAATGTATAAATGTAAACATTGTTTTATATAAAATATTGTATACATTGTAGTTATTAATGTGTTTCTGTTTTACCGCACATTGTCTTTGAAAATCTGAAATGGTTAAAAAGTAATACAATTTTGTATATAAATGTACTGTTAATTCTATGAATCTACCTCCTTAATTAAATTTAACAAAAACTGCATCCAGTAAACAAACGGACCAACAATCATCTAGAAATCCTCATAAAACACACATTTTGGGAATAAAACAGATTTAATATTGATTTACTATAATATATGGATTACATTCTGACATACAATGTTTTATCATTAGATTTGATCCAATTCTCGAATGAAATTAATGTCTTAAGTTAATGTTATTTGTTGCTGATTAATTAGAAATAAAACAGACAATCACACACTGTCTGAATGATAACATGGACATGGAACCAATCGGTCAATTTGCTTTTTATTTAAATTCCCAGCAAAACTGTTTGATTGTATATTACCGCTCGATTATATGTAAACAAAATGTCATTCAAAATATTTTGTTTAGACATTAACATTTAACATAATATATATTTTCCCTTTAATTCAAGCTCGAGGTGCATATGAATATTGCAGTTTCGTCTTTTACAAACTCCAATAGATTAAAATAATTGTGAGAAAAATCTGTTGTGTGCACAGAAATGTATCGATTCCTTTTTCATTAGAACAAATTTGTAACAATTACAATTGTAAAAAATACTTAAGCTTAAATACTACAAATTGAGTTAAGCCCAGGCGCGTAGCTGCCTGCACGGAGAATACGCAGTTGCGTATACATTGTCCCCAAGCAGTGAAAACATAAGAAGATGAAATCTGTAATTAAAGTCTTACCTTTATATGGGTAAAAAGTATGGAAATATGTCAATTAGGAAAATCGATTTAGTAACTTTTCTGTAGCTTTGCATATTTTGTATGGGTACAAATTTTGTACTCTTATATTTCAAATCAGAACTTCTCATATAACAATGCCCTCGAGACGATCACACCTTGGTCGTATCTTGGAGAGGGATGTGTACAGAATTGCATTTTTGTCTTCGTCCTTTACCACTTTACTTTAAATTTTGTGTCAGATATACAACGCATACTGCATTTAGTTGACAGACAAAACAAGTCACTTTGTTGTTAGGATGACTCACAAGTCGCTACGTCTCAGGCACTGACCTTTGTTTAGTAGTGGGAATAACTGCATAAACCCGAGAGATGATTCGTCATTAAGGTATCACTGCTTTCCCTATTGCTTTATATCAATTTGACTTTTACCACCTAAACCATTTGCCTATTAAGATTTCCCCAAATAGCTTAAAGCCAATCGTCGTTTTCTTCTTATTCATATCATAACATTCTGCTTGAAGACACGGTGATGAAGAACTGCATAACACAGGAGATTTCTGTCTTGTATAAACAGATAGCGTGGATAAAACTTTACATCCATAGTCTGAACCAGAAAAAAAAGTATCTTGTATTTATATATCTGTAACGTAACAATTTATTAAAAATCGAGCTACCGCTTCATGAAAGATTTGCCTGTTTGACCATTGCATTTAAAATAGTCTCATCGCAACCAGAATGGAATCCAACCCTTAGAAAAACATTTTAAGTTTGTTTTCTTATATGTTTTACCTTGTCATATTTTCACGGAAATTAATGCACTATTTAGCCTAAGAAAAGTAACTCGCACACGAGTTTTTCACATTTAACAGCGAAATACCGCCCCTTAAACCCAATTACACATAAAGAATGTGCACTGCGACAAAAGTAGTTTAAAGTCTATACATCATTGGGTCAGAAAGGAAATGCTTAAAATGCATTAGTTTAATCATTATAGGGAGTTCCTCATACAAGATGAAAGAAAATAAGCTATCAATATTTTTTTTATTTTAATTAACTATATTTAAAATATAAATTTTGGGCTCAAACGGAGATTTGTATTTAACAGGAAGATTGATCAACGTGATCCCACGTTAGATTTGAATTTTTCACCAAGGAAGTAAGTATCTAACAGTTTGTATACGACTTTATTGTTTTATCTTGTTTCAACGTTGTGCTATCTATGTTTCAGTCATCTATTTGTTTACTAACCTTTGCTCGAAACTGCTTTTTCGAAGTCACGTAAACATGATTTTGAGTAGGTAAATAACATTTAGCAACAACAAATTGCATCGTCTAATGCTAAAGACATTAATTTACAATGGTTAGTTTAGTAATATAGATGCGTGTACTGTACACTAGGCTTGACAGAAGCAAATGAGAAATGAAATTAAAATTTTAAAATTTAAATTAAGTATATAAACAGCAGGATTGTAAGGAAAGAAATCCACACTTTGCATTAATACAAGTAATGTAGTATGTGTTTTATGTCACATTTACATTTACCCTGTTTGCCTTTGTCTAGAGATAGATAAAATTTAAATATCCGTGGAAATTTTGCTAGTACCTTCTCTCATTTACCTACTATGTTAAAGGGGCGGTTTATGATAAAGGCACCATTGAAAAATTCTACTCCAGAGATATTTTGTCTGAGATGATTATGTTTTTAGTTGAAGATGGGGGCGACAGAGCTATTTCCATTGATGTGATTGGAGTCGGTGTGACACACGCTTTTTACTCTCCACCAGCTTGGACTAGACAGAACTCAGTTTCCTTTGCCAATTGAAGCAACCCCTGTTGTAGGACCGAAGAGATGTGTCGTTTCGATGGCTTCTTATGAACATTATGTGGAGGCCCTAAAATGCCTCATCATTTAGCTTTTCAATGGCGTTGCATGAAAGCAATGTGCTGTGTATCTAGTTGATAGGCTTGCAGCTTTGCTTTATTCGGCATAAACTTACTAAATTTTCTTTCTGGCAGATTTTTTATGAGAACCAAATGTCAATTTCAGGATTTGAAATGGCTTGATCGTTCATTTGCATCAGCATTTCGTCTTCTGGGATAATATTTTAGGAATTATTTAAGAACGTTTATCGGGGACAGTCTTTTTTTTGTTCAACCGCTGAAATGAAAATTAAATTAAACTGTCAAGTTTTGTATATGAAGTTACTTTTAATTTTTAAATTTTAATTTTTATTATGTTTTCCAATAACAGTTTTTGTTTTTATTGTAATAGTTTGGCAACCTTTATGTCATTTTACTGTACCTTGAAATACTTTTACACCCCACTGTGTATTTTTTGTGTGTTATTATTGAAAGTCTGCTGTTTTCAAATTAAGTCATTTTCTTTAACACATTATAACGTTTTGGCATGATTTTCCAGGTCTTCAGTTGATTCAAATGTTACAAGATTTTTATTTTTATCGGAAGACAATTCTTTTTGTTAGCAATCTAAGACATTGTTAAGTCATGTATTGATCAAGAGCACAATAGTAGAAAGCAGTTATTTGTCTAAATCTGTCATGTCTTAATTGGGTGGATCATTTAATGGAAAGTTGCACTGTAATTTTTGCACTGATTTTCTGTTGCATTGTTGATTTTTAAGGTTATGTTTTTTCACACCGTTTCTTCATGAACTATTATACAAGTTTATTTTTCCTTCTTTAAACATTTCCCACAGAGTTTGTGAACATTGTAATCGCTCCATTTTTTAAAAATTAGCATTAATTAACACCCTGTTGTCGTTAGTTGGAACACCGGGAGTGCAATTGACCGTATGCAATTTGCATATATCTTGCAGATATTACTACGCCAGTAATGAGGCATTTTATTTTTCTTCTTATCAACATTGATATAAAATGAAAATATATATTGTACTATATCTTAAACAGCTTTTTATATCGAATTTTCTTGCACATTATATATATTTTTGATGACAATTTTTTCTTTAAACGTTTAATATTTCACATGATTTTTCGGCGTGCACTCATGTAAATATCAGATTTGATAACCAGCTGGTGTAAATGCCCGCATGGGATTGTAAAAATCGATTATTTTGTAATATTGCTAACAAAAAACAAACAAACAAACAAACAAAAACGTTTTTCACAAAGACTTGGATGTCTGTGTGTTTTCTAAACACTTTACTATCATAAACGTCTGTTTGTTAAAATGTCACAAGTCACAAATCCATAGAAGCGACTAGGTGTGCAGCGCTTTTGCATAAAGCATTACCAATCTAATGACGTCACCGTTAAAGAATGTATGCGACCAAAAGGACTATAAAAGGGCAGCCCCTTAATCAGAATAAGTTGTTCTGGCATATCCTACAGCCATTGCCGCTTGTAGCGATCAGAAGCCTTTTAAATACATGGTTTTTATCATTGCAATATCTTTACAAACCGAGATGCATGTATATATTGTATGTTTGTCATTGAAAACCTAAAATCTTCGTATATTATTTGTACATCCACCCTCGTCTGTGAAGACATGTCATCATATTGGCGTTATAAAACATTGACTGTTTGGTATAAAGAGTATTAGAAACACATTTTCTATTTTTCACGGCGACCAAAGTTGCTAACTTGCAACGTTGCGTAAAATCAATGCATTTGAAAGTGTACTCGATTTTCTTTCATATACCGTAATGGCATCATTGCCAGAACGTTTTCATCAAAGAGCATTTAAATTATTTTTAGATTTAGCAACAAATTTAAACATTCTTCCGCAGTTTAGAATGGGTAAATCTCTCATTATTCATTGGACATTAACGGTAAATCATATAATAAATATAATCCTTTTGCCTTAATATATTTCAGTGGATCTTAATATTTCATTATTACAGGTTTTACTTTCTGTTACATGATTGGCTGTAACATAGCTGATTAAGCTGCATTTTTCCAAAACGCCACACTTGAAAGTATTCGTAATGTTCATTAATAAATGTTTACAAAACATTCAAGAAAAATGTCACAAAATATATATTGTTATCTTCATATTCTATTTTAATATAAAAGGTATATGCTAATGAAAGGTAAACGTACAGACCATTTACAAAAACAACAACAAAAACAAACAGAAACATTGGTACTTCATAACGATATAACATATCTTACCTGTTAACTTTCGATTATTTTCTGTTGTCATTTATAACAAGACAATGTTGAAACTTCTAAAGGTTTATAGATCAAGTATGACAACATTTATCATGAGTTTTCACCTCATTTTTTTCTACAAGGCTGTTGTACTTTTTCACATTAGTTCAAAAGAAATGCATTTAAATGAGTGTGCACTTTGTCGTTATATGATATTATGCCTAGGACATGTTTAATCTCCATTGTGTATACAACTGACAAAAGGTTTAAACCTGAAACAAACTGCCTGCTTTGTGGCATATGCGACAGGAGATGCATAAATGTAACCCTCAGATTATTAAACAGTTACTGTTGTGTCGGAATAATATCAATTATTCGCAAAGGCATTCTCTATCAATATTTGCATCCCGTATTATTACTGGCATTGAATGGAAATTCTCTATGTTTCTCAGGAAATCCAAAGATTCCAAATATGCGTGTTTTATTCCAGTTGTACATAGTTCTAGGTAAAGTGTCTTTTTAGACAAGATTGATTGAATTATAAGCGACAAGATTCTGAATGCAGTCAGACCACATTTATTGATGATTTAAAGTCACTGAAAAGCAGAAGCCTTTCACTTGCTATTCTATCAATTTATCTGGTAGAATATACGTGTTGTACACAGTGATAACTCACAACTATTATGTTTTTGTAACTGTTGTGATGTGAAGAACGACATTTTTTTGTATTATTATAAAGTTGTGTTGATTAGGCTTTACCTTGCTGTCTTTTCTTCTATTTTAGGACACGTATAGATAGTTTATTTCTACTAATTTTTATCTAGCCCTATCACTTAATGCAGCAGATCACAATCTATGTCTTGATAATCACCAAGCAGCATCTGTTGCTCTGTTGTTTCTTCTTCTGATAAGTACAACGTAGCGACGTCTTACAATTCAGGTCTGGGTTTAACGAACGGAGCACATCAGGTCGGCTGGACAGTCTTCTCATTTTATGTTCTTGGCCCTTGACTCGATTTTTATCATTTTCCGTCACTAGAAAACATCTAATAGTATTTTCGTGTAATCAGTGGAAATGTGCCCTGTGTATATTTTTAATCGCATCTCCCTATTTTTTAAGCTTTTCATGCACGTGGTTCGCATGTTCTTCGGCGTATCTTTTGTTCTTTTGAAAAAAATTCCTTGCGAAATTGGAGCGGCAGCACTACTTTTTTGAATGATACTAAAACGTAGGTACATAGGACATGGAAAGAATCTCCAGACTATATTGAATGCTGCATATTTATATTTACCTGTTATTGTAACTGTATTCCATATCATCGCAGTGACCAACCTTTTTTATTGCGTTGCTATTGTTGTGTCGATCGGTACAAATCACTGGAACAATATAATGTAGATGTACAGCAAAGAGTTACAAATGTATGGCCTTATCCTTCACCCGTTTTTATAAAGGCATATCGTCTCCCATGGACACAATAATGGACCAAAAAGCTGTTCCGCTTTTACTAATGAAAGGTTTTAGTTTTTCATATGATATCGCATCATTATGGACAGTGATTTGTTCCGATGCTTTATAATTAATCATAAAAGGCATCATACTAACACAATAACTTGACTGTACAATTTTCAATGACAGACATTTTCTCTTGCATAGAAGTGTTTCTATTTGTTTATATCTGTCAAACTGTTACTATAAATGGAGTGAATACCTGCACATACAATATTCTGCGCAATTTTTAGAGAAAAAGCTAGTTATATTTATCTTATTAAATGAACACACCACCCACGAAAGCTTGATCATTCGAAACTTGCATAGAAAATGACCATGACATGCTTACCCAATACAAAATGTTAGTTACCTGCTAACTACCGTTTTAAGAATATATTTATCGATGGAAACTTCACTTTACCGACTATTCATTTATCCTTTTCGTGAAGTATACGAGCCATACCGACTATTAATTAGATGACAGTTCATTGTTGGCAAAAATACTCTACACCAGAGGTGTAAAGTACGTTTGACCGAACTTGTTTTACACACCTAATACAAAATGGGAGCATGGTTAATAAATTTTACCTCAACACATATAAACTAGTCATCTATTTTGATGTGAATATATTGAAACATAATGCACCCTACAATCCGTTTATGTTAATATAGTGTCGTTCATCGGTCGTCTAAGAATAAAAGACAGCCACTCGAAGATCAATACCTATTCACGACTGTTCAGTGTATGTGTGTTTTTAACAAGGAAACATGACAATTGCACACATTATATATCATCGATAACAAAACAAATGCAAGACGATATAAAAAATCAAAGTTCAGTTTTTTATTTGAAAGCGTCTACCACTCATGTACACACTGTCTACGCTACAATACATTAAGCGTTTACTGATTATTAAATCAATTGTTTATAAACATATATTGTTTATAAACATTTATTTATAGCTGGGTATAGTATTTTAATTAAAATGCAATCTAACCCACACAATAAAACATCACATGGTAGCGTAACAATAGGTCACTGATGACATATTTGTGTTGGTTCTATTTCAAAGGTGGTACATTATCCGACAGTTTGCCTATATCCGATACATGTAACGATATCTTACTAATGCTTCATGCACAATTACTGCATAAACTTGTATCTTTGTTTAGTTTACGATGTTCATTATCTCAATTGCTACACAGTACAAGTCGTGAAATATATCGCGTATAATATCCATTATTTTCAAATCTATAAAAAGCGCTGTAGGGATTTCAGCTAAAATAGATTTTGATTTCAAAGCCGAAAACCCGGAGTATCATAAAACTTGATTTTAAAAGTAAGTGGTCACGTGTCTCTTTTAGTTTAAAAATAGCTAACCGTGCAGAGTGGCTCGGAAAGGACCTAATTTTTCGACAAGAGGAGTGTTATACTTCACTTTTCACATTGATGTAGGGCACCTATAAACAGTATTTCGCGGTATCTTTTCAAGTAACACATATTTATCTAGTTGCATGACAGACAAAAAGGTCCAACTGTCGGATAAAACATTATATTCTGAAACAGTCTTTATTTGTTTAAAAAAAAATAAATGTCTCAATTTACATAAGACCATACCAACAATCATGGTAATTTATATAAGAACTGGTGTTTTTACGTGGAACATTGAGGGATTGTTAAATGGTATTTGTAATTAGTGTATATATTTTCATTTAAACAGTATCGTCATCTATTATAGTGTAAGTGAAATTTCATTTGGGCATGGATCATTATTCTTTGCTCAAAAATACCCTTTGTAAATAGCATTAAATCTACTTACATTGTATTTCATTTATTTTAAGTATGTATTGGAAGTTTCTACAATTAATTAATTATCAGTCGCTCCTCTAAATACCGTGTACAATATATATTATAAATGTGTATGTTTCTCGGTATTAAACCTTTATGATATATGAGTAAGTATTACTGCCTCTAGCATCCGACAGGTGTTAATAAACCGTATCCATCACATTAACATACACCTGTCCTTGAGCCGCCTTCACGTCCTCGGCACTATCTACCGGGATCTGAGCAACAGTTTCAACTCCGCTAATAGGGGAATAATGTCCTTCATCAGTCTGACGTAGAAGGTCCTCATACGTAGAGACTACGTTTAAGTATTCGCCGTCCTGGACGCTGGCGTTGTTCTGAATTGACGTCGTTTTCACTGTATTGACATTTGACTGTCTCCTGCAAAACAACAAGAAAAACAGAATGCAATCTTTTTACCATTTATGATTGTATAATAGGTGAAGATAAAGATTTAAAATTATGTATCTTACTCTTACTCGAACGTAAAACCAGCTACCTTCTGCGATAGAATATGATGATTAAAGTGGCAGTCGCTATGACGATGAGGACCGTACAAGTGAGGGTGGCGGTAACAGCTGTATTTGTAGAAGAGCCATCTGGAATTGAATACAGATAAGATATGGGTACCGATGTTAATATTTGTTTACGAAACGAATGAAATAAAACTAAGACATTAAAATCAAATAATGTTTTCCTAACCTTTCTATGCAAATATTAAAATAATATGGAAAAGATGTGTGCCTTTATTTCTAACTTTTTTTGTTTCGCTCACTTGTTCCTTTGTCCTATAACAAGATATAACTGAGAAAATTTAAATAAAAACAGGCAGCGGTTGGTAAGTGTTGTTTTTGTTGTGAAAACGTGTAGGTAATCTTTTTTCACTCTTTTAAAGAAAAAGCGCAGTGTTCAGTACTGGAATATCATAATAACACCAATCATAAAGATTTCTTATTAAGGCAAGATACATTGGATCATCCTGGTAGCTGTTGTTAGACTGAAATTTGTTGTTGAAAGAAAAACAAACATTCACAATGTTAATGACACATGTTATATTCGAAATGAGAAGGTCTGGTATAGACCTATCTTCAAACCTTTCATTAACATTTAGAAAAGAAAGTATGACAAGGTCCTATTAACATAGGAACATATATTCAAAATTGATAAAGCAGAGTACAAAGGTATTTATATACCTGACTGGCTCGTTGTTTCCCTTTTTACTACAGTTTTAAATGCTCTATAAATTGCATTGATGCTCCAAGAAATCGTCGATATTATCGATAACATGTATTAACTATTACTGTAAAAATGTAAAAAGAAAAAAAAAAAAAACATGTACAGACGTAAAAGATAATAAGCTACATTTTTGTAGACTTCGAACGAGGGACCTAATGTACGCCATTCCAGGTCGATACTGAGTCGCCACTCAGTGTTGATATACATGCTTGTTTTATTTAGTTTTACCATACATTGCGATGTTTAATTTCGAAGATGTCATTGTTATGGTTTTGACATGTTGCAACCTTTTCTATCAGTACGTTCGTATTCATGCCCACTGAGGCAGTTTGTATATAATTAATATCTCATTATACAATAAAAATACAAAACCCATAGGGTGCAAACAACATTTTTGGAAATCTTTTACTCATTAACAGGCGTCGTTATACTACATAGACTGACGTTAAAAAATAAAATAATGAGTAAGTTCCTTTGAGTATAACATATCAGATTGAAAGTAGTCCAAAAAATAAGGCACAAATATTTGATTGCTAGTCAGAGATTCACGAAAATATTGAGACGAGGCATAACATCTACAAAAGCATACCATACAGATACACCTTGGAACGGTCAATCGACAATCGGACCGACAACTGTGCTTAAGTCGGGTTTTACAGACCACTATTCATTTAATGTCAATTCCAAACTTATTGGCTATAAAACTTGGAGGTAAACGTAAACAATTAGATATCTTCAGCTGGCCGACTTACCAATCAAGACTCTCGTGCTGTCTTCAACTATTGTCTGTGTGACGTATTCAGTCGTTGGTTCCGGTTTAGATGTTCTTGTGACCATGGTGGAGTAGCGTTCTAAATTAGAATAGGAAATTGTAGAATAAATAACACTAATATAACTGATATTTACAGAATACGTACAAAATATGTCTAAAAGTATTAAAAGAGATTATTTGTTGTTTTCCATCACAAATAGACATATTGTAAAAATCACGTTTAAAATCGAAAGCGAAGAAAATGGAGATTGAAAGTTAATGATGGATTTTAAATAAGTTACATCATTTGTTCGATACAGACACATGTACTTAGTCACACAATTAATACTTGTGAAATCAATACAAAATTTTCAATATTGATACTTTTTTAGCAAAGACAAAAAGACCAACGGTAAAATTTGGCAAGTTAAGAATTTATATGCAGACGAAAAGTGAAAAGTGCCAAACACTGAAAATTATTACTCAGTTTCTTCATCATTTTCAATCTATACAACAACTGTACGGTTTAATTTGATGCATTCTACATTAATGCTTTAAGGTGGCATTCATTTAGCTACTTTAAGTTAAATTTTCCCGCAACATTTAGTTTTCCCTACATTTAGGAATATTCTCCGTTAATATTCATGTGTAAATTTCAATGATATTAAAACATCTTATTTCAAGTAATCTTAATATGCCCAAATCACATTTAAAAGTTAAGGGGGCACGGGAGTCCCTAATGTAAAATGTAGCATTTCTGAAATATGCTAATTTTATCCAGCAAGACATAAAAAGTGGAAAAACAAAATACACAAAAAACGATAAAACCCCCAACAACTTGACATAAATTAGCATCTTAATTTGCACATGCAACCATATACCGAAACATCATCCTGTTATATGATAATTTTATTTCGGCAAATTGTTGTGAAACATTCTCACATGATGATTAAAACTCGCGTTTTAATACATATTTATTTTATCGGGACAGCGTTTCTGTTTGTAAGAAGCCGTTTTGGCTTCGTGATGCACGTACTTATCACTTATCCTAGCGAATAATAAAGAAACAAATAAGTGCACTCAATTCAAATTGATGTTACTTTCTAAAAATTGACATGGAAAAGAATATGGCATGAAGAGCAACGGTAGCAAAACTACTTTTAGTAAAATATTCAGGTAAAGAATAATTTAAAGACATTTTTAAATAAGCTTTTATTAAAATATATAAGTTGAGATAAAAGGTTTGGCAAGTGTTTGGTGAATACGGTTTCTGTTTTTTATGTCATTATGCAAGATGCGATTGTACACAATGAGAGAAAGTACGCAAGACTGTTTGATAAATTTATTTTAATTTGCTCCAAAATTCAATTTCATTTGGATATCCTTCACATTAGTCTTTTGCGTGTGGATAGTAGCAATTCTGTGATCCTTGCCGATGTTACATTTTGTTAGTTTTCTCATTCTGTATTGGGATGAGGTAACAAATTAATTAGGTGCCGACGGGATATATTTGAGTATCTGCTTTATATTAGTGTGGGGACGTAATGACCTCGCATGCGGCCATTTAACGCAGCAAAAAAACGGCATTACAATCTTTTCCATTTTTCTTATGCAAACAAAAAGTGTTCTGTTTAATGTCACATTTTCTCATACTAAAAGATAACCTTTTATCTTATTTTTAAGATAAAGGTCGTCGCTTTCTTTAAGTAAATTGTTATTTCTCCTAGTCTGTAGGTCCCAATTATGAACGCAACCCTTCCTAAACTTTGTTTCTACCAGCGTAACTTTTTGCCAAGGATATTCAATAAAAAAGCAACCAATTTCGAATAAGTCGTCATGGAAATACCATGTTCGGATTTATTGTTAAGTCAGATCGCGTTGTACAGTGTACCAATTTGTCTACTTCACAACAATATATTCAGTGACGGGTAGGGGAAATGGATAGAAGTACAAATAATCATTCTCATTGTTAATCACACAAGTCATATCCGCAACGAATTCAAGATTCAAGTCGTGTCTGTTGACGTAGCATATGTTGTGTTGAAATCTGAATGCAATGCGTGTAACATTGCGTTATAAAATCACATAATACATCGGGCTTAGAGCATTTATTTTTGTAAATCTTTTACTCATAGCCAATGTACCTTTTATATAAGTGCATATCATTATTTGCGTCTATTTTTATCAATATTGAATGTTTATTCCCAACGTATTGGCCACAGAACAGTGCGGCTTACCTAACAATTTTACACAATCGGTTGGCCGACTTACCAAAAGAAGCTCTTGTGGTGACTTCAGCTGTCCGTGTGTTCTGTCTGACATGTTCGGTCGTTTCTTCCAGTTCGTTCGTTGTAGTTAGTGTGGTGGAGTATCGTTCTAGAGTACATTGTAAATTTGTGTAATATATAAAATTAATTCCACTGACTTTTCTCTTTTTTTGTATTTGTTTGCAGTGTGGGGCGGGGACGGGGTGGGGGTTAATATATACAAAATAGTGTTTAAATGTACTACACCATAACTTGTCATTGTCTTGTTTGTGTCTTTAAAAGTCCCTAAGATGCATCAGCAGTTTCTTTGAGGCGTACTGCATACCACAATGATGAAAACCTTCGAAACGATGTCAAAGAAAACATTCACTTTGCAGACAGTTTTAGCGTTTACAAAGATTTACAAAAACAGCCCTGGCATTTAAAATTAATGATAACATCTAAGTAAGTTGTGTTAGTTGTTCTAAAACTGTTAAACATCTTCCCTATCAAAAATAAAATGTGAATATAACTTTGAAACTGATGTCAACACGAAAATATGAGATATACCACAATAGCGGTTAAAGTATCCCAGTCGTAGCTTTTGTCTACCATTCCACTGCGGTAAATGTTGTGCTTTCTCTATCATATTTTATGTCTTGTCTCAGTTATTTGCCTATTATACATTTCACTAGCAAGAAACGTTTTCCTTGCGCTCATAAAATCTGTTGCAATACTTAAAGGACCTTGTCATACTTTCAAATTCTATATGAAAGCGTTGCTTATTTGTCACAGTTGTGTTGTGTTGCTGGAATACAACGTTAATTCAGTATATCTTACTTTTTGGAACAATTCGATGTAAACTCAAAGAGAGCTCCTTCGCAAAGAAACTTTGACCATTTTGAGCCGTTTACACATAGATAAAACACAAAGTATACATTTTTTTTGTTGGTATCTAAATAAGATAAACGTTGATAATTACCACAAATATTAAAACATGAAATACCAATATACAAAGACATAGAGAGAAAATGAAGAAGTGACAATATACAGAGACGAGACATTACGCACATAAAGACAACAACAACAAAAACAACAACAACAGCTACCGCATTATAACGGTCAGTGTGCAAAAGGACCGACTGGGGTGCTTCAACTAGGTTTGTGGAAAAACCTCATGCTTCCTAAAGGCGTTTCTCATAGTGTAAATAGAAATACCCAATCAGCGTGAGACAACTAACAGCAAATAATATTACATCGGGAGTTAAAACTGATGAAATAAAACAATATATAAACACATTAAGGAAAACAAGAAAAGGTCCTTTAAGAATAACCAAGGTATTCAAATCGGTAATACCGCTAGACAAATTTATACAGCGTATATGTAAACGTGAAAAAAAACACAGAGACGAATCCTTACACACAAATGCATTGTTACGGCTAATCGGCAAAAGGACCGACTAGGGTGCTTAAACTTGGTTTGTGGAGGAACATATGTATAATATGGACAGTGGATAAAACCCTCGGCAACCTTACAGTTCTAAACGAAAGGGTAGTTTGAAATAAAGCAGCCCAACGTATAAATAGAACTATATAATGACGTCACAAGTTAAAAATTCAGTAACATCATACGTCAAACTTAAAATGTGCAATTATAAAATATCCCGAAGGAAGTTATGAATTTAATTAAGGATCCAGACCAAAAACTGCAACGTGATTATCGATAGTTAATCCAAATATAATGTTAAAAAGACGATGGTTTATCAGTTTGTGACATATTGAAAATACGCAAATGAACATTGTCAAAAGTTATACCCAATGTGCAATCTGACGCAAAGAGCATGGCGACTGCTAAAGTTGTCTCAGTTATATAGTTCATGATTATACATATAAATGAACATAATTATGAGTGCTTAAATTATGGCTTTAATTCACCGTATTCACCTTGTCTCAGCGATTTGGTCGGTCATCGTGTAATTTAAAAGCAATGCAAGTTATTGACTGTAAAAGGGTTTCTGGTTATAACCATCAGCAGTTAATGTACTAATAAGTTTTGTAAAGATATCAGAAAAAAAAGAGATAACTGATTTTGTTCGTATTTCCTTATATGCATGATGGTTTATGTCTTGTGGCATAAGTTTTTTCATCTTTCTACATGTAGCTGATCATAAATTTGACTCATGGAAATAATGTTCGAAAGGAACAGGCACAACTGATATATATTTTTTCCAACTCAAAATGAAATTATGGGCTAAGAGGACGTTAGACTCTACACCAGAGGATCCTGGGTTCGACCTCGATCCCGCAATGCCCACTGGATGTTGGTCTTCAAGCAAACTTATTTCCTGCATTTTTCTTCAGATATTTTCTTCCTGAGTACTCGTGCCATCAAGTAGTGGACAATCGCGTACGATTAATACAAGGTAAGACGACTTGTTCTTTCATTTAGTTTGTTAAAATAACTTGTTTAAACTAACGCTCAAAGATTGTTAGAGATACGACTATCAAATTTCTTTGTTAGTATTTGAAATTATCTGTGATCTAAAAGACATATGACCCATTTTATTGACGAAAAGTGGTTGTTATATTGTTCCGCGGCTTATCAATGTATACTTTCTACGTTAATAAAATACAATACTTAGTTAAATAAACAACATAGAAACAAAACTACCTGTACAGTTGTAATTAACAGTGACATTAGTCATAGTCGCATATCCTGTGATCCCTGGATGGGGAAGAGAACTATTACAGGTAGTTCGGTGGTGGCATTTGTCTCTGATGTACTCTGGGATTGTCCTGTTGCCATTGTCAGTACTGATGTCGCCGCTATAATCGTAGTAGCATGGGCAGCTGTTATTTTTGTACGAGGTATTGAGCACAATAACATCCAGAATGTCTATCACTGAAATGTCCTCACATGAGATCTGTATTTGCCAGTTACACAAGACTGGATACTTTTTATTACAAAGGAAATAGTGATGGCTGAGATTGGCTAGCACATATAAATCTGAAACATTGACAAAATTATTAGTTTTTGCAAACTTAAATCCACAATTTGGTAGATCACGTTAAACAAGGCCTATAACTATGATAATAACAACCACGAAGACACCGCCGTTTTATTCTTAGCATTCTATTTAGCAAGGTGGGGCTAGGCCGAGTTGTAATGTGGCCGCCATGTAACTCTTCTGACTTATCGGCATTTCCCGTGTGGGTTTGAGTGCCATAAGGTATTCGATTGGTATTCCGGGAAGTTATTCTAACCAACCTGGGGTGCGTTAGTGCTTCTTACCAGACACTTTCTCTACCAAAATAACTAGACGTCTTTATAATGACTAATTGTCGCTAAATTATAATTCTAAAAGTAAATTCCATAAACAACTACTCTCTATGGTGTTGAAGCAAATAACATCGACGTAATCTGAATCAATAGACGTACCCTTTTTGCCCTGACATGAAACGTTTTGATTTTTCAATCGCTGGTGATCTATGAATATTATTCGATAAAATGTATTATTGCCTAGGCACGTTATCACGCGAATTGCGATAACCAAAATGACGTCATGTCAACGCTTTCAAAACTATACCAGATTTTAATTTAACTACACTCGTTGTGTATTGTCTAAAGAAACAACACTATAATTAGTCGTAATTGAATGATTTGTTATTTTTCTTAAAGTTTCGATACATATTATTGTCAATATTATTTAAAAAGATGTAGCACAAGCATTTATACATTACCTGATTACGTCATTGAAAATGCAATAGTTTGGTGTTATAATTGTGACGCGACCTGTGATTTTGGGTCCAAATGTGATAATGATGACTGTTTTTAGGTTCTTTAAGTGATAAATAACTTTCTTAGATAAGCTTGACAGGTGGGAGCTGTAAAATTTATTTATAATCTTAAGAAATTACTTTCTTTAAGTATTGAGTGCTACTGCATCCGTGTTTTCTCTCCTACATTAGGCTTCTGCAAACAGAATAATTGCAACAGCTGGAAGGTGGTATTTCGGGTCCCTTAAAGATCAATTTTCTTAATTTATGTTATTAGGTTTATTACAAACTAAATTATAATACATATTTGTCCTCGAAGGAAAACCTGGATTTTTAGTAAACTAACTATTGGGTCGCAAATTGATGGACACAAACAAATAATTTTATGAACATGAACAATTTAATTATTGACATGGCTTATTAATTAGACATGATGCTGGTGAACAGTTTTGAAATAACAAACACTCACCTGTGGCTAAGAGAGCTATAATCAACAATCCGTACATGTTGAACCCAATTCCAGCTACTGTGGACTTCACGTCTAGTCACATAACCAAGAAGGAGGTAAAGTACACCTTGCAAATATTTTCCTTCTTGGGCAGTCGTCAATGTGAAGGCTTATTATAATGCATATACATTTAAACACATGTTACTATCGCAATAAGCCACACTCACTATGTTCCTGCTACATCATCACGATAAGCGATGTGTGCCAAGGAAACACATGTATGAGAATTGATGAAATAACATGGCAAGTAATATAAAAAATTAGCATAGTTATAATGCAGAAATAGTTCTGGAAAGAGAACATTTCTATTAGGCCATAAAAATACTTTCAGGTGCAACATAACACTAAACAGAAATGTTTTTGAAGTAAATAATGAATGACAATTAATTGGGGATTTTGCCATACAGTATATGTAATCTGTTAGAATCTAGGAACATGATGTTCACAGGCAGTTCTTGTTAAGTTACTAGATGGTTATGAATTAGTTAATTTTTTGTTTGTTAGGATTTCGTCTCACAAACAATCTTCCATTTATCTGCATACGATGCCCAACCGAAGCACATACAGTGTTGTCTTTAATGTGTATAACATGCCGTAAAACCTAACATGATGCCACACCCAATCACATAATCCTGACAACGACCCAAACTAGTCACGGAACTACCTTTATATGTGCCTGAGCTATATCCATGGAGCTATACCACTACCATTTTTAAGGACTTTGCTATCTCGCGCCCGTTTTTAAACCCGAGGTTTGAAGCCGACTCTTTTCCGAATACACAACCAGGTTCGCCACAAAATAATATAATGTGTCGAAAAACTGCTAAAATTACCTGGATTATGTATTTTAATATTTCTAAGAGAAAAATAATTGCATGAATAGAAAATATAATTAGATATGTGGTCGTTATCCAATACTTTATATAGTTTGCGATGATACATTCTAAGTGCTCTTTATGAATGTTTGAACAGCATACCCCTAGTTTTATGTTGTCTTCAAAAGAACGATGGTCACTGTCGGTAAGGAGAATACAACCATTTGCAGTTAGTCGACATCTTTAAACGTAATTCAGATTTACTCACAAAGTAAGTGGAATTTAAGAATGTGGAGCATGGGAGACTGTTATGCTTTCATCAAGATTTAGCTTCTTGTTTCATCGAGCACATAAATAATCAAATTGAAGTCACGATACTTCATCTTTGCGTAATATGATAATTATAAGTAAATAAAAGTATAAACAAACTACATAGTTTACCGCTTTGTACAGGTTGTACATCTGCATACTGAATGTACATTTTGTAATTACATGCGAGTCCCTTATGACTATGAGACCATAAATGCAGCCGCATTTCGAGTCAGTCGCCTTTCAATTTCAACCTGATAAAATCAAGTCGATTAGACTCAAGCGGTCTAAAACCCTTTTAAATTTCTTATGCGATGAATGAAGACTAATGGGAGGATTTGGAGACCAAATATATGTGTTTTAAGACCACAGAGATCACACGAATGCTTGCAATCAAAGCGAGGAAAGGCCAGTGTAGGATGTGCTCTTGTTTGGTTAGAGGTTGGGTAGTGACAATATGATGCAATGGTTAATGTGCAAAGAGTTTAGAGTCTAAAGTAACAATTATGGCCTAAATCACTTATACACAAACATTATAGGAAAAACAAACATCAAGTCAGAGACGGTATAAACACAGAAAGGTCACAATCTGATAGCGTTTATGTAAAAACAGCCTATGTGGCAAATGCGTGTGTGTTTGTGTTTGTGTGTGTTTTTTTGTGTGTGTGCGCGCGTGCGTTTTGTGTGTGCGTATGTTTGTGACTGCGCTGGGGTGTTTGAGTGTGGTTGTGCATTTTCTGTGTGTTAATAATAATGAATTTCGTTTATTGTACAATATTACCACACTTCAATTATACATACATTCTTTAGGTTTGATAAGTTTTATTAGCGTTTACTTCCTACTGGGTGTAAGGTAAGTAAACATGTTTTAGAAAAGCAGGAAATGAAACATATGTATTAGTTACATAACACTGATGTGTCTATATATACATTTATATGTGCACATAATTCTAAAATTCATCTTGTATATATTGCAATGTTCATAGGACTTTGTGATATACATTCTTATTCATGATCACAACAATGTTACTTGTGCAGTGTGGCGGTCGTAGAAATCTGCTCGTGAATGTAATCTATGTTGTCATTTAATTCATCCTATAAGGATCGTTACGTGTATTTTCTTTGATGGACATTGGACTTTGGTTCCTCAATTCAATCTTCACATGAACAGGATTTACAATCATTTACTCTTCTCTGGTGTTTTCTTTCCTGGTAATTTCTTGTACTATCAACACATTTTTGTGGTTATTCTAGTCGAAGTAATACCCATCTCTCTTCTTAACACTATGTGGACATCATTTTTCAATGACACTACTTTCACCATAACTTATCAAACATAACGTCAGCGCTTAGGCTTTCATTTAAATGGATAGATTTTCTTTTCATTGCTTGATTTTAAAAAACCCATCAGAAAGTGCGAGGTTAAATCGGTTAAAGCACCCTTGTCGGTCCATATTGCCGACTGACCGTTCAAAGGCGGTAACTGTCGGGTTTGCACTTATTGTTAAATGACTCATCACAAATTTATTCTCACTCTTACATTTGGCGTGCATGATGATACCTTGGTCCTGTGTCAGCGCTTGGACACTTATTCAAATGGATCAGTTTTCTTATTATTGCTTGCATTCGGGAAACCCATCAGGAAGTGCGAGGTTAGAGCTCTGTAAAACCGGTTTAAGCACCCCAGTTGGTCCATATTGCCGACTGACCGTTCCAAGGCGGTAACTGTCGGATTTGCTCTTATTGTTAAATGACTCATCACAGATTTGTTCTCACTTTTACATTTGGCGTGCACGTGGATACCTTGGTCCTGTGTCTTTTAATTTTTGTATATATTTCAATGTTCATAGGACTTTGTCTTATATATTCTTATTTATGTATTTAAAACCAAGGAAGAGCCACTGCTGGCATTGGCACTACAGTAAAGTTTGAGAGAGTTACAGTCAAAGGGCACATTATACTTACAATTTAAAATATATAAAGAATACAACCAAAACAAACTGAAGACAGTAATACATACTTAAAATCATTTAATAAAAATATTAAATAGACTATTTATGATTCCAGTTTCACCAAAATTCTCAAATAAACTGGCCAATTTGATTTTGTGGTCAATATAAATTACGGCTGAATATCACTACTACACTATAAGAATTGTGCCCGACGCTTAATACTGTTTACATTACTCCACCGCTACCGGTTTATAGAGAGCATTCACGGAACGACAAAATGTGTTTTAAAAAGACATTTATTATTTCCGTCTCCTCTTAATGGTCTAAATCAGCAACAAATTAAGAAACATTTCTGATAAACTGGTACAGACAGGTAAAGACATCGATAGCAAGCATGAATACAAGATACTCAGATACTTTCTAAAAATAGCTAACCTAGCTCGGCAAACGTAGTCTGTCCCATGCGCGTGACAGGTTTTACACATTGATATTTGATAAAACAAATGTTGTAGCACGAGGGATTTAAAAATATAATTATGACATAAAAAATACTAGGTTAGTGTTAAATAAAGAAAATGTTAACACACGAGACTGAGACAAATCTAACTCGCGAGGCTTGCCAGGTTTAAAAGCAATTTCTTTGTTTAAACATTTAGTTTTCTATTTATTCTACCATCTGTTTTATTAAAATATGTTGTTTAATATTTAGATCGTTTTGCTTTTCGAAAATGGCGTTTACGTTGGAGTATGGGTATCATATTTCATATGCACTTAATAAGCAAAATAACTAATTCTTCATGAACTACATTAGAAACCTAAATAAAGTTTAACGTACTAGTAGCCAATTTGACTAAAATATGATAGGTGCCTAAACGTATTATCAAACCCAATCTAAGCCATATACGTTTGAGGTTCATAGTCAATAGATTTAAGTTTCGCAGGACCATTGATTGAGTATCAGTTTACACTATTCTCCGTGACCTAAATCGAGAAAAGCTAATGCGATACATCCAATCATAAAATATCGATATACATTTATTGAGGAAGTAGCATTTCTTATAAAATTTAGACGTGTAGTTATTAAATATAAAGTTTCGTTCTTCTGTTACAATGCATTGTTAATTCATTAGGTACTCTTATGCAATGTAATCATTTCAGGTGATCTTGAGTGCTTTGGTTCAAATACAGGGAGGGGCGACACTTATAATGATTTACCAGAAAGACGTATATGTTTTATTTGATCTTTTTTGATATACGGTAATTCATAATTACAAGTGCGGTTTTGTAATACCTTCAGACAGAAAGGTATTTTGCACATAACATGATGCTCAGTTTGACTTGCAAACAATGTTTTAACACAACATTTACATAGAAATGTCATATGCATTTTTTAACTTTTTGACATTTAAGGCACAGTGACTATGAAGATCTAAACAAAATAAGAATATAAAATATAAAACTATTGTAAAATCATTATGAAACTAAAAAGTCGTTGATGGCTGCAGGTAGATTAAAATTAAAAGTATAATAATTTTAAATCCTCATACTCCCATTAGAAAAGTATTTATAATAACGAAGGAACTTGTTTATTCGTTTCCACCATAAAATAACAGTTTAATGTTTAACGCGAATATGTGCCATGACAGCCAAACAAACAGATAATGGTTCTTTTTCTTGTTTTCTTGTGGGTTTCTTCTTATTCTTTGTAATAGTTAAATAAGAAAAGATCATATTAAAAAATTTACTGATGTGTTGATTCAGTCAATAATTTTGAGCTCAAAACAACTTCCTTCTAAAGTTTTTTTTTCACATGTGACATAATGATTTAAGACAACAGCTACATTTACAACAAACAGTACAAACCAACATTTCTACTTCACTAAAATCAGGTAGTTCATCAAAACGTAAATTAAACAAGTATTTTAAGGTTAAATGTTTGCCTTTGATCTATTTTGAATTTGCGTATGTTAACCATGGTCAAAGTAAAGCTTATTCGACTTTTTGAAATTTAAATTCAAATGGACAGTTGGTAAAATTAGCGACCCTTTTCATAAAAACACAAAGCTCAACAACCTAGCAACTGTCCAGTCTTCTCATGTGATAGTACATGTCATACGGATACGTCAGTCATAAAGAGAACGCAGAACATTTGATTATGGCATTATAATTTATTCTTCTATGCGCATGTACGTACACAAAACATACTTCCGTATTTCGCATCCGTGATGAATACCAAAGTTACACCCATTGATATTTTTGTATATTAATGTACAAAAAACAATAACACAATCTTGCATCAGCCGGTTAGGAATATAACTTAATATAACTGTTGAATAATGTTTATAACAAGTACACGATTGGTCTAGATAAATGGTAGAGATATGTTTTCAAACGGTCTTAGATATTACAGATTTTGTGTCATTTATTTTCTTTCTTTTTACGCGCACTGAATCATAGCTTGTTTTAATCTGTTGAATAATATTTTTATAACGCCGCACAACGCATTCTATATTTACTACCCTTACTTCAGCATTACATTTGAATACACATGCATCGTGCGTAATTACGTTCCGGTTGGGTGTGAGCTTGATATAAAATCGGAGAAAATATAATTCAGGTGTTCGCTTTAGTTAATAGCAAAATACTTTTCACACATGTACACTTCAAAGCAAACATTCGGAACTCTACGAAGACAACTTGCGTCACCACTCAACACTTTCTGTCACCACCGAATAGAAGTTTGTAGTAAATTAACATGTTTTCAAATGCTTTGGTGATTTTTTAAAGCATCTTTTTATCGCATTTATCAACGGTAAAGTAGATACTAAATGACCTTTTTTCACCAGCCCCAGCATTCAAATTGTGAATGCTACAGATCAGTCTTTCACATATGTTCGTATTATAAAGCATGTGTCAACGACGTATTTGCGTTTGACACCTGCTGTTGATTTATATGCGATGCGATATCAGTTTTCGGATATTTCGGATTTTTCAGATTTTTCAAAATCTCAAGGCCAATGATCACACACACCAACAAAGCAATTGTTACCGCGACTACAAAATTATTACTATAGTTTTGAAGGTATCACACATGAAATATAGGACACTTAGTAAAATTTGAATGGTATTACATTTTAAAAATTAGACAGTTCCTTTCGAAATTCATTAGCAGCTTTTAATGACTCTACAACTAAACTGTTTCCTTATTTAAATCACACACATTCTAATTATCACACAGCACAATGAACTGAAACTAACAGACTTGGCAAAAGGTAACAATTAGTATATATTTGTAATAGATGCATGAGCAAGATTTCATGTATCTATAAAAACAAGTACACAATGTACTTGTGTGAGTGTGAATACATATGGGTTCTATAGATGAAGCAAACTTCATTAACATGGATACATAATGACTTTTAATCTTTAAAATAAAGATAATAATGATTAATAATAAATAAATAATAATAATCTTACTATAAATAAATGTAGAAGACAAAACATACATATTTTGGACATTAAAATGAAAATGCAAAGACCTGTAGATCAGTGAGTGGATATTCTTGGTATTTATTTTAATCTTTTTATTCATATTTCATTTCCATCCTTTTTATTTTATTTTAAATACGATATTTTATTCGCAATGTATATATCTTAAAATAATTCTGACAATTCACCCTAAGTATAAGTTTGCAAAAGAGGCATTCATTATATAACATATAGAAACATATAAAATAAAGTGACGTTATCAAATAATACTCAACTAGTTTAATCGATTTTTGATAACTCGCACAGATTATAAGATATACAATAGTATTTATAAAGGGATTATTATCGATTTGTTTTACTCACGATGAACCATGTTAGGTTTGTACAGGTACCTGTCTTAGAAATGGCTTCGAATAATCTTTCAGTGATAATTATGTTGAATAATCAACACAAATTTAAACGATTAAACGATAACAATCTCATCAACACTTGCAACGGCGACTGCATTAGTATACATCCGTGTGTACATATTTATGGGTTCAATGTTTTCATTCTGCCAAAATGACACACTTTGACCTTTGTAAACTTGTATTACTTTTGGCTAACATCAAAATACCAATGTTAAATGGTTTTGCAGAGTTGTGCGTCACTCAAACAAACCCGCAAATTCAAACATATCAAACATCGTTTAACATTGTTTATGCGCAGCAGACCTGAATGCATAAGTTTTCCAAGAAACTGGATTAATTGTTACAATCTGAACAAAACACTGTCATACTGTGTGTAGTATGCTTAAATTAAATAACAATACGAACATGACTGTTTGCCAATGTCACTTTAAACAT
The DNA here is from genome assembly GCA_007844125.1 of Sinonovacula constricta. NCBI lineage: Eukaryota > Metazoa > Mollusca > Bivalvia > Cardiida > Solecurtidae > Sinonovacula > Sinonovacula constricta. Next base: position 59,069,058 of record CM017556.1, read on the forward strand.
TATTAACGCCTGTAATAATTCCTGGAAAGTCGTATGGATTCTGTCATGTTGTTTTTATGCACAAGTGAAGTGTGGCGCTTTTATGCATAGACATGTTGGTCATTATTAATGTTTGGTAAATATCACTAATATATTTGAGTTAATTTTAAAAAGTAGTTAACACCTCACCAGTCACTTGAAAATGTTTAAATACTATATGTATATGTGTGCTTTGTTTAAATTGCATTTTACAATGATGTACTTTGCTCAAGTCAATATTAAATTATCTTATATTCTGTTGTTTGTATTCGGACCTCTTCCCATGCGTTCAAAGACGAATCTTTTTACTCTGTCTGTCACTTTTAACTGATGAGTAAGGAGAACTCGTATGTTTTCTCTCGCAATTACTCTCCTTCCCCTGATTGGGGAATGTTACACATCAAGTCACTCAGAATGGTGCCGATGCATTTATGAATGCGACTTTAATGATCCTGTATTTAGCAGTGCAAACGAACTAAAACAGGTATATGACCGGCAATCAGGCTGCCCTCTTTGACGACACTTTAAATCATTTTAAAAACAACAAAGTTGCTGTTGTTCTGATGATTTCGTATTTCGTATATAGGCAAAATGTACTACTGTTGAGCAAAAGCTAGACGGCGACCTAAAATGCTTTATATCAATGCTTTATAGTCCGATCATTTGTAAACATTTTTTGGCAGTGAAGTGAGTCATTTAGCATTCTAAATAATCGTGACATCGTAACAAGATACTTTGGGCAGGACATTTATTTGTGTAAGCAACATGTGACATTTCTTTCCTTTGTATAATAAATAGACTGTCAAAATCACACGCCGTTATTAATAAGCAAAGGTAAAACAAAACACTACTTCCTGCTATAATATAAAAAAACAACAACACCGCATTAACTTTGAGGAAACAAGTGGAAGTAAATTGGTTAGTGTGTGTTTATAGAGTCCCTTTTCCCAATACTTGGCACACGAAACTTATTAGAAAATGGAGATTGTTATGGACGCTTTACAATCAAGAACTTGCATTGTTTTTTTAACAAAATGTAACAGGACAAATAAATAAAACTATATTATAGCGATGACTTAAAGCCATATTTCTGGATAAAACCTGCTGGAATAGCGTTAATTTTTTCTTTGAGTTGGATTCTACAAAGCAGTCGCCATTGCCTTAGCATATAAGTCAATTGCAAATATATCATCGCCTAATTTTGTTATTCTCATATTATCTACTTACATTCGCTTCACAATACTGGAATTATGTTCCATTTGTTGTATTGGTTTTCTACATGTTTTACAAATAATATTTTATATTTAAAAATTACATACCCTTGTTTCAAATTACGTCACTGCTATTGCAGCATATGACGTCAATAAATGAGCTTATTATACACTTGTTTTTTATAGTTCAAAATATATTGAATGTTTTATTCTTATAAGACCGTGTCATCTTTTCCTATGTTCCCATAGCAGTAAGTCCGCTTAGTTGAAGATAGTGATGCTTTGATCCTGCATTAGTTTTAGTTCGTTGAGCATACCACTGTGTTCTGATTTGAGTGCAATTTTGGTCAATATATAAATTATGTGTATTTTTATATAGTCCAATTTTACACCATTGATAATGGATTTTCAGTCTGTAGTTAGTGTAAGAGTGAAAACAGTGTAACAAGAATAACAGCTTGGATGGATTCTTTAGGGGTAGAAATTATAGACTACTTATTTAGCATAAGTAACGGCAGAAAAGTGAAGCTAGGGACGGCTACACATCCCACCAAGTTATAACAGAAACATTTACTTCATAGATTATAGCATGTGACAATGTTTTCATCATTTAACAACAAACGTCCAACAATAGTAAACCCATACATTATAAAATGTCAGTCCTCCACTTTAAAGCTTGGTTGATGAACAAAAGAGGGAATAATATATATTTAACCAATAGCTCCTTTACATTGTGCACTCCTCATGGTAACTAAACGAAACATATTATACCTACCCCAGCTTTACACCCTCATATCCACTTAAGTAAGGTTTAACTATTGCTAAATGTCCTGTGTGGTTATTGATAAAATAACAAAAATTCATGTAGTTGCATGAAGTGCAGTACACATAAAGCAAGAATATTACGAATAAGAATATATGACAAAGTCTTATGAGCATTGCGACATATACCAAAATTTGAAAAGGCACAGGACACAGGTATTCAAATGTAAGCCAAATGTAAAAGTAAGAACGAATCTGTGATGGTCATAATATAGAGAGCAAACCGACAGTTACCGCCTTGGAACGGTCAGTCGGCAACATGGACCGACTGTGGTGCTTAAACCGGTTTTACTTTTCACTTGGCTTGCATGTGAAATGCCTTTGTCCTGTGCCTTTTCATAGTTTGGTATATGTTGCAATGCTCATATGACTTTGTCAAATATTCTTACCTGTATCTTCTTTTACAGGTTACGTTGTTATTTCAGGCAATATAGTTGAGGTTTGGTTTAAATAGTTTTTAACTGTTGATTGAAATGATAAACCTTATTTCTTTTCCAAAAAGTACCAAATTTGCAAGTCATTCACATAATTCTAAACAATTTCTGTTTTCAATTGTGTATTTATTTTCGTCTAAGCACGTGAAAGAATGGTAAATGAATCTATAATGTTGCAAAAAAAGAACACAACCATATGAAGAGTTTGTCCTCACAAACAGATGATATATCTTGGCAGAACGACCACTGAAAGAGTATTTATAATATAACTCACAAGATACGTACAATTAAAAAAATGCATAGTTATTCTGCTTTGCTCTAATTCCTTAAAGGTAGTATCTGACAGTGTGGACTAAAACTATTTCCCCAAACAACCAAATAAATTATGGTTAACAGAAAGGATATCTCGAAATGCGGCTTATTGAATAGGTAAATGAGAAAAAGTCCCGTAAGAATTACCACAGATATTTATACCTGAACAACACAGGGATAAAACATAGAGACAAGACATAACACAAAAATAAAACAACAACCCCGCAATAACTGAATTGAAGTGACCTGACGGCAAAACGACCGACTGGGGTGCTTAAACCAGGTTTGTGGAGCGCGCCATCCTCGCACTTCCTGAAGGTTTTTCAAACAAACAGTGTAAATAAAATTTATCCCATCAAAGTAAGACAACAAACAGAAAACAAACACCTGCATTGGGAGTAAAATCAGATGAAAGGAAGTTAAATACATACAAAATAACAAGTCATATAATAAACTATCAATATATGTCTAATAAGTTCAGTAGATAAAAGCCTCACCAACCTAACATTCCAAAAGATAGCGTAGGTTAATATAAAACAGCCCAAGCGAGGAAGTGCAATAACAACAATTTATACGGTAAAAATGCCGTGACGTCATATGCCAGATGTGTGAAAATGTGACATTTGAAAAGACGGAGAAAACCTTATAATTTTATAAAACAACACAAACCAGCACACAAATATAGTTTTGTGAGGTAATGATATTCATATATCATAAAAGGCCGAGGATTTAACCGCAATGGGCATATTTCATAATGTTGCCGGATCAGTTCATGTTTGGGTTGGTTTCAAAGCAAACAAGTCAATTTTCATCAGGTTGCTTTTATTGATAGTGTTAATTATCCAACATCTATAATAGAAAAATAAAATATCGTACAATAAATATAATCAAAATATTAGATTACATATCTATATATATATATATGCATGTAGGCCTACATAGTAAACGTATTTTGGTATAACATAATGAAATCAAACAAATGGTAAACATTATAAAACAAAGTAATAATTATTGATCGAATTTATTATATGAGTGTGCTTAAAATTTCTGGCAGATGTTAATCTACTTCTCTTTGCCGTTCTTTTTCCTTCAAAATTTGAATCGTGACTGATAGACAAGCGTCAGTGGCTAAAATTTAACCAATCAAAGCAGTTTAATAGGTCATGACCTTATGAACGATAATTCATCATGAACTTTATTTAATCCAGACTGAGTAATCTTTCTTTGTATAATTATTTACTGCATTTTTATAAAATAATTTAATAATTTAGAACTTCACCTAAAAATAGTTATAATAATAAAATATAATCCTATGACATATTCCCCCCAGTTTGAAAATGTCGTCCCGACATTTGTGGGAGAAGTTTCTTATAACAATATAATTTATAAGAAATACAAAACAATTTCCATACAAAACATTTCTAACTACATGTAGTAACATCAGTTACAGACGGATATAGACAACAATCCGTTATTTGGCATAAAATTAAGTACATGGTATGTTTAACATTTCCATATACATTTGTATATTTATTTTGAAATTTCTGTATTGTTAACAAAATCGTGTGTGTCTGTATGTATGTTCGTAATGATGATCCATTAGGAACAAGGCAGGTTAAGACTGACATATACATTACGAACGATATCATTGCATTACAAAGTTAAATTCAATTAATACAATCGCGTCTATACAAAAGTTAATAACAAATGTGCAGATTAAAATTTGGCGGAACATTTCTTATTTCTATTTACAAATTAATACGGCCTAACGGTTTAAAGTTAGTTGGGCAGGGAGAGGGACACATCTATATGACAGCTCGATACCACTGTGGCTGTCTCCTGATTCGATTGGATCGTCTCTGTGGGCAAATTACTTCCAAATCGTCACTGTCAGAGTTGTCTGTGTATCCAGGCCGACGTTGTGGTATTACGTATTTTGTGGACGGCATGTTGCTCGTTATTACGTCATCTGTGGGTTTACACTCTGACGACATACCAAGTGGTACTAGGAGATTCCGATGTAATCGTCGCACTCGTTTTGCATGTGAATTATTTTTCTTTACGTCAAACACCGGTATTTCAGGGTTTGGCTGGGCAATGACTATGTACGGATCTTTCTCCCATTTGTCGCCGAGTTTACATTTTCCTCTAACTGATACATTTCTGACGAGGACTAAATCACCTGGAATAATTTTTGTATATCTTGCTCTTTTGTCATATAACTGTTTGCTGTTTTCAGATGTTTCAAGAGCTGTGGTTTTTGCTTTGTTGTAGGCTTCTGTAAGGCGAGTTTTCAATTTTCTTGCATATTCTTGTGTGTATTTTTCACTGATGTTGTCATTTTGTAAGCCTAAAAGTGCATCTATTGCTAGTCTTGGATGACGTCTAAACATTAAATAATATGGCGAAAATCCAGTGCTGTTATGTGAAGTTACGTTGTACGCATGAACTAATGGAGCGACATGTGATTTCCAATCTGACTTCTTTTCTTCGTCTAGCGTTCCTAGCATTTGTAATAATGTTTGATTAAACCTCTCGACCATGCCGTTTCCCATAGGGTGGTAAGGTGTTGTCCTTGTTTTTGAAATACCAGTCAGTTGGCAAAGTTCCTCGATTAATTGTGAAGTGAAGTTTGATCCTTGATCGCTATGAAGTTTTTCCGGAAATCCATAATGTACAAAAAATTTATCAAAAAGAACTTTAGCTGTTGTTTTTGCAGTTTGTGAAGTTGTTGGAAATGCCTGTGCGTATCTTGTAAAGTGGTCTGTAATCACTAGCACGTTTTCATATCCTCCTTTCGACGCTTCCATACTAAGAAAGTCGACACAAATCATTTCCATAGGAGCAGATGATGAAATCGGTTCCAATGGAGCTGTCTGGGTAGGCGTTTTACGTCTGATGCAACGCTCGCAATTTGCAACTTTAGACCGTACGTAAATGTCCATTCCTGGCCAGTAAAATCGTTCTTTAAATAATGATGTTGTTCTGTCTCTACCTTGGTGTCCGAGATCATCATGAAGAGCACTGAATATAGTATCTCTTAGTTTTTCTGGTAGAAGAAGTTGTAGAAATGTCTGGCTCTTGCTGTTGTAACGACGATATAGTACTCCATCTCTCTGTTCTAGTTTAGTCCATTCACGTTTATATTGTTCTAGCTGCTGTGAACATGGCTTCGCTGGTTTAGTTCCTTGCTTGATATGGCGATGTAACTCTGACAAAACTTTGTCTTCCATTTGTGCTTTCCGCCAGTCTTTAGAGCAAAGCGATTCTGCAGTAATAATTTTCTCTGGAACGTCCAAATTAGTATCGGTAATACCATCGGCGTTTTCTTCTGGGTTAATTATGTTCAGATTGAGTGATTCGCATGATAGTTTTGCTGTTATTATGGCATCTACTGATGGTTGTTCTAAAGTTTCTGTTTTTATTCTTGATAATCCGTCGGCATCCGCGTTTTGTTTTCCAGGTCTGTATTTGATTTGAAAGTTGTAATTTGCTAGGGATGCTAGCCATCTGTGTCCTGTAGCATCGAGTTTTGCTGTAGTCGTGACGTATGTTAAGGGGTTGTTGTCAGTGATGACTGTAAACTCACTGCCGTAGAGATAATCGTGGAACTTTTCTGAAACTGCCCATTTTAAAGCCAAAAATTCCAATTTGTGAGCTGGGTAATTACGTTCAGCTGTTTTTAATGACCTACTGGCGAATGCTACTACTCTGTCTTTGTTGTCATGTTTTTGATAAAGAACCGCTCCCAAGCCTTTCGTAGACGCATCTGTATGTACCGTAAACGGTCGACTATAATCCGCATACGCCAGAATTGGTGCGTTTGTAATCATGAACTTTAAATTTTTGAATGCATCTTCTTGTTCATTGTTCCAAGCGAATGGTGTTCTTTTATTAGGCAATTTTGCTTTCTTTTGATCTTTCGTAGGGTGTCCAATCAGTAAATTGTTAAGAGGTCTAGCAACAGAAGAAAAATCTTTTATAAAGCGTCTGTAGTAACCGGCGAATCCCAAGAATTTACGTACTTCTTTGACAGTCTTAGGTCGTGGCCAATTGACTACGTCTTCAATTTTCTTTGGGTCGGTCTGTATGCCTTTTTCTGATACGACGTGTCCCAGATATGTGACGCTTTTCTTGAAGAACTCACACTTTTTAGGATTAATCTTTAAGTTGTATTCATGAAGTCTTTGAAATACTTTGTCTAGACGTTTGATGTGTTCTTCAATGTTGTTGGAGAATATAATAATGTCATCTAGGTATATTAGGCAGTCTTGTAGGTTCATATCTCCCATGCAACGTTCCATGAGTCTTTGGAATGTAGCTGGCGAATTTGAAAGACCAAATGGCATTCTATTACATTCATAGAATCCAACTCCTGGAACTTGAAATGCGGTCTTTTCCTTGTCTTCTTCTTCCATTTCAACCTGCCAATATCCTGATTTAAGATCGATCTTTGAAAAGTACTTTGATCCAGAGAGCATGTGTAATGTTTCTTCTATTTTTGGAATTGGGTAGGCGTCTTTCTTCGTTCTTGACTTTAGCTTTCTAAAGTCTACACAAAATCTTATGGTTCCGTCTTTCTCTCTTACAACTACCACATTTGAAGACCATGGGCTTTTTGACGGTCTTATGGCTCCTATATTAAGCATTTCCTTCAAGTGTTCTTTAACTTCGTTGTAGATTGCTGGTGGGATTCTTCTACATGGCTCTTTAAATGGTGTTTCGTCGCTTAGTTTAATCGTGTGTTTCACAACACCTGTGTGTCCTAAATCAGTTGGGCTTTTAGGTATAATGGATTGCCATTTTTCGAATAATTCAAGAACCTTTTGCTTTTGTTTTGCATTCAGGTCTGTTTCTTGAAGATCCACGTTGACTTTATTTTCTTTCTTTTTGTTGTCATTCTTGTTGTTGACGTTTTGTTGTTTTGTTTCTTGCATCGATGAACACGTGAATGTATTTTCTGAAACTATGTTATGATCAATAACTTTCACGTCTTGTAGATTACACAATATTTGTTTCTGGTGAATTTTTATCGGCTTGGTAGATAAGTTACAGATTCGAACCGGTACTCGAGCCGTTTTTCCAGGACCTTTCAGTGTGATAACTCTTGGACATATGACTGCTTTATGGTTGGCATCCTCTACAGCTTCAGTTATGACTGTTTCGTGATTGGTTGCTTTTCTTATAATACCTGTCACAGTCCTTGTTTCCATAGGTTTAAGGTTAATGTTCCTGGTAGCTATAACTGTTCCTGCTGAGTCAGATATGGTTAGTACGGCCGTTTTCCATTCGTCTGGTAGTTGATTGTCTTTAAGTGATTGCCTCACGACTCTGATGATGTTGGTTCCAAGGAGGACTGGTACTTTGTTGTGATATTCTGTATTTGGAACTACCAGAAGAAGTGTCGGGAATGCTTTATCTTGGTTCTGTAACATGATATCTGCTTCTATGTAACCTAAATATGGTAATGTTGTCCCATTTGCTATCTCAATTGTTATTCCAAAGTCTGTCATGTTGTGTAATTTTGGCATGTCTGGAAGGTTTCTATACAAGGATTCTGAAATTGTACTGACCACCGATCCACTATCAATCAGCGCTTTTGTAGTTTTTCCATTTAGTTCGATGTCCGTTAGATTTTCTTCTCCAATAATTCTCGCTTTAATTTCTTTGGCTCTGTTTTCCATTTCTGCTTTTGGTTTAGGGCATATATATTCGTTCTCGCTCTCATCTTGCCCCTCGAATTGAGCGTTGTTTAGTTTAAATGGCCCACTTTGTTTGTCTCCTTTTCAGCTCTCGGCGTTAATTTTCTTAATTCTGTTTCAGTTTTATCATCGTTCAATGTCCTCTCTGTGTATCTTTGTCTGTAACAGTTTCTCTGCCGAAAATCGTTATAATTTCCTCTGCCTCTTCTGTTGATATTACTTCTGTACGTCTGCCTTCCTCTGTCCTGATATCTATACTGTCCATTTTGTTCTGTCTTTTCTCTTTCTAAGCTGTTCAACTTCGATTCTATTCTGTTGATTTTCTCTAAAAGTTCTTTTAGCAAAGTGTCGTTATCTCGGGTTTGTTTGGTTTGTTGTGCTGATTTAATATGACTGATTTCTTCTGTTTTCTTCATTTCTTGTTCTTCTATTCTGGTCTTTAAGCGTAGTTCTTCAAAACTCGAACATGTCTCGAATGTAAGTCTTGTTGCATTTTTAAGATCTTCATCTTCTAGATATCTCTAATTGCTGTAAATTATTTCTTACTTTTTCAATTTCATGCATTGATCCTTTCCTCTCTTGTTGTATTCTTGATATAGGCCTTTCATTCCTGATTGTATGTCCTTCTGTTTGTATGTTATCATATCTTAACCTTTCTTTTTTCTGTAGTTTTAATTTCAATATTTCCGCTCTTTGCCTTTGTAACTCTTCCAGTTCATTTCTCAGAGATCTTTTTCTCAAACAGCTTTCATTGTTTCCAAATACACTATTCTCCTCGTCTGTTGAGTCGCTTATCTCCCTTTCATGTGTTCTATTATTTCTACTAGTCTGTCTTTTCATTTCAGTATGTATTTTCTTTTCTCTTTCCGCTTTTTGTAATTCTCTTTTAGTCATGTATGTTGCCATGCTTAAAGATTTGTTTATTTTTCAAACTAATCAATACCGAAAAAAATATACTGTTGTCTCCGTTTTAGTACTCTTTCCAATGTGTGAAGTATTTATCTCCCTTTCCTAAGACACGTAACGTTCCATGCTTATGTCCTCTTAGCGATGACCACAGTCTGTACTAACTTATTTCCCTTGTATATAGTTAAGGCACGCCTCTATAACGTAGTTTGACGCAGTTGTCTTCCTTGAAAGTTATTTCCTTTCAGACGTTTGGGGTGTATTGGGGGGCTTATTTGGGTTGGGACTGGGAAATAACGGGGTTAAGAGGGATAATTTGAAATAGATATCGCGATAATGTTTACGATTATCGTAAATATACGGTTACGATATTTAAATGATATTTTCAGATAATTAAAATCTGATGGCGCACGGACGGTTCGAACTTACTACCGTCTTATATATTTTGTACTCTCTAGCGCGCTACTCTTTCGACTGCGCTATTCCGCCAAATATCGACGCGATAATGTATGTAGTCTCTTGTGGGCTACAATCGGTTTATCGATGTGGTGTGGTCGTGCATGTGTAGTAAAATAAAAAATAGTACATAAGTGTGTATGTAGGGCCCTTGCAAATTATACAACGTACAATAACAAAACAACAATAATTCAATACAACTTATGACACACAATTGGATTCATCTCAATTCAACCTCTGACAAGTTACTGTACTTTTTACAACACATTTTCCTTCGAAAGATAACGTGTATCAAATATATAAACATGAAATACTTAACACAACAACTGCGTACAGTACGAATCGTGTAGAAAAATACTGTCAAATACAGTGCTTACTTTCTCAACACTCTTCTAATCAATAAACTCGTTACTTTTTTTTCGATCAAACAATTGTATACGTAGTTTCACATTTGTTTATATAGAAACTAAGTCTGATTCTTATTTATTAATGCTTTGTATAACTTCTAATTTATATTGATCCGTTTATCTAAATGATGATAATTTTAAACCATACAAATGTATATAGAAAGCACGTATGGTAGTTTATGCCCAATTGTATAGTCCCTATTTGAATTATAATAAGTGCGTTTTACTTAAAGATAGAAACTATAATAACTATGCTTGTCATAGGTGTTATCTCTTTGTAAAAAGCAAAAATTTATATGAAAACGTATAACAATATCTCAGTATAACAAGTACAATAGGCAATAAAAATAACAAGAATTGTTCTCACCTTGTAAACATAAAATCCGCCCAATATACGATTTTTTTTCCCAATTCACGCAATGACATCGATTAAAAAAACTATTCACTTTTAAAGTGTTTCAAATAGTCAATGTGTCAAAGCATTGTTAATTATAAATATGAATGATCATACTATTTCTCTTTTCACTACTTCCTCCTCCTCTTCTTTTTTGTCTATTATACTGTATATTGTTCTCCTTTCTTTCTTTCTTCTCCCGGGAGATAATTCACTGATGCGCGCACAAAATCTTTACACAAATCCAGAATCCGATGAGTCATCACAGATGTCTCTCACCACAAGTAGATGTTCAATGTTTATTGCTGACACTTATCATTCACGTTGGGCGCCATTGTTGCCGGACCAGTTCATGTTTGGGTTGGTTTCAAAGCAAACAAGTCAATTTTCATCAGGTTGCTTTTATTGATAGTGTTAATTATCCAACATCTATAATAGAAAAATAAAATATCGTACAATAAATATAATCAAAATATTAAATTACATATCTATATATATATATATATGCATGTAGGCCTACATAGTAACGTATTTTGGTACAACATAATGAAATCAAACAAATGGTAAACATTATAAAACAAAGTAATAATTATTGATCGAATTTATTATATGAGTGTGCTTAAGATTAGACAAATATAAATGGCTTTAAATAATATAAACTATACCTATCTGCAGAAATAAAATTTATGGCACGTGTTAATCTACTTCTCTTTGCCGTTCCTTTTCCTTCAAAATTTGAATCGTGACTGATAGACAAGCGTCAGTGGCTAAAATTTAACCAATCAAAACAGTTTAATAGGTCATGACCTTATGAACGATAATTCATCATGAACTTTATTTAATCCAGACTGAGTAATCTTTCGTTGTATAATTATTTACTGCATTTTTATAAAATAATTTAATAATTTAGAACTTCACCTAAAAATAGTTATAATAATAAAATATAATCCTATGACAATAATAAAGGTACAAGTAATCCCAATGTTATACCTACTGTTCAATGTCAGGTTAAGGACACGGAGACTGCTGAAGTGGTCTCAGGTATATAGGGTACGACTAGAGAGAGATGAACAGACAAAGGTCCAACAGTGACTGTCCAATTATGGCTTTAAGTCACTGTTTTCATATATTTTCAACGACCTGTCCGGTTATCTTATAATATAAAGGTAATGCAAGTTTTTGAATGTAAAAGGATTAATTGCAAGCAGTACAACGAAGGATTTCCGGTTTGTAACCGTCTACAATACATTTTCTGATAAGTTTTGTAAAGTGGGCAAAAAAGTTATTGAGACACTTGATTTTCTTTATCTTGTATTAAATATTTCCGTAAAATGCAGGATGGCTTATGCCTTGCTGCATACGTATTTTCATACTGCTATGATACTTTAGAGCAATAAAATCATTGCAATGAAGGAATTTCGAAAACGCATTCCCTAATTTGGGAAATCGGAAGCCTTGTTGTAACAATTTAGAAGTAATAAACCTGTTTCTAGGATTGAAATCTTCTACGCCAGTACAAACTCCTGAAAACCGTGTAAGTTTGGATATGCGAATACCGTATGAGGTAGCACGAGATGAATCAACGTCAAGGAAGTCATACATCTATGTGAAAAGTGAAACGTAACTTCCCGCATATATTTCTGAGCCACAGTGCACGCAGTGTAGCAACCATTTTTGTAATAACGCCCAGAATTGAAAACAAAATCGCAACACAACTATTACAAACGTGTTTACGCACTGGGAACCACTTTTGTAACACAACCATAATTGTAATAAACTTTTTCAATGTCTCCAAAAGTTTAAAGAAAATATAAGCACCGGAAGCGTCTTAAATGTATGTTTTTATGCATATTTATCTGAAACAATGGGTTTTGGGGACGAAAAGAAATAATGTAATATCATTTTTTCACAATTTTTTGTAAGTTTTTACTCTGCCGGCTAAGCCCGAAGGCGAAAATTTCAAAGATATTTTATACTTTTTTAGTCGTTAATTTTGATTGAACCACTGCTACAGCAGTATATATGCAGTATATATAATGCAAATAAGTGAATATAAAAAGTAGTATATACGTTTATATTATATAATTTTGAATATAAGAGCTAGGAAAACCTTGACCAGAATTGTAACAGAATTGTAACACAAGTATTACAAAAGTGGTTACGCAGTGGGAGTCGCGTTTGTAACACAACAATAATTGTAATAACTGTTTAATGTGTCCAAAAATAGTGTGAAGCAAATATAAGCACCGGAAGCATGTTATATGTATGTGTTTATGCATACTTTACTGAAACAAGTTTTTTTTTATAATAAAAAATAAAATCCCATTATAAGCCTATGAAAGAAATGTCGCGTTTGCCATCATGTGCTTCTGTGCGATTGCTCAGTGAATGGCATGCAAAAGCTTGGTATTGAAACGAAGTACGTACCCCAAGGATACAGGGAAATGTTTCCTTTTTGCGATAGCTCACGACAGGCAAGCGCTAGAAGTGCATTTACAAAAGCAATTTTCCCCATCAACCCCATGGAACCTCACAATAGGCAATATAAAGATAAAGTTTTATTAATTTGAAAAAATGCCTGTTTGAAGCCTGTACTGGTGCCACTATCCCAATTTTTGCATTAATTTCCTCCAAGGAGCCCAACATACACTTTTTTGGGGGGAAGGACTTTTTGTCGGATTTGAAAAGTCTCTTTTGTGAATCATGCATTTTTCCCAATATACGTCTATGGGAGAAAAAGTCATCATTTGCTTCTGCGCGATTGCTCAGTAAATATATGATGGACATGCACAGACTTGGTATTGAATCAAGTACGCACCCCAGGGATACGGTGAAATATTTCCTTTTCGCAAGAGCTCACGCCTAGCCTGCGCTGGAAATATATTTTTGCAATCCTTTTTTTTTAAATATAGAAGCTCACAATGGGCTATATATATATATATATATAGCCCATTGTGAGCTTCTATTAACTGTTAACGGTCCTATCTATATTTTGGGAAATTGACAACAAGGCTTGTATCATCATAATTTGTTCATAAAGCTTGCGTATTGCGTTTGTAACATTACAAACCTAGTTTTACGTACCGGGTAGTTTTATAAATTGTCCAGGATATAGACAGCCTCAGTAGTAACGGAGTATAGTTATACTGAATAATACAAGTGTCGTACTATTCGAGTTCCTATAAGTTGTACGAACGGTATGTATCAACGTGAACATAATAGTTTTTGTTATTATAGTCGAGTAGTTAGCGTGCTCGGCTTTCAATTTCTATTTGTTATCATGTTATTGTATTTAAAAAAATCTTTCTTTAGGGTTTTCATTTAATTTACTTTTGCTGTAATTTCTTTTTTGTATATTGTTATTAAACTTATGGTTGTTATTGATTTTTATTTTGTTTACAAATGAATAAAATTTATCTTGTCAGTTTGTCAATGGGGGAATGTCTAGAGAATACTTCAGTATTATGTTACGAGAAATGAAAACACTGTGGTCTCATTACTTCGGAAAAGTCGTCACATTTTGAGACAAGTGGAACAGGCATAAATGAATTGCCGTATGCTAATTTTGTGTAAAATGAAATACACTTCTAAAAATAAACAGACTTAACTGTTGTGGACATAAGCAGAAGTTTAACCCAGTGAAACGCAAGCGGAGACGTTTGGCGAGTGAGTTGGTCCACATACCACGCTTCGCTGGATATTATATTTCTACAGGTATTAGAGGGTGGTTCATTTAAATTTCCGTTTCGTGCTGCATTTTATATGATCACATATGATCATATATGCATCAAACTTAAAGAGGCAGGCATATTAATGCAAACATTTTATTATTTTGTTACAGGAGTTAAACATTGTGGCTCTGCATTTCGTGTCTCATCCTATCATGGAAATGTGGCTAACGTAGTTAGTACACAAATAAAACGGTTGGCTAGAGCCCAAATCGATCTGGTAATTTTGATATAATAAGAAAATGTGACAAGTTTTTATGTATTGCACTAGCAATACCAATTCTAAAATGCACAAGACATGGGTACTCTCTAGTTTAATGAAAATAAATTTTAGAGAAACTCTGTGATATTTCCTAAAACAGAGCAGCTCAACAGTTATAGCCTTGCTACGGTCGACACAGAGGCCGACAGGAAACTAAATTTATATATTCGTTTAGCATACGGGCATGTTATACGATCATTTATCCTTCCATCACACCGAACATTAGATATATAAAGCCCTGTGCGATAACATTTGCTTTATCAAACGGCAGTGTGATAAACCTGTCACGGGCAGCCAGTCGGATTACTTTTTTAATTAATCAATTCTATGCCGCACATGGAGGACCAAACGTCATTAAATCGGCTCAACTTTTAGATATCGATGGACACAACAGCTTGTGATCAAAATACAAAAGTTTGAATTATAAATCCACTTGTTAATATTTTTATGGCACATGACTTCGCATGTGATTACGTAAATTTCACTGAAAACTACACATTATTTTTATCAAGACATCTTGGCGTTACTCATAAACATATTTATATACTGGTAATTGTTGGAGAGGCGGACGAAGTACAATATTGGCATAGGAATAATGCTGGCAATGTCTTGGAAGAATCTGAACATAACTCTGGCAATACAATGCTGGCTAAAGACAGTACACGTAACAAAGAACCGAATTACCAACCTGAACAAACAAGAGAGAAACGAGAAAGCATGTTAAAACACATTGGATTTGATACAGTGACAAACATCGAGCCCACTGAGATAACATGTTCTTAATTCCTCACCAGCCTAATATTCTCTCTGTAATACGGGCATGTAATATATGGGTTTTTTAATACAAGCATATAATGCCGGGTAGGAGGGGGCGCATATAATAGAAGCATGTAATACGAGCATGTAATAAGAACATACAATATGGGCATGAAATACGAGCATGTAATACGGACTTGTAATACGGGCATGTATTACGAGCATGTAATACGGACTTGTAATACGGACATGTAAGACGAGCATGTAAT
The DNA here is from genome assembly GCA_007844125.1 of Sinonovacula constricta. Classification (NCBI taxonomy): domain Eukaryota; kingdom Metazoa; phylum Mollusca; class Bivalvia; order Cardiida; family Solecurtidae; genus Sinonovacula; species Sinonovacula constricta. Next base: position 59,084,735 of record CM017556.1, read on the forward strand.
ACGAATATGTAATACGAGCATGTACATATACGGGCATGTAATACGGTCATGTAATACGGGTATGTAATACGGACATGTTTTACGAGCATGTAATTGTGTACTCGTCATAAACAGTTATTTCTAAGAAATGTTGATAATTACTATCACCGTTGAATTAGTGCATTTCTATACAAATCGTAGATTTGTGTTTTGTTTACACCTGTCAAGACAAAACAACGTTATTGATCTATAAGACTGTTTTATTTTGTATTTATATATGCATTTATATGCTAACGGAAATATAGCGCTCTTTTGTCAACCATTAAAGGAACACACAAGCTTGTAAAATTGAGAGTCATAGCCTCTATAAAGCAACTATTGCGCAACATAAGTAATTCATGTCTTAACGTGTTTTTTTTTAATTTGCAGTAATTTTGTTTACTCGCATAAAGTTGACACCGCTTAGGTGTGTTTCGTATACGTTGACAATAAAACCGCATATACTATTTATAGCTCGTCCTTAAGCAGTATATGTCAAAATGCTACATATCTCCTGTAATATCTCATTTTCATCATTGTCGTCGTCATCATAATCTTTAGCAGCAGCATTAGCAACAACTCATTCTTGTGAATGCAAGTAGTTGTTGCTATCATTGTTGCCTATCTTTGTAGCGATGTTGTTAAAATAAATATCTATTGTCATAAACAAACATACACTAATATCTCATAAACACACAGACACACACACGCACACACGCTCGCGCGCACGCACGCACATATATTCCAAAAACATCATTCATACAGTTATTATGGTATACATAATTAAATGTGAATAAAATACCTCGCTTATCTGTTTATACACAAAATGTACTTTCACAAAATATTGAATTTAGATTCTTCAAAATTTGACATACTTCAGCTTTAGTTTTGCAGTAAAACAGACTTGACACACTGTTTATTTTTATATTTTGCGAAATAAAGACGTTCACTTTAAGCAACAATTTTATTTGCATCAATATTTTAAAATCTACAAATTGTTCTCACCTATTTTATTAATGTCCTCAACTCATTAGTCTTAAATTTCTATAATAGGGGCTAGCTGTAAAAGCTAAATCTAAAGCAAAATAGTGGTAAAATATCTAACGCTTGTAAGGATACTGCAATCTAGACAATATTTTCATGATATAGCAACCTAATTTAAAAACATTTTTAAACTTAAATACCTTTTCAGTGTAACACAATTGCTCATATTGAGTATCACTGACATGACACTATTTACAATTAACACTTTTGCCAGTCAGCTGCTCGGAATTATGAGCAATAGAAAAAATGATATGACATCCCAACATCGTCAAACAGTGATTAAGTATTTTTCCATTGTAGAATAAAACCACGATGGTTATTTTGTAGAAAATGTGCTTTTATATTTGTATTTTTGGTCAGTATGCGTTTAATTTTCTGTTAGAAAAAATTTCCAACAATGCACGATATTGCACACTATTTTATTGTGCACAATATATATGCACTCATTCTCTTGTAAACATTTTTATTGTACTTTTGAAGGAGTATAAATATGTTGGATGATCCTCTGTTAAAACATACATTTTGTTATTTTATATATTTTTGTAAAATTATCATTTTATTTGCATAGCGATCATAAACTGCTAGTACATCCAGCTAGTAAATATTACAATAAAGAAATTGTAGGGACTACTTAATGATGACATATTTGTTGCTGTTATCATTTTGAACTTTACTATAGCTTTTTATTACATAATTTTACCATATGGTCATTATTTAAACGTTTGTGACTGTAAAAGTAAAATAGATCTAGATAAGACTTTTTTGTATCTTTTTGTATAAATAATTAGTGACTGTGTACGTGCGTGCTTTTTAACTCTGGCGTTTGTATATATGCATGTGTAATAAAGAGAGATTCCGACATTTTAACGTTTTTACTACAATCTTATTTTGTTTATCATTAACGATATTTAATCAATTATATATAATTATAGTATATAGTCTAGAATAGTACCGTGCCATAAGAATTTTGAAGACAAGTTTGCATTCTAATAAGAATGAAATTAAAGTTTTAGCCGTAAACAAATCTATTTCTTATTTCGAAGGTTTATTAAAATAACATTCTGATAGATGAGATAGTTATTTTTCAATCAACATAACGAAATATGCTATTTAAAAAAACAACAATACAACAAAACTGTTGCTTTTCTAAATTAGAACTGAAAAAACACATTAAAATTCCCTGCTCGGAAATGCCTATAATAGTATTTACAATGTCAACTTATTAAAACTATGTTTTTAATTATATGTATATATATATAAACAGGTAAGTTACTTGCGTGAAACAGTCAAGCAGGTATTTCTTTTAATGCTTTCGTATTTTTCACAACTCTCTTAAGAGTAGTCGCTTGAATGATTAAATTTTACAATAAAATTAATATAACGATGCATATGTCTCGTTATTTAACCAGTGTGATACACGAGTACGCATTATTGACCTTATTACTCCGACAGGTGTTCATAAACCATATCCATCACATTGACATACACCTAACCTCGAGCCGCCTGTAGGGTCCTCGGCCCTATGTACCGGTATCTGAGCAACAGTTAACAGACAATACGCGAATAATGTTTGTCATCGGTCTGACGTAGAAGGTCCTCATACGTCGGCACTACGTTATTGGCGTTCTGTAGGTTGGCGTTGTTATGATCTGACGTCGGTTTCACTGCATTTACCCTTGACCGTCTCCTGCAAAACAATGAGATCTTAGTCCTTGTTAACCTTTTATGATGGGATACCAGGTAAAGACAAAGACATAGTATTAGGTACCTACACTCGTAGGTAAAACCACGCTATCTTCTGTGGTAGAATATGATGATTAAAGCAGCTGTCGCATTGACGATGATGACGTACAAGTGAGGGAGGCGGTAACAACTGTATTTGTAGAAGAGCCTTTATTACCATCTAGAATCGAGTACAGATAGATTGTACAAGTGCTTAACTACCGATGTTAAAGTTTATTAAAGAAACGAATGAAATCGAAGTATAAAAATTAAATCAAGATGTGATTGCTTAAACGTATCATCGTTTTACTGTTTTACAGTACATTGTCGAGAAAATTTAAAATAAAGGAAATTATATTAATGCAGAGTAAGATGAATTTTTTTCTTTATCATCGAACGCATTGCATTCAACCGTTGTAAGTTGTTGAGGTTTTTGTTGTGAAAATGTGTAGGCTAGGGTTTTACTATTTCAAATACAACCTCTGCCCCGTCCGCAACTTTCAATAGCCCGTTATTATGTAGCCAGTAGATTTATCATGTTAAATTCAAGGGTGATTACTAGTAAATTGTGTATTCTACACGAAATCATAAAAAAGTATAACAGGACAAGCTTATATTACAACAATATCGTGCACAATATCTTCTCCATAGCTTTAACCACGGCCTTAACAATTGATTTCGTCTAATGACTAAAAGAGTGATGAAAGGAAAACACTGGAATTGCACATAATGACAATCGTGAAGACTTTTTATTAAGACACCATGTGTCATCATGGTAGTTCTTGAAGGGGTAAATTTGTGTTTTTGAAATGAAACAACCCCCCCCCCATGTTTACAATTATTATAGTACAAGTTATTGACATATAAGGCCTGCTTGGTTCGTTACTTCACCCTTTTTTTATAAAGGTCTTAAAAGGTATATAGGATAAACTAATCCTTACCAAATTTGTCGATAAGATCAATAAAATTTATTAGCTGTTAAATTCAAAAAGAAACAACAATGTTAATAAATCAAATATACGATGCTTGTGTATATTTTGTAGAATGCGAACAAGGGACCTCCTGTATGACTACATAATACATCAGGTTCAAAACATATATTTTTGTGAATCTTCAACTCATAAATAGTCAACGTTCTATATATAAATGCATTTTAATATGTAAAATAAGTTCCCATGAGTAGTACAAAACATAATTCACAATTTGAAAAGAGACAAGAAAAGATATTCACATGCAAGTCAAAGGTAATAGCCGCACAATTAACTGAGACGTATCATATTCAAGAGTAAACCTAACAGATACCGCCTTGGAACGGTCATTCGACAAAAGGGCGGATTGGGGTGTTTTATCGATTTACAGAGCTCTAACCATTCAATGTTTATTCCAAACTTATTGGACATAAAACTATGCTTTTTATCGAAACGGAACTGTAAGCACAATTCGGGGATCGTCACCATCAGGCCTCTCGTTCAAAACAAGTAGTTGAAATGGTAGTGGTAGATTTTTAAATGTGCGGGGATCTTAGAAAAACTGGCTATATATCCAGCATAGGAAGCAATGAAATGACCAAAAAAAATACTTTCAGATGTAAGTTGGACTAACTTGCATGTCTTACACTGAGATCGTCGTTTTCCAATTTAGTACGTGTAGTCTTACCGTCGTAAACTGTACTTGTTTCTGCATGGGTAAATTTCAATCAGTATTCCATAAATAATAAAAGCGTCGCCTTAGAGTGCGTAGCCAATGAGTAAGGCCATGCCAAATCGGAATTCTGTTAAGCGTCCGCGTGCGCGTAGGTTTTGGAGTCCCCAATCCAAAAAAAAAAAAAAAAAAAAAAAATTGTAAGTGAAATATTTTTTAATTATTCCAATGTTCCGTGAATCGATAACGACAATTTCGTTCGGTGAAAATGTGTTCGGTAACGACGTATTATTATTCGTAAGCAATTTATCATATAACCGTAATCATGTAGACCCTTGATAATAAGAGAATAACGCGAAATTCAAGCGTTCAGAGATACTGATCCAGTCAAACTGTTCGTTGGAACCACGATGTTTTTTTCTTTTCTCTTTGGGTTTCTGTCATAAATAAATTCAAATTTAACAGTTCGCTTGTGAATAACATGTTTTGGTGAGTAACAGTCCTCATGGGAACAAAAATTATAGCGGTCAGGGTTCAGGAAAATGACCAAAACGTATAAGATTGGTACGCTCTGACTGTGGACAAAAAGGAAACCTTCAGTTCGTTATTTGAAAGAATCGTCCAGGGGCGTGCCTAGGCGACCTTTGAGTATACGCACTATTCCGGGTGTGTGTGTGTATGGGGGTTTCCTTACAACGCCGTAGATACATTCTGGGGAGAAACTATGACACAGTACAACGAGCAGGAAGGGACAGAAATACATCAGGTAGGATTGCAGAAGTATTTGTAGAATTTGGAAAAGGGTTAAAGAACTCTAATTTAAAAAAAATAAAACAGCTAACAACAAGTTCCAAACACAGGTTATGTACGATTTTTATTTGCTTTTTGGCGTTTTTATTTTTTCAAATTTTGGAAGCAACTGTACGTAAGTGCGTAAGCCTAGGCTAGCCACTGTCGTCAATGGTAGTGAAGAATCAACACCAGGGAACAGGTTGAAACACCCTATTATCTTAAAAGATACAACCAACACCAGGTGTGAAAATGTCTGTAATTCTGACAATGTGGAATCTCGGATTAATGTGATCAACATTCATGTATTACCAAGTACTTATTTGTGTGAATACTAGCTAGGATGGACATGTTAATATTAACATGTTAATATTACATGCCCTTAAATTTATAAAATTTTGCAACATAGATCTCCAAAGTTTTTTGTCTCAAGTGTGCCATTTATATATTGTCTAATTCTATTATGACAGTATTACCAGTATAATATAGTTCATGCATTGGTTCATTGTACATGACACATTACTCCACATTCCTTCTTACTTACAAATATGTTGTGACAATATTTCCATAGTTGTGCCATAATTACAATATAAATTTTATGTAAAAAAAAAAACACTAGTCATTTTATATTAAACCATATATTTTATGTCTGTGCTTACACTAGTCTTTTTTAAGTAATTCAAACCATTGTTTCATATTATAATGATGTTTTTCCATAAAAATATATATAATGCATTGTTTGTTTGTTTTTTTGTCGTAAAATATTTGTGTTTTCGTTTTCGGTTTGTGTGTTTTTTGTGAATACAATGTAGGTACCTAGGTTTGTCAAACTTGAGTTGACGCTTAACAAAATTCCAATCTGGCATGGCCTAAATATGTATTGGATAAAATTGTGATGCCTACAGACTGCAAACTGCTGCCTTCTTCTTATTGACAATTACGAAGTTCCTCGTAAGACAACGTTAAAAGTGGGTAAGCAGTTCAGACTTTCATTAAGATCGCACCGGCACAGAAACTTTAGCCCAAACATCTGGTATCTGCTTTATGTTTAAGTTCGACTGCAAGATATTATTTTGTTCTACATTATGATGCACATGAAGTCCATTGTTTTGTGTTTAACTGATATAAGTAATACACAGTATATAATGCACACCAAAGCAGTTTATAAAATAATAGGAAAAGTGCTGAATAGTGTCCAGTAAACAGTAGAAGAAAAAATGTTGATGATAAGAAGTAATAACTTAAAAATGAGAGGTATTGAACAAAGTAAGTTTTATATGTACATCTGCATATTGAGTATACAAACGCTTAAAATTACACAGGTGAATCCCTAAAACTGTGCGTCCATACATTGAAGCGCATAGCTAGTCACTCGCCGCTGTATTTCCATCCGAAGGACTGAGATAAGTCACTTGAGTCCTCTGTAGGCATATTCCGACATATTGCAACGAATTTCCATTCAGCCACAACTGTTTTCAAGTCTTAGAAAACAAAAATACGGCAGTTCAAGCAAACAGCGTTTATCCACCATGGAAGTACTGTTCTTTTATAAGTGTATGCTTTTTATACCAATAAATGACATTTTTGTAAAATAAAGATATAATAAAAGTAAGTTATGCATTTTTATTCTGGTTGTGTATTTGAAGCTTTGGCTTCCTTACAGTTGTAGGTCAAGTAAACATTTTAACTTAGTTTAAAATGTTTTTAGAAAAGCAGAAAATACAAAATGATAACGTGTATTAATTACAGAACACTGAAAACAATTGTATCCAAGATATGCATGTTGACATGCAAACAGAATTCTCAATATCTTCCTAAATACCACATAGACATGTTCAACAGTGTAACGATACTTAGAACTTATTATAGACGATAGAAAAAGTCTATAAATTATATATTGTAGTCACTATCTGATATCTAATTTGATCTGACATGTATATTCCTCATACAATAAGGATTATTGTATTGCGTAGAGTAAGCAACAAGGTTCTATTTAGTTATAAAAGATATTTTAGTTGTATACAATATATCTTGGCAAAAACTTACCTGAACTATGTACAGTAATCGGTACGCCAAAGTGTATATACAAATTGTAGTTGACTAATCATTAGCATACATCATGCTAGTCTATTACAATAAACAGAGCTTGTCAAAGTCTGTCGCAAGGTCGCTAGCGGCAGTTAAAGTAAAAACATTTTCATTAAGTAAATAGGAAATAAAGATTTTTTTATAAGAATTACCACATATATCTAAATCTGAACTACCAGTAGACGAAGGCAAACATGGTAAATGTGAAATTGATTAAAAACAAAGAGACGAAGATAAGAAAAGCAGCAGTTTCTGCCACGTGACGGTCAATTGGCAACCAATGTAACACATTTACCCGCTGTCGGTAATTAAGAATCAACTAACAAATGTCCACTGTAACATGCAATTCGTATGAAACTACTATGCACAAATAACGGAACACAATTAAATTACTTTTTATTAGAGGATATACATTTCTAAAGCATTATTAAATAGTACTGGACATTGCTTCATATTTCCTATTTTAAGTATTACCCCTACATTCCATTTATTAATTAATTTTACTATCAATACAAGTACGAAATATATGCTATTTAAATGACACGTGGCTTTGTAGAAGCATTATAACTTGACAATAAAATGATCATTTAAATATCCGTTAACAATTTATATTCACATTTCATTTAAAATATTTACATATGCAAATTAAACACACATTACTATGAATACAAATAATTTCTGTAAATAAAAGTGCCACTATTTAGAGTATATATAAACATCACCGTCAGTCAAACATACATAAAACATTTGTTTAATAGAGCGGCAGGTCACACCAAACCAATAAAATATGGAACGATGTTATAAATGGGCTCATTGAAAAGTCCATTATGCGTTTCCGAATTATTTTCATGACATCTAACCATGCTTCTTTTTGCCATTCTGTTCGTTTATACGCATAAACAGGACGTCGCATTTATTAACAAATAGTTGTCTCCGCTACCGTCAAGCAATTGTTCTGAGCACAGTTGTCGCTAATGATTTGTGTAACTTGTATATGAGTATTACAGTTATCAATAGAAACATAAGCTTCTCAGGCTTCTATTTTGGAGGGTACCTTGCCTTTTTTGAAACTAAAGCCTATTGGAATGTAAATTTATACACTTTTATGCTTAATCCATTTTCGTTTATTTGGTTTACTTCCTTATTTCAAAACATGAAATGTTTCTATACTATATGACCATAACTTATCTAAAGATAAGACAAGTGTTACTTATTACTGAGAAGTGCCATACATTGCATCAAACACGGCATGCTAGTATCGCCGCAAACTATACAGTTTCTTTGGCCACAGCAAATAAACATGAAACACATGTCACAGCCTTTGAAATTCAAGAAAAAATATACTTTTGGTATTCATAATACTTACACTTTAAATGGTAATGTTTAGGCGATGTGCTGGAGAAAGACCTCAATAAGATGAAAAAAATTACTGAAGTTCGCACATGCGGAAAGTACTAGTAGTTCTTCCGGTAATCTTGTTAATTGTATATATCAGGCATAGTTTTCGATTTCGACATCTGAAAGTATTTTCTTTCTTTCATAATACCACAACAAGTAATGCACAGGGCTTTTGTCAGTTTATCCTTACATAGTCATACTTACATAGGACTGCCTCTCGGTACGTCATAAGATATTCACACCTACGCAAATATCTTAGAAAACCTAGTGACCTTGCTAAGATTGTCTATTTGCAAAAGGAATACAAAAACAGGACTATAACTAGAATCATTTTCACGGCAAAGTGTTTGATTGTACATATAAAGATCTAGTTCCAAAATGTGTTCGATTAATATATGAGTGACTAAAATCAGGGTTCAAACTTATGGGCTACATCTGTACTCCTTAATATTATGGTAACTCAAAACAGAACAAAAATATGATTTGGCCTGCTATACAATACAACGTACCTATATTTCACGTTCGAAATCATTCATCCGGTAGCTTTGATGCTAATGTAGGGACTAGCATACGGAAGTCATAATCATGGCTCTTGCGCATTGCGCTTTCAGAAACACATATAGTTTACCTTTGTCCATACGGTAGATTTTAGGGTTAAAACTAATCAAAGGGTAATACTTCAGTTCGACACAATTTGTTTTGGTGCACTTCATATCAGAAAGCGTCAGTGTCTCCAGTGAAGTTATTCTATCATGTTCAAATTATTCTCCGACTTAGCATCTTGGACTGACGAACCAATAGGCAAACTGACAGATGCAACACAAATGGACTATATGCCCCTACATATTCTTGAATTTTTACTGGCGCAAATCCAGGCAACATTATGCAATGTCAGCGTTGCATTTTTATATTTTATGAGACCTTCGTAGAATATATATGTTAGGCTATATTACGTGAAAAGTGAATATGTATTATTGCTTAATGTAGTCTCGCTTTTTTATAATGTAAATTGTCAACCGAAACATATTTGAATAACGTCTGTTCAAAGTGTAAGTTTTCGCAGTTCGCTACTTTCCGCTGATGTCAGACGTCACTTATTCATCTTGCCCCCTTCACTTCAATACAGCACCAGAAACTGGTGGGCAGCTATATTGTGCCACGCCATTTTATGACCAGGAAAGAGACCATTGCTTATTTTAAGTGCTGTGTGCAGTAGTGGCTGCACACAATGCTTTTCTAGGGATAACGGCGGCTACAGTACAGATAGTTCCGGTAGAACCATTACAGAATACATCAATGACCAATATGACTAACATAACAGCTGTAATAGCACTTCAGATAACGGATACAATCATTCAATCTACCTCTTCATGTATTTCAATTGCACATGTATGCTATCGTAATTCATGCATTTATTTCGTCAAAATATTTAAGTGGACTTTAAATACAAACAAAGATAATGATGTGTAATTTATAAAATAGACTACAAAGATGCAAAGATAACAAAAATATATGATAGGTAGAAATGCATCTTTATAAATGGTCATCTTTGGTCATCTTTGAAATCAAAGTCTCTGACTTCTAATGATTCTCATTTTTATGTTTCTTGGGCAATGTGGCGGTTAGGTAATAATCTCCCACATGTGATATACGTTATTAACATTAACCTGTCAGAATTTCTATGCTTATTTTCAATTAAGGCGTGCGTAATTTTGAGAATTGATTTTTTTATAATTCTTTACAGAACACGGAGTATTTTTTTAATTAACATGTGTTCCTATGATATTTTGCTTTTGCATATCGAAAATATGATACTTTTACCAATGTTATAGCGCTTTTAATTTTATCTCGGTTTGTCTTTGCATTCAATGACCACTGTACATAACGACGGTTGTAATCTGCTTCAAGTCATAGACACATCATAGGTTTATTCGACAACTCATACGTGCTTTATTCATACATAGACTGATATATTCATATAGTGGTTTGTTTCGTAAAAAAATAATTGTCCTTATAACTAGAAGTATAATTAGAAATTACAATCTTCTTTCTGTGATAACATTGTAATTACAAAAAAAATAATTACAATACATTTAACACATCCATTTGCATTAAAGTAGCATACAGTTAGTATCAATCTCAAATGAGAGTAAATAAACAATATATTGTAAACATACGAAGTTTGGAGGACGTTGTAAAACACAAATAAAACTTGTTTAGATATATGAAGGCGAGGCGGAATAAACGGAAAATATATAGATGTATTACGGCGGGATGGAAAAAAACACGCTAAATAAGAGAATATCTCACATGTCTGCTATTTACGGAAGTTGCGAACTTTTCAACTCCATATAATAGATTTAAGACACATGGACAAAAACTGAAAACTGTTTGCAATGTAGATCTACATCTTGCCAGATGAACTTGAATGCTTTGATGAGAATACACAGTTCTCTCCCCTTATGTCACGGGCTCAGTTAGCATCATAAAACATATCCGCCAAAATGCAGTGATCTACTTAAAAAGTAGAGCGTTTTTATAAGTAAATTAATATTTTTCATGAAATGAAAGATTATGACGTACCATAACGGGGGAGCGACATCTATAACGCTATACCACAAAGACGTGTAGATTTTGTTATGTAGCAGATAGTTATGTTCACTGTAAACGCACTGATGAGCATTTTAATACTTACTACAAAATGACACGAAGCAACGTTTGACTTGCAAACCACGTCTTTTGAATAAAACGTTTATATTGAAAATATACGCACATTGTGAACTTAATAGTAATAATTACAATTCGCAAGGGTTACAATTGTCTCTGTATTGTGTAATATTGATGCAAATGTATTTATTTGTGTTTTACGGCACAATGACCAAATATCAATACAAAAATATAGAGTTACTATAAAAGCAATTGGCCGCTGAAAATAGTTGACGGTTGCAGGTAAATAACATTAAAAATCGGATACATTTTAAAATCCTTACATTGTTTCCGCTGTTCTCCATAAACTTTACATTATAATGTTTTACACTAATATCTGCCTAGACAGCCGGAAGTAAAATGGTAAACAGATTCTGGTTCTGCTGGGGAGCTTTGTTTTTATTCTTTGTTAGATCTTTGTATAAATTGGTTAGGCTAGTATTTCTGAACTCACTACTGTTTCAATATTGAGGATATTTAAACAGGTGGTTACATGATTCAAGCCATCACCAGTAACACAACGAACAGTACAAACCTACTCTTCAGCTTCACTATACTCAAGCCCTGATATGTAATTCAGTTGACTTGTTTTAAGATTATATTTTTCTGTGCATTTGGGTTATTTGAAACCCCGTAGGTTCACAATGGAGACGACTTTTGTATTTAAAGCGACAGGTGATCAAATAAGCTACCCTTTTCAGCACGCTTAGGCTCATCAACTATGCAATAATATACGACATGTGTATAAGGCAGTAATAAAAAGAGCACAGCTTAGCGTGATGGTCACATTATAATTCAATATTTTATGTATGTACTAAAAAGTGGTTTCGTTCAGAGCTACGTTTAGCTGTTTGTGATTATAATGTTTAACAAAATAACTTTTTATGTGCAGGTGTCTTTTAGGTAGGTGGCATTTTGTAAACATTGTCCTAAAGGGACATGTAAACTTAAACATGTAATTTCTTGCATCTTGTCAATCCTTTGGGAATATAACCGTGTTGAATAATGTTTATAAGAAGGACATGACTGCTCTATATAAATGGTATAGATATTTTAGAACGGTGTCAGATATCCCTGATTTAGTGTCATTTATCTTCCTATTGTTTCTTGTTTGTTTTATTCTGTGGGATCAATATGTATTTAAAGCCGTAAAACGCAGTATATATGTGATACCTTTATTTTGTCTTCCATGACTACACATTTACCGTGCGTTATTACTTTCCTGTTGGGTGTTAACCTTATTTAATATAGGAGGAAAACAAACAACGTGTTATGCATATATACATGTACTATAACGTCTACATACGGAACTCCACCCTGGCTATTTATTCAACCATTTGTGCTACAAATGTCCAAACAGGAAATCTTATCATAAACTTGACATGTTTTTATGATTTTATGAGTTTTAAAGCATTTTTTTATTCAAAGCCATATGACAATTTTTATTTGTACTGAAATACATTAATTACATATGTTTAAAGTTGTTGTAATTTTGAAATCATTGTATTTGAATTGCCGAGTTGCGTGTATTTAAATGAGACAGTTAACTATTTTAATAATCTTTGAAAGAACAAATGCAGTGTTTTGTAGGTTATATATATGCAACTTGATTTATGATGGCACATTTATTAATGTCTCACACACACGCACACATAAACAGACACACAAATACGCGCACACACACATGCTTTAACATCTTGAAGTAGACATCCGATTATTAATAAGAAATTCGCGTAACAATACACTATAAAATAAAAGTACAACAAACACCCATCCAAAGTTTAGCTAATAATAAAAATACAGATGTTTGACGTTGACAGAACTATAAAAAGATCTGTAGATCAGTGAGTGGAAACATCTTGTAATTCATGTTCATTCTCTTATTCATATTCAATCGGTATTCTATCGCATTTTTAAACCTTCTATGTCTATTAAACTCCACCAAGTAGCGCTAAGTATAAGTTAGTAAAAGCGACAATCTCTATATATCATACTGAAATGTATAAAATAATAGTGACGTTTTAAAGCCATGCCTTTCAAGTGAAGTCGATTGCTAGTTTGTATAGATTGTCAGATTATAGTGCATAAGGTCATCGTATGTGGATTTTCATAGAATGTTTCTTTTTCATGTTGAATATCCAAAGAACCTTTTTTAATTATCAAACAGCAATGAACAATCTTATGTGCAGTTTTCCTGCATGCTCATGTTGCACCAGAAACCGGATCAATTTAAATAGTATTATAATATAATTTGTAAACACTTTTCGTTTGTAGGCAAGCCATTTATCATTCTCAAAGATCGTTTCAAAGCCAATTAAATGGGAAGGTTTGGGCAGGTCATTCATAGGTTTAAACAACATGTGATATTTTTCTTCCGCTTTTAATGTCTTTAGTCAACTTGATGTGAAAACAAAACATTATTTCCTGCTGAAATAAAACACTCACCGCCCCAGCCGTCAGGTAACAATTGGAAGTTAATTAGTGAATGTTCATAGATAAAGCAGAGTCCTCTATCCCAAATCTTAACAAATGAAACATATTAACAAATGTGTTGCGGGTTACCGCTCTATAATCCTTTGATGTCACTGCTTGAAATGAACCCGTTATATTCGAGAACCTACATTGCTTTTGAATTAAAAGATGACCACCGGACCCTTTACATTTAAGAACTTGCATTGCTTTTGAATAAAATGCTGCCCACTGGACCCTTTTCATTCAAAACTTTTAATTGCATTTAAATTACAAAATGTCTGGACTGATTGACGAAAACTCATAATAGGGATGAGCAAAACATGGATAGTTACTGCTGGAATTGCGCCTAGTTGTACCCTCTAAAGGTAATGTACCTTGAGCAATGGGTATTGTCTTAACAGTTAAGTAAGAGAACATAATAGATATAACTTCGTGGGCTTAGCTGCCTTTTAGTACGATTTGTATGTCATTTAAAGATACATCATCGGTCATGTTTGTATTCCCTAAAGGATCTATTTACATACGCTTCTCAATACTAAAATTTTGGTTCATTGATTTTGATAGTTTTCTATATTTTTACAACGATTTAAAATCATTTTCGTGTTTGAAAATTACACACCTTTGCTTTGTTTTGAATAACGTCACTACTATTGCGGCCTCTTTCGTTATTACAGATGTCATTAAACATATGCCTTTGGGTAGTTGAAAGTGTTTTTTCTCTCGTAAGACCTTGTCATGTTTCCCTATTTTCAAGTAACAGTTAACTCCCTTAGTCAAAGTTTAGTCGATAAACGTTTGGCTCTTTCACTTTGTCCAAACTTGCACCATTGATAATAAATATTCAGTCTGTAGAAATCTTAAATAAATTCATGTAACTGTTGAAGCGTAGATTATACCGTCATACATTTTATTTATTTACAAGTCAGAGGAACCCTACCTTACGTAGAGTTGTTTGGTGCTTTTTCAAGAATGTAATAAAACGGGTCGTTTCCGCTGGAACTATCATTCGCCGTAATTTTATACAAAGGATGGTTCTCAATATTTCCATCCTTCAATCCCTGCGATTCTACTAAATCATTGACCTTCCTGTTCTGGTTGCTTTCACTTTCCACTTTAAGTTCCCGCTGTTCAGTTGTTAAACAATCCGCAATAGCGTCTCGTATGACATGCCCAATGTGGGAATAGTCATCCCCAGACGGGCCAATATTGGCCAAGGTTCTACCGTCGACCGCTGTGTTGCCAATGTGAGAATATGCATTGTCACCGTCTTCTGGCTCATCAGAATGGCTTTCATTTAATTTGTCTAATTCGATGTGATTATATTCAGATCGTCCACTTTTAGTAGTCATTCCTTGGTAAGTGTGAGATTCGTTGTTTTCTTTGATTGTTATGTGTGAATATGTATCATTACCTGAAGCCGACTCACTTTTGTTCGCACAAGCCGCATAATCAGAGTCGATAAGTGGAGACACATTTGGTCTTCCGTATGGTGGATCGTCAATAGGAAAATTGATATGGTTGTACGTCGGGCCATCAGTAATTGTGAAAGTGCTAAGACTTATTGTGTTGTACTCGCCATCGCCGTCTGCAGTTCTGGAGTGTCGCAATGCATTTACAGAGAAAGTGTTAACTTCAGGACAGACGACATCTTGAGGAAGGTCCTCGTTGTACTCAGATCGAATCACATTCTTATCGCCAATGTGTAGGGCTTTTCGTTTCCTTCTGTAAGTGGAAATGATCAGATAAGAGCATCCCATTGAACATTCCATTATTCTTTTACACAAATCGACAATATAATCAACAAGCAAAAACAAGCAAATTTCAACGGGAAATACCGATAGTTTACGGTATCTTTCGATCTTGGCAGAGACCTTACAACTTTGCATACGAGGCTACGCCCGCCATGTTGAAAATGCACAAACAAGATGTCATCTTCAATTATGAGTATTGCTTTGCTTTTTAAGAACATTTTGTGATGAACATGTTTGGTTTTTGTATGTTATTTACTCTTTCGCTATTGAACTTCATAGGCGGTAACTGTCGGGTTTGCTCTTTATGTTCCTAACTTATCACAGATTTGTTCTTTTAAATTTGGCTTTCATGTGAATACCTTTGTCCTGTGCTATTTAGAATTTGGGTATATGTTGCAATGCTCGTATGTCTGTGGATATATTCTTATTTATATTTACAACACTGTTGCTTGTGCAGTGTATTTACGTGTATTTATATATGATAAACATTGGTTTCTGAATTCCATCTTCATATGAACAAGATGCTTCAACCATTTACTCTTCTCTGGTCATCTGTTTTCTTGATTCTAAAAGTCATTTTCATTTATAATCAACACGTTTTGTGTAGTTCCTCTAATTGGACTAATAACTCTCTATTTTCTAAACATTATGTGGGCTATTTTTTTTCATTGACGTCACTACTTTCGTCATAACTTATAAAAAAAACGTCTGCCTACACTTGGAAAAATAAATATTCAAATAGATATGCTTTTTTTTGGCTTGCATTTGAGAAACCAATCATTAAGTGCGAGGTTAGAGCTCTGTAAAACCGGTTTAAGCACACCATATTGTCAACTGACCGTTCCAAGGCCGTAACTGTCAGGTTTGCTCTTTTTGTTAAACGACTCATTGCAGATTTGGCTTGCATGTGAATGCCTTTGTCCTGTGCCTTTTCTAATTTTGATATACGTTACAATGCCCACAGGGCTTTGTCATGTATTCTTTACCATAATTTGAGGAGCAGAGTTTATGGTATGCACTGAACTGGCCAGTGTCCTCCCCAATAGTTGACAGTACTTTTTTATTTACCGTTTAACGGTCACTTTTCTCTTACATATGGCTCCAGAGTATCGGAATGAGTAAAAATGATTTCAATGGAACCGATGTTTTTTCCTGTCAAAATGTGGTCGATTTTACTTTTGCAAAATCATTATGCGGTCTTATTTGACAGCGTGAGCAACATTTAGCATAAACGGGCGTTTGCCCTTTCGTACCCTTGTATTTTCGTAATTAAATAAAGAAAAGTAAATAAAATAAACAACACATTTTGATTGTTTTATAACTGTACATTCCGGTCGGTAGGTCTGTAACCTACGCAAGTTTAATAGGGATAACATTCATATTGCTTTAAACTTCATGTAAGATATGTATTACTTTTTCTGGAAATATATGGTCACTACAAATTTATTGTAAGTACATAATTCATAATCTCACTTACAATTGGGCTAGCATATTATAAATACACATTTCCATTATTCACAATTTTACTTGAAAATACTCACTACACCACACGGAAAACTGCTTAATAACTGCTAGTAGTTTATAAATTGGACGTATGTCGTAAATTTCCATATGCTGACTTTAAACGAAACTAGTCCTAATGCAACCAGTTTTTTAATTGATTGATCCATTTTTATAACTAAAAACAGGCTACAAGTTGTCGAAAGTCGGCAAGGTGGTTGTTACCAGTTAAAACTCAAAGTCCTTGGTGCCTCATAGTGTATCTTTACGTCCTGGTTTAAATGATTAAATTAAATGAAGGGTCTTTCTTCACAATAATAACTAAACATCACTATAGTTACAAATTCTTTTTTGCTGGGTTGTATCTCAACAGTACAAAGACAGATTTTAATACACAATAATGGATTACAATATCATCACCACTGAAAACACAGTGATAAATATGACTTAGCTGTATTTCAAAAGGTATTAGTAATCAATAAACTGATGTGTTCGGGTTGGGACAATCAATATGCTGAAAACGTTTTCAAAATAGTTTCTTATTAAAAGCTTAACTAACTTAATAATATCATTCGAGCCATGTTTGAAAATTGAACTATTTCATCTTATCGTGCCATTCATAAATAGTACAATTATGTGCCAAACTGTTATGAAGCAATTGGAATGTATTTATGAAGCACAGATCAAAACATGTCTAAATGTGAACTGTTATATAATTTAACTGTGTTCAAGCCACTTTGATGATGGTATCAAAATGTTTTGCATGATAAATTGTATCAATATTAGTATGGAACCACCAGGTAAACATAATTCACACCAGAAAATCACCCTTAACGCATTCTCAAGCTATTCCAAGTGTTTAATTACGGACAGTACCTTTAAGTAAAGATTGTCCTTGTACATTTACTTAATTTGTTAAGCATTTACTATAATATGTTACTTGAATTACTATTGACCTTAGAAAAATAGTTTAATAAGCATTTTGACTATGTACTATGAAGAATGTTACGTTTTTTATAAATATTTCAGTGAGGGATTAAGAATGGCATCTGTTCATACAAGTACAGAGTTGATTTTTTTTATTATTCATTTTTATTTTTTAATGATACCTATTAACCTTCACTGCTTAAAGCATGCCGCGAACACCTGACATTATACCACATCCAGTGACATTATTCTGACACTGGGTCAACCAGTCGTTGTACTACCCAGAGAAAAGTACGACACATGCAAAACGTTACGAAGCCAGTAATAAAAGATTGTTTTTTGTAAAAGGAATCTAATGCAATGCTTTTATTTATTAATAATATACGACTACTATATATAAATGCTCATTAAATGTGTATGTGTTAATATGTATCCTTCAAAATGGTTTGACTTTCTTGTCTTTGGGATTAAACATGCGTTATAAAATTAGGCAAGATTATTCCTTACAATCGTTTGCCTGGGTATTTATAGAACAAAGGATTAAAATGAGTGCAAGTAGAAGATAAAACATGTTTCATTCACATTGCCAACGTTCAATGGCCGCTTGTATATTTTTATTTGTGTATTTAGATTGCATGAAATCTATTCTGTAATAGGCCAGAAAGAAGATTGAAAAACCCAAGTTATAATTCAAATATGTTTGTTTCTTTAAGAATATTGCAAACGAGTTAAGATCAGAGGAATTGAATGCTGTTTTAAAACTGTTATCCTGTTTTATGTTGTGGATATTAACAAATAAATAATACAAAACACTGTTGTTATTTATCGTTTTATTTTATATAAAACTATTTTCAATAAGAAATAATGTATGTGAAGTCAATGCCAATTGGATTAAAAATATCAGCACACATTCAGGTTATCTTTGAACTCCTCTTGCAGGACATGAACCAATTTATTTTTTGTTGTGTTCAGGTCATCCACATCAAACTGCTTACCTTTCACGCCAGTGTAGAATATACATACAAATTACTGATGACGTTATGTTATGATAAACAACCCACCATCATTGTGCCAGTAAGTTCTGTGCATTTGGAGTCTGAACGAATAAAAAACATCTTAAATTTTGGTTCATTAAGTTAACGGGAACAGTAATAATGGCAATGCCTGCTGTTTTTGTATTGGGTAAATGCATAATATAATAAAGTATGTGCAATAGCTGGAGAATAACATAACTTCCATAACTGTTGTTGTTTTTTAATCAAATTTAACTTTACACATGTAAAAGGCACATTAAATAACAAATATGTTAATTATGTTCATATTGGCAACTTTTATTCACTTCTGGTAGGTAGGTCCCTGTTTTCTGTCAGGGTGGAACAACCATTTCATCCCAACTAAAAGACCTACCCAAATGAAATTTGTCTCTTTGTGGAATGCAAAGCCATCCCGTAAGGGTTAAAGTCGCGTATTTGACTTAAGGTGCTTCCTAATCACAACAAAAAATATTTTCTATGTATTAAATGTACTATGTACAGTAACGAGCCAACAATTCAGGAAATTAAAACTGAAAACCAAACTGGCGATATTGGCAGATGTAAACACTCTTTACAAACATAAATTGTGACGAATTTAGACTATAATTTTTGTCACAAACCCTTTTCACATTTCAGTAAATTTACCAATTTAAGTACAAAACATTTCAGTCTTTAAACCATTCTTCGAGTCTTTAATACACATGCTGTTTTTGATCGCTAGTTGACAAGACAGAATAACTGTTTACATAAATTCCCTTTGGACTGCAGTACTGGTTCTATTAAGATCTTTGTCTGGGTTCTTGCTGCACCACAGGTGGACATCATTATAAAGAGCACAATTGTGTCATTATGATGCATTTCAAAACCAGAAAATAAACAGTTGAGCTGTGCAGTTAGCTGCTTTAGTGGCATCTTTTAATAAAAGACTGGACTAGGGTCTCAGTTGCGGTGAAAACTTGATGTCAATTACTGCTTGTATTTTACAAAATTATCTCATGTCTAGCTTTCTAAATTTAATCATCTAACGGTTCAAGTGATAGAAACAAATTTCATCCTTACCTTTTCTGATTGGTCATTGAGCATTGACTTATCTGGCACTAATTCGTCTCAAATATTGGATAAAGTCATCTTTAGTATTCAAGTTGTTTGTTTCCTATAAACCCATATGAAAAGTAGTTCAAAGCTCTGTATACATGGTAAAAATGACAATATTCTTTATGATTTATTGAATGATTTGTTTATTAAGTTAATATTTTGAAGGATACCTCACCTAGCACAATGATATTCATTCTGAGTCTCATCTTTGGTTTTACTATTGACCACCGTTTCCGAACAAAAAACAACCAGGCCATAGCACAGTAGGCCATGGACAAAATGTAAACAGCGGCAAAATGAAAATTCGAACCACCAAACTATCCTCTGCCAAGTGAGCTATAGAGGATCTGTTAACAAATTATTATATTTATGAACGATTTACGTTAAAGACGTGAGCAGTCATCTGTATGCTATAAATACACGTTTTATAACGGTTCAACGAGAAACACATACCATTCGAAAGAAAAATCGTATTCATAAAGAAAGATTTTAACAATTCTTTAAACGCTGACAAAGCGAAAGAAGAATTTGACCTACTCTTCGTATGTTGATTCCTTCTAGCAGTGGTGGGTTCGTGAAATCCTTTTTCTCGTTTAGTCCTACGACTGAGTCGGTTCTGGTAAATCTTCCTGTTTTTATTTGCTATCATAGCACATTTTTTTACTCGACACTATCTCTTCGATTCAGCCAAACAAGCGTTCGGTATTCCCATGTTTTATACATTCACAATTGTCTTAACGAAGAGGCAAGGAAATCAGGATTATAACGAGCTCGTTGATTGTACACGATTTTGATTCGTACAATGTAAGAAGTCTTCCACCTCAAACAAATATTGAGATGAATATCGATGACAATCGTTGTCTAATTTACGTTATATTATACTCGAAATTTAAACATCTTCAAATGGAGAGCTATTTTCGCAAGCAAAGTTTTTGTCTACTTTTATTTAGGTGATTTCTGACTAGTAATAGGTATCTTCAATAATGCAAGTTATCCTTTAAGACATAGCCTACAGCAGTAGCAGACTACAGCGCTGCACTTAGTGTATGTGTGTGTGTTTGTTTGCGCGTGCGTGTGTGAGGGTGTATACGTGTTCTGGTGTATGAGTGCGTGTTTTTGTTTATATGTCGTTGGTATTATTTGGCAACATTAAAATGGCATCCACGCGTATTCGTTCGTTCCAGTAAATTGTTGACGGTTTACATACTGTGAATGAGATTTCCGTCCATGTGTTTATATAAAGACGAACAATCTCAGAAGTTTTCAGATTAATTACTTATACAGTACTTTTGGCTTGATTAGTTCCAGTTCAATATTGCCAAGCTCTATAGGTTTGTGCGTATGGAAGTTTAGCATGACAAAGGTCAACTGTGAGGTTACACAAATACACCGGAGTAAATGCGACATTTGTCGATCTTCCATACTAAAATATCAGGCTTTGATATCATATTCAGTGACTTATAATCCTACCTTGCTACGACGACTACTGTTACTAAGGTAAGAACGACACAGAACAGCACAACCAAGGGAACTACGACGGATATCACTGTCTGACTGGAAGACAGTTTCTTTGCATCTGGGTCACCTAAAGTTTAAGATTAAAACACATTATATACATGACGTTCGTAAATGTTAAATTGAAATTGTTAAATAATACATATGGTTTTGCACCATCAGTGACACGTTCTTTCTGCGTACGCAAAACTTTCTGGAATGTACTTATACGTTCCACGCACGCCGACAGAATTAGTTTTTAATTCATTTAAAAAACATCCAATAAACAAACAAAACAATAGAAGCGACGTAAGCACTTGTCAGCGTAATTACACAGGTAATAAAAATCCCTAAATGTAAAAAGGCTTTTGTCTGAAAGGTAATGGAGCGTTGATTATATCCAATACTATATAAAATATTGACACAAATATTTTTTGTTAAATGTTCTTTATTAAGATTACCCCGGTTTGTTTGATAATCCGTGCCTACTGTCGTCGAGGTTGCCAGACTTATGTTTGTTGGTGTTGTCGAAAATTCTACAATTTCAAGGATGGAGATCAAATGTTACATATTTTGAAAAGACACACACGTAATTTATATTATTGGATGTAAATTAGGTTAGCATACTTTAGGTCATGTAGGTTAATACATATTTCGTTATTAGAAAATTCCCTGTCAAATGAAACCAAAAACACGGAACCAATCAGTGTTAAGAATAATGTTGTTAGGACCGAGATAACCATTGCGTTTACACATTCCTTACAATCGGCTACACAATAGAATAACTCCAGTCTTAAATAATACAGGAATAAAACAAGTTAATAGCAAAATAACTCACATACCCGTGCAGTTGTAATATATAGTAACATTAGTCATATCGTTATGTTGTGTAATCCCCGGATGTGGTAGAGAGCTATTGCAGATTGTTTTGTTCTGACATTCCTGTCTGATGAATTCTGAGATGTTGGAGCTGCTGTTGCTGGTATGTGTGCTGCCGCCATCACCGCATGGACAGTGACTAGTGCAAGAACCATTGACCACCTTTACATTCTCTATGTTGATCAGAGAGCCAGTGCATAAGATCAGTACGGACCAATTGCATGCGACTGTATTGTTTGCATTTCGGCTTACATAGTAATGATGACTGATACCGGCATGTGTGTAGATAACTGAAACTTAAATGGTATACGCATGCATGTATTTATAGTATATTCCTCTAACTGACGGTCATCTCAATAAATTTCAGGTCGTTTATATATCTGCTTTTACACACCTATACCTAGAGGATGTGACATAAGAGTACATTTAATACTGAACATGTTAAACAGGTTTAATGAAACGATACAATTCGAGGCTTTGTCGCGTTTAGTATTCTATAACCAACTGGTTGATAGTTTCAAAATTCAATAATCACAGATGATGGATCATATTAATTATTGAAGTAAATCATTAGAAATAATTAGGTAACATATAGTATTTACATAAGTATCGGCTCTGGAAGCGACATAATGGGGGTGGGGGTGTTAGGAAGACGTCACGAAAAACAAATAAATGTGTGTAATTTTAAGAATACACGTCAAGTTGTGCAGTACAACAAAAATGTGCCTTATTATGCAAAAGACTGACATATTGAGTTTGTTCTTAAACGATTTTAACTGCCTGTTTTACTTTAGCTCAATATCGAATGAGTTTTAAAGGGCACTTCTAAAGACTTTTAATGCTAAAACAAAACTGAAGCAAAAATAATGTTTATTATAAAAGACACATAATTTATAGAAGAAATCTTACCTAAGAGTCCAGCAAATACAAGTTTGTCCATATTTAAGTATACGTTCCCACGAAAGCATGTCTCTAGTTAACTAATGAAGCTAGCGAAGATCAACCACCTAATATCTTCCTTCAAGGAAATGTGAAACTGTTGTATGCCTTACACCTCACATCAGGTTACAACAAAGATAAAATGCTGTTTGCCGTGTACGTCATTGCAAATGGTGTAAACAAAAAGGACGTTCCAATTATTTGGTTTAAACATACATGAATGCCTTTCTGTTTACGTATTTTCTCGTGCAAATGATATAATGCACTCTTATAAAATCATAGAATTTTCCGTCAGGTATACTGCTCGGCAATTATGTTTCCGACAGATCAGTGGTAAAAATCATAAATATTAATCATTTTGATTAACGTAGGCTTTTATAAGCGGATGTGGCGCATGTATCCATACTAAAAATGTAAATGCAATATTTAAGATATTTTGACGTTAGACAGTACACATATAACAGTTTTTAGAAAATATATTTCATAAGATGAATAGGTGAATAGTTTCATATACATGTTTATAGACTCTTCCTATATAACACTTAAAAATGACAGTTAGATAAAATTAAAACGTGTCATCCAAGAATAATATTTGTGGAATATCCAGGATGATACATTTTCTTTGTCCCAGCAATCAATGTAATCGACAGTTGTTCGCGTATATGTTTCTACAAATAAACACATAACACCCTGATCCAAAATCTGGTATCCGGTATCCGGGCGTCATCTATTCCTTCGACAATCTGATAATATTGCCAGCGTAATAGCAACAGTCGCTATTGTCTTCATGGTCTACTTAAGTTGGTAGTGTTATTTTTCACAGTCAGATAAAGTAGATATCATTATACAATTTCAAAGCATGGAAGTGGTGACTATTGATACTTTATGTAAACAATGTAGAGGCTAACATATAATATTTTCGTTAACTGGAGACGAATGGTGGTATTTTAATCACGTATTTCCGGAGGCATGTCACTGTCAGGTGTATTTATACAACTGCACACATGTTTATGCCCTAAATTCCCTCACATGCAATAGTAATCAACATAGTGACACCGAAGGATGGACGGACGGATACTACGTCTGATCGCTGACCTGAGAAATCCTGCCGCACATACACCGGATGTGTGTACCCGGTCGGGGTACAGCCGAGTCAAAGGAGGATGTATGTCAATGTTGTAAATAATGCGTACCAGCTTTTAAGTTTTTACTATTCTGATGTATGAGTTTTTATTAGCATGTACATAACTATGCATGTAATTTTAATATCTAAAACAAATAATATGCGTTATTATATTTTCCTAATTGAGGCCTGCGAAGAACTTTTACGGCTGCTGTACGGTGTTACATGTGCTCTGTACGATTTAGCTGCTCGCTGAGCACAAGCCATACATCAATTTCGCTGCTTATATGAACTTTATGTATACCAACTGTGCTGTATACCAAAGTTACGAGAACAATACGCCACCCTGCGGATTCCACAAGGTGATCGTACAATGCCTCAAGGGTCATAGTTTTACCTTCACTTCAAATTCAATGTACGTCGTGCGTCTAACGTAGCTAATGGTACTGTCATAGGAGGTGACCGTCAAATTTGTACAGAGGACGTTGAATTGATAGAATTCCTGGGATCTTCGAACGCAAAAACACTGAGTTAGAAGAAAACGCAGTATCATATAGTTTGTTTTTAACTCATTAAATCATTATCATGAAGAAAAAATAGTTAAGTCTCGACAATAAAAATGACGCGGCTAAATGTGGATTTAGTCCTTACTGCGCTATATATTAATTTTCAAACCGTTGTCTAATGAACCAGGTTTGAAAAATATAAATTGGAGAAAATCTTAATATAATTAACAAATTTAAAAAAATAATGGTAGGGACGACCAGTACTAATTGGTTACATGCTTTCCTCTTGCATTAACCCTTTATTGTGACATTTTGATAAAGGTTTTAAACTAAGTACTATAGCTTACATTTGATAAAACTTAATTCCTTTTTATTATAAATAACAATATTCTGAAGGCTCGTGTGTAGACGATGATACAATTATTTTTAAATAAAAATAAATTAAACATGGCCGTGAATATAAACAATTTTCATTCAGCCAATACTTGTTCGTGGTAAACCAGTAGTCAACATACATGCACATGTACTTCCTGTTGGGCGAAACCTAACCTTATTAATAAGGAAGTTTGCACACTTCTCCAAATAAACAACTCTTATTGACTATACTAAATCATTATTGTTATGTTTATAAGACCAAACTTATAAGACCAAACTAACACAACAAAACATTGTAGTTTTGTAAATAACACAACAACAACTTCAACGTGACAATTAACAGATTAAACAACGAATACATAAGTACAACATGGAACATTTTTCCCAATCTAATTTTAATTATCACATTATAAATGTTTTATTTAAAGAGGTACGTGTAAGACATCAAAGGTCTGAAGAAGCTGTACGAATACACCGGTAACCCATTGTCTGTCACATAATGCTATTGAAAGTAAAATGTACCGCCCTATTGATCAGGGGAGGGGGGATTGTTTTACCTTCTTACTTGTAAAACTTTGACATGGTAATACTACTAGATCTTAAATCCTATCTCAACATAGTATCTTCTCAGTTTATGAGATATCATATGATAGATACATACCAAGACAACACACTCTATGTGTTAATATAACACTGAGTGACATTAAATGTTATAGATTATAATAGAAAATCTATAAAGGTTATCAAATTTAAGGTATTAAGTTAAAAATATAGTCCGCAAGTTTCATCGGCAATTGGTATATTGCATACATTCTAACATTCAAAGTTGTTAACAAAAGTAGTAAAACGTGTTTCAGTCCATCCTGCAACTGTACTCTTTCTTACATGTACGTATGTAATAATAATTGTTTGATTTCTTTTTGACAATTTTCAAAATAAGCAGTTTTTAAGTTCCAGTGATTTACGGTTACTTTTGACGTAAAAAAGGGAAATGTGTTAAATAACAATTTTATCGATTATTATCCAATCTGATAGTTCTGACTAATAATCATGTAAAATCAGATAAACACCGTCTTCTGTCTATGTATTTGGGCGTATGAGTCATTTATGTTTATGTATAGTATAATCTGTCACCGTCAAGTGGTTTATCCGGTCTGAAGAGCAACCTATTTTGTTTTGCCCAAGCAGGAAAGGGCTTTATTTATAATAAGAATAAACCATCGAAGTCACGCGATAGCAAGACAACATCAGGTCATTATGTCTTGCTGATATCAAACGCACACCGCGCTACCTTGAGATGAAACGCGGAAATTTATTTGACCTTCCCATGGTTAGCTGTATTTTCGTAATATTTTCTTCATTTTGATATACATACATAATGTCAGTTTTAGTCAGAGAAATACATAATTTAAATTATTAATATTAAATATCTACAATTACGATTTAAATATTTTAATTAAGTTGAATGAATACTCCTTATGAATGTTCAGGAAGCTTTGGCCCAGAAATCAAAAAATGTTTAGAAAGTAGAATGTCCGTGCATGTAGTCATATTGCAGTTTTTCTTGTATTAATAGAAAGAATCTCTTCCACCGGATTCATCACACCCCTTTAATATACACAAGGGGGTGTTCTGGATAACTCTTCCACTCAGGTCCACTCACCCACTTCCGCTACTCCGCATCGTTAAATGTCATATTGTGATATTACATATATAATGGAAATGTCACTTTTGTTGAAAATCCCATTTTCTTGTTAATAAAGTAATTAGAATAACAATGTGCTAAGGCTTACTTTTGTAACTTAATCTTTTTTGCGATGATTTATACGGTTAAAAGTGAGCAGATATATAGGTCCGCGTAAATCCGTACACGCCTATTTCCCTTGTGATGACCGAAGATATGACACTATGGCCCCCCCAGTTCGATGACGATATTCATCAATTTTCAAAGAACAAGAATATAAGCTTAGTTTGTGAAAGAAGGGTCGCCGCTGTGGTCCGAAAAACAAAAAGTATTTATGCCTTATAACAGAGAAGGTTGTGTTCATTACGCTTGGAGAGGACTGTTTTCTCTGTATGACAAAGTTTCATGTGTAATACTGGATTTTAAACACAAAGGTAAACGAGTATTATAGACAAATGCGGTGCCTATACTTTTCAATTTTCCAAGCAGGAAAAGCCTCAGGCTAAAAGAGCGACAATCCTGACCCATTCCTCAAATATGCAGAATGCTTGATGTATATGTATTACTTTATTGAATTTCAATGCTTTAGGAAAATGCGACCAAACCCTATGGGTCAGTAATACTTTTATACATTTATCTAGATAGATCGACATTCTCTACTGTTCCTGTGTTGACAACATATAAATGCTGTATAAATATATCAATTAAAATTATGCCACAGACACTTAATTTAATGCGATCGCATTTTTTTTTCTCGAGATTATTGTAATCGTCATTTTTTATAAATGAATAAGACCGTTTTTATTTAATTGACTTTTAAACTCAAAATTCGCAAGTACCCTACTTTTTATATGTCTACTTATATATTATCTTCTTATATTCATAGTCACAGAAATTTACATCTGTGAGTCTTTGGATTTTGGCGATAGCTTCTAGTCTGAGAAAACGTCATGTACGTAAATGACATGTATGGTACATAATAATAATACAAAACCCGTGAATACGTTTGAAGACAATGCAAATGTCATTTTTACCGAGTGCCTGAAAATAAAATCATAAATTAAGTTTTTGCAGTCTGTTAGAAATGTGACAAAGCTGATCAAAGAATTGCTAGCATGTTATCGGTAAACTATTAATAATACAAATTCAATTTCCATTTTCTGGTATGACTATGTGAGCCGTCAAATGTCACATTAAGTTGTAAACTAGTATAAACCTGACTGGCTGATCCAGTAGGATAGCTGCAATTGCAGGGTCGTAAATCTTACATCTGAGCTCGATGGACCAGCTCTCTTTTTAGCACCCTTTTTTCTGCCTCTATATACGATACAGGGATGTTTATTGCCTTGGACAGGTAGGGTGTTTGGCTATAGAGTAAGTGGCAATTGTATTCATTAGCATTACAAAAAGTGACTTCATACACTACACATTCGATCGTGTGAAATAAAAAAATAGAGGAGCATGGCTTTAGAAATGATTTTCAGACTGCATAGGTCTTTCATACAGTAAAATAACTGTATTCTACAAGCTTGCTGATATAAACATTAAAGACTGTAAAGTTGTAAAATAACCATCATTACAAATAGGAAGATATGGATACATTTTCATCAACAAGTTAAACTTTTTAAACATCACAGATAGTATGGTAATTCTACGATAATAAGATATTTTATGTTATTAAACATGTTTGACCTAGTTTAAATGTCTGCAATTATTATATCCTAGATATATCATACATAATAATCGTAAATAATAATACAGATAGTGCTCTTCTCAATGTTGTTGTGATCTTTTACATGTTATGGCATTGTAAATATTAAAAAAAAGAAAAACTGTAAAATGAGAGCGTCTGAAGTTTCAAAAGGTCTCTGTAGTTTTGCACATCAAAACATGGGGAAATGTTATCAAGACCACGATTGTAGCAATATTCAGAATGCACACCAATTTGGCTTTTTGGATAATATAAACA
Organism: Sinonovacula constricta; assembly: GCA_007844125.1. Classification (NCBI taxonomy): domain Eukaryota; kingdom Metazoa; phylum Mollusca; class Bivalvia; order Cardiida; family Solecurtidae; genus Sinonovacula; species Sinonovacula constricta. The sequence continues at coordinate 59,113,889 of CM017556.1, forward strand.
CGCTATGTCCTTTATATTGGCGCATGAGTCGCCTATGATAAAAATAACCGTATAAATTCATTTGTCAAAGAAATTGAATATTTGTATCATCTAGTTCCTGTGTTGATGGATATGAAGGACCAACGTCTAATGTTCCTTAAATAAAAGTACACGAATCAATAAGCACACATCAAAGTAAAAGTTGTCGGGCGCCCGTGGCCGAGGTTAAGTCTTTGATTTGGAACTCCTCCGTCTACTTTCCTTTAACCGCGTAGTTTCGGGGCTCGATTGAGGCAAAATTACCTCATATGCAAAGGTGTTTCAGCTGACATGCGGTGCGCCATTGGTTCTACCCAGACACTTGTGTGGTGTATTATTCCCCCAAACAGCTGACTGTCACTTAATTGACAATGATTGTGTGAATGCGATGTAGTAAAAGAAAGTGAAATTACAACAAGTGTCTCTACAACAATTGCAAAGTATCAACTTGTATTTTTTTTATATTTCATGTCGAAATAAATTTGGTGTCGCTCTCTGTAAAGTATAATAAATATTGAACATTTTGAAAGCTTGCTCACCTGTTGCTAATAGCCAAATTAAACACAACTTATACATTTTACTTCATCTCCTGTGTGTCATATTAACTGCTAAAGGAAGTTACCAAGACCCTGTTAATATTTTTCTTCCTTGTAACTTGACAGAGTGTTTCAACATCGATTTTCACAAAACAAGGAAAAGGCCAATTCTGACTTTAAATCACTTCGGCTTAAGCACATCTGTCATGATGTATCCATTTCCTAGAATACCTAATATCATGCATGACACCTGTCAGTTTTGAACGACATTTGAACGAATTCACACGCGTAGATGAGCGACTTCATGTTAACTTTTAGGCATATTATACATGTAACATTACATTTCATTTCATAATACATTTACTAAATTATTATGATTTGTTCTACAGTTAGTACACAACATGGCAACGTATTAATTAATAGATAATGTATCGTAAGTTAGATAATGTAGAACATCGTAAGTTAGCAAATAACAGTATAGAACGTAACGCTCTACGAATATTTTTGTTATTATTTAATCGTGTATAATTAGAACATGTATATGTACACTGACTTAAAACGGTTAAACCTCACTTTCCTGATGTACAGTACATACCTGCTTTATATATCAAGAGTTTCTGCATTATGTACATGTACCTTTTGGACTGAGCAATTGAATAATCAGTTTTAAAAACATATATATTTATCTTTTAAATACGATGCAAATACAAAAGTATGAAAGAGTAATGAATTTTCCCATAAATATTACAATTTGAAGAAGTAACAAAGTTTTATCAATGTCCATTTTATGTAGAATTGACAATAAACTGACACGAGACATTATAAAAAGATAAAAATCAAACAGTTACCGGCTTGGAAGGGACCTACTGGGGCAAATAAATCAATTAACAGTTACCGGCTTGGAAGGGACCTACTGGGGCATATAAATCAGCTAATCAGTTTAACGTCGCACTTCTCAAATAAGTACAGTGTTTATTAAATAATCCATCAAAGTGATAATATTACCAGTAAGCACCTGCATCGGTAAATATATAGCAAAAAGTTACATATGCATACATAACAATAACTATTTAAATTATGAACAATACGCGTACGAGATAAATGCATCAGTAACCTAATATCACCACCATTCAAGTAATATACATTTGCATTCCCGCATGTCCCTTGCGTCGAATTAAAGCATGTTTCTACACTAGCTATTTTCACTGTGTCATTTTGTGCATTCCTGCACATTTTCTGAATGATTGACATTGAAGTCCGAGCTTCTGCAACTTAGCGTTGGTCATTGGTCAAACACTCGGCATCATTGTCGAATCAATGTCGTCCCCAAACTGGTCATATTGACCAAGAAACTCTACTGACTGTTCCAATGTGAGACTACGTGTTGTCACCGGTTGTCGATTCATCAACATGATTGCCATTAAAGAGAACCTAGGTTGACAGTTATTTTCTACTCTAAAATATTAATTAGATATAACAGAAGCTTTTTAAGAAGACTTAAACGAGATACTCGTTCTCATTAAATTGCACGGTCAAAGTTGTAGTCTTCCTGTGAGTTTCTTTCTACCGCACGCATCGGTAATTTCAGTAAATTTCCACCGGTGTGACGTCACATAAAATACGCAAGAGATAGCCATTTCCTTAGTTTACGCAGAATAAGGAATTTATTTGTAAAGTTGCGAAATTGTGGAGTTTCCAAGGCAGATATGCCTTGTGTACAATGGGTAGAGCGGGTGGGCTGGGGGTGGGGGTGCACAAATTCCCAAAAAAGCAGTAGATGGAAGATCACTCCATAGACCTATTACGTATAAACAGGTCTTTAAATTGTCTAAATTTGTATTTCCTTTCTGAAAAAAAAGTATTTGTCTTTTTTGGGACTGGTAACTTGTAAATGTCCATATTTAGATTTAGATTTAGAACACATAAATTCTTTAATGACTGAAAATATCTGCATGTAAGCTCATGTTGTAAAACGAGCTGCAATAACCATTTACCCATGGAGGGGTTTGAACTCACGACCTCCTGCTCCAGAGTCAGGTGCTATACTACCTGACCTACCTGGGTTGACACATCTGGGGAGAGCCCATTTACAACACTCGTAAATACCGATCTGAATACTCGTTCAAATTAAACCTTTTTTCCCGTGTCTGTATATGAAGATGCGCATCACATTCATGTATATTTTGTTCAATGTGAGCGAACACATATTCATTCGCTAAAAACGATTTCTAATGAACGTTTTCTACACAAGCATTTTCCAAACACACTAATAAAAAGAACCGTAAACAAAAAAAAAACAAAAAAACAAACAAACAATTTATCAAATGTTGTGTCTTGTCATCGTTGTTTTTCGGACCTTCTGGGTCCGAGTCTCTCTCACTTTCCCCGTCCCGTAGTCTTACAACCAGATCAAACTGATAAGGCAAAGTCACAGCATCACTGTCGGTATCGTCGTTTGATTCGTAGTCCGGCACAGAACTCGAAGAACAGTACAATTCTAAATCACGCATTTCGCTTTCGCTGCTTGCCATATTCGTTTTATAAAATAGGTACTTCTTGTGACTTCACTTACGATTTTCTACTATTAGAAGTTTCCGTACGTCCGAAACATTCCGTAAAGGTGCGTTTTATACACATTTCATATAGCACGTACGCAGGTAAATCGACGAAGACGAACGGAAATTGTTAAAGCTAGTTTAATCTACTAACCAGAAATATTCATATAAGTTAAACCATATCCGCCAACCCAGATACTCTTTAAAGTTAGCAAACACGATATGTCTTAAGCAAACTGACTTACCTGACTAACTGTCAGTCCTAGGTTAGAATTAACTTTATAAACCTACGTGCCTTGTTTGTTAAATGTGAGTATCTGAGTATCGGTAGCGATGGCGTATCATCTATGTCGTAACAAGACGTATACTCTCAGTCGCCCAGTAGAAGCACATAGGGTCTACCATATTAAGGTTCTGGACCTGTAACTAACTTCGGAAAACATCGGCACTCGGTATTATCCGGTTTTATTTGAATAGCATTCTTCGTAAAGATTCGTATTTGCTATTTTTAGTAGTTTTTCACCACGTGATATGGATTTTCCATGACGTCATTGGGTTACCCATTTCTCAAAAATGAGGGAACCGGGAGCTCGACAGCGTGATCGTCGAGTGCGATATTGTAAAAATAGTGGTTTACCGACAACAAAGTCATGTAAAGTTGAAGTGTATCATAACTATTGTGTTGGTTTCCTGTGTACAGGTGAAAAATGCACTGTTTCATCTTGTGTTTGCGATTTAAATTTTCCTTCGCATGCTAACTGCGAGAGTTAGCGACATGGTTTGACGCTCGCTCACCTTCGTCTGATATTTTCTCCGGATGGCCAGGATGGACTTTAAATGTGTTCAGGGGTCAAACTTCTGAGGGAAAACCAAATGTTACTAATGCCAAAAGAGTGCTTGACTGAGTTATTCCTAAACTGTCTGATTTTTTACGAAAACCGTGTAAAGTGGTTAATTTCAGTAAATCAGTAAAGAGAAGGTTTTCATGTAATAATGCAGAGTTTTACATACATATTTCCATCTCTTATACCAACTGTAGGTGATTTTTTGTATAAAGGAGTATAATCTGTAATTGGCCATTTTGACGTTATTTTTCGCTATAAATGCTATTGCAGTTTCATTAAAGTAACCTTTACAAATTCTTATAAATTTTATTAGGAACGGTAAAATGCCTTTAAAATCTCATATTATGAGCAGTTCATATTGCAGAAAATTTTAAAACTAGTTGTATTTTTCTAACTTGCTTCAAACTTGAGATATTTGCTTTTATAAATAGAGTACATTTTTAAACACACCCAAAAATTCGGAATTTTGCTCGGAGGTACATATATGCAAAGTTCTGTAAATTTTATTAGTAACGTTAAAATGCCTTTAAAATCTCATATTATGGGCAGTTCATATTGCAGAAAATTTTAAAACTAGTTGTATGTGTCTAACTAGCTTCAAACTTGAGATATTTTTCTTTTATAGATAGAGTAAATTTTTAAACACACCCCAAAAAATCGGATTTTTGCTCGGGGGTACATGTATACAAAGTTCTGTAAATTTTATTAGGAACGGTAAAATGCTTTTAAAATCTCATACTATGGGCAGTTTATATTGCAGAAATTTTTAAAACTTGTTGTATGTGTCTAACTAGCTTCAAATTTGAGATATTTGCTTTTATAGATAGAGTAAATTTTTAAACACACCCAAAAAACTCGGATTTTTGCTCGGGGGTACAGGTATGCAAAATTCTGTATTTTTATAAGTATTTGTCCAAAGTGTGATCTTATTGTTCTGATTTATCATAACATGATTGTGTAACAGGAAAATTGGTTAAAACTTGAATATAGAACAGTAGAATTTGAAAAAATGGTACTTTTTTATTTTTTGTTCCAGCACAATTTACGGTGTTTTTGAAAATCAAGGGTAACTTTATAAAAATATACATAACTTGAGTTACAAACGGTAAACTTCCTTAAAAATTCACCGTAAGATGTGTTTTATAGTACAGATTCAAGAAACAGTATCATTATAAGGATTGTGGAAGGTCACCATTACAGGTCCAGAACCTTAAGGACCATCGGTGCAAAAGTTGACGTGGCCGTTCATGGGGTCACCGGTCACTGTATACGTCATTAGATTGATGGCATTGTGCTTGCCATTAAGGATTAGGGATTAGATGGCATTTTTGCCGATACTGCGCAGCGACATTTCTATCATTATAGCACAGGGGCACTTATGAGGTGCCCAGGGACTGAACCCGGCCGGTCAGGGCGTAATGCTGTCCCCTTAGCCCCGAGCGTTAGGAGGGAAGCCACTACTACCAACTTTAAAGTCTTTGGTAAGACCCGGCCGGGGTTCGAACCCACGACCTCCCGATCCGCAAGCCGACGCTCTACCACCTGAGCTATTGCGGCCGGTGCTTGCCATTGTCAGCGGCCAATATGCACTGTCGAACACCGATAACATTTATCGAATGGTTTGCTTCAAAACTGGCACCATCCTGTAATTTCGTTCCCAAAGCGAATTGCTGTCTTATTACTTACATTTGTTCTTCTTTGCCTCCGTCTGTAAAAGAAAAAGTCCGATATTGTTAGAAAATGTCAATGTTATATTTTAACTTGTATCTAATTCTCTTTTAACAATTGTATGGACGGCATAAAGTCTAATAAGCACTTGCGTCAGCTATAAATTAATTGTCTGCTACAAAAAAATTAGTTGAAATATTTTAGTTGCACTTACCTTGCTATAATGACAATCGTTACCATGGTAATGCCGACCAAGACCAGGACTATGGGCACTATTGCGGACACCACGGTAAAGTTTGAAGGCTGTATCTCCATGTCAGCAGTTATTTAAGTAAAATAAAGTTATGGGGTTAATTCATGTCTGTGTATCTGTTAAAAGTTCATATACTTGAAATAGATACTTTGTGGATTCATACTAGACTTTCTAAGACAGCGAGTTTACAACGTGTTAGATACATACATCTAGCTAAGTGAGTTAGAGTTACCATATACTTTTTATTCCTTTTGGTTGATTAAACTAAATAATTATGACCCTCCACGTATGCAATTCGCCTGTAAATGATATTTAATACATCGCCGTGCTGTGGCCCACTTATCTTAGCGTAATCGCATTGTTATAGTGTAACTCCCGGTAAAGAGACACGAATTCCATAAGATAAATTATAATTCGGTGGCTTATTCGAGTATCGTGATATCAGTTTAATGCAAAATAACGGCGGAACTACTTAATGCTGCTTATCACGAATATGGTCGTATTTTCACAGAATTGCAATTCAATATTAGTGTGCCCTCAGACTTCTCGCCTCTCACCGCCTGTGTACGAGTCTCGGTAGGGGCGAAGGTCTAAATGTGGACAGTCATTCCAACTTATCCGTGGTGTGCCGTTGGTTCTACGCAAACATTTGAATGGCATAGTCGTTCTCCAAAATATCTGACCTTAACTGTGTCGCTGAGATGTTTTTTTTCATAAACAATACATGTAGGGGTCATTCTACTTGCATGCGATGGGGCTATAAGTAAATCCCTTTATAGGTTGTCATACTGCTATTTCACAGACATTATGAAATTTATGTTCTACTTATGGCTGGGCCATGAGCATTGCTTGCATTTCAGTCACATGATATCTTCGTCGATATTGACCTACCAAAACAGAATATAAATCATAACGCAACTTTACAATAATAATGCTATTCTTATAATATCTAACTATTTAACATGTCGAAGATATAATCTATATTGATTTAAAAAACCCGGATCTTTAGATGAGGAGCAAGTGTTGAAAGCGATGACATTGTATTTGTACCAATGTACTTTTTCTGAAATAACATCTGCAAGTGCTGTTGGCGATGTTGACACACTCGCATTGCTTCTGTTGGTCATTTTTGATGTTAATTTATCATCCAGTTTGTCATTATTTCGGGGTGACCAGTGTACTATAAAAATAAGTTACTATGAAGATGGCCATTGGTGTGGTTGAAAACGCAATCTAACGTTATTTTCAAAATTGCACCTGAGAAACGTACAAAATTAATTATAAATGTATTTCTTTGACCGCGTTTTAAAATATGACAGCTATAGAAATGCTCATCATAGTCACACAAAAAGAATTAAGCGACAATAACTGACAGCAAAACACAAACTAAGGAAATGGTGATATCTAAGATAGTAAGATTTATTGTACCGTCACTATTATGATGGTACTGGCGATGCACAAATATAAAATAATATATATTTCAAATTGTTTTCAAAATTCAAAACGAATCTGCAGCTAGCAGCCCAGCGACAGTCGATCAATACAGGATGCCTTCCGTGTACACTTTCTACCGTGAAACCGCCGTTTCTGACTATAGAAGGAAGCTTATGAGACAATTTCTTCCTTACATATAGTATATCCTCCCTAATTATTCTTTATGTGAAATTTAGGATTTGTTTAAATATAAACGTTACTATTTTATTATGTGACACGGACACAAATGCGTAGTGCGCATTTCAAAACATGAACTCACACCCAATCCTAATAATACACATTCAAAAAGATTTCGCATGTAAGCTTTTGACTCTCGTGTAATTTGGGATACTAGACTTCTTAAACTGATTTTAGACGTTTATCTAAGTATCCTTGCTTCTATCACTTGTTCGGTAGAACTTTTGAATAGTGTTGCATTTTACGACGGTTTCACGTCGAAATATGTAAGCTTTACAAACCCTATTGGCCAGGAAATATTTTTATTATTTTTTTCAAAATTTACTGGTGCATTAGACGTTGTGCATCTTTGTTTAAAACGACCTGTGCAAGAAATAAAAATATACATGGAAAGCTAAAATATTGTAGTGTGCTATGTCTATGTCACAATGATAAATTGAGATGCATTATGTCATTGAAGACAATCATGTCTTTCGTTTATGTGACCTTGATAAAATCATTGCAACACCTCGCGAAAGGAGACTCGATCAAGAGACCATAATTAACTCCTGAATTAAATATCCTAAACTCCCCCGTCTTTATTCTTTATCATTTAAAGTTGGGTATAAGGAAACTCTCATGGCCCATTTTTGTAAATTCTTTATTGTACAATGACCCTCTATAGAGTTCTGGGTGTATCGCTTGCCAACGTAAATTACGTGCGCATATAGAGCAAATTTGCTTTCGTAATATATACCATCTGATTTTTTTTCTCTATTTTAAATAATGTCTCCTCACAGTTTTGTTGTTACTTTTACTTTCGACTGGCATGTGAATATCGTTGCCTTGCGCCTTTTTAAAATAACATGTTGCAAAACTCATGGAACCTCGTCCTATATTCTGTGCAACGTGATATGATAATCCACTCACACACCATGCTATTGTTGATGGGGGTTTAAGCTCTGGACACTGTACACTGTACACATAACGAGTGATGGAGGTCGTGTTGTTGGTCTAATGTTTAATGGGGAAGACTCAATACGCGTATTTTCATGTACAATAAAGGTGTGGTATTGAGTAATGTTGTATGTATGTTAGTGATCGAAAAAAGGAAAACGATTGGTTAGCTCGGTATCCAATGAAAGCATACTGTAGATGAAATCAAACCTGCCACTCAAAGACCAGCGAATACAAGCATGTCAATATTGTAGTATACATGCATAGTTAAGCATATGTTCCGAAACTACACTCGCTCGTAAAAAGCATTAGATTTAAACGATTTGTACTAGTTAAACATATATAGTGTACCTGTAAAACCATTGTATAACTACGATGTATATTTCTATACTATAGCAAGAATACTTATTTTCCATACACACGTAGGTTTTTATAGCCCACATCTCCAGTATGAAATTTTCAAGGCATTCAACTAATGTGGTAATATCTGTTAACACCTGCTCTGCATTTGAAGCGTATAACTTTTGTCTATAAACTACATTTTCCTTATTTTGATCATAACATTATTATATCACATTAGTATTTGGTAAAAGCAGACGGTTTACCCTCTGACAGACATTGGCGAAAAGTTGTAAATGACAATAGGTCGCTAGAGGACACAAACATCCAGTCAGTAAGGCCGTGGAATGGTGTATTGTATTGGAAACGAAACCTTCGTGGTTATAGAAAACATTTTTTGTTAGTGAGAAACACAGACACAGACACAAACACAGACACAGACAAACACACACAGACACACACACAAACACACACACGCACACACATACACAGCAATTCGATTATCTTTCCTTAAATTTGACATAACGCATGTCCTCTTAATATTTAGGTTTCAGTTCTAGTAAGACAATTTAATGAAAAAAGATGTTTTAAAGTGACAAGATTTTTGATGAGCGCAAAATGCGTGCATATAGAAAAGAGAATATTCTGATATAGAGACCTATTGCAGCTTTTAGAATTTAATAGGAAGGTACCAGAATCATCACATACCTTCGTTTAATACAGAAGAGAGTTCTAGAAACCTCCCTTACTTTCCTTCCACAGCATTATTAACCTTTCTACTTTCTATCCACTTGCTAACTTATCATACTCAACTTTTGACATTGTTATACTTTTTAGACGGACTTTTAGTAACTTCCCGCTGCTCATCTACTCGGTAATAGAGTCGCGTACGACATGTCCTTTGTGGGAATAGACGTCCCCGGTCCACACCAACCAATGGCATTCCAATTATTGATTTTTTTAATATTATAATATGTAATGTTATTGCTTGTCAATTCATCAATATGACTGTCATTAAAGTTGTCTAACTAGACGTGGTCATAGTAAGTACGGCTTTCTATAAGGTCATATACAAATACCATGGGATCTTTTTTTCCCATCTGGTTAAAGAGGTAAGAAAACATATGATGAACTGGTGAGACAACTTGAGCAGTCTCCATACCCTTTACATGAGATTGCACAGTAGGTATAACATTGGGATTTTTAGTACCTTTCTTACATATGATATGCCAACTGCGGATAAATCCTCGGCTTTTCATAAACTGTTTTTAACTTATTTCTTAACAATACTACGTTTTATTTTGTTGGTAGGTTGTTTTAAAAATGTCGATGTTTTCTAAATTTCGATGTTTTCTTTCGTATATTTACATTTCACTTTTATCTGCCATATTTAAATTGATCTTGTTATATATCAACGCTTGGGCTGTTTTATTTGTTCTTACGATATATCAGCGCTTGGGCTGTTTTATTTGTTCCTATAATATCTTATAATATATCAGCGCTTGGGCTGTTTTATTTCAAACTGACCTCTCGTTTTGGTTTTTTGTTTTTACGTTGCCGAAGCTTTTATCTACTGTACATACTGTATATATGTTTATAGTTTATTTTGTTGCTAGTTGTTATGTATGTATATAATTTCACTGTATCTGTTTTAACCCCCGATGCAGATGCTTACTGTTTGTTGTTTCACTTTGACGGGATGTTGTTATTTACACTGTTTGTTTGCTAGAAAAACCTTCAGGAAGTGAGAGGTTGGAGCGCTCCATAAACCAAGTTTAAGCACCCTTGTTGACCCTTTTGCCGATTGAGCGTTCCAAGGCGGAAACTGATGGTTTTTCTTTATGTGTGTTATGTCTCATCCCTGTGTTTTGTCACATTTGTATTTACCTTGTTTGCCTTTGTCTACTGGTAGATAAAATTTAAATATCTGTGAAAATTTTGATAGGACCTTATCTTATTTACATATTTACATTATCATAACAAAAACGCATAAAGAGCTACGAAAAGGCGCAGCATATTCTTTGGTCTAACATGATTACCAGCATCTGCTTTCGACGTGGATCATGATCCACCTGCTCTGCGGACGACTAATGTGTACCTGTCACAAAGACAACTTAGATCAATTAAAAAATACGACCGGGCTAAAATAAAATATTTGTCTCAATTTACCATGATGAACCATGCTACAGCAAGACAACAGAAATGGCATACATGCCAGCCACAAAAACCGACGTTTTTGAAAAGCAGTGATAACTTATTTTTTTTTTAAATGTGACAACTTATTGTTTAAATGTGTCTTTGAGCATTTTATCTTTTAGTATGTCGATACAATCTGTCTGTCTGTCTGCCTGTCTGTCTGTCTGTCTGTCTGGTCTGTCTGGTCTGTCTGGTCTGTCTGGTCTGTCTGTCTGTCTGTCTGTCTGTCTCCTAGCCCATTAAACCTGGGGGCAAGTCCTCTCACATTCGATAGTAATAAAGAACTGCCTATATCTTCCTTAAGCAACCATAACGTTTACAATGATGTTATTTCTCTAGTGTACAATCCGAATGGCTCATATTGCCTCAATCACCTGACAGTTGTCCATACACTGTTTTCAACACATAAGCCATACATTCTTCCTTGACCGGACTGATGGTCTCCGTAACCAAGTAACTGTATCAGGTGTCAGATGTACTTCCGACAATGCGGATAAAACTTGTCTTGTCGATCCGACGTAGTAACTGTTCATACTTACGTGCCATAACGTTGGCACAACGGCCGTTCTCGGGTACTTCCTGGACGCTATCATCGTTGTTATTTGTTGTCATTTTCACATTATTGACACCGTTGCACGTCCTGTAAAATGACTATAAGAAATATAAGATGATTTTAAATGGATGGCTTAACATCGCCAAAGATAGGCACAAGCATGTAGCCAATTACACTCGTACGTTAAGTCAAGCAACCTGGTAATAATTGTAATGCTCACGGTGACAGCTGTATTTGAATCGCTTCCTTCATTGTCACTTGGAACGATATAGAACCTCAAGAGCTACAGTACGCATGTTGAAAGCGCATTAAATTAGACCTTTCTTTATATTCAGCAAAGAGACAAATGAATAGATCCTGACTTAAATATATGTAGCTATATTTCATGGCTTGTAGGTGCCAATGTAATTTCATGACACAATGTTTAAAAAGTCAGAAATGGGAGGGTTTTCACATATAGTAAAAATAAAACTGCTTTATTTTTATTTCAAAGTGTACCAACTTTGCAGGTCTTTTACATAGACTTTAGTCATTTTTCTTCAGTTGTCTTTTCTTATTTTTGTCCAATCACCAAACCATGCATTAACCAAGTACCAGATAGTACATAACACCAATCGCTTACTATTAATTGCGTCTGTAGATCTGTAGATTTACGGTGATCGCAGAAATCACATAATAACAGCATTTAAAATAATCCCACTTATTCATCTTTGCTATACCTTAAATCGACTTGCTCACAGTTTAGCGTCAGTGTATTCATATGCCTCTCTTTTCCATCTCGACAAAAAGTACTATTTCTATGAACGGATAGAAACACAGTAAAATCCTGCAGCTTTACATCATTTTCAATATTTAGACCAGTATGTTTTGCCTGATTATAAAAACGTAGTGCGATTATAAAACACTAAATACTCTTCGAATACTAAATAATGAACCACATTTCAAAGCTCGAAAAAACATCAATGCAAGAAAACAAACATAAAACGTTTGATGTAGCCAGCATATGGCGATTGTGACACTACAACGTTACAGTGGGTCAACTGTTCCTGCTGCTCGACTCTTTACCTTTTGCTTTCGCCTTCTACATAGAAACAGTAGTTGTTTTAAGTAGGTAAAGTAACACACAAATTATGGAGGGCAGTTTATTTACACATGTTGTCATTGTATCGTTCTCATTGTATTGTTTGTGAATATTAACCCCGAACTGATGAATACATTACACGGTAGTTGCTGGTTCAATTTCCCGCGCTAACCATTTTAACAGCACGAAAATCTCGTGAATAACGAAAAAATCATTTATCACGGCGAAATATTTTCGGCAAGCACATGTTCTTAATTTATTTTACAACTGATATTGGAGCGTGTGCAACTACCGTGTAATGTTTTCATCAGTTCGGGGTTAATATTCACAAACAATATCCAATTGTGACTATATTCCATTGAAGAGAACACAACCGTGCTTTAAGCACAATTATTAACAAAGTTCTTCTTATATCTGGTGTTACACATATATTGTGAAAAGAAAGTTCGGTATTTGCTAGGATGTTCAGCTGAAAGTAGTTGACAAGCGTTGCGAGGCCTTTGATTCTGTATGCCTAAAGACGACACTCATTCTGATGAGCAGCATATTCTAGTGATCAACTGCCATGTTTTAATCAAGAATTCATTGTAATACGACACAGTTTACGAACAATGATAATGTACATTTGACCGAACTTGACTTAAGTATCCCTTTTCGGCGTAGCTGTCTAACCTCACTTTTGACCTACTTACAAATGCTGACTCAAGGCTAGCCTGAATGAATATCAGAGCGATTCCCATTGGTAGAAATTCCTAATAGCATCATATACCGTAGTGTTTCTAATAAACCACCTCAGGGTGGCGATTATAGTTATTTATACAGGTATTTAAGTCATAAACAAGTCTATATCAATGAGTGACATTAATGAATAGTCTCCCCTGAATAACCCCTAAATGCAAGTAGGTCCTTTCATTTGTTTTACTCGGTTTTTATGCTTGTTCTTTTTGGAGTGTATGTTGACTTCTTTGACTTTCAAGTTAACCATCATCAACAAACACGTCCATTTTCTTTTTTCAATAACAAATCTCTATCAGTATTTAAATGGATTTTAAGCTTATATTTGTGCAAAAGAAATTTCACCGTTTGTAACTGCATAATCTACAAAAGAACGGGCGATAAAGTCCAAGAATTCCGACTATAAAGGACCTACCTACTCTTTGGAATACCTCGGATATTAACAAACAAGGGAGATAATTTCCAGTTTACCAATGTACCCCATTTCCTACAGTACTATTGAATATAGTGTATAAAATGTCACTTGATCCTATATTTGTTTAAACATCATCTCTGTCATATGCCGCAAAGCAGACCGTTCACTTCCGGCACGATCTAACTACTTCATAACTTTAAGTACCTATTACGTGAGAATTATGAGGCGCTGATGGAGCGAGCGACTAGTTTAAAAATGTACACCATTTTCATGCCATTTTTCTCACAAATTTATATTCAATAGAAACATAAACACGATACAAATGTGTAAGTTAATGCTTCACAAACGCCGCATAGCCTTTTAAAAGAAATTTCTTGTTTTTTCCAATTTTTTTTTTAATCCTACGCCGTTTGTCTTTTTAAAGACATTTCTTGTTAGTATAGTGACAATGTATCCGTCATGGAGAGGATTTATATTTATCTAAAAATGATACGGGAAAATGGTACTACCAGATTCCAGGACTGGTTTGCTTACCTTCATTTCTATATACAAAATTATTATATCGATGATAAAAGACCACAACATAAACAAACCTATACAGTAATATTCGGGCTGATTATATCTGAATAAAAAGAATGTATTGAGAATTCAGTATGTGACTCGATCCATATAACTAAATTGCATCGTATTGTCTGAGATAAATCTAAGGTTTGAAACACGCGGCTTGGTTTGTCACGGCTGGATGTAATAAACTATCGCCCTCTCTCTCTCTTGCCCTGGCATTATGGTTACTCAATATATTACATGACACTTGAAACGTCGAACTGTCATTTTATCTTATAAACATACACGGGTATTTATCAATCGTCTATGATATTCCGATCATAAAAATTCACCTGTCAACAGGCGATCGTAAATCAACAGCCCATACATGTTGCAACATTAACCTTCACTATTATCGACTCACTACATGCATCAATGACTATTAACCAAGGCAGGAAGTATACCTCGCACAAATTTTCCTCCCTTGCCGTCTCGTTAATATATATTTATAATGCTTATACATGCATGATTATGTTTGTGTTTTTAAAGCAGTGTTTTATTATACTCTACGAACCCGTTTTTTTCTATGTTTGTGCAATCCTGGTAAGGATCTAAGTTAGAGGCCTGAGAAAAATAAGAACATTAGAATAATTAAAGAAAAAAGAAGAAGCGATACTTATGTGTGATAAACAAACAATACTGATATCTTATACACGTGTATCTAAGGATCACATAATTAAAAAAATCCTATGTTGCAATATGTCTTTGAATACAGGCAATGCTTTATTTTGTTTAACAAACGGTTTGGAGGACAGTAACCTCTGCCACTGCTGATATGATTGATGTTGCTTTATTTATTTATAAGGTTCTTCATTGTAGCAGAATAGGGGTGTAAATGTGGACACACCAGATAATTACAAAATAATTTATTAGAGGAAATTATAGATAAGCATCTTGACAGTCTTAAATACATGTACATGTATAAAACATGCTTTCGTAAACTGGATAAAACATGTCTGATTATCAAATCCTTTTCATGAATGAAAAGAAACTCACATAGAACTGCATAATATACTCAATTACCGACATCTTTATAACACGGTGCTACTGAAACTGAAATACACTAATCATAATGTCGGTGGAAGATTTCAACTTGTTCTAAGATACATTTAAACTTTCTTTGCTGAGTATGATATTGTTCGTCGAAATATTTCAATCCCAATTTTGAAAAGATATATAATGTGTACTTTACACTAAAAACAAAACAACAACAAACAAACAAAACAAGAAGCAAAAAGTAAATTTAAATTTCTTACCTACATCGGTACAAGTTATATTTTTCATACAACAAAATAGTATAAAAAGTACAGATGGTGCTCATGTTAAATCTGTTGAGATCTGTTTAACCTTTAATTGTACCATTACCTGTATGTACATGTACTATGGTTATTCACACAAACTTACTACAGACAATGTTTAAAATTCGTAGGCTCATTGAAGCTTTGAACACCACAGTTATACAGTTATAAGAAGGATTTAAATAGCAATATTTTATCACTACGGTTGACAGATTTGGTGTTTTGAATAACGTGAACAGCAAGCTTGTCTATTTATTTGAGTAAATAAGTTACCTATATCTTAAAAAGGTCCATAAACAGGTCACATATTTTACATGGTGTGCATGTGAGCAGCACGCATCCTTTGTCTAAGCAACGGCTGACATAATTGTGTATTTAAAGATACTATGGAAGTCAAGTCACGCGTCAGCAACTCACAAGCTAGGACTGTCAATGTCCAGTGATACAATATTTTATCACTAAGGTTTACTGATTTGGCGTTTTGTATAAAGAGAGTCACTAGCTAGCACTGTCAATGTCCAGTGAATGCAATATTTTTTCTGATATTAAACGCATACCGCCCTACACTGGTATCAAATGCGAAAGTTTAATACGTCGTGCTTTACTGGATTTTGTTTATATTTCCCTTATTGTGACAAACGACATATCAGTAAATTATAAGAGTTGTAAATTAGGACCAGCACTTGAATTAATGTTTTAGGCAGTTTGGTTATATAATTGTTTCAAACTGATGCGATTTATGAAATGTACAAACCAACATACTTTTTCATTCTTTTCCAGGCAAGTTTTTGACAAAACATTATATGTATATGTGCAAATTACGCTCTTAAGTTATGTATATTGAATTAGTTCAATCTCTGCAGCCTCTAATTGGAAAGTCCGCCGCTAGACATATCCCTATTGCATTTTTTCAAGTATAAAGTAAGAATGATTACTCTCACAGGAATCATCACATTCCTTCACTTGATACTGAGGATGGATTTCACCAACATTCAATTCATTCACATTTACATTCCCACGCGTATCTTCCTTCAAATCGTGTATGTTTCTACTCTAGTTGTTTTCATAATCCACTTTGCTTGCAGTACCAGTCTCACAAGTGTTCATAATGTAAGAAGAAGACCGAGCTTCTGCAACTTCACGCTGCCGATTTTTGAAACAATCGACATCAGTGGCCTGTCCAACCTGTCCAATGTGGGAATAGTAGTCCCCACATTGGTCAACATCGACCAAGAAACTTCCTTTGAGTGAATGTGTCCCAGTACGAGAATACGGGTTATCACCGGTTGTCGATTCATCAATATGATTGCCATTATTTTTTTTAACTCGATGTGATCATAGTCAGACCGACTCATCCTAGCTGTAATTCCTTGGTTCGAATTAATTTCATTACTAGTATGTGTATTGTTTATTGTTTGTGAGTATGGATGATCAACAAATGCCGTCTCATCTATATCGGCACAAGACGCATAATCAGAATCGGTCAGTTGAGGCACATTTGGTCTACCATATTGAGGATCGACAATGGCACAGTTGACATGGTTGTACGTGGGGTCTACGGTAACTGTGAATGTTATAAGATTGATGGTGTTGTAATCGCCATTGTCGTCAGTCATCGTAGAGTGTACGATACCGTTAACATTTAAAGACGGTGTTGCTTCAGAACTGGCCCCATCGTGTAACATGTCTGTATCGAACTCATAGCGAATTGATGTCTTATCATCAGCGTTTGTTCTTCTTTGTTTTTGTCTGTAAAAGTTCAATTTCGTTATGAAAATGAGAACAATCTATATTAGTTTATACATGTTTTATGACAGGAAAATAATAAAAAAGCCCTATGGGAGTTACTTATATGATCAGCTATACACAGTGCCTATTGGAAAAGAATGTATTGTAATGCATTGGTTTGTCTGTATGTAAATATTGACATGTACAATTTCCAGTTACCTTGCTATGACGACAACCGTTACCAGGCTAATGGCCACCAAGAGCAGCACTGTAGGCACTACGGCGACCACTATATTCAAACGTGAGGATTGTTTCTCCGTGCCTGCAGTTATTTGTGGAAGGTATAAGGAAATGAAGTAAGCAAGTTACTTAACATTTATCAAATCGGTAAAGGTACAACGACTCGAATGGAAAATATGTGTACAAGCATCATCTTACAAAGACTGATACATTATAGCATATAATGTAACAGTGTTTTTAAAGCAGTACGTTAACATTGTGTAAAAAAACCTATACATTTTTGTCTTCACCTAGCCTAAAACTTGACCAAAACGCATAAACCTAGACAATTCTTTCATCATTTTTACGATTTATTTAAATTTGACCCTATACCTGTATATTTTGCCTGTAAAAGGTATTATGTCGTGACATGCTATGACCAATCCGGCTTTGCGTTGCATGGCATGCGCAATTTTCTCGCATAATCCTGGGAAATAGGGCCAAAACATTAAAAATATATCATGAATAGTTCGGTGGTTGTTTAGCCGAGCAGTGGGTGGGGTGCTTTTAATCCTAAATGATGACAGAAACTTTGAAATAACAATACTTATTGCTACTAATTGACCGCATTTTAAGAATATGGTTTCATTTTAAAGAATTCCAATCATATCATATCATGTCATTGTATCAGGACCTGTTGTGTTCTCTGTATCACTTTCTGTACGTGATGGTGGCGATGAGTCCACACCAACAGTCGTTACCTTCGTCACTATCAATGTTGATGTATCTGTGTTAGTATCAGAACCTGTTGTGTTCTCTGTATCACCATTTGTAAGTGTTGTTGGCGATGAGTCCACGCCAACAGTCGTTACCTTCGTCACTGTCAATGTTGATGTATCTGTGGTAGTATCAGAGCCTGTTGTGTTCTCTGTATCACCATTTGTAGGTGCTGGTGCCGATGTTGACAGATCTGCAGTCGTACCGTTTATCTCTTTTGAAGTTGATGTATCGATGTTTGTATCTGTACCTGTTAAGATTTCTAAAGAAAAACATGCGAAATATGATCCGTGTGACTTTCATGTCATAATCAATGCTTTAAAAGTCATTACAGGTCATCTTAACTATAGTGAACAATTCATTGCAACCTATGTTGTCTTTTCATTTAATTTAGAAATGTATAATAACAATTAATAATTAGCAACAGGATATTACGTCACTTGCATCTTCTAAAACCATTTAGAATGCCTTCTAGATTAGCAATTTTCTTTTTAAATTATAAACGCAGAGAGGATTTACAAACATTCATATTGATAATTAACCTAAACGAAAAGTAAATTCTAACAGGTATATTAATGAAGTACCTGTGCAGATGTAATGAACAGTGACATGAGTCATATTCTTATTGTTCATGTCTCCAGGATATGGAAGAGAGGTATTACAGCTTCTCAAATTGTGGCACTCCTCCATGATGTATCGTTGGATTGATGAGATGTTGTCTACTGTACTAGTTCCACTCACATCACTGCCAGTGCATGGTGAGCAAACACCAGTGCAGGAAATATAACTAACAGTAACGTTCAGAATGTCAATCACAAAACTGTTCTCGCAGAAGACCTGTACCGTCCAGTTACATGTATTGTTCTGACTACCTTGCTTCCAAAAGTAGTGATTGCTGACATTGGAATAAACACCGACAACTGGAATGATATAATTTGAAAACCGATCTTTAATAACGAATGTTTTAAAAAAACAAAGTATGCCTTAATGCACTTCACTATTTATTGATACTATAATACCATGCAAAAATAAATCACTAACAAGCGATTTGCTTCTCTGATTTACAATAGTGCCCATTTTTATGTACACTTCAAATCTTTTCCTATCTACAGAATAAATATTTGTTTAGTTTCAACGGACATCTAACTGGTAAAAAGGCATGGTTACCAAACCAAACATGGTAACCAAAATTGTATTCACCAGATTTTTTTCTAATAAGAATATATATAACGTGCCTCCTTACTTTTTTCTATTCATATTGTAATAGCACATTTTTAAAATAGTCATTTTATTGTTCATATGCACAACCCAATTTTGAACAACTATCATAACTGTTAGTGTATGAAATTATGTAAATAAAGTTGACGGCTGGAATTTGAAAATTATTAATGTCTTTTTAATGAACAAGGAGAAATAGGAAGTGTTTTCCTTTGAAATTTGTTTCATTAAATATTTCTATTTATTGAACGGACACTTACAAACTAATGATCGTGAACGATTCGCATAAAACCAATTTTTAAAAGTTTTAAAACATTGTGATAATAAATAAACGTTAAATAATTAGATATAGGTTTATATTTCAACAAAGGTCTAGTCTATTAATAGAAAAGAAAGACAGACAAATAGAAAGATAGACAGATAGACAAACGGCCAGGCAAGCAAGCGGGCAGGGACACATACTGACAGGCGGGCAAGCAGGCATACAGGCAGGCGGACAGAGAGACAGGCAGACAGGCAGGCATACATACATATAGACAGACAGACAGAGAGACAGACAGAAAGACGAACAGACAGGCAGACATGCATACAGGCAGGCAGACGGACAGGCAGACAGATGAGAAAGCTGGTAGACAAAGGCAAAGACAGAGAGAGGTACCATTTTAGAAAAAAAGATTTATGCAGATGTATTTAAAAATAAATTAATTATTAAACTTGTCACTGTCCACAACTACTTTTTAAAACATGATCAAATAATCCATATTTAAAACATAGGTTCATACTGAAAAGGGCAACTTTTGAAATTAATCTCTGTTAACAAATCTCTAAGGCAAAGTACAAATTCCAAAGAAGGAAATGTTTATAACAAATAAAAAAAACATTTAAAATGATGACAAAATTATACATTCACATAGTTTCGACCTCAGTATATGTGAAACTACTTTTGAAAATGATTAAATTGTAACCGTCGAAAGATAAAAGTACAGTTGAGTGGAGTAGAAGTATGGAAAAAGATGTCGCAGTATAAAAGTTGCAGTTTCACTGTTAGTTCGTTCACATGGCCTCTGTAAATCAGTTGGCACAGAGACCTGCTAATGTTGGTAAGGTCTGTGGTTGTTGCACTCCTGTTACATTTGGTGCCATGACCGACTAAAGTATTTTGTTTGTATTGTGATACAACAGCGATGATGTAGAGTAGAACCAGGGATGAGATTCAGGGTGAATCTCATAAGGTTAAGAGGGTGACGTGTAGTAATTTCCCTGAAGTTCGTTCACAGATCTAAAGCTCTGATGGTAGAACACTCGCAAATATTAAATAGGTCTTAGGTTGAATCCTGGCGGATACTCTCTTTCTCCGTTTTCTCCGATTTTAAAGTCCAGTTACATATATAATCTTTAAACCACCGAGGGCAGCTATTATTTGATTTTGCCTGACCCTAGTACAAAGTGAACAGAGAATGGAACTACATACTAAGTTGGCGAACCTAAGCGCACTCCATTACGTGTGGAATACTTGCCTTTATACAGGTCATATACATATAAGATTTCAAATACAAATATTAAATAAAATACATAGGTAATTTTATCATTAAAACTAACCTGTAGCTACATGTAAGAGCCAAATTGTAGCCAACCCATCCATGTTGCAGTGTTCGTCCTGTGTTTTGAACTGAATAATGAAGCTTATTAGAATGCAACAATATCTTCCTTACCTTTAGTACACTTAAATTTACTTTACCTTAGATTTAAGGTTAAGCGTCTCTTTTATCATGTGACACGGACATTAATGCGTATTGCGCAAAACTGTAAACATGAGTACATTCACGTCTATAGCTAACAATGTACGCTCAAATCAATTTGACATGGCAGCTCGTTACCGTAGTATGTAAAGTATATTCCAGCATGTTAGTTGGAAGCTTATTATAGTTGGAAAATGTCGCTTAACCTTTTATTCTACTAGTGACAGCACACATTTTTGAAGGGATGCATATTCTCTTATTTTCTAGTAACAGAGAGCATATTTAATATTATTTCTGATGAATCAACATTTTCTTTATTTTGAGAACAGAAAGGGTAAATGAAAATAGTAATTGGCCAACTATGATCAAGTCGCTTGTTAAATTCCATTTTTATAATCGTATAAGATATGAACTGTACTATTACTCAATCTGGACATTGCGAACATAAAAATATCTCCTATCGACAAGAGACTGTATGCAACAGCCTGTACACGTTTTACTGCGAAGTATGATTAGAAATTAACAACTAGTATGCTCATTTCGTTGCTAAAAAGACCAGACATTTTTCAAGACAATAAATAACCGACGAAAGTAGTGATATGTTAACCGGTTAAGAAAACGAGACAAACGACCTTGCACATTTAGAAATTTTCATTTTCATGTATTCATTACTAAGACAATAAAAACAAGCGTGATTACTTTGTAATTCTTTTAGATATCGTATACAAAACTTTAAGTGCTTTACCAATATTATCATTTTGGAAGGGTGGTTCAATCACTCCAGAAACATTTATTGACAGCCAGGTGAACTTATTTAGCGTTTTATAATTTCATTTTCTCCCCAGAACTAACAAATTCGATTACTTAGCAGCACTCTGGCTACTGTTCACTTTTGTTTGACATACAATTTAAGAACATATCTATTGCAATGGGAACTAAAATAGCATCCTTTAAAACTGCAATTAAGCCGCAATATATCCATCAGCAGAAGTAGTAATCATGGCAATAATAAAAATAATAATAATAACAATAACAATGATTATAATAATAATAATAATAATAATAGTAATAATAATAACAATAATAATAATAATAATAATAATAATAATAATAATAATATTATTATTATTATTATTATTATTATTATTATTATTAACAATAATAATAATGTGTGTATAATTCGTTGAGATTAATTACGATGAAGATAAACGGTTTACAAAATAACGTCTCCAACTTTGGCATTTAATGTCCAATTTTGATATTTACAAATCACAAGGCAGAAAAGGAATCACTGTAGAATAATTTGAACCCAGTGTTGACCTTTAACCTGAATTGTAGTATTGTTTATATATTCTATCTTAGTTTACCCAAAACCATTATAAATAAATATAATGTTATGAATAACTAAAAAAATAGTAAAATTCACGTATTCATACACATATCAGAATGCATCTCCCAACACTCAAGACACAAAAAAACACACCGGCTCAGTGAATAAGCTGTCGTAGATTCCCATAAATATCACTTGATATTCACATTTTGTCCGTAACAGACCAGCTTATCAACAGACATATGCGTCGAATTGTGTGGTAACATGTCCATGTGTTACTACTACCCCCATTTTTCCCTTATCTCCGTTAATCATAGAAATAGTCGTGTTCTTTAGCTAAGTTGTTTTAAACGTGAACTCATCATTCGGGAACTCGACAGTGCGCAAGCAAGGGGAGCGCCCACATGTTATATCACCGTGTTAATGGGAATATACTTATTTTTTTCAGTTTCTCAATGGAGATAGGACGACGCGGAATTTTTTTTGCATTATTGGAATTGCTAGTTGTGTGCACGGAAATGTAGTTTGTGCTCTCAAATGAGTACCTTAATGTGCATACAATGAAATTGATGATTGAAGACAAAGTTGCCATTTTGGATATTAATATGTTTATTTTGCAACACATATGTGGTTGTGCACTTGTTAAAAAACCCCGTGTATTTTAAGAAATTTAATATTTACTTTAAATTATCATTGGCTTAGAGTGCTTCTTCAAAAAATTTAAATGCTTGTACAATTTTTAAACTCAATTAGTGTGAAAAAAACAACGTTTCTGAACTATTATTTTGAAAAAATGAATATTAGTTTGTATTTGTATATTCTTTCAGATACAAACTGATAAGTAGAGATATTCCATCAAAAGCTTAAAAAGACACGGATGTTTGTCATTGATTGGTCAATGTCTGCATCTAATGTGTCATCTGTATACGTTGTCTATAAAACCGCATACAGCTTACTTTATTCAACTTATCGTAAAAAGTTTATGTGAAGATGTTGCATGTCTCGTGACAAAGCTAATTTCTAAAGATAATCGTCAATGTAATCATAGTCATAGTTTAGCTAGATATTACATGCATTATTCACGTTTATTATAGCAAGGATAGAGCACTTTTCAATCTTGTTGCGATCTGTCGAACCTGCACCTGTATACTACAATGTATGTAAAGAAATTATGATTATTCATTAAAACTCGAACATGACAATGTTTGAAGTCTCAATGCATCATAGTTACTTTGAACATCAAAACAAAGGGAGAGTTTAAAATGAAAACTATTTTATCTAAACTAGCAATGTTTGTCTATTTGAATTTGAGTTTGCGCAACGACAGAAAAAATATCACTATGACATGACTAATAAACCCCGCTCTAAAAATATATGTTGTTATGACTTAGTGGGTATTCCAACCTTAAGGGCGGAGACGCTTGCGCACCGACAGCAAGAAGTAGAGAGATTATGCATACAGGTAGTAGATCTAATATATAAATAAAAAACAAAACATCCTTGTTATTGCACTAACGTTATCAGTGGGAAAAATATAAAAAAATACAAAAATATAAAAAAGAAATACCCACTGAATGTACATACATGGTCTGTATTATACCAATAAGCATAGAGTAAAATGTTGATAAAATGTAAAAAGTGACACTTTTTATACATATTTCATTATCCCCTTTTACAGGAATGTAAAAAGCCAAGGACTTTGTCCTTATATG
The DNA here is from genome assembly GCA_007844125.1 of Sinonovacula constricta. Lineage (NCBI taxonomy): Eukaryota > Metazoa > Mollusca > Bivalvia > Cardiida > Solecurtidae > Sinonovacula > Sinonovacula constricta. Next base: position 59,138,314 of record CM017556.1, read on the forward strand.
TACAAAATGTACAATAAGGATTATGGTCGGGCCTCGGGCGTCCAGACGTGGTTAAAAGGAACATAGGCATAGAATCTCTCATTCTGAAAAACTACTCCTACATTACTACTAAAAAGGACTTGGGCATAGGCAGACCCCTTTCAACCGCACTTTCGTTTCTCAATTGGGAAAAAGTCAGCCTAAGATCCATAACTTCAAGACACCAAAACATTAAATTAAACAATCTATATTGTCGGTAAAATAGCGGTCCACTGCTGTACAATCTAGGATTAATAACATGTAGTGAAATTCACAAACGTACATATTCACCTTATATTAGGAAAAACCCACACGAAACCATCCATTTTCCAGCTCTTAAGCTGTATAAATAGATACCCGAAATTGGATACCTGATAGGGGTCCATTTTTGCACATTGGTCAGAACTCTTTAAGCCATGCCATGCGTGGGCAACAGGACGGGATCACGATAAACACGATTGTATGTGCTGACCCTTAAATAAACCGGTTGTCAGTCAGTCAAGATAAAAAGTCGTCAGAGTAATGTAAAAGATCGTAGCAACATATGGAAGTGTAGCAACAAAACGCCCAATGTACGTATGTTGAACTAGAAATTTCCCACATACGAATATGCCACATGTGTGATGAATTCTTACGAATTCTTCACACCATGTGTGACAAAATCGTACGTTATCACCACCCTGAACGAAATACAATCTGTTCTGTAAACCGAGATTTATGCGCGATTTCGAAATGTTCGGTTTTCAGTCATCTACTCATATACTAAAGGACACGCACACATACTAAAAAAGCAAAAACAAACAACAACTACAAAAAAAACACAAAAAGAACACAGGCTGTTAAAATTTGAATTTGAAATCAACCATATTACGGATAAACCATCTGTAGAGCAGAATTTTCCTAGTAAAAAGTGCCTTTTACAAAATCAACAAGACGATCAACCAGAGTTAATGTGTTATTACTGTACTCTGCTCAATAAACTCTTTTGTTTTGTGAACTGTCCAATCACTATCTCTGGTACCTTTGTAGGTATTACCCTGACAAGATGTCTTTGCAATAGGAGAGATAATTAAAATATGGACTAATCACTCCTATTCACCATATAAGAGGAAAAGAACGCATGATTTGCAAAATGATCATTTTCAGAACAGGCAAAACAAACAATTAATGAAAATAAGAACCAGGGGGTTACCGCCTTGGAACGGTCAGTGGCAAAACAATTCGCTATTGGGGGTTTAAACCAGGTTAGGGTGCAACAACCTCACACTTGCCCCAACAGTCTCATATGAACACACAATTGCAAGTTGCCTTTGTGAAGATTGGGTATGTGCACAGCATGAATTATAATAATCATTTTAATCAGCTTCAAGGACGTTGCATTTAAATAAATATTATTTTATTACAAAAGAAATAGATGTTAAACCTGCAGTAGCAGTTACCTTACGATGATGAATCCGTTACCAGGGTAATGGCGGCCAAACCCAGCACTGTCGGCAATATGGTGGACACCACATTCAAACTTGAATGCTGTACCTCCGTGTCTGCCGTTTTTTAGGTAAAAAAGTTATGGGGTAACTACCTGTTTGTTATCCCGTTAAAAGCCGTTTCAATTTCCTACACTTGAAGTGAAAATACTAGAGAGCAAGACAGCGAGCAAGATGCATACATTTGTGCTGGCATCTAGCCAGAAATACCATACATACTATTTTGTTGCTTTTGCCCGATTTACTTAAATTTTACCTTCACAGTGCCAAATATCCTCGCCTAGCACATTGTTAACTTAGGGCTTTTTTCGATTTCTCTCGAAATTACACTGGTTTAATTTCACGAAAAGCATCTCTGTATATTTCTTTAATCATTATGTCCTGCTCTATTTTGGCATCAAAGTATAAGTTGTCGTTTGCTGGCGTTGAAAACGCCTCCTGACAGGAAACTCGAACAAAGGGACGATAAATCATTTCTAAATCGTTTATTATACCATAAACTGTTCGGTCTTTATATTCTTGTAACTTGGTTAAGGAATCGTGTATTGACCGTCTAAAGCGTTCTTGGGTTATATTATCCGCCATAAACGACGTGTGCATGTGCGCATGTACGAGCAGGATAAACGTCTTGCTTTCCTATTATATCACCTAACTGTCAGCATAATTGCTGCTGTATGTAGGGCAGTTATGATAACTCTTGAAAGATTGAAGTTTTGTTTCAAACAGGCATGCTTCTGTTTTGGAGAAACCTTTCAGGCAGCACGAGGTTAAAGCTGTGTAAAACCGGTTTAAATCCAAGTTGTCCACTTTTGGCCGTTCTAAGGCGGTAAATGTTTGGTTTTCTATATAGTATCTATATATCTATATATATATCTATATAACTCGTGACATTTTTGTTTAACTTTTACTTTCCACTGACATAAAAATTCCTTTGTTATGTGCATTTTCAACTTCTAATATATGTTATTTTGGTGGTAATGTGGTAATCCCCGCACTTATTCCATGCTATTGGTTTACGGTTTTTCCACTCTATTCTTGCATAGAATCCCAAAAACGAGTAATAGATTCTTATAGGTCATGATGTTGGTTGTGTGAGTTTTGGGGAATATTTTAGTGTCTGTTCATGTAGGACCTTTTAATACGCGAATAATCCAGAACTAAACCTTGTATTATACTGGTGCTGTTAGTACTTCCGTAAATGTACATTTATGCTAGTGATCGTAAAAATGAACACGATTGTTTAACTCGGTATCTAATTAATGACTTTATTGCATTTTATTGAGAGATACATATATTCTTGCCGGTTAGATATAGCATAGCGAATACCCTTCTGCCAATATTATGGTATACGTGCATACGCAGTCATGTTTCATATAAACTGAAGAGGGAAGTCAATAGCAACCCCTACATACCTTCCTTCTTGGTAAAATGTCTCGATCAAACTGCCATTCACCTTACATTCGCATCCGATATATTTACCAGAAACATTAAGCTCTTCTTTACCACGTATTTTAATACTATAGATTTTTTTTACTTTTGTTACTAATATTGTGTCCTTTTCTTCCATACACTCGTATGTTTCTATAGTCTACATTGACCGTAGGAAAATTTTACGGCATTAATTTAATGCGGTAATATATGTTAGCATCTGCTCTGCGTTTCAATTTAATAAATTATGCATTAATATTTGCCTACAGACAACCATTTTCTCCTCAAGTTTATCATTCTATCACACTTGCTTAAATGTCTAATTTTGGTAAAAGTAGACGTACTGCCATCTGCTAGATATTGGAGAAAACTTTAAATAGATCGCTTGTGGACATACAAATCTAGCAACTAAGGCTGTGAAATGGAGCATTGTTTTGAAAACGAAACAAAATTGTATTCCAATATGGTAAAAAACTTCAATCCTAAAGGAAACATACTAATAACAAAAATAATCTCACAAACATGTTGCCACTGAAAAGCATGTGTTCTAAATCCCGAGAAAATAATTTCCGGCAACGCCTGCTATACAAATACTTTTATTTTCTCGTTAATATTAAAACATATTTACAAAAGGCCTACCAGGACATCAACTACATTTGTTATGTCATTAATGTTTCAGATCTCACCTCAACAATAACGACATACACAGGTAAAATATGCTTCAAAGAAACATAATCTTTTAAAACAATCTGGCCACAGTTTTGCAGGATTTAGTGTTCTATACCCGTGCAGCAATTCCTGCTTGATATATTGACTTATAATCAGTTTTGTTATGAAATCAGTTTTTAAATAAACTATTGGAAACAAATTTATATAAAGCATGCATCGTCACAAACTACACAATCTAACTATTCTAACTCAGGTTATAATTCTGATGATGTTGTCAGTGTTTCGGTTTGCATAACGAGTTAATCATTTCACCACACTAAGGTGTGAGCAATAAATGGGTTGCTTTCTCAATGGATTATTCAATGCTTGCGCGCCTTTCACTATCCCTTCTCTAAACTTTAACATATAAAACAGATTAATTCTCAAAAACTTAGGTTAAGAGTAATGTAATTTATAGTTTAATAGTTTATAATCTGATACAATCACATTGTGAGTAAGTTAATAATTTTGGCTCGTTTATAGAATTTGCCAAACTTCAATGTTACACATAAAGATAAAGTGCATGTCTGTAAATGTAAACAATTTCTCAAAAGTAAATATTTGCTTTCTTAAGCTATGTATTAGTCACCATACTCACGCATTTACTTCCGGTTGGACGAAACCTGAGATTTTTAAAGAAGAAGCGTATGCCATTTCAAACTTAACAACTCTTGTTTACTATACTTAACATGTTTTTATATTTTTATATTTAGTCTTTATAAGTCTCCCGCACGTAGCAGATTATGGATCGATATGTCAAAAAGTCTGACAAAACCTTAACAAATGTAAATAATAATGCGCAGTTGACAGATTAATCAATCACACCTAAACATATAAGCAAATTGGAAATTCAGGTTTACAAGCTGAATAAGGATGTCTGATTAAAATTAAAAACATATTTATTCAAAAAAATATATTAATATATATTATACCAGTGCATGAAAAAAACGTAAAAAGTTACGACATTGTCATTAGATGATGCTATGCAAAAGCATGCAAATAAGTGGGGAAATACTTTAATTTTATTCTAATATTACTAGATCTCATTTCTAAGAACTACCTAGTGTGCGAACAATTTTAGATAACAATTTACTTTTTACATGCGGACATTCAGTCAGTTGTGCCCTTAACGTAAGCTCGTCATATTCACTCCGCTCTGCTAAGAAGACGTTAGACATCTTCATGCTGGCTTAATCTGATTAGTGATTTGATGATGGTTAAAATCTCATTACAGCAGAATGTACCAATGGTAGTTTGGACTGTACAATTAGCTTTGCCAGTGTATCTGCTTCTTCATTTCCGGCCACTCCGCAGTGAGCTGGAATCCACTGTAGGGTCAAATTGCACATGGTGCTGAATTGCTCTGGCTAGCTGAGGTGCCTTCCTGTTGGTCAGCGCTTCCATTTCAAACCTGGCATCAGTCAAGAAGAACACCCAAGTATTTTCCTGAAGCTTAATAATTAGATTCTCTCTTGTCAGACGGGTATCGACAGAGAACACAAGCTCCTCTATTCTTGACTGCTTTAGTAGAAGATCCATCAGTATAGACGTGAGTCCATGTCTCTGGAAGGTAATCGTGGCTTTTCGTAGCTAGTGTCAGGCCCTTTCGTATACCATTGTCTTCTTGTTTCCCTGACTTAAGATGAGAAACCTCTAACCTTACTTCGTCTTTGGTTAGGTCCTTTGGATCACTGATGTCTTATCTGCCTGTTTGAGCTGTGGGTCTGTCAAGCTCTTGCATATATAGCCTGTCCAACTTCTTCACTTCGTGATCAAATCTGCCACGCTTGAGCCGTTTCTTTGTATAACCTGCTAGTCCGGCAGATATTGGGTGATCTGGTAGACACTTGAACTTACTAGCCTGAAGCTGGATTTTGGCTTGCTTCGTTGATGTAGTGGCTGTATACCATTGATTTTCTCCTTGAAGGCGATCGGTGCAGACTTTGTATCACCTGTCGTAATAAGCTTGGTTCTTGACATTGTCAGGAGTCTGTTGATTAGTAGTGGCTTTGGTTGAATAGATGGGTGACCTGTAGTCTAGTTGGGGTCTCACTATCCTACAGAAGACTGTCTTGAGATTCCGCTATCAATAGGTTTTAAATGACCATTTAGGCTTAGTGAAGATGGTTACATTGTTTTATCATTTTATTTGTACAAATGAATGAGTTTAAAAAGAATCAATCATCGTGGTGTATAGGGCATAAACAGTAGGTGACCTCGTTGGTATTTAAAATTAAATAAAAACAAGTGTTGGCAAGTCACGTGCTAGAATTTCAGTATTAGCTGCAAGCTCATGAAATCAAACTCGGAAGTTTACTTTACTTTGGTTAACGTGTTTATCTTTATTGTCGATATTTTTCCTTAACTTTGACATATCATATGTCCTATTCTAGTTCTAGTCAAGACAAATTTGATGTATGAAGATGATTTAAACTAGTACGATTTTCATTCCACCAAGATTCGATGTTTCAAAGACACAAATTTGACACTACAGTAAGGTCTAATTACGGAAGTAGGGTATATAAACAGTATTTTAAAGGATCCACTTTTGCATTACCGTATAATATAAATAATATAATATAAATAACGTATACTAGTTTTTAATCTAACATTCGTATCTGTCCCGATTTAGATCTGGGTCATGATTCACCTACTATGCGCGAGACTTATGAATACCTGTCACAAAAAAAAATCAGTTTTGTTGGTCAACACCGTACAAGTACGATGCAGCTAAAATATTAAAATTTACCAGGATGAACCGGGCAAAATTGAAACAAAAGAAATGACATACATGCCAGACAGGAAAACCGATGTCTACAAAAACACACTGATATTATTATTATTATTATTATTATTATTATTATTATTATTACTATTATTATTATTATATAAATGTGAACACGCACAATAAAGCATTACGTTCTTCGTCTGTTTGAGGTCAAAAAGCATATGGTGGATGGGGGATTCACTGTGTCTTAGATTTGAACGATTATCTTTCGGGATTATATCGCCGTTTTTAAAATTCAAGATAAATAGAATCAAGCATGCCCAAAAGTCGTAGGAATGAATCCATTGTCCATACAATTTAAAACAATCGCGCTGAACAGGCCAGACAAATGCGTAATAAAGAACCGCCCTGCCTAAATACACATAGCGTATCAGACATCAGTCGTTATTTCTCTTGTGTAATATACGAGTATGTTCTATCGCCTCTTTCACCGGTGAGTTGTTCATAAATTGTTTCCAGCACATTGACATTCGTTCCAGTCTGACCAGACTGAGGGCCCTCGGTACCAAATTCCTGGATCAGGGCGTTATATGTACTTCCGACAATGTAGGAATAATCTGTGTTGTCGATCTGACGTAGTAGCTGTTCATACGTAGGTGCCATCACGCTGGCGCAACTGCCGTTATCGGGTACTTCCTGAACGGTATTATCGCTCTTGCTTGCTGTCAGTTTTACCTTATTGAAACCGGTGTGTCTCCTGAAAAATTACTTAAAGAAATATACGACGGTTTATGGATGGTTTAACATCTATAAATATAGGCACAGGCAAGTAGCCAATCACACTCGTACGTAAAGTCACGCAACATAAAAATAAATGCAATGCAAGGGCTGACAGTTGTAGTTAAATTGTCGCATGCATGGGTATCTGAAACAATAAACAACCTCAAGAGCTAGTGTACGCATGTTAAAAACACATTAAATTATACATTTTTCTTTATTCTCAGCAAACAGATAATTGAATATATCCTGACTTTAAAATATGTGATTATGTTGTATGTGTTAAAGGTCTCCTCGTTATTTCACACTAAAGAATTAACATAGAATTAAGACGGTTTTTACAATTAAGTTAAATGAAAACTTATTTTCTTTTTATTTCAAGGAACGCCAACTTTGAACTCTTATTCAAAGGTTTTAGCAATAGTTTTTTAATATATATTTAATGCAAGCCCCAAAACATGCAAAAATCAAGTACCGGATAATACACAAAGTGAGTGGCTTACTCTTAATTTATTCTGCAATGTTACGGTCGTCGCAGAAATTAAACGAAAACCATATGTAGGTGCTATACTTTCAACAAGATAATTCTGCAGAAGCCGAATTAAAAATACATTCATTTAGATACATAATCTCGATAATACGTCTTACTATTATACCTTAAATGGATTTGGTCACAGTTTAGCGTATGTGTATTCACTTGCCACTATTCTACAGCACGACAAAAAGTACTACTTAAAACACACAATAAGCTTTCACTATTTAAATAAACCACCTGTCAAAGCTCATAAAATTATCATTTAATTCAGACACAAAACAACAACAACAACAAACATAAAAGGTTTGATATAGCCAACATATAGCGTTAGTGATCTCTTCCGGGTTAAAGTAATTCAACTGTTCTTGTTACTCGACCCTTTACCCTTCGCTTTTCTCCTCTATGAAGAAAACGCAGTTGTTTATTTTTTTAAAGGGACAGTAACACACGAATTATGGAGGGTAGTTAATTTACACAGGTTCTAATTGTATCAAAATTTGACTGTTTTCCATAGCAATGAATAACAACGTGCTTGAAGCGCAATCATTTTAACGTACACTTTCTATCTGGCGTTACACATATTTTGCAAAGGAAGTTCGGTATAGGCTAGTTGTTCAGCTGAAAGTAGTTGAGAAGCGTTGCGAGGCCTTTGATTCTACAGGCCTAAAGACGACACTCCTTTTGATGAGGAAGCATATTCTAGTGATCAAGTGTGATGTTTAATCCAGAATTTATTGTTATTTAGTACGACTTTGCCTTTGCTTTTTGAACAAACAACGACAACGCACATTTGACAGAGCTTGGCAAAGTCGTTTTTCTTGTATCGTGACAACGAATCCGACGTGGATTTAATTTTTACCTACTATAAGCATGGGAAGATGGTACTACCAAACACTAGGGCTGGCTTGCTTGCCTTCCATTTTAAGCTTATTATATTCATATTAACTGACCACAACATTAAATAAATATATAAGTAAGATTTGGGCTGATTATATCTGAATAAAAAGAAGGTATTTGAGAAAATAGTATGTGACTCGATCCAATTAACTTAATTGCATCATCTTTTGGGAGGTAAATCTAAGGTTAGAAACACTGCTCTTGGTTTGTCACGACTGGACGTAATATACCATCGTTCTCTCTCTGGCATTATGGTTACTCAATATATTACATGGCACTTGAAACATCGAACTGTCATTTTATCCTATGAACATACACGGGTATTTATTAATCGCCTATGATATCTATAACATCAAAATTCCGCTGTGAGTAAGCGACCATAAATCAACAGCCCATACATGTTGCAACACTAACCTTCCCTATTATGGACGCACGACATGTATCAATGACTATTACCCAAGGCAGAACGTATGCCTCGCACAAATCTTCCTCCCTTGCCACCAGTCTCGTTAAAATGTATTTAAATTGCTTATACATGTATGATTATGTTTGTGTTTTATCACAATGTTCGATTTTTATTAAGGAACTGTTCCTTTGCTATGTTTTTGTAATCCTGGTGAAGATCAGAGTAAGGGAGCGTACGAAAAATTAGTACATGTAAAATAATTTATGAAATAATTAAGGTACGATACTTATGTGTGATAAATGAAATATAACCGATATTTGATATATGTGAATAAAGATCACATATTTTTTTATAAATCCTCTGTTGAAATAAGTATTTAAATACAGACAATGTTTTATGTTGTTTAACATACCCAACGAATATTAAGATTTTCACCTGATCAGGGGCGTAAATGTGGACACACCAGACAATAACAAAACAATTTATTAAATGATATTACAGGTACGAAACTTGACATTCGACGAATTAAATAAATGCACATATATAAAAGCATGCTTTCACAAGCTGGATAAAAAGTCGGATTCAAATCCTGTTTATAGATGGCAAGAAACGCGTATAATTAAGCGACATCTCTATTGTCATATTGAAACTGAAACAGACTGATCGGTAGGTCAGAGGAGACATTTATCGGGTACTAATTTAGATACACGCTTTCTATGTTTTTGATTATGATATCATACGTCTATATATTTCAACCACAGTGTGGAACATTTCATGCGTATTAAACAAAAAAAGGTACCGACAGCACATGCTTTGTGTGCATACAACGTATGTATAGTGTACCATTTGAAACAATATAACAGATCATATAGCATGTTACAAGGTCAAATGTCTTATCTATAAATGTATAGCGCAATATTCATCGGTAACTAATATATTTCTTACAAAAAACTCGTACAAAAGTACGAATAGTGATCTTGTCAAACCTGTTGAGATTTGTCAAAGTTGCAAGCATACACTTAACATACACGTACATGTATTGTATTTATTCACACAAAGTTTATATTGACAATGTTTGATATTCGAAGGCACATCGTAGCTTTTAGCCCCACAGCAGTATAGCTAGAAGGATTTGAAGAAAACTATTTTATCACTACCGTTGACTGATCTGTTTTCAATTATGTAAACATCGTTTTTTGTCAGTTCATGTGTGTGAATAAGTCACGTATATCTTGAACGATATTCTGCATGGTCATTTGAGCACCCAAAATCAATATTTGTCTAAGCAGGAGGTGACGTAAGCTGTATTTATAATTACACTGGAAGTCACAAGTTAGCGAGTCAGGTGCTAGGACGGTCAAAACCATGTGTACGTTCACTGTATCGAACATGTATATAATAATGTGATTTATGAAATGCACAAAAGAACATATTATTTCTTTTTTCAAACAAAGTCTTGACAACACACTATGTGCAAATTACGCTAGAAAGTTTAAAGCCAATACAATTCTTCTATGTTCAACCAGTTTAGTCTTAGCAGTCCCTAATAAGAGAGCCATTGCGCCTGTACAAATATCCCTGCTACATCTTTTCAAGTGTAAAGTAAGAATGGTTACTTTCAATGGAATCATCACATTCCTTCACTTGGTACAGAGGATTGATTTCGACACTTTTTAGTTCATTTACATTTCCGTCCCAACACGTATCTTCTTTCGAATCGTGTATGTCTCTATACTCGTTGTTTTCAATTTTTTTCTTCCTTCCAGTACCATTTTCGCAAGTTTTAACAATATTAGACTTTGAAGACCGAGCTTCTGCAATTCCCCGCTGTAAATTTGTCGAATTCTCGGCATCAGTTTCGTGAACAACATGTCCAATGTGGGAATAGTCTTCCCCAAAGTGGTCCACATCGACCAAGGACCTTCCGTTTACTAATTCTGCCCCAATATGAGAATAAGTGTTGTCACCGGTGGCCACTTCATCAGCATGATTGTCATTAAACTTGGCTAACTCGATATGATTATAGTCAGACCGACTTACTTTAGCTGGCAGTCCTTGGTTCGATTTTAGTTCATTACTCGTATGCAAATCATTTGTTATGTGTGAGTATGTATCGTCAACGATTACCGACTCATCTATGTCGGCACAAGATGCATAATCAGAGTCGATTAGAGGAGACACGTTGGTTTTATCGTATTGAGAATTGCCAATGAAGGAGTTGACACGGTTGTACGTGGGACCATCGGTCACTGTCAATGTAATAAGATTGATGGTGTTGTACTCGCCATTGTCATCGGCTATAGTGGAGTGTTGGACACCATTAACATTCACAGAACGGTTGGCTTCAACGCTGGCACCATTTCGTGATACGCCTTTATCGAAATCAGAGCGAATTGCTGTCTTATCACCAGCGTTTGTTCTTCTTCGCATTCGTCTGTAAAAGTTCTATCTCGTTAAGAATATGTGACATTTTATGTTATACATGTATTATGATGGCCAGGTAGTGCTCTTTATTCACTTTTCATAAATTCTAATAAGTACTTGGTTCAGCTATAACTCAGTGACACAAAAAAATTGTAATGCGTTGGTTTGTCAGTAGTAAAGTAGCATATGTCAAATTTCCAATTTCAAATACCTTGCTATGATGACAAGAGATACCAGGGTAATGGCGACCAAGACCAGCACTGTGGGCACTACAGCTGACACCACATTCAAACTCGAAGGGTGTATCGTCGTGTCTGTGGTTATGTAAGCAAATTGGTTATATCTCGTTTATCAAACTGTTTAAGCTACTTTATTTGTATTAGTGTAAACATGTAGAGAAGCGTCGAAAGATTACAAAGATTGATTAACTATTGGTGAAAATGTAAATGTGTTTTTTCAGACAATCGTGGTAGATACATAGATGTGTGACTGCTTCTAGCAGTAAATTAGCCAAATTAGAGTTTCCAAAGAGTTAGAATTTCCAAGGTTTTATTTTAATTTGACCCATCAGCTTAAATGAAACTGTGCTCTAGCAATCTCAATTGAATTACGAACAAGTAGACCATGATACCGTTAGCGTTTTAAAGATACATCTCCATTGGTACGGGTCTATGTAAAACAAACAAAATGAAGCATAAAGCTACTTATACTGCTCCATTATATTGCTATTTTTATTATATCTAAAGAGTTTCAGATCTGTTTGAGGTGCTGTTATTGTTGTACATATAAAGATGTATACTCAATTTAGAAACCTAGATCTTCCGATGAAGTGCCGTCTGCTTGTGTCGCTGGCGACGGGGGCACACCTACAGTAGTTTCATTTGTCTTTGATGAAGATGTATCTGTGTTTGTATCTGTACCTGTTATGTTTTCTGATATAGCGGCTGCATCTGTTGTTGTTGATGAGGACACATTAACAGTCGTTCCACTATCATTCTTTGTTGTTGATGAATCTGTTTGTATATCAACTTGTTATTATAGACATCAAACATAAAACACATGTGAAACAAGATCGGTGTAGTTTTCATAACACAATGTTTTTTAAAAGAATTAATTCGCGATGCACACTCGCCTGTCGTAATAAAGCTTCTATGCATTTTGTATATTAACTTAATGTAGTTTTCTCCATTTATTTGAATAAAACAAAATTAATATGAATAAGTAGTGTATTAATTTAGCCAGTTGCGTCTTATAATACTATTTAAACTAACTTTGAATTTGCAATTCTAAGAAAATCACAGGACATGAAGGACCTACAATTTATCGATGAAACAATCGATTTAGGTTTTAACAAATGGAAATGCGAATTGTATCAATTATGTCAATCACTTACTGGTACAGCTGTAATAGACAGTGACAGACATTTGCTTATTTTTCGGGACGTCAAGGGCTGGGAGAGAGGTATTACAGCTTATAGTGTGGTTACATAAGTTAATGATGTGTATGTCTATGTCTCCTTTTTTGATCGTTGTATTGGAAGCACTCCCTCCACTATCATCGCCTGCTGTACAACCACTACAGCATGAAGTAGTAAGGGTCGTAACGTTGTATATGTCTATCACGGAACTGTTGTCACAGAAGATCTGTACTTTCCAGTTGCACTTAATGATATCATTGTTATTCTTCATGTAAAAGTGATAGCTGACTTCGGAATGTACACGGATAACTGGAACAGTAATACATCTAGGTAGTTTTTCTTAAATATAGGTTTAACCTGAATACTTTAATCATCATTTAATTCAACTCTCAAGTTTTCATTAATGCACGTTAATATGCAATATTATTATTATTATTATTATTATTATTATTATTATTATTATTAATAATAATAATAATAATAATAATAATAATAATAATAAAATAAAAATAATAATAATAATAATAATAATAATAATAATAATAATAATAATAATAATAATAATAATAATGACGTGTCACCTTTTTACGTTGTGTGTATATTAATGTTTTAAAGTGAACCTACATTGTTTAAATGCACAAGACAATTTTGACAACTTATCACACACAAACATATTGGGAATAAAATTTGTAAGTTATTTGCAGAAGAGGCGGAATTCACAAGACAATTAAATTGAAATCGAACTAGAATGAACAATGTTCATTTAGATCAACGCAGTTTTTTTTACAAAATGAGCAAATAAAAGATTATTCGCAGGGCAGCACATTCACATATTATCCAGTGATCAGAGAAAATATATGATTTATTATTCCATTTAGATCGACGCAGTTTATTTAACAAAATGAGCAAATAAAAGATGCACATAAGACCAAATGCGACTAGGTCGCATTTTCCACTTTTTTTCTAATTGTATAAGAAATTTACATTATCGTTACTATTTATTTATTGATCTCGTTTATTTGACCAAAATAAAACTCTTTTTAAGTAGAGACTGTATTCATCGGTATGTACTATGTTTCCCGATTTAGTTAGGATGTTCTAACAGTGTCTATTTACCAAGACGGATATTAATTACACTTTGAAAAAACAGTTTCTCATTGCAATATGCCTTATTCATTCAAAGATGTTAACCCTGCTAATATGCATGACAGTGTTTATAGTAGTCTGTCCATTTCAATACTGTTTACAAATTACTCATTATTAACAAATAATTCACCCTGTTTGTGACGCACGCTTATTCTTTGTGACCCACGCTTATACTTGTTAAAATCAGGGTAAGAGATTTGTGATTAGTAAGCAATATTTTTGATCAATAAAATGTCCAGAGCAGTGCTAATAATGTAGATAATGAAATACTTATAATACATACTTTGGTACCCAAAGGTCTCACAGTTTTCAGCAAGTTCGCTGTCAGTATTGACTTACGGTCCTTTCATATTGTTTATGATTTACGATGAAACAATAATAGGTAGGATCCTTGTAAATATCAAAATGGTCGAGGCTTAATTCTGCACTCTAATGTCTAATTTACGAATGTCCTTCATAATAATAAATAAATAAATAAATAGTTTTCTAACCAGCGTTATTCCGTTATATCACGAAGCATGTTTGGTAAAACCGAACTTACAGTTATAATTCTGTTGCCAAAATTATTCAATTACAGTATTAATATTTGTTTATTTAATAATAAAATAAAAATAAAAGAACAAACATTTAAATGAACATTGCGATGGTACTTGTTATTTTCAGTTGTTTAAGTTTATCCATGCACGGGAAACTTTCTAAAAGCAATATTATAGGCAAACAGTTTGTTCTCATATCTTTTGAGAAATAAACTGTATATAAAGGAAGTATTTCAATGAACACCGTCTGGAGAGTTCCTAATAAGATTTTAGGTAAATTATATAAATATATCAAGCAAATATATACCAAATATTTCTTCTTTCCCGTTAGTACAGATTGCGACTATGGAAAAGGTCATTTAAAAATATAATAATGAGGAATGAGTATATATATACATTTCTCATTATTTATGACGAAATTAACGCGTGAATTTAAGTTATCACAAATTAAAAAAAAATGCTATCATTTCTCACTTAGTCAGTAAGAGTAGTGTAGCACGGATGCCATATACCCCTCTCCCTTCCCACTCACCGCCCCCCCCCCCCCCCCCTCCAGCTCGTGCTGCATTTGGTGCTATTACTTACTGCATTATCGTGTTTGTGTTGTGATATGCAACGGTACTGTAAAGCAGAACCAGAACATTTGAAGACTCTGCTACGAGACATTAACTGTGTGACTCTGCTTTACGTTTCACACAGGATATGCGAAGAATTACTGGGATGCCGAACTACTTTTTGTCGCGCTAAGAATAGTTGAAACTTGTTGGGTCGGTCGTTAGCGCGTTGCAGTAACACTGCATTTACTGTTACCGCAGTGAATACAAAAAGTCAAAGTCTGCTTAATTAGGATACCACCTTGCTGATTATAGTGACGTGCCGTTTATTACATTGCCTGCTAAGGCGTTGTAAATTCCAAATTAATTTAATATATCTATATATCTATATCTCTCTATATGTATATAAACAGACGTAGGAAAAATCCATGTATTTAACATCATTAAATAAGTGAATGATTGAACTTTTTCTAGAAATTCAGTTTTTATGATAAATATTCGAGAGAAATGCCATTTCTTCCTGTAAAAATGAATAAACACTTTGAACATTTATAACAGACTTAAAAAGTATCGGCAGTGCAGCACTTGTATTTGCTTTTTGATTGATCTGATCCAATGCGGTCCTTACAAATCCTTAAACTTAGTGTTTCACACATGTCTAGTAATTGGTCACCATAACGATTTGGCATTGTGACGTGTCGGGGCTCCATAATTGAACGCAACATCATCCCATGATTACAATGTTATTAGTGAAAGTTACATTTTACAATCTAACTAAAGCGTAGCATAATAATCTCTCCCTATCTTGTCTCAATCCACTCTCCTCTCCCTATCTCATTTCAATTCTTTCATCTACCGTAATAAATTCATACCCATTGTTCCCGCTGTCATTCACTATTTAATCAGACTTAACGTCTGTTCGATCATTTAAATCGCCCAGCAAATACACGATGCCTTTGTTAGAAAAACAGTTAATGTCTGTCTCTATTAGTGAAAACGTGTCATCTGTATAAAAAGCATGTACAGGAGTGTGTTCGGGTGCAATATATGTAAATCACAGGTAATACTAAATACCACTGTTAATATGAAAAACGTGTTTGTCTAATTTTAACCACATAGTACAGTCAATATCCTTTTTGACAAGTTTAACACCTTTTGAAATAGACTTAAAACAATAAGGCCACCACTATTTTTTTCGCCTTTTATGTTTGATTTTACGGTTAGAATGTAAATTATCGTAATCTTTCATATTAACTTTTGAACAATTGTGTGTCCACATTTCACTTAAGAACGCTATCAGAAATAGCGATATAGTTTCTAAAGCAGTGGTTTTCCCTCTTTTCCTTAGAAAGCCCTTTACATTCCATGAAACAAATTTAACCTCACTCTTGCCTCGAAACTATCTGGTTCTACCGACGGCAGACTCTTCGCCCCTTTATAAAAGCAATATTTAATAAATTAGTTTTTGTAGTATTTGCCACAAACACTTTAAATTAAAATGAACGCACAAATTACATTGTATCTAACAATGTTTTCTCGGGATTAACAAGCCTGTATTTGTAAACATTCAAGTGAATTTTCTTCCCGTCGGACGTTTCTGAAAGAATTAAGAGAACAGCTGTACCACTTGCGTTCGCAAGGTAAACGACGCTTGCTTAATAACAAATTTTGCTATATCATTTATCCTGCATGTTCATTGAAACAGCATTTATTTGTGTATAATTGTCGAAGCAGCGACCGACTTCAGTACTTTATAATAAACCATTAAAGTCATGCGTTTGCAAGTCACGCGCTAAGAACGTCAAAATAATGTTGTATTCTTTTTAAACTTATACGATTAATGGTAGACGCAAAGGCACATATTCTTTCTGATAATCCATAGAAAATTTGACAACACGTTATGTATAAAAACGCTAGTATTTTGAAGAAAAAAAAGTTCAGGATGTCAAATTATTTACGCCCCAGCAATCTCTTATTTTCTTGTGGAAGAAACCGTGCTTACATAGATATGTATTGCTGTTTTTCAAGTATGTAGTAAGTGTGGTCACTTTCACTGGAATCATCACATTCTTTCACCTGATACAGAGGATGGTTCTCGATATCATTACCATTCAATTCATGTTCATTTTTATACCCACTCTTTCCTTCCTTCGAATCGTGTATGTAAACATTTACATTCTCGCACATTTTCGGAGTGTTTGACAGGGAAGACCGAGATTCTGCAACCTCCCACTGGTCACTGGTCGAACACTCAGTGTCATGTTCAACATGCCAAATGTGGGAATAGTCGTCCCCAATCTGCTCCATGTCAACCAAGGGCCATCCATTTACTGATTGTGTTCCAAGATGGGAATACGTGTTTTCATCGGTTGTCAATTCATCAACATCATTGTCATTTATGTTGGCTAACTCGATATGGTCATAATTAGACCAACTTACGTTAGGCGTCAGTCCTGGGTTAGAATTAATTTCATTACTCGTATGTTATATGTGAGTATGTATCGTTAACGATGGCCGTCGCATCTATTTCGGCACAAGACGCATAATCGGGGTCGATTAGCGAAGGCACATTTGTTCGACTATCCTGTGGTGCGTCAATGGAGGAGTTGACGGATTTGTACATGTGGCCATCAGTTAATGTAAACGGCATCAGATTGATGGTGTTATACTCGCTATTGTCATCGGCCATCGTGGAGTATTGTACACCGTTAACATTCAAAGAATGGTTTGCTTCAAAACTGGTCCTATCGTGTAATACGTCTGTATCTAACTCCGAACGAATTGCTGTCTTAACACCAACATTTTCTTTTCTTTGCTTTAGTCTGTAAAAGTCCTATCTCGTTAAGAAAATGCGACATTGTATATTTAAACACATATATTATTATAGTCACTCAGTTATCTTGGAACATTTCCAAGTGATTTGAATTCGTATGTTTAAATCAAAACTTAAATTGCATATATATCTCAGTTTCTCTAAGTAGATGTTATTGTAGTGTGTTGTGGTGTATGTAACAAAATATTGATATGTTACATTTCCAATTTTAGTTACCTTGCTATGATGACAACGGTTACCAGAGTGATGGTGACTGAGACCAGCACTGTGGGCACAGCGGCGGACACAAAATTCAAACTTGAAGGTTGTATCTCTGTGTCTGTTGTTATTTAAGCAATATTAATTTAAGACATGATTAAACGTTCATCAAACGGTTACATTCCTTAATTTGGAGTGTACATATGTGGAAACGCGTCCAATTACTACAAATAACATGATTAACTGTAGCAGAAAATCTATTAACAACATTAAGGTATTTGGCCAAGTTTGTTTCCATTTACTTTAATGTCCGATCAGCTTACATTTTACTTTCCGCATATGCATTCTGCCTGTAACTGAAATTGTGGCATTTTAGCAATCTTTGTTGAAGTGCTTGCACATTGTGTTCGCAGTAATCGCGGTAATGTAACTCGGAATTTTGAAACTCAGCAACCTGGATCTTCAGTTGAACTGCCGTCTGCATGTATTGTTGGCGATAAGGACACGCTAACAGTCGTCCCTATTGATGTTGATGTATCTTTGTTTCTGTCTGTACCTGTGATGTTTTCTGACATGCCGTCTGCAAATGTTGGTGACCATGATGACTCCCTAACAATAACTCCTTTATCCTCTGTTGTTATTGATATTTCTGTATTTGTATATGTACAAATCATTTCTAACGCAAATCAATACGAACAATTTGAGTAATAATTTAGTCCGTTACATCGCCCAATACGATATTAAATGAATTTATTTTGAATTTGCAATGCTTAAAAAATAATGACGCAGATAGTTTCTTCAATCAATCAATCAATTAAACAAAATGGAAGTGAAATCTATTAAATATGTTAATAACGTAACTGTACAGTTGTACCTTAGGATGGCATGCGTTATATTCTTTTTTTGATTTTCTGGAGCTGCAAGAGACGTAATGCAATTTGTTCTGTTGTTACATTGGTATATGATGTGTGTTTTATGGTTGAGTTGTCCACTGTAATGTTATCACCAATATCACCGTCGGTGCATTCTGAACAATCCCTATTGCATGAAGAATAAACGACCGTAACGTCCAATATGTCAATCACAGAGCTGTTGTCACAGAAGATCTGTACCGTCCAGTTACACGGGATGTTACTACTGCCTTTCTTTACAAAATAGAGTTGGCTCACATTGGAATAAACAAAGATAACTGGAACATTAATACATCTAAGTAGATTTTCATGAATATAAGTGTTACCAGTAACAACTTGTCAAGTATACCTAAATCAGCTTCCACGCTTAAGTAAACGACTTATACCTTTATGATCAACGATAACGCTTAATATACACATCAACAATTTAATTTAAAAGTAACGTTTTAAATGGACATTTACAAACATCATGGAGTGTCTCCTATTTCACTGTGTTGCTTATTAATGTTTTAAATTGAACACTATATTGTTCAAATGCACACGCAGTTTTAACAATAATCATAAGAAAGACTGGGAATGGGTGTGTGGGTCGGGAGGGTAGTGTGTGTGTGTGTGTGTGGGGGGGGGGTGTTACAAGTTATTGCTGGAAGGAGCACATTAAAAGCTACATCACATTAGAATGAACAAGGCCATGGCTCAACTGTCGATTTTGTACGACCCTATTGTAATTACCTCAGGGTGATAATGGTTGAAAAAAGTAATTCCCTCTTAACGTGTTTGAAAATGCCAGGTAAATGTAAGATTGAGTAAAAAATGTGTGTGTATTTTTTTTTCGATCCATCGACAGTATTTTAGTAAATTGGAGACGTTGTCATCTTAAAGAAGATATAGTGCAGTCTTTACTGTGTATAACATGCTTTAATCACCTGGCATGATACCACACCCAGTCACATTATCTTGACACCGAGCCAACACATCGTGGAACTGCCCTTATATTTACTTGAGTGTTAGCTAAGGAACTTTTTAGCTATTTAATTCACTTCAATTTTCACGGTTTTGGTATGTTGTGACGGGGACAGAACCAGTATTAATACATCGCACCGTCACAAGTACGATCGTGTTGGAAACGCACAATGTAAGTGGTGCCAGATGACGTAAGACCCATAGCGTGTCTACAGATATAACTAACCTCCCAGGTGAGCTGGTAGACCTCACCACATCGTGTCTGACAGGGACTCAAAGTTTCAAATTTGAAAAGGCGCGGAAAAAACGCATTCATGTGCAGGTAAAGGCTGAAAACAAAGCTCTCGCAACATTTTATTATAACACTATTAATATGTTTTTTAAATTTAAAACTAACCTGTAGCTAATAGCCCAAGGATAACCAGTCCATACATATTGCCGTGTCCGTCCCGTACTGTGAAGACTGGTAAAACTGATGAGGAAAGCTAAAAAGACTTCTATATCTTCCTTACCTACAATAGTACTGCTGCATACATTAAATGTACGCTTTATTTATGGTTAAACATTACTCTTTCATCATATGACTCAACATTCTGCGTCATGAGCAAGATGTAAACATGGATACGTGCATGTCTTGTCCTACTTCGATGCACCCAAAACAAGGTTGCATGTATGTTCTTCAGCGTCATGTAATGTGTGACATGTATTCCCGCTTGATTGTTGGACGCTAATGATAGTTGAGAATCATCACGACATTTTTCATTTTTCAAGTCTTCTGGACAGCATGATGTAACTGTGACCATATACGACTAAATCGTTTTTCTCCATTTTCATCTAAGAAATACACTAGATCTAAACTATTTATTTATTATTCGTCGTTTATTTCATCAAAATAAAACTCCTTTTAACTAGAGACTGTAATCAACAGCATGTGCATGTACATTTAGTAGCGATGCTCTCAGAGTGTCTATTTGCCGAGACGGACGTTAATTTCACCGTGTAAAAATAGTATCTCATGGCCGTGGACTTATTTATTTATATGGGTGTTCACCCTGCTGAAATATTAATGGCTTTGTTTATAGTCGTGTTAATTTTAAATACAGTTAACAAATAATTCATTATTAACAAGTAATTCATCCGTTTGTGACCCACGCTTATCCTTGTTAAAATCAGGGTAAAAGATTTGTGTCAAATGAACAAAATAATTAATCATATAATATCCAGAGCAGTGCTAATGATGCAGATAGTGAAATACCAATAATAAAAACCTTTGGTACCCAAATGTCTGACAGTTTTTTAACTCGTTCCCAATTAAGATAAATCGTCAATATTACGTTGCTTTCACATTGTCAGACAGATAGACACACAGACAGACAGACAGACAAACAGAATGAAAGAAGGAAAGAAAGAAAGAAATGCTGAGACAAACAGAGAAAGAGATACAGACAGACAGACAGAGACAAAGAATTGTAATATTTAAGGAGATTTAGACAAAAGATAGTTAATAACAAATGGATCATTACAGGTTTTAACTGGACCAGAATTATTATTTAAAACACGCTAAAATTATTTAGATTCCAGAATAAGTACACATTGACAAGGACCAACAATGAATTAATCTCTGCTAACAATTCTCTAAACAGGTTCCTAAAGCAACGAAGTACAGAATCTAAAGAAATAAACGTTAATAACAAAAAAACTAGGTCTAGGTGGCGCGAGAGACAGAGCGGGGTCGCGTGAGGAGACACAATACTCGGATTGTATACTGCTAACCAGATGGCCGAAATCGTAGCCTACCCATACACCCCCCCACGCCCCCTCCCCCCACCATTCTCTCTCTCTCTCTTTCTCTCTCTCTCTCTCTCTCTCTCTCTCTCTCTCTCTCTACCGAGCACATCGTTTGGCGAAAATACGGTTAACTACAGAAATACGATTTTATTATCTTTAATAAGATAACAAACTTTAATAAGTAAATGAAAATTATCAATTATTCGAATCCCTTGATCTCTATTCGAATATCGCCATGATATTCGAATGATTGAAATTACAAGTCGGCGACTTAATCATACTTATTCATATCTTAATTTTAATATGAGTCTTAATTGAAATATAAGATCACATTAGTGAAATCATCACGCCGAACTACCCATTATGTGAATCCCAGATCCGCCACTTATTAACCTTCAATGTAAGATAGTGACGTAATCATTCACTTGTTGACGTAGTATAACAATTACATCCACCTTGATTGTCCATGCTAGTGAGTACACGAGGGAAATATACGCTACTGATGTAAGTTTCCGTTTAACCTTGTAAAGACAAGAATCACATAATGTAACTTACGTTTCTTTTCATTCAAACTGTGTTGACCCTTTGCTAATAATTAGTTTTGTCACTTCAGAATAGCAATGATCTATTTTAGGTGTATCTGTTTTCTAAATATTACATACACCCTCAAAGACTTGAAGATAAATGGAACATCCTGTTTTTCAGGTGCAGGTCGGTAGGTCTCTTTGTCGGTCGGTCGGTCGGTCTGTTCATCAGTTCGTCGGTCTCTAGGCATGGCAGTCGGTCGGTCGGTCGGTCTGTGAATCGGTACGTCAATCTGTCGGTATGGCAGTCGTTGGTCGGTCTGTCCATCAGGACGTCGATCTGTGGGTATGGCAGTCGGTCGGTCGGTCTGTCTATCAGGACGTCGATCTGTGGGTATGACAGTCGGTCGGTCTGTCCATCAGTATGCCAATCTGTGGGTATGGCTGTCGGTCGGGCGGCCCACCAGGACGTTCATCTGTGTGTATGGCAGTCGGTCGGATCATCAGTACGTCGGTTTGTGGGTATGGCAGTCGGACCGTCGGACCTTCAGTACGTCGGTCTGTGGGTATGGCAGTCGGGCGGTCGGTCTATTACTTTGTCGATCTGTGGGTATGGATGTCGGTCCTTCGCTCTGTCGGTCCATCAGTATGTCGATTTGTTAGTATGACAGTCGGTTCGTTGGTCAGACCATCGGTCCATCAGGTCTGTGTGTATGGCAGTCGGTCGGCCTGCCCATCAGCACGTCGGTCTGTGGGTATGTCAGTCGGTCTATCGGTACATCAGTACACCGATTTGTGGGTATGGCAGTCCGTCGATCGGTCGGTCGATCGGTCCTTCATTACGTCGATCAGTGGTCATGGCAATCGGTCTGTGGGAATGGCAGTCGGTCGGTCGTCTGCTCCATCAGTACGTCGATCTGTGGGTATGGCAGTCGGTCGGTCGTTCTATCCGTACGTCGATCTGTGGGTATGGCAGCCGGTCGGTCGGTCCATCATCTGTGGGTATGACAGTCGGTCGGTCGTTCTATCAGTACGTCGATCTGTGGGTATGACAGTCTGTTGGAAAGTCCATCAGTACGTCGATCTCCGAGTATGGTAGTCGGGCGGTTGGTCGGATCATCGGTCCATCAGGACTGTGTCTATGGCAGTCGGTCAGTCGGTCCATTAGAACGTCGATTTGTGGGTATGACAGTCTGTTGGAAGGTCCATCAGTACGTCGATCTCTGAGTATGGTATTCAGGCGGTTGGTCAGACTATCGGTCCATCAGGTCTGTGTGTATGGCAATTTCATAATTTAGACACACTCTCCCTTGCCGATTTCAAACATGCATGTGTCTATTACTATTTAACATGACGATTATAACTTTTAGTGTTTTTTTTATTACACAAAATGTTTCGAGCGTGTAGTGGGTAGACCATACTTATCTTATTGACATGACTACTACATGTATATTAATAGTTGTATCTTAAAATCTCACAGGGCCTTGCATAATTGATAGTCACGAAATCTAAATAAAAATATGTTTTAATATGCCTCTAAGGTACACATAATTATTATTATTTTCTATTCTATTAATGATATAAATGTAACAGTTCAAATGCGGGTGCATTTGTCAGATTTTTGCTGCATTTTGTGTATTACATACAACACTTGTTACTAAAATATGTCGGTGTATACAAGGAATCTGTAATCAAATAGAAGGTTCCGTACAACACTGCTCCCACTTCCTACGGAGCAAATAGGATCTATTGAATCTATTTTTAAACAGTCTATTTGATTCGCATTTAATGTTTGAACTGTT
This sequence comes from Sinonovacula constricta, assembly GCA_007844125.1. Taxonomy (NCBI): domain Eukaryota; kingdom Metazoa; phylum Mollusca; class Bivalvia; order Cardiida; family Solecurtidae; genus Sinonovacula; species Sinonovacula constricta. The sequence goes on from CM017556.1 coordinate 59,162,391, forward strand.
TTATTGCTATATATAACTGCTATCAATATTAACCATATGTACGTATTGTTGTCTGCAAAAAGTGTTTTATGGGACTCATGTTTGTTATAACATTAAGTGACATTTTGCTTGAAGAACTTGCCTACACAGGACAAGATATGTTAAACACGTTGTTAACAGAAATAAACCTTAAATATTTTTGTCTGAAACAACCTTGGTATAAGAATGAACTAAAACATATATATTGGTCGGGATTTTAGTACTCTCGTCAAAAGAGTGTTAACAGATCCAATATTTCTAGAGATAGCTGCACATTATTAAACTTAGTTGTTTATATTACTTTTGTATTTGGTAAAATGCGAGGTATACATAATTATACTCTTTGTAATAACTTAAAATATACGCTCATTTTCGAATCTTAGAAAAAACAGGGATTTTCCACGCCATTATCTTAATATCATTCTACCTCATTATTAGTTAATGTTTGTTTTATAGATGTAAGGTAAAGATGCTTTTGCGGTACTTTTTTAAGTAGTTAATTAAATTGAAATTGTAGCGGAGATGTGGGAATGTTTATTTACCAAGGGTGAGATGTCAAACTGTGACCTGCCGCCTCCAATTAACAACTAATTACCTGCACCGTGGGCCCTTGAGTGGGGGTAGGGGTGAAGGTAGGGGTCTAGTGTTAATTTGCTCGCTAATTGAAGGTGCAACTAACAAGCTTTGGAATTTTAGATGTTATAATAAGTGACACTTCAGCCGTGTTAAGGTCTCTGTGCATTCGAGGAAAATAATACGACTTAGTGGACAAAAGTAAGTTTATCTTTGCAACTAATACATTTGTAGATTAAAAGGTTACAGTTACGATCGCATATGAAACAATTAAGTCGCCTCTATCGTGTTAAAAAGAAATGCTACGGTAATTAAAGCGGAGATATTTTTCCCAAGTGTAACACATATAGTGGGTATATATAAAAAATTTTTGCCAATACCAATATCGCCAAAGTCATTATTTAACCTCGAATATTTTTACCCATATGGTCAACTTGATGCGTTGATAAAACGGAATCTTTTTGAATACAATGAACTGCAGTTCCGCCGTTTAGAAATTTGCCCCTGAGGATACTCATCCTTATAACAAGTATTGTCAAGGTACTCAATAATGGGCAAGTAAACATGTATATTTGTACATTTCGAATCGTAATAAATATTTCTACGCAAAATTTGCAAGTTATAATATTATATGTTTAGATATGTGTTAATTTAAACCGGCTCTTGTCGAAAACAATAAACATTTATCTTGTATGCCAAATTCAGTTAATATAAAATGTTTCTCATGTATGTGAAAAAAACAAAATCATGCATTAAAATGCCTGTTTTGGTACGCAGTAGTATATGATGGTATATGCTTTCATACATTTTGGGAAGTAATAATGACAGAGTTTGAAGTCCAGTGCTATTCGCATTTGGTACTTATCTATATACAAACACAATTATCTATCTATAATTTCTGCTAACCCCAAACAGTTATGATAGTTTTCAATTTTTGCAATTTCAAAGAAAAAATAGTTTTAACCCAAAGAGTGCGATGTATCATGGCCATGTATTGGTGACCATGGTGTTTGAACTTGTCGACATGCATATTTACATTTCTTCTTTTACACTTATTGTTTTCATCTTTTGAATGTATTAAGATGCGTTTAATTGTATGTTAATACCTAACTAAATTTTGGGTGTTAATAATTAGTCAATTTACAATTACGATTAACAGAATTTTTATATAGCGGGGTTTCCAATAAATTGTTAATCAAAGCTCTGAAAAGAAGTGTTTTCAGTGTAAATTTTACCTTGTAAGCGATTAAAGGTATGCATATAATGTACACTTTAAAGTTAACAAATATCCGATTATAGAAACTATAACATTAATTTGAACATACAACAATTCAATTATTTCAATATGATTGTATTCCACATAACATAGGGCTCAAACATCTGCTTATACGTGCTACCAGATGCGACCAAAATAGAATGTCAGACTAAGCGTATCGCTGCCTTACAGTACCAGGACGTAGTGTACCATTTGGTCGGACGAGCTGTACCATATACATGCATATTGTTTTAAACCATCTTATTTATGAGATTGACAATTACTTATTTAATGATATATAAATATATTTCTAAACCAACCCTCAAAACGTGGCCTTCAGACCAGTAACCTTGTTATTATTGTTTTTAATGGCTTCGACAGCCATTATTAGCCCTTGTTTACACAAAAATTAGTATGTACAAAAGGACTTAATTTTTATCTTCATATAGTTGAGATGCCAGTAGGTTGTTTGTTCACAGACACTGCTTGAGGTGTGCATTTACATCCTTCCCATGGCCTTCACTACGCAACTGGCGAGGCTGATTGGACGGTAGCTTTCTGCCTTCATTGGATCCTTCCCTTTTTCTGAATGAAGATCATTGTTGCCTAATTTGTGATTTCATTTGTTCCTTCCTGCCTAAGAGCTTTCTAGAGTTCGTGTAGTGTCAGGCGCTGACTCATTCGGTCTGTTGTCTTCCTATCCATTTGTTATCCTTTTCCATATGTCGCCCTCTATTGATGGGGATGTCAATGACATCTCTATACTTCTATGATCAACACGTTTGCACTCGTTTACCCATCAACAGCTATCCAATTTCTCCCATAGTTACAAAGCCTCTCGCCTGAACTTCTCCACTATTCAGTTGCACAACTTCCGGTCGTCTCTTTCAAGGTTGAGTGATGATGTTTCTCCAGCCTTTCTTTTACACTTAAGTTTTATGTCTTAGCTTGTTGTAGTGAGAGATTACTTTCTTGTCAGGAATTGGTTTCTGCTTCCTCTCTAGATTGGGATAGCATTGTCTGAAGGCCCTCCAACTCATCACTCCCGTATGGCTTGTATTATTTCCCTGCTCCACTTGATATTTTGCAGTCTTTGCAGCTTTGAGTATGCAGCTGTTCAAGTCAGGGATGGCACCAATTGACCGCCCCCGGTTTTAACCGGTTAAAACCGTCCCGGTCAATACTCACCAAGTGGTCAATACTGGTCAATACTGGTCGATTGAACTTTTTTCAAGTTTTTTATAAAAGAAAAGAAGAAAACAGACAAAGATTCACTTTTGGTTTATTGCTTCTTAGTCACATAATATGTGCTTGTCTGTAAACTCATAATTATGAAATAAGATATGGACACTTATTACACACAACAGTATTCCAACTAATTGATTGAAACATTTACACCACAACTGTACATATATTTGCAGGCATAAGATTAAAAATACTTCTCACGATTAGCAAGATTTCATATTTAATTATCACCAGCTACATTTCCATGTAAATGTATTTCACTTATTCATACAGATCATGATTTGCGAATGTTGTTCTACCAGTCAAGCTCATACCTACCCCTAAGGAATCGATAGCAAACAACAAATTTAGCTGCCCTCTGAATACCCAGTCTATTCCTGAGTTTAGTCTGCACAGTTCCAAAGTTTGAATCGATCCTTTCAAGAGAGGCAGAGCTACATGGCATTGGAAGAACTTTTCTTGCAAGTTCACACAAGCTGATGCCAACTACATTTGAACGCTCTAAACACGACCATTATACTTTTGTATTCACTTTTCCTTTTACAGTTTCACGACTTAAAGCACTAGGAATCACATCTGATTCTGACATAAAGTTCAGGAAGTCTTGCACAGATTCTGGACTCTTATTGAGTACAGGCTCCTGAGCTGCATCACACTGAGAGGCTGTGAGCTTCTTGCCACGGTACTTCGGTAGCACAATATGGGCCATAAAATGATAGGGTGTCATCGCCTGGTTGAAGCTGGTGAGCACTTGCTGACTGTGGGGGCTCAGGTCCTCATTGGCAATGAGTTCTAACCACTCTTCGCATGCGTCTGCTAAGGTTTATGTGTCAGACTGCACCGTGTCCAGGGCAACAGCGATAGGCGACAGTTGCCTTTGGAGGTTCTTCACATCGGTGTAGAGCTCTACATTCTGGATGAGCTTAGTGATCCTGGAGTCAATGACAATTTCGTTCTGACTAGAAACATGTAGGGGCGATTGCAAATGTAGGGTTCTATACAGGTGAGCTGACTGTTCCACTTCGTGTCAGCCTGCAACTGTGATTTCATGAATCCCTCGACCGCACTGAGCAAAGCACCTGGAGCATGGTGGTTACGGAAGCTTGTTGATTTCATTTACTTGGTTCATAACTTGGGATGGTGTAATGCCCTGACCCAGTAAGTTTAACCAGTGAGCTGAGCAACCATACACAGTCAACTCTGGATTTGCTTCCACTAATTTTTTACTCATCACTTCCATTCTTTTTCATTGTCAATTACAACAGCTTTCACTTTACACCCATAGTCTGTCTCACATTCAATGATAAGCTTGTACAATATTATGAGGTCTTCTTGTTGGAACAAGCATCTGTAGCAGACATGAAGAAGGCCTCGCCATCACAATGTATGCTTGTCGCAATAACAGGATTGTTGTGAATGTCAGACCTGCCATCGTGGTTACATCTTTGTCCTGGTGATTTTCAACATGTCAGTAAGTTTTCCATGGACATTGTCCAGTAAGGGACCAACGAAAGCCTTTCGGGATGGCGGTTCATAGCCTGGGCGCGACAAGTTTATAGTATCCTTAAACACTGGGTTGTCAGACACATTGAATGGAATGTTACATGAAGGAGTCTGGGGTTTCTGAGGTTCAGATTCACTCACAAGTGTGATGACTGGCTCTTTGGCAACTTCAACAGACTTCTGACACTTCTCTAGATGTGATTTAAGCTCAACACTTTAGAACTTACTTCACTTGAACATGCTTTGCACTTAGAAACTTGTCTTATTTCCCTCAGTAATGAGATCATAAAATCCCCAAACAGGGTCTTTTGGCTTCATTCTGGTGAGTTTTGGACAAAGTAAGAATTCTTCTAATTTTAGTTTTTTCTCTATTAACTATCAACAGAGAATGATTCAGTAACTGGATAAATCTCAATTTTAAGCATAGGCAATGAGCACCATTATGAGGTGTTTCACACTTGGCAATTAACTCTAGTGTATGACAATTGGTGGCTAGGAGACGGAGTGGTGTTGTGTCACACTACTATTGTTTATTGAACCTGGGAACATGTCAATTAAGATGCTAATGTGTTTATCTAAGGATTATGCAATAACCATAAAGTAGTTGTTTTACACTAGCCAATTAACACTTGTCTATGACCATGGGGATGGTCAGGAGACTGAGGGGTGATGAATTGCACTTCTATTGTATTGAACGTGGGAACATACCAATTAGGGGTGTTGTGTTTATTTAAGGAATATCCAGTATGGAACCAAAAAAGTACCCCTTTTACCTGATAGCTAGGTCACCCTTTAGTCCAAATTTGGCATATAAATTTTAAGCCCTGCAGGGTCATGTAATTAGTCCTTAACCTAGGTGTGTAGAGCCTGATTTTAAGGTGCAATGGATGCGGTTGTGGAATTCACATGCAAAAAGCGCATTCATCTTTAAGTTCTAAAAACACTGAAATCATTTCATTTTAACCATTCAATAAGTACACATTCAATCCTCATATGGTCCAATTAAGACCACAATTTTGGCAATGCATGGGTAACAAGGCAGGGTCCTGGAATAAATCCTTTCCACGACTTGTTGACTCTCATGAAAATAGGTACAACAACAACCACATAAAAATGGTTGCAATAACAAAGTTAAGCCCTTACAGGATCTATTGTAAGCGCTTTAGGTTAATTGAAGGATTTTAAATGATTCTAAGAACATTTTGGACAGTTTTGTTGTGTATATAATTGAATTGACCAGTATTGACCAGTATTGACCACTATTGACCAGAATTGACCGCCGGCCTGGTCAATACTCATTGGACCGGTCAATAAGCCAACCATGGTTCACTTCTTTGACAAGTGTGTTGATATTTCTTCCTTCCACTCTGATATCATTGCAGAAGTCGTCTTTCATACTTTGGTGCATAATCCAGTTGGCTTTCATCCATCCTGGAATTCTTGAGAATATAGAGACATCTTGGTCCATAATCACTTGGGCTGGGCGATGACCGCTTCCCCGAGTTGTGAGCTTACTTCTCTTTTGACAGGTCCTGTATGTCATCAATATAGACTGCAAGGTTTGGGTTGAGGTTGTATGCCATCTTCTGGAGTAAACATTTGTCAGGTCGTCACGCGCTGATGAGGTTAAGCTTATTGTCATCTTGCCATGTTTCCTCTTCTTGTCCCCTCTGTCCATGTGGTCATATCCCCAGTTTTGAGAGAGGCTGCTGAGGCCACCGCCAGCAATGAAATTGGAATTCTGTCTAGGGACAAAGGTTGATCAATTTTGACGTATATGTTCACAATTTTTAATCAGAAGTCGTTCTTTCTTAGGCTTTCTTAAGTTTTACATTATTCCACAATTTCCATGGGAAAGCTTATATTAAATATATTGTTTTCGTAAGAAGTTAAATAGATCCACTAATTAAAGTTGTTAAAGTTGTTGCAAACCTGCACATGTACTAGTCAATGTATGAATTATAATTTTTAAGACACGCTTGCAAATGTTTGAATTACATCAACTTGACTGTAGATTAGGACACCAAAACTGTCAATAGTTTTAAATGAACAATAAGGCTCCGTGAAAATGATTTTATCAATTCATTTGCACAAATGAGTCACTTATTAAATAGAATCAATCATCAAACGACTTCATTTGTATTTTAAATAAAACATAAAAGTCCCGCATTGTCAAGTCACCTAATAGAATTTCATTATCAGCTAAATGACGTTTTTGCTGATATAAAGTCTAGTCAAAAGACAATTTAATGTCTAAAGTTGTGTAAACTGATATTATTTTTGATGCCCGCAAAATTCTATTTGTGATGTTTCAAAGACACATATTTGGCACCATGCTAAGGGCTCATTACGGAAGTAGGTTAAATAAACAGTTATGTATGTTTAATAAGCTTATCCCCAGTTAGTCTTTAATCATAAAAGAACAGCGAATTCCCTTAAATAGATAAGAATATATGACAAAGTCCTATGAGCATTGCAACATATACCAAACTCCGAAAAGGCACAAAACAAATGTATTTTACATGCAAGCCAAGAAAAAAGTAATAACAAATTTGTGATGAGTCATTTAACGAAAAGAGAAAACCCGACAGTTACCGCCTTGGAACAGTCTGTCGGCAATATCGACCGACTGGGGTGCTTAAAACGGTTTTACAGAGCTCTAACCTCGCACTTCCTGCAAGCAATCTAATGTTGTTTATCAAGTATGTAATAGGATGGCTCAATTCCACCGGAATCATATTTCTTAAGTTTATAATGAAGAGTGTTGTATACCTCGTTTGTTAACTTCAGTTATATTACCATTCCCCACCTTCCCCTTCTCTGAATTATTAACATCTCTACCTTCGTTGTTTTTACTATTCACTTTGCTAGCCCACCATTCTCACACGTTTCCCCACTTTGAAGACTATCTTTCAGTAATTACCGGATGGTCATCCGCTCGGTAACAGAGTCGCGTACGACATGGCCAATGTGGGTATGGTCAACCCATAACTGATGTGGGAAAGTTCATCACACACCTGCTCCACACCGACCAGTGACCTTAAATTTAAGTGTTCTCAATATGAGAATAAGCGATGTCCTCGCTTGTCGGTTCACCGACATACGTGTCATTAAAGTTGTCTTAGTAGGAGTGATCATACTCAGAACTATTATAAGTCATGAACAGTTTTAAGACCTTATGTCCCCATGTCGTTAATGATAACATATACTGAAAACATCCAGTTTTACATTATCGTACAATATCGCAAGAGTCTTGAGTCTAACATTAGTATCTGTCCCAGATTTCGATGTGGATCATGATCCACCTTCTATGCGCGAGACTTATTAGTACATGTACTTGTCAGTTATATTGGACAACACCGTATCAATACGATGCAGATAAAATAAATAAATTTACCATTATAAAATGGTCTATACCGAGACATGAAACCGACGTTCAAAAAAGACATTTATTTATTTATTTAAATGTGAAAACGTACAAAATGCTATATATGTTCTCAATCTTCATGAACATAAATATTAGGCGCGTGGGGATTCACCCTGTCTTGGATTTTAACGGTTAATCTTTCGGGATGATTTCTAAAATTCAAGAACAATAGAATCAGGCTTGCTCAAGTCTTTTCTGTCGGAGAAATGAATACAATATTTAATGCCAGATAAGAATTTTGCGTCTATAAAAGCCGAAGTACTCAAACTCAATAAGCCCTGAACATGCTTATACAGAACCGTTCTGCCTATAGACACGTATGCAGACATAATGTCAGTCGTTATTCCTCTGGTGTAATATCCGAGTAAGTCATATCGCTTCTATCACCTGACAGTTGTTCATACAATGTTTCCACCACATTGACATACATCCTTCCCTGGCCAGACTGATGGTCCCCGTTACCGAATTCCTGTATCAGGGCAGCTTGATGCTTTTTTAATTGGCAGTAATTTTGTTTACTCGCATAAGGTTGACACCGCTTAGGTGTGTTTCGTATACGTTGAGTATAAAACCGCATACAGCATATACTGTTTATAGCTCGTCCTTAAGCAGTATAGGTCAAGATGCTACATATCCCCTGTAATAGCTCATTTTTAAAGAAAACGATCATCATTTTTTTCATCAATGTCGTCGTCATCATAATCTTTAGCAGCAGCATTAGCAACAACTCATTCTTGTGAATGCAAGTAGTTGTTGCTATCATTGTTGCCTGTGTTTGTAGCGATGTTGTTAAAATAAATATCCATTGTCATAAAGACACATACACTAACGTCTAATAAACACACACAAACACACACACGCACACACGCACGCACGCACGCACCCATATATTGCAAAAAGATTATTCATACAGTTATTATGGTATATATATATATATATATATATATATATATATATATATATATATATATATATATATATATATATATATATATATATATATATATATATATATATATATATATCAAATATATCGCTTATCTGTTTATACACAAAATGTACTATCACAAAATATTGAATAAAGATTGTTTAAAATTTGTGTTGTTCGATATACTTCAGCTTTATTTTTGCAATTATACAAACTTGAAACACTGTTCATGTATTTATTTTGCGAAATAAAGACGTTCAATTTAAGGAACAATTTGTTTTGCAACAATATTTTAAAATTCATAAATTTTCCTCACCTATTTTATAAATGTCCTCAGCTCAATAATCTGAATTTTTTATAATATGGGCATGCTGTAATTATATTATTTTATCTACTTTCATTACAAACGCATTTGTAAATTGCATTTTTGGGTCGGTTAACGACCCAGTGTTAACCGTTTTCCGACAGTCGTTTTTTCAGTTACTGCAAACCTAATAAAGTAGTACTAAGGTTCAGCTGATAACTGATTTTTCGGTGTTAAATGGTGTTAATGCCGTGCAAACATATGAAACATATATTGCAAATATGAAATTAGAATTAGAATTTATTAGAAGAATGGAAACACGTGGAACTTCACACACTATATTGAGTCATGAACGCGCATGAATACAGACGCGAAGAAAAAAAAGTTCCATGTTCCTGATCGCAATTTTGCCTACGACAACGTGGAAGAGACGAGAGACCCAATATTCTTCTAAAACAACAGAAAAGTGAGTATTTATTGAGAGATTTTAATGTTTTATTATTTTCTGACACCCTGCTTACATTTAAGGGTATTTTGCAGGAGGTATTGCTCTTTGTAAATTGTATTCTTGAATTGAAAACCAGGGGTTGGTAGTCACCGTTGCGTAGTGTTTGCGGTAATCCATGTTTGCAATGCAGTGATTTAGCCGTAGATTGTTCATGAATCTGCATTAATTTGTTTTATATAGGTTTGTTTTTCCATTAGCTATTACATTACAGATTCGTTCTTAGTATTTTCCAATCAAATTGTCCATGCATATGTGAGAAATGAACCCTGACAGATTTTCCCGTCGCCGTTTATATATCATTTTATACGGTACTACAGTATACTGAATACCGAAAGACACTTGTTTACCGAAAGATATCGAAAGACACTTTGTTTTACCGAAAGACACTTAATGAAACGTAATAAAGGCATCTTTTGTTGTTTTCTTTAGTTAATAAGTTGAAATATTAGTATATGAACAAAATGCCAAAGATTCATTGCAATAGAAATAAGCATTTGATAGTTATAAGACGTTGTTTACAAATGCCGTGAGAAGTACACAAACATGATAAATACCACATGACTTTGATTACCGAAATACACTGAATACTTTGAAATTAAACCATAATTTGCTGTTTTATTTAGTTAATATGTTGAAATAATAGTATATTCAGTAGGACCCCATTTTATATGATTCATGAACTTACTTGTTAATTTCTGCTAATATCAAATTGAGCTTGACCTAGATTCCAGTTTTAAGGTGTGATGTGCAAATAAACAATTTGTGATCTCATACTGGTGCTGGTCTTACAACATGTTTTAACTTTATTTAAACTAAAAACAATATATATAAACGTTAACAATATATTCCTATATATTCTATATATGTTACCTTCGATCCCAAAATGGTACATTAAGTCCTGGTACATTACGGTAATGGTACATTACGTCCTACAACCATCTCATACATGTAAAAGCAATTTTGTTGTCCAAGGAGTCTGTCATTTTCAGCTTTTATTTGTAAATTGGAAGTGTTGTCCAAGTGCATAAAGAAATTTTTTTTTCCTAGTGAAGTTTAAATGCTAATATAAGCAGTAGACCTTAACTTAAGGTTGCAAGAAGTAATGGGTAGTACAAGGCCTTTTGGTAATGTCAGTATGCTGGCTGTTGGAGATTTATATCAGTTAAAACCTGTAATGGATTCCTGGGTATTTTCACAGGTGTTCAAGACTCCTCAGCTACAAAGCTTGGCAACAAATCTGTGGATCGATCTATTTGAATTCTTTTAATTGAAAGTTGTTATGAGACAGAAAGATGATCAAGCATTTGCAGAACTGTTAAACAGGTTGAGAGAAGGTCTGTATACTGAGGAAGACTTGCATGTTTTGAGAAGTCGCCAAGTTGAGAGTTTAACTGAGAGCTGTGTTACCAAGGAGTTGCCACATCTTTTCTGTACAAGAGAGAATGCAAACAATCATAACCAGTCAGTAATTGCAGACATTGCACTATCAAATAAAGTTAGTATTGAGGCTATTGATGATATTTCTGGTGATCTGAGTCAAACAATGCGACAGATGGTGATTTCTAAAATACCAGATGATCCAAGCAAGACAATGGGTCTACAAAAATATCTTACACTTGGTATTGACTTGCCTGCTGAAATATGTTTGAATGTTGATACAAATGATGGTCTAACTAATGGTGCATCATGCATAATTAAGAAGTTTGACTTAAGGGTTCCTTATTCCTTACGATGTAGCATTGTTTGGGTTGAATTTCATGATGAAACAATAGGAAGAAAGTGGTGCCTTCAGTACAAGCATTTATATTGCCAGGATAAACCCTTGACCTGGACACCAATCCTTGAGACATGTAGAAAGTTCACATTTCATACAAAACCTACTTGATAGCTCGTCGCCAATTTACTCTATATACCTGTGGTTGAAGCAGAAATGGACAGGTTGAGAAATAAAAAAGGCACAAATGATGATATACCCAGTCTGAAATCTTTTGATGCCTGCAAGCTGAAAGTCTGTTTTCATAATTGCAGGTCTTTAAGAAAACACTTCCATGATTTTTCACAAGAAAGTAATCTATTGTCAGCTGATGTTATTGGCTTAGCAGAGACTAGACTGCCAGATGAAGGAAGGGTTGGTTATGAAATTGATGGGTTTGAAATGTTCACTGTTTCTGAGCAAGCTTCACATGGCCTAGCAGTTTACTACAAAAGTAATTTGTTGTTCAAATATTATGTTTCAAGGACTGTGTGTGACATAGAATATGTTCTTTTTAGCCTTTCAAAAGTTGTGATAGGTTATGTCTATTGCCCTCCTCAAAGAGCAACTGTTCAAAGACTGACCAGTTTCCTGTCTGCAATTTCAGCTGACATTGACAACTATATTGGCTATATATATTCTAATGGGTGATTTCAATTTTCATTACACAGACAACAGCACATGTTCTCAAACCTTCAAGGACATCTTGGGTTTAAGACAGTTGGTTCAGTGTGCAACAACTGACTATGATTCTTGCATTGATCACATATACACAAACATTTCAGATGTCAAGGCTTCAGGAACTTTAGAATCCTACTACTCAGATCATAAACCATTGTTTCTGGCTATTCATTGGTAGTTTTTGTTAGCCGTACCATCATATGGATATTTGCAAAAAAAGTGGCAAAACTGTTCATGTATATGAAAAATGTTTGCTTTGCTCTTTGAAACTCCAATTCACTCTGTCTTTACATTGCTGACAAATCCTGTGCTTGACCTTCACATAATTTGAATAAAATTAAGTGTAGCACTTTTGGTTTTTAAGGCTTCATCAGTTTGCACCATGATCCCTGATTTCAATGAAAGTTTCTTTTTCTAATACAGCACAAAACATGTTAAAGCTTGTCTCTTTGTTTGTAAACTAATTGTTTATCAGCGGCAGTGCTCACCTTGTCAGTCGACATTGTCACCATTTGCAATAATTTTATGCTAGCGTCAATAAGTTTAACCCTTTCCCTTATATATATGCCTTTTTATGTGTCTGAGACCAGTGTAGATCCAGACCAGCTGGCACATCTGTACTATTTGATCTGGATCTGCAGTGGGTGCATTTTGGTCAGAAATAACCAAATTAATCAATATGCAAATAGTTTAGATCCTGATCAAACAGCACAGATGTGCCGGCTGATCTTGATCTAAACTGCACACCCTCGCAGTAAAGGTGTATCTATGCAGGAAATGGTTAAGAATTGCTGATAAATTCATGAAGTCTGAATATTACATATTTGTTTCTCTTTTTTAGGCAAGAGGTATTTCTGTTGAAATCTGATTTTTATCTTGATTTGGGAATCTTTTTCTGGAAATTGGAAAAAATGGTCCCTATTTGGCATTGGAAATAGGGCCAATGTCGGGCCCCATGAGATAGACTAAAATAGCACTGCATTAATCAGGGCTCGGACGACATAGTTAGTCTCTGTTGATAATATCCAAAGCCATACAAATATGGCAGCAACGCCTAGCCAACAATGCCAGAGACTGACAAAAGTACATTTGTACATACCAACTATATCCTCATGAAATTCACCATTACATAAACTACGTTACAAAAATTTATATATTTGAAAACATATTGATTTACTACCCAGAAATAAATGGTGTCCATGTAATAAATGTCTAACTTTTATTTCCAGATGTCGTCTATAACTGAGGCTTTCAGCTCTGCTAAGTCCTTGCCGTATGGTGGAAAGCCGCTGAAATTAACTGTTGTGGCTGTGAAGGAACCTGTTTCCTACAGAAACAATTCTGGTGAAAGTAGGCAATGTCTCCACTGCGCAGTCAGTGACAATGCTGTTGTAATAAAAGCTGTTGTGTATGACCCAATCAAGTTTAACAAGTTTAGAAGGGAAACTACACTGGTAATACGTTATGCAATAAAAAAGACTGAAGATGGCAAAATGGTGTTTGTTAAAACAAAAACCTCCAAGGTCTTCATTTCAACGCCACTGACGATAAATGAAGACAAGGTGTTGGAAGGCCACAGGCTACTGAACCCTCCACCAGCCCCGACAGTGAGCCTTAAGGAGGCATTATCTTCGCCGGTCAAGACAAAGTGCTTCAATATAATAATATCTGTGTTTTCTCCATCATCAGAAATTAAGCCAGTTTTATAGTAACCACACTTGATAAGGTCTGTTGCCTACTTAAAAAACATTCTGCTTCATTCAATTTTGCAGTGTGTTGAAATCTCCATAATGTGATAAGTCAACAAATGTGAATGTGGTCTTTTATTGAAATTTTAATTCTAAATCCTATCAGTTTGAATTCCATTGCCTTAAATTGAAGGGGTTGTTAAAAGCTGGAAATTGGGCAGAAAAATGTATGGGTTATGGCAAGTTATCACTGTTTCCAATTACATCCATCAATAAGGTTTACAAAGAACAACAGTTGCTGGCAATTTACTGTTGCAGACATGCAACAACAAATGAAATGTCTGCTTATAATTATACCATTTGTCACTTGCTTACTTCTTACCTAGCCCTTTCCTCCATATACACGCCTGTATAAAAAGGGCAAACAGTGTAGAATCAGATCACCCAACACATCTGGCTGACTGATCAGGCTCTGCTATTTTTTTTATTTCTTAAGTTTTAGTTCGTTTTTTTTTCTGACAACAATAGTGCAAAACCTAATTTGAGGTTTTGATAACTGGTCTGTCTTCACACTGATCGCACATGCGTAGCATGTGTATATATGCAGAGAAGGGCTAGTATCATGTACACTCTTGGTTGCTTATTTTTTATTGGGCATTTCTTCTTGACAACTGGCTGCATGTCAAAGACACTAATGTACAAGTTTCAAGTACATAACAGGCCACCTGTTCCCTTCCAGCAACAATAACATTCTCCACATATATGACTTAGCTGTAAAGAACGACAATATGGAGATGGATGGTCTAGACTAGTGTATCTTCAAAAACATTTTCAGAAAACTGAAGTCAATCTTAGAACTTCATCACTGTTAAGTATGGAGACCATGAAAGTTAATTCCTTGTTCACTTATTTCAGGAAGATGAAATGCATTTCGTCAGCGTCAAGGGGGAAAACGCTCCCATTAAAACAGTTCATCTGACAGACGACTCCGCGTCATGTGTAAAAGTTACACTATGGAGAGAACTTGCCTCATCAGGAGACACCAGGCCCGGGGATTACATCCAGATCACAGACTTAATCCCATCCACATACAATTCGGAGATCAGTATGTCTGCCACTTTCAACTCCGCAGTAAAGGTAAGTTTACACCATAAGAATACTATTGCCTTCCTTCACTGGTTTTCTGTCACCTCATTTCATAGTTGATCATCATTCATACTCTTATAATGGCAAAAAGTTAACTTTTTCAACCAGTTAATAAGAAACTTTTCATTACAATAGTTATGAATCCTTTCACTAATAGTTAATCCATTGCCTCATTCAATGTGAGCATTTGGTGTTTTTTTACATAAAAGATTTTTTGATCTTGTGAAGAAAAAGCTAGCATTTTCTCTAAAAATGTATTACTCTGAATACCTTTATTATAATGAATGTTCATACTACATCAGTTTGTTTTATTTAATTCATTAACACACACACACACACACACACACATATATATATAAATATATATATATAACCCCGGCCGAGTCCGACCAAAGACTTTAAAGTTGGTAGTAGTGGCTTCCGTTCTGATGCTCAGGACTAGGAAACAGCATTACGACTGACTCGTCGGTGTCCGTATAATGGACCAGCCGGGTTCAGTCCCTGGGAACACTCATAAGTGCCCCTGTGCTATAATGATAGAAAAGTCGCTGCACAGTATCAGCAAAATGCCGACTAATCCAATCCAGTCCATATATATATATATATATATATATATATATATATATATATATATATATATATATATATATATATATATATATATATATATATATATATATATATATATATATATACAGCTTTTTGATTTCAATCCAGACTTACTAAATGGCAAAATAAATTGTTCTATTGACCCAGAAGTTACTGAAATCACATATGTCCCGCATTCAGGCTCATACAGCAAATCCAAGTAATAAGTGATAGTGCATACCATAAATGCCTTTCTCTTCTATATATGTACAGAAAACTGAAGCCCCACTTCTAAGAGTGACGAAGACTGTTGTGGGCATATGCATTCAAGAAGGAACTGCAGAGCTCCTGTGCGAGACAGAGGAAGTATTGACTGTGTCTGCAGGGGTACTGCAGCAAGCCTTCCCAGATGTCAACAACTTGGAAACTATAACAGAAGATGGACCAAAAATACTTATTTTTGAAACCAAGGGATCTGATGTCATTAGCATCTCACAAACACATCAGTAGTTATAGTATCTACCTTATTCGGGGCATGCTACATGAAAAGGAGTCTTTGCTCATCATTTCCTATTTTTCACTTTTTACTATATTTGAAAAAAAAACTTGCACTTTTCTAGTATTACTTCATAGCTTATTTTCACTAGATTATGTTCTACTTAAAAATGTCATAATTTGTAATGTCATCATGACATCATTTCCTGAAGGCACCTTTACCTGTAACATGCCCCATTTAAAGCATACTGTTTGTTACTTTTTCTGCAAAACATACTGTGCCATTATGTTCAAATGTCAAACAAACTCAGGACTGGGCGCTTGAAAATGACAACATATCATTCCTCAGTTATTGATGTAATTATAACAATTCGAAACAAGTTCTAAGGTTTTCTTGTCATGCCTACACAAACCATGTTTTACTAAGCAAGCAATTAGCGGGTAATTTTCACTATAAACCTATATTTTGTTTAAACTGCTTGCTGTGCCCAGCAGTTTAAGTAAAAAAAAATGGTTGCAGTATATACTGCATTTCTGCTCCTTTTTAAGTGTTTTTACTGTATTAGAATACTGCTTATAAATCAGTCATAATCAGTAACTGTATGGGATGATATTAACATGCCTTTTTGTGTGCATTTCCACAAATAAATACGCTTTTGTTTTTCCAGTAAATACATATAAAGTATTTTCATCAAGAATGCAGTGAAACTGCCTTTTAGAGTAAATAATGTTATTATATATTTCTATTTTGACCTTGATCTCCATAGATTGAAGACGTTACAAAAACCTTTTTTTTACATTTAGGCGTGTTAGGAGGCCTGCTTTAAGAAAATAACATCATTAATGAACATTGCATTGCCTTTTTGTTGTCGTTAAAAATAGTAACTTTGTGAATGTGCCAAAATCACTGAAACTCAACCTTTAGAAATGCTTGATGCATTTTAATTGCTTATTGTAAATAGTTATGCAGTGTGAATGTGTGTGGTTGCTTGCATTTCTTTTCGCTTAAACTTGCTATGTGTATGCTATGTTAACATGACTGACAAGCTGCTACCAGATTTCCAAGACAAATTGTTTCTTATGGTTTACTCTTGTACTTGTCAGTATATTCACCTGTACTACCTTTTTTTCTAAATCTACTAAATGTTAACCTGTACATCTTCCCTCTAGTCAACACTGTCTTGCAAATTCTGATTGTTTACCAGCCCCTTTTTAGGCACTTTTGTATGCAACGTTTCAATTTATGTAACACAAACCGTGCATTCCAAGTATAAAGTATACTTTCTTTTACAACTGAACAATAGAAATATATGTCACCCTTGAACTCCTATACTCTCTTCGCCACTTGTTAAAATACACATTCCAGAGCTCATCAGTGACATACAGTCAAACATTTATTCAGCAAACACCCCAAAAAAGTACAATAAGAGGCTGCTTTAGACAGTTAAAATAAGAACAAAATGTCAGTTCAGGACAAGTTCCAACTGGCTGTTTATGGTTCCTGAAGGCAAGTGGCTAACTGGGGAATGTCCATACTTGTTCACATTTATGCCTTGCACTGGTAAAAACACATCCTCTATTTCTGTCATGATTAAACAAAATTGTTCCTTTCCCCACTTAGAAAACATTCCAAACAGTTTGATTAAAAACTGTCAGGTTTCAAAACCATCAGTTGCAATCTTTCAGTACAGTTAATTGCTTCAGGATAAAAACAGTATCAATGAAGATTGCATTACTAAATGCTAACCTGTACTTTTCATCTAGTCAAGACTGTATTGCAAATCCCATTTGCTACTGTAATGCTGTGAAGCTAGTCATTGTATACTGAGCAGACAAGAACTCCACATTCCATTGATGGGGCAATTGTTAAACTTAATTTGAGGGATTAACTTATTTAGTTAAGGTATTGTCAATAATAAAAAAAGATAACTGTAATAATCCTTTTTGTCCCTCTCAGCCATTCAATAAAACTGTTCATAACCACTATCAATTTCACATATAATATCATTGAGAAAAATATTGACCTAAAAATTTCTTGTCTGTTCAGTACCATTTCTGATCTATAATTATGCATAATATATTACTTTTTACAACCTTTTTTATCTGATATATGTATTGTTTGTATGACTTCGTTACTAAGTTTTTAAATAAAAGTTTAATAAAAGTTAAATGAACTGTTGTCTTATCCTTTTCTGGAAATGTTTTAAAAACATTGGCAAGTAATATTGTCTTTAACTCCGGTCTCCAGCTTATAATGTCTTCAGACATATTGCTTCTTGCTCAGTTACACAAGTTCATATCACTGCCTTTTCGGACTGCACTCAAATTGGCCCTGCGTCCTGAATGATCCCAATCCCGAGAACAAAGGTCAATGTCATATTAAGTTCCAAGCAGTTACTGGTCAAACGACATCACTGTCTCTGATACAACTAGATACATCTCAACCTTTTAATCCAACCTCCCTCTCAATTGTGTATGGTTAACCGACCCATCAGTACTTTCAATCCTTTGATTATATATACCGTCATCAAACGTTAAATAGTGGTAAAAGATCTAACTCATGTACGGATACTGCAATCTAGACAATATTTTCATCATATAAGACCGTAATTTAACAACATTTTTCAATGCCCTTTTAATGTAACACATTTACTTATTTTGAGTAGCACCGACATGAAAGCATTTATAATTAACACTTTGCTAATCAGCTGCTCGGAATTATGGTTAATAGAAAAAATGATGTGACACTCCAACATCATCAAATAGTTAATTAATACTTTTTCCATTGTTTATTAAATCCGCTTTAGTTATCTTGTAGAAAATGTGTTTTAATATTTGTATTCTAGGTCAGTATGCGTTTAATTTTCAGTTAGAATAAATTTCCGACAATGCACGATATTGCACACTATTTTATTGTGCACAATAAATATGTACTTCTTCTCTTGTAAACGTTTTTCTTGTACACTGAAATACGTATTAATATGTCGGATGATCCTTTGTCGAGGACTCCGGCACTGTTAAAACATACATTTTGTTTTTTGTATATTTTTGTTAAAATATTTTATTTGCATAGCGATCATAAATTGTTAGTACATTCAGCTAGTAAATATTAAAATAGAGAAATTATAGGGACTACTGAAGATATATATATACATAGACTTTTGAAGACAAGTCTGCATTCTCCTAAGAATGCAATTTAAGTTTTAGCTGTGGAACCTTATTCCTTATTAAGATGGTTTATTAAAATACCATTTTGATAGATGAGATCGTTTTTTTTCAATCAACAATACGAAATATGCTATTTAAAATAATAATACAATAAAACTGTTGCTTTTCTAAATAAGTACTAAAAACACTTTAATATTCTCTGCTCGGAAATGCCTATAATAGTATTTAAAATGTCACCTTTTTTAAACTAAGTTATAAATTATATGTAGATTCTACATAAACAGGTAAGTTGTGTTTGTAACTTGCGTAAAACAGTCAAGCATGTATTTCTTTTAATTCTTTTATGCTTTTGTATTTTCCACAACTCACTTATGATTAGGCGCTCGAGTGATTAAATTTTACAATAAAATTATATAACAATGCATACATCTCGTTAATTAACCAGTGTGATACACGAGTACGCATGATTGACTTTATCACCCCGACAGGTGTTCATAAACCATATCTATCACACTGACATACACCTATCCTCGAGCCGCCTGTAGGGTCCTCAGCACTATGTACCGGTATCTGAGCAACAGTTAACCCACAATACGCGAATAATGTCTTTCATCGGTCTGACGCAGAAGGTCCTCATACGTCGGCACTACGTTATTGCCGTCCTGGAGGTTGGCGTTGTTATGGACTGACGTCGGTTTCACTGCATTTACACCGGGCCGTCTCCTACAAAACATTTAGACCTTCATCTTTTTTTAACCTTTTATGATGGGATACCAGGGGAAGAAAAGACATAATATTATGTACCTACGCTCGAAGGTAAAAACACGCTATCTTCTGCGGTAGAATATGATGATTAAAGCAGCTGTTGCTATCGCGATGATGACCGTGCAAGTGAGGGAGGCGGTTACAACTGTTATTGTAGAAGAGCCTGTATTACCATCTAGAATTTAGTAAAGGTGTACTGAAATACTATACTAGTGCTTAGCTACCGATGTTGACGTTTATTAAAGAAACGAATGAAATCAAACTATAAAAAATTAAATCAAGACGTGATTTCTTAAACGTATAAGGCAAATATTAAAAATGGTGTGGAAAAATTGTGTGCCTTTATTTAGTCTCGTTCTTTCTACTTTTTTCTAACCTCTAACATCTTTTACATTGTTGAGAAAATTTAAATAAAGTAAACTACATTATTGCAGAATAATAGGATATATATCTTCGTTATCATTGAACGCATTGCATTCAACCGTTGTAGGTTGTTAAGGTTTTTGTCGTGAAAATGTGTACGTTAGGTCTTTCACTATTTCAAATACCACCTATCCTCCGCCCGCAATTTCAATAGCCCGTTTATACATAAACCGTACTCTTTATCATGGTAAAATCAAGCGTGATAACTGGTGAATTGTGTATTATACACGACATAAAAAAGACAAGCTTATAATACAACAGTATCGTGTACAATATATTTTCCAATAGCTTAAGCCACGGCCTTAAAAATTAATTTCGTCTAATGACTAAAAGAGTGATAAAAGGAATGCACTGGAATTGCACATAATTCCAATCACAAAGACTTCTAATTAAGACATATAATACCCTTTTGTGTCATCATGGTAGTTGTTGTAGGAGTAAAATTTGTTGTTATTGAATTGAAGAGCACAGTTGTCCCTGGAAACAACCCCCACACATTTACAATGATTATCATACACGTCATTGATATTTAAAGCCTGCTTGGTTCGTTACTTCACCCCTTTTTATAAAGTGTTTTAAAGGATAAACTAATTTTTACCAAATTTGTCGATAAGATCAGTAAGATGTATTAGTTGTTAAATGTAGAAAAGGTCAAAAGAAACAACAATGTGAATACATCAAATATACAAGATGCTTTTGTATTTTTTGTAGAATTCGAACAAGGGACCTCCTGTATGATAGTTCATAACTACATAATACATCAGGTTCAAAACATATATTTTTGTGAATCTTTAACTCATAAACAGTCAATGTTCTATATATAAATGCATTTTAATACGTAAAAAGTTCCTATGAGTAGTACATAACATAATTCACAATTTGCAAAGACACAAGAAAAGATATTCACATGCCAGTCAAGTGTAATAGCTGCACACAAATCTAAGACATCATATTCGAGAGTAAACCCAACAGTTAACGCCTTGAGACGGTCGGTCGACAGAAGTGCGGACTGGGGTGGGGTGTTTAATAGATTTACAGAGCTCTAAGCATCTACGGAGTGCTTTCTGATTTTCGGGCCGAGCATGATAACATTTATCTATATCAACACTAACCTGGTATTTGTATTCTTTTTATCCCACAATCAACATTTTTTTTCAAAAGGATTAAAAAGGGAACAATTACATTTACCGCCACTGCTCCATCCCTATATAATCTGACATCCCAATGGAATACACGAAATTCATGCGCGTGCATAGAGTAATTCGGCTATAAGAAATAGTTCTATTTTACAATTAAAAAGATAAGACAATAAACATGTAATTTCTTTTAATTTTATTAGCACTATACATGTGTAATTTTATTGATAAAGATAATTAAAAACAATGGTTGGAAAATAACAACAACCAAAAGAACACCCTCGTGTAAAGTTACATATGTAGTGTGTAATGTCAAGGACGTGTAACATTAAATTTGCTACGCACATGGCAGGAAGAAACGCGAATTACATTCGATATTTGTGTGTGTTTGTGGTTGTAACAAACAGTTTGCTCATGGATTTTAATTGTTGATGACATTGAAATTCTGAACATTCAACATAGCGCCATAAAATTGCGAACATAGTTGTGTTTTTCACAAGGTGACTTGCGAATCTTGGAGAAATGTTGGGATTGGAGGTGATGTGCTGGTGTTCATGTTTAAGTCTAGAATCTGTTATTTATTAGCACATTTGTAGAGATCTGTGCAATCAGTTGTATTTGGTTCAACTAAACATTGAGCTGTATCTAAACCACTTGAATGTTCATCATGTAACGACGTTTGATCATCAGGGTCTGTCCCAGGATTAGGCAGCTGATTGTTGCATTCTGAGACAATCACAGATTGAAGATCAGTATCTTTCTCAAAACTGTTGGGATTAAAGCCAAATTTCGCCTCGAAGTCGTCGTAGCTCATCACTACAACACTTCTTAGGTTTTCACACGAATCTGCATCACATTCTTTCAAATCACACAAAATAACATCAAAACAACAGGGACTTACATACTCTGACATTTTGACAGTTGTTTTTATTTTTTGCCGACTACACATTCGTACTTTTATTGATTCTATTACTATTCCTAAACAGTTTTAATCATGTGCCTGTATTATTTGTTGTTTCTAATTTTAGCAAGTTTTTAAATTGAAAATCTGTCCTATTTGATTAATTAATCTTCTATATATTTTTTGTTTACAAATTTTCCATATCATTGTTAAATAGAACTTCGGAAGATCGAGAATAACTGTCCGGTTAGCTTAGTCGGTTAAGACGTCGCTACTTAAATTTTCAATCCTGCAGGACAGAGATCGAAACCGCGCTCATGTCCCTTTTTAATGACCTCGTTTGCTCTATTTAAACAATCTTTATGTTATGGATATTTTTGGGGTGACCACAAGCACAATTACACGATAAATGAGTTTCGTTCTCGTAAACATTCCTGATCGTTCCGTCAATAAAAGTTGTCCGGCTTAGAGCAGGCGCGCGAATATCGGTTGATAAAGCTCATCTTTATCACACGGGTTATATTAACCGGTATTTACAGGGATGGTGGGATAAAAAAACCTCTTCAGATGCTTTTATCTAAAAGGAACTGTAAGCACAGTTCGGGGATTGTCAGCATCAGGCCTATCGTTCAGTAGTAGGTAAAATTGTAGTGGTAGATTTTTTGATGTGCGAGGATCGTATAAAAACTGGCTAAATATCCAGCATAGGAAGCCTTGAAATGACCAGGAAAATACTTTCAGGGGTAAGTTTGGGCCACCTTGCATGTCTTACACTGAGATTGTCGTTTTCCAATTTAGTGCCTATAGTCTTATTAGGCACCGTCGTAAATTGTACTCGCTTTCTGCATGGGTAAATTTCAATCAATATTCCGTTCCGTCGCCTTAGAGTGCGTAGCCAATAAATAAATATGTATTGGATAAGATTGTGATGCCGACGGACTGCCAACTGCTGCCTTCTTCTTATCGACAATCACGAAGTTCCTCGTAAGACAACCTTAAACGTGGGTATGCAGTTCAGACATTCATTAAGAACAAACCTGCACAGAAATTTAACACAAATACCTGGTTTCTGCTTTATGTACAAAATCGACTGCAAGATTTAAATTTTCTTTTACATTTTGATGCACGTGCAGTCCATGTTTTTTTTTGTTCACCTGATATAAGTAATACAAAGTATATAATGCACACCAAGCAAAAATGTAGATTAAAAGTATTGAGTAATGAGAAATATTGGACAAAGCTAATTTTACCAAACTGTACAGCATGTTCAACTGCATAATGACTATACAAACGCTTAAAATTACACAGGCGAATTCTTAAAACTGTGCATCCATAAGGCATTCGCCGCTGCATTTCCATCCGTAGGACTGAGAGGAGTCACTTGAGTCTTCTGCAGGCATATTGCGACATATTGCAACGAATTTCCATTCAGACACAACTGTTTTCATGTTTTAGAGAATAAAAATAGGTCAGTTCAAGCAAACAGCGTTTATCCAACATGCAAATACTGTTCTTTTATAAGTGTATGCGTTTATACCAATGAATGACGTTTTTTTGTACATAAAGCTATAATAAAACTAAATTATCCATTTTTATTGTGATTTATTTGTAGCTTTTGCTTCCTTACAGGTGTAGGCCAAGTAAACATTTTAATTTTATTTAAAATGTTTTAGAAAAGCAGAAATATTAAAATGATTTACAGAACACTGGATACAATTGTATCCAAGGTATGCATATTGTCATGCAAATATATTTCTCAATGTCTTCCTAAATACCCCATAGACATGTTCAACGATGTAACAATACTTAAAAATTATTATAGACGATAGAAAAAATATATAAATTGTATATTGTAGTTACTATCTGATATGTAATTTGATCTGATATGTATAATCCTCATACAGTAAGGAATATTGTATTATATAGATTAAGCAACAAAGTTCTATCTAGTTATAAAAGCTATTTTGGTTGTATACAACTTATCTTGGCAAAAACTAACCTGAACCAAGTACAGTAACCGTTACGCCATGGTCTATTTACAAACTGTAGTTGACTTATAGTTAGCATACATCATGCTAGTCTATTACAATAAACAGAGCCCGTCAATGTCTGTCGCAAGGTCGTTAGCGGCAGTTAAAGCCAGAACAAAACATTCTCATCAAGTGAATAGGAAATTAAGAAAAAACGTTCTATAAGAATTACCATATATCATATATCTAAATCTGAACTACGACTATACAAAGGTAAACAATGTAAATGTAAATGTGACAAAACAAAGAGACCAGACGTAACACACAATAAGAAAATGCAGCAGTTACTGCCATGGAACAATCAATCGACAACCAATGTAAAACATTTACGCACTGTCGGTAAATAAGAATCAACAAATGTCCACTGTAACTTGCATGTCGTATGATACTAATATGCACAAATAACGGAACACAATAAAATTACTTTTTATTAGAGGATATACATTTCTTAAGCATAATTAAACAGTACAGGGCATGGCTTTATATTTCCTATTTTAAGTATTACACCTACATTCCATTTGTAATAAATGATCACTATCAATACAAGTACGTAATATATGCCATCTAAATGACACGTGACTATGTAGAAGCATTATAACTTGACAATAAATTGATCAATTGAATATCCGTTAAAAATTTATATTCACATTTCATTTAAAATATTTAAATATGCTAATTAAACACAAATGACTATAAATACAAATAACTTCTGTAAATAAAATAGCCACTATTTAGATTATATATTTACATCACCGCCAGACAAACATACATAACACATTTGGTTATTACAGCGGGAGGTCACACGAAACCACTATAAGACGGAACGAAGTTATAAATAGCCTAAATGAAAAGTCAATTATGTGTTTACGAAAAATTTTATGACATAATATCATGCTTATTTTTGCCATTGCGTTCGTGGTGTCATTACATTTGTTGCCGTGTTTCTTCTTTGTAATTTGAATGTTACATTATGTTAATTGTTGATTTTATTTTACAAATTAAGTCACAGCTGACTTAGTATAGAGCACACTAGAAAGTACCGATTCGATTTGTTAAGTCTTTTCAAAGTAAGATAACCTGTTTCATAACATCATTCATTTGTCTTTTCAAGTAAGAAAACATGGTTCATAACAACATTCATTTGTCTTTTCAAAGTAAGAAAACCTGGTTCATAACAACATTCATTTGTCTTTTCAAAGTAAGAAAACCTGGTTCATAACAACATTCAGTCACTGTAGTCAACATCTTTTATGCGCTAAATGTCAAAATGAAAAAAAAAATGTCGTTAGCTGAGGCATCCTGTGTATAGTTGTCGGTCTCGGTTTGATCATTATTAAGTCGCACATGTACAGATGAAAATGGAAGTAGAACTCATAGAAAGTCTTTCTAATACCCAAATGTCTTTCTTGTAATTTATCTGTGCAAGATGACTCTGAGCCCACAACTGTAACTGTCCGTATAGTTTGTGTAACAAACATAGGTTGTCTCTCGCAATAGATTAGAAATTAGTATTTAGTATTTATCCACTACATTTCCTCGCATGCAATCGTTTTTATAACACTTCTCAAATGGCTTTTAAAACAGGTTGGCTTGGTTGAGATGTGAAACAAATAAACAGGGAAAAACAACAACACCAATGGAGTGATTAATATAGTAGGCATCAGGGACAAAAAGAAAAAATGTTGAGCATTTTGCGATCATATGTGTTATTTACTTCCCGTATTTCGCACATAGGATCAGTCATTGTATAATATACATGTGTCTTTCACCGCAACTTAAAACTACATGGCCGTTTTAACGATATATTACTGGTAGAAAACACGAAGGTAATAAGCTAAAGCATGTTTAAAATATTGAAATTAATTTAAGATAAGACATTTGTTACCTATTACTGAGAAGTGTCATTTATTGTATCAAACACGGCGTGCTAGTATCGCTACTAACTATGCAGATTCCTGAGCCACAGCAAGTAAACACGAAACACATGACACAGCCTTTCAAATTCACGAAAAAAGATCCTTTTAGTATTTACATTACTTACTCGTTAATTGGTAATATTTAGGCAAAGCGCTGGAGCATGTCCCAAATACGATGAAATAATAACTGAAGTTTGCACATGCGGAGACACTAGAATTTCATTACGTAATATTTTAAATTGCAAATATCAGGCATATCTTTCGATTTCTTTCTTCCATAATACCCCGACAATTAATGCACAGCCCTTTTGTCAGGTTATCTTTACATAGTCATACTTACAGAGGATTGCCTCTCGGTACGTCCTTAAAAATTCGCACCTGCGCAAATAGCAAAGAAAGGCTAGTTACTTTACGAAGATTGTCTATTTGCAAAAGGAATACAAAACAGGACTCTAACCAGAATCATTTTCATGGCAAAGTGTTTTATTTTACATATAAAAATCTAGTCCCAAAATGTGTTCGAATAATATATGTGTGTCTAAAATCAGGGTTCAAACATATAGACTACATCTGTACTCCTTAATACTACTGTAAATTAACTCAAAACAAAAAATAATATGATTGGGATTTCTATACCATACATCGTACCTATATTTCACGTTCGAAATCAATCATCCGGTAACTTTGATGCTAATGTAGAGACTAGCATACGGAAGTCATAATCATGGCTCTTGCGCATTGCGCTTTCAGAAGCACATGTAGTTCACGTTTGTTCATCCGATAGATTTTAGGTTAAAACTAATCAAAGGGTGATATTTCAGTTCGACGCAATGTGTTTTGGTGCACTTCATATCAGAAAACGTCAATGCCAACCGTGAAGTTATTCGATCACGTTCAAATTATTGTCAGAGTAAGCATATCAGACTGACCAACCAATAGGCAAACGGACAGAAGATACACAAACGGACAATCGCAGACTATATGCCCCTACATATTCTAGTAGTATAAACTATATATTGGGGAAAATCTAGGCAACATCATGCAATCTCAACGTTGTTTCTTTTATATTTTAAGTGACCTAGTAGAATATATATATTAAGGTATATTACGTGAACAATTCAGAAGTCATTATCATCGTTCATGTGAATTGCTCTTCCACTTATCGAAAATTCATATATTTCACGTATGTTTATCTCCTAGCTTCAAGGTTAAAACTAAACAAATGGAAATACTTCATGGCACATTGAATTTAATGCAGGGACTGGAAAAACGTTAGTGCTTATTGTCGATACCGCCCTTTGCAAACTTATGCATATCAATGCATTAAATCTTAATATAGTCTCGCTTTTATAGTATGTGTATTGTAAACATATTTGTATTGTAAACATATTTGAATAACGTCTGTTCAAAGCGTCAGTTTTCGCAGTTCGCTACTTTCTACTGCGGTCAGACGTCACTTATTCATCCTGCCCCTTCATTTCAATACAGCACGGGTAACTGGTGGGCAGCTATATTGTGCCACGCCATTTATATGACCAGAAAAGAGACCATTGCTTTTTTATAAGTGATGTGTGCATAAGTGGCTGCACACAATGCTTTCCTAGTAATAATGGTGTCAACAGTACAGATACTTCTGGTAGAATCATTACAAAAAATACATCAGTGACGAATATAAATACGAAAATCCTAACAGCTGTAATAGCAAATCAGATAACGGGTACAATCATTCAATCCCCGTCTTCATGTATTACAATTGCACATATACGCTAATGTAATTCCTGCATTAAGCTATCATTTCTTTCGTCACGATATTTAATAGGATTTTAAATACAAACAAAGATAAAGATGTTTAACCTATAAAATAGATTACAAACATACATAGATAACAAATACATATATGACAGGTAGAAACGCATCTTTATAAATGGTCGTCTTTGAAATCAAAGGCTGTGACTTCTAATGATTTTCATTTTATGTTACTTGTGCAATATGGCGGTACGTAATAATCTCCCCCATATGTGATACGCGTTATTTAAATTAACCTGTCAGAATTGATATGCTTATTTTTTTTAATTAAGGCGTGCATAGGAATTTTGAGAACTGAATATTTTTTTATAATTCTGACACTTTACAGGACACGGCCTCATTTGTTATAATTAACCTGTGTTTCTATGATATTTTGCTTTTGCAGATAATTTTTAATTTTACCTCGGTTTATCTTTATATTAAATGATCACTGTACTAAAGTGGGGTGGAGCAAATGCTAAATAAGAGAATATCTCATATGTCTGCTATTTACGGAAGTTGCATATAATAGATTTAAGACACATGGACAAAAACTGTTTGCAATGTAGATCTAAATCTTGCCAGATGAACTTGAAGGCTTCGATTAAAATATACAGTTATCTCCCCTAATGGCACGAGCTCGGTAAGCATATCCATGTTTAGGCGTTTAAGCTAAAAAACTATGTAATAGTACACGTCATATGTACATGTCAGTCATAAAAAAACACAGCTTAGCGTGATGGTCTCATTATAATTCAATATTTAATGTACGTCCTGAAAAATGATTTCGTTCAGAGCTTAGTTTGGTTGTTTGTGATTATAATTTGCAACAAAATAACATTTTTTGTGCAGGTGTCTTTAAGGTAGGTAGAATTTTGTCAACATTGTCTAAAAGGAACATGTATACTTACACATGTCATTTCTTGCACCTTGTATCAATCTTTTAGGAATATAACTGTGTTGAATAATGTTTATAAGAAGGACATGACTGCTCCATATAAATAGTATAGATATTTTTTTCAAACCGTGTCAGATATTTCTGATTTAGTGTCATTAATCTTCTTATTGTTCCTTGTTTGTTTTATTCTGTGTGATAAATATGTATTTAAAGCCGTACGACGCCGTATAAATGTGATACCTTCATTTTAGTCGTACATGACTACACATGCACAGTGCGTAATTACTTTCCTGTTGAGTGTTAACCTTATTTAATATCGAAGGAAAACAAACAAGTTTTCACGAATATATACATGTACTACAATGCCTACATTCGGAACTCCGCCGTGTCTATTGATTCACCACTTTATGCAACAAACATCCAAACAGGAAAGCTTATCATAAACTTGACATGTTTTTATGATTTGATGACTTTTAAAATCAACCTTTTATTCAAAGCCATTTTTAATGTTTTATTAGTAATGAAATAAATTAGTTATTGAGGTTAATAATTGTAGGACACTTAAAATCATTATATTTGAATTGCCGAGTTGCGTGTATGTAAATGAGACAATTAACTATTTTATAATATGTGAAACCACCAATGCAGTATTGTTTAGCTTATATATATGCAACTTGATTTATGATGGATTAAGTGAATACCGTATTACTAAAATAAGTAAAAGGCAATCAAATATAATAAAATATTATTTTCATAAAGTTAAATTGTACAATATGCTGATTGTTCGTACAGACTTTTCTGTTCAGACATTAGCTAATCGATTTCTTTCAAACTTTACATAGAATTCACAGCGACATGTACACTATACGTTGAAAACACTCGACAACAGTGCATACATAACTGTTTTTGTTATTTTATGAAATTCTCTCGCACAACATAGTCGGAAACCTTTGAATTTCAAATCACACACACAGACACACGCAGACACACACGCGCGCGCACACACACAGACACGCACACACACATTAGCTGTAACTGTGTTACTATAGACCATCCCACTGCTGGCCAAAGTCATGGGAACTTACCTAGAGAGAAAGGCAGGCACAGAAGACCTTTTCTAATTCATAATGACCAGCATCAGCTAACTAGTTGTGTAATTTGTGTTTTGGGTAAGTTTTAAAACTTCATGTCAGATATGTATCATTTATCTAGAAATTTATGGTCACTACAAATTGATTGTTAGTACATACTTCATAATAGCTTTTACAATGGGGCTATACATACTTCATAATCTTATTTACAATGGGGCTAGCAAATTATTAATACAAATTTCCATTATTCACATTTTTACTTGAACATACTCACTACATCACACAGTAAACTGCTTAATAACTGCTAGTTGTTTATTAATTAGAAGTATGTAATATATGTACATAGGTTGACTTTAAACGAAACTAGTCCTAATGCAACCATTTTTCAAATTGATTGATCAATTTTTATAACTAAAAAAGGCTACAAGAGTCCTTGGTGGCTCATAGCGTATGTTAACGTCCTGGTTTTAATGAAAACTTGTTGAAGGGTCTTTCAGCTGACCCCATCTAGGGTCATTCTTCACAATAATAACTGAAAATCACTATAGTCACCATTATAGTTTTGCTGGGTTATATCTCAATAGTACAAAGAAAGGTGTAAAAACGCAATAATTACAATATCATCACCACTGAAAATATTGTGATAAATGTGGCTAAGATGTCTTTCAAAAGGTATTAATAACCAATTAACTGATGTCCTCGGGTTGGGACAATCAATATACTGAAACAGTTTTTAAAATATTTTCTTATTAGAAGCTTAACGATCTGAATAATATTATTCGATCCATGTTTGAAAATGGAACTTTTTCAACTTGTTGTGCCATTCATAAATAGTACAATTATGTGCCAAACTGTTATGAAGCATTTGGAATATATGTATGAAGCACAGATCATAACACGTCTAAATGTGAACTGTTATATTACATAACTGTTTTCAATCCACTTTGAAACTGGAGAATAGCTTTTATACTTAGTTATGAAAAATGAGAAAAAGTTGTCTTGCCAGCTTAGGAGAAAGATGTATTAAAATGGAATTAATCTAATCATATCAAATTGCAAGTGAAATGTTACAGCAATACACGGAAGAAAATGCAACTGATATTAATAGTATCAAAGTTTTCGATCAGTTTTGACCTTTTAATGTATGAAGTAACAATATTTGTAGTTTTAAATTTTGACACCGTTAGACGATGGGATGTCGTTGACGGAGGAAGGCATGTTACCAATGGAATGGTCATTGAGGAATGGCGGTTAAATTTCCTTTACCAGCATTTCTTTGAAGCGGACCTCAGTAGTGCCCTAGAGATATTCAACAAAAACCTTGTCAGCTTATGTG
Organism: Sinonovacula constricta; assembly: GCA_007844125.1. NCBI lineage: Eukaryota > Metazoa > Mollusca > Bivalvia > Cardiida > Solecurtidae > Sinonovacula > Sinonovacula constricta. The sequence goes on from CM017556.1 coordinate 59,193,952, forward strand.
TCTGTTACAACTTTCTATATAAATTTGAACCGAACATTATACCATCTAAAGAAAGTTGTAGACCTGTGTTTTGGTATCTGTAAAGGATTTCTGATTCATTTTAATTCATTGTTAATTATTTTATATGTCATTTGAAATATTCCAAGTGTTCAATTAAGGACAAAACTGCCTTTAAGTAAAGATTGTCATTGTACATGTACTTCATTTGTGTAACAATTATTATAATATGCCACTTGAATTACTTTTGACATTGGAAAAATAGTTAGATAGGCTTTTTGACAATTTACTATGTACGTTTTTAATAAATCTTGTAGTGAGGGATTAAAACTAGTATCATATCAACTTATCTCTTCATACATGTACATAGTTGTTCTTTTTGTATTCTTATTTTTTATACCTTGTAACGAAACCTATTAACCTTCAATGCTTAAAGCATAACGCGAACATTTGGCATTATACCACATCCAGTCACATTATTCTGAAACTGGATCAACCAGTCGTGGTACTACCCAGAGAAAAGTACGACTCGTGCAAAATATTACGAAGTCAATACTGAGAGTTATAACAGATTGTATTTTGAATAAGGATTCTAATGCAATTTTTTGTTAAATTTTGTTTAATAGTAATATTAGGCAACTATGTATTAATGCTTATTTAACGTTTGTGTGTTAATATGTATACTTAAAAATTGTTTGATTTTCTTTTCTTTGGGTTTAAAAATGCGTTATAAAATAAAGTCAAGTAATGTGGATCACTTGACTTTAAATATATCCTACTTATTACAAAATACATATAAACAATACAATTAAAAGCTAGAAAACAATGTTTTGACAGTATTAGAATATAACAAGTAATGAGAATGAATTTCCACAATCCATTGGGCTCTTGTGACAATTTTTTCAGCTGTAAACTTTTTTCTTTTCAGATGTTGTCTCACTTTAACTTCTACGAATTTTGAATCCAGTAAAAAGCAAATCAAATTCCTACATGCACAACAAAATACTTTAAGTCATAAAGAGATTCAATGCTTAAAATTAGGTAATTAAAAAGGATTTAAAAAGAGTGCACTTAGAAGATAAAGCATGATTCCTTTATATTACCAACGTTCAATGGCTGCTTGCATATGTTTTTATTTAGATTGCATAATTTTTTCTGTAATATTCTAAATATTTAAGTTTTTAATTTATGTAAGATAATAAATAATATCTGTATAAGTATGCTTTTTTATGGAGACAGACACGTCAGAAAGAAGATTGAAACAATGATATTCACTCTGAATCTCATCCTTGGTTTTACTATAGACCACCATTTCTGTTCAAAACACAACCAGGCCATAGCACAGTAGACAATGGCACAAAATGTAAACAGTGTCAGAATGAGAATTCGAACCATTGACCTATCAAATGCTAGCGGGTCACTCTGCCAAGTGAGCTATAGAGGAACTGTTAACAAATTATTATTTTTTCTGAAAGATTTACGATAAAGAAGTGAGCAGTCATCGGTATGCAATTTACACACGTTTTATAATGGTCCAACAACAAACAAACACGTACCATTCGAAAGAAAACTCGTTTTCATAAAGAAAGATTTTAACAAGTTTTCAAACGCTGACAAAGCGAAAGTAGAAATTTGACCTACTCTTCGTATGTTGACGCCTTCTAGCAAAAGTAGGTTCGTGAAATCTTTTTTTCGTCCTACGACTGAATCGGTTTTAGTGAATCAACCTTCGCAATTGCCTTAACGATCAACTGCGCATACGTTATTAATAAACAAGAGGCAAGGAAATCTGGATTCTCACCAGCTCGTCGATTGTGCACGATTTTGATTCGTACAAAGTCGGAAGACTTCCAAGTCAAACAAATAATGACCGTTCCAAGGCGGTAATTGTCGGGTTTGCTTTTTTCCTTAAATGACACATCACAGATTTGTTCTTACTTTTCGCTTGGCTTGCATGTGAAATACCTTTGTTCTGTGCCTTTTCGGAGTTTGGTATATGTTGCAATACTCATAGGACTTTGTCATATATTCTTATTGGGATGTATATCGATGACAATCGTGTGCTTATTTACATTCTGTTATACTCAAACTTTGAACATCTTCAAATGGAGAGCTATATCTTCTCTCCTAACGCTCGTGGCCAAGGGGACAGCATTACGCCTGACTCGTCAGTGTCAGTATAATGGAACGGCCATGTTCAATCCCTGGGCACCTCATAAGTGCCCCTGCGCTATAATAATAGAAACGTTGCTGCACAGTATCGGCAAAACGCCGGCAAATCCCAAATCCCAATCCCTATTTTTTCGCAAGTTTTTTTCTATATTTTAGGTGATTAATACCAATAGGTATCTTTAATAATGCATGTTATTCTCTAAAAGCATGGCCTACAGCAGTAGCAGACTACAACACTACACTTAGTGTATTTGTGTGTGTGCGCCCGTGCGTGTGCGAGGGTGTATACGTGTTCTGGTGTGTGCGTGCGTGTTTTGTTTATATGTCGTTGGGAACATTTAATGGCACCCACGCATATTCGCTGGTTCTAGTAAACTGCTGACGGTTTACATACTGTAAATGCGACATTTGTTGATCTTTTATAATAAAATATATTTGAAATCATATTCAATTACTTATAATCATACCTTGCTACGATGACTATGGTTGCTAAGGTAAGAACGACACAAAACCGCACAACCAAATGAACTACAACTGATATCACTGTCTGACTTAAAGACAGTTTCTTTGTATCTGGGTCACCTTAAGTTAGATTAAAACATTATATAAATCGCGTTCGTAAATGTTAAATGTTTTGCACCATCAGTGACACTTGCTACCTGTGTACGCAAAACTTTCGAGAATGTACTTATAAGGTCCAAGCGCACAGATAGAATTAATCTTTAATTTACTTAAAAGCAACCAGTCAACAAACAAAATTATACAAGCGACGTAAGCACTTGTCAGCAAAGTTAAGCATGTTATAAAAATCTCGAAATGTAATGAGGCTTTTGTCTGAAAATAAATGTAGCGTTGATTATATATAATACTATATAAAATATTGACACAAATAGTGTTTTCGTTGAATGGTATATATCAAGATTACCCTGGTTTCTTTGATCACCCGTTCCTACTGTTGTCGATGTTGAAATACTTATGTTTGTTGGTGTTGTCGAATAGCTCGCTGCAGATGTCATGATAACGTGTTTGGTGTTGCAGACGTGATAATATTATATATATCTACAATATCCGGAAAAGGGATACACATAACAAATACTGCAATTTTAAGGATACAGTTTGAATATTACCTATTTTGAAAAGACACACACGTAATTTATATTATTGGATGTAAATTAGGTTAGCATATGTTAGATTATGTATGTTAATATATATTTCGTTATTAGAAAAATGTTGCCTGCTCAATGAAACCAAAAACACGGAGCCATTCAGTGTTAAGAATAATGCTGTTAGGACCGAGATAACAATTGAGTTTACACATTCCTTACTATCGGCTACACAATAGAACAATTCAAGTCGTAAATAATACAGGAATAAAACATGTTAATAGCAAAATAACTCACATACCTGTGCAGTTGTAATATACAGTAACATAAGTCATTTCAATGTGTTGTGTAGTCCCCGGATGTGGTAGAGTGCTATTGCAGCTTGTTTTGCTCTGACATGTATGTCTGATGAATTCTGGGATGGTGAAGCTGCTGTTGTTAGTATGTGTGCTGCCGTCACCAGCGCATGCACAATCACTAAAGCACGAACTATTGACCACCGTTATATTCTCTATGTCGTTCAGACAGTCATTGCATAAGATCAGTACGGACCAATTGCATGCGACTGTATTATTGTTTCCATTTCGGCTGACATAGTAATGATAACTGATACCGGCATGTGTGTAAATAACTGAAACTTAAATGTTATACGCATGCATGTATTTATAGTATATTTCTCTAAATGACTGCCATCTCAATAAATTTCAGGTCGTTTATATATCTGCGTTGACCCTCTTATATAAGGAGTACCATACATTAATGTTCAATTAATACTGAACACGTAAAACAAGTTTAATGAAACGATACAATTCGAGCCTTTGTTCCGTTTACTACCCTTATCCAAATAATTGATAGTTTTAAAATTCAATGACCACAGTTTATTGATTATATTTTTTACATTACAAAATCAGCGGTGTTTAGGTAACATATAACATTGGATTGAAATTTACGTCAGTGTCGACACTGGAAGCGACGTAATAGGGGAAAACGTCACGCCAACAAAAGTTTCTACTCGATAACTTACAATAGTCTATTTGAAAATAACCAATGAATGTATCTTAAAGAATACACGCCAAGTTGTATAATAAAATGTTTTCTTATGCAAAAGACTGGCATATTGAATTTGTTCTTAAAAACGATTGTTTACTAGCTTGTTTTTACTTTAGCTCAGTATCGAATGAATTTTAAAGGGCACTTCTAAAAACCTTTAATGCTAAAATAAAACTGTAGAAAAATGATGTTATATTGTAAAATACACGTAATTTATAGATGAATTCTTACCTAAAAGCTCAGCGAGCACCAACTTATCCATATTTAAGTACACGTTCCCACGATAGCATGTCTATAGTTAACTGATGAAGAAAGGAAAGATCAATGGCTTAATATCTACCTTCAAGGAAATATGAAACTGTTATATTCCTTACATCTCACATCAGGTTAAAACAAAGATGAAACGCTGTTTGCTATGTTCGCCATTACAAATGGTGTAAATAAAAATGAGTTCATGAATTGTTCTATACATACGTATGAATACCTTTCTGTTTACGTATTTTGTCGTGCAAAATGATACAATGCACTCTTATAAAAACATTATTTTATGTCAGGTATACTGTAAGGCAGTTAAGTTTCCGACAGATCAATGGTACACATTAACGATTAATCGTTTTAATAAACTAAGGCTTTTAAAAGAGGATATGTAGTTCATACATCTATACTTTAGACAAAATGTTAATATTGCCAGCGTAAAAGCAAAAGCCGTTATTGTCCTCATGTTTTACTTGAGTTGGTAGCGTTGTTTTTCCCAGTCAGATAAAGTGGATATCATAATACAATTTCAAACCATTGAATTGTATTTTTGATACTTATATGTAAACAATGAAGAGAGCTTTAACAAATCCTAGATATAATGCTTTCGTCAACTGGAACTGCACAAATGCCTAAATACCCTCATTGACAATAGTAGTCAACATAGTGACAGCGAAGGATGGACGGATACTACGTCAGACCGCTGGCATAGTATGCCCTGACGCACATACTCCGGAAGTTGGTACAGGGGTACAGTCGAGTCAAAGGAGGATGTATGCCAATGCTGTTAATAACCTGTATGAACAATTAAGCAGAAAAGGAGCTAGAAAACATATACCTTTATAACAATAGATACGTAACGTTGGGTTTGTACTGTTTTGATATATGAATCGTTTTTACAATCATATAACTATGCAATTAAAATATCTGAAACAAAATAAGCATAGGCCCTCCAAAATGAGTGATAATTGAGGCATGCGAAGTGCTGCATGTGCTTAGTACGATTTAGCTGTTCGTCGAGCACAACCCATACAGCATTTTTGCCGCTTATATTGAATTTTAAATATTCCAACTGAGGTGTTCCAAAAAATGCGAAAACCATACGCCGCCCTGCAGATTCCGCAAGGTGATCGTACAAAACCTCAAAGGTCATATTTTTCCTTCACTTCAACTCCAATATACGTCGTGCGGCGAACGTAGCTAATGTTACTTTTTTAAGAGGTGACCGATAATATTTTACGGACGACGTTGAATTAATTGAATTTCTAGGATCTTTGAACGCAAACGTTGTACATGGTGTACTGATTACCATGAATCAATTGAGTATTTAAAATGATAGAGCATTTTACAATTCACCTATGGTTTTGCAAAATTAATACAAATCTTAATTATAAAAATGACGCAGCTAAATGTTGATGTAATTCCTTAACGCCCCTAATCTTAATTTTCAAACCATTGTCAAAAGGACCAGTTTTGAAAAAAAAGAGATCATCCAATTGTAATTAACAAATTTAAAAAATAGGGGTGAGGGCGATCTGTTGATTGCGTTTTATGTTACAAAATACTTATGAAAATTATGCCAAATCTAGCTTAGGTTTAATATTCTGGGGTTTTGATAAATGTCTCTATTAGAAAGTTTCCCATATTCTAAATCACTAGAAGTGAGCATTAGGTAGGGTGCAATTTCAAGAACAGTACTAATTGTTTACATGCTTTCCTCTCGCATTTACGCTTTATTGTGACATTTTGATGTTTTAAACTAAGTAATAATCGTTAACAGTTTATTGAACTTTATTCCTACATATTCTTAATAACAATATCTGTTGGCTCATTTGTTTACGATGACACAATTATTTTTAAATAAAAATTAGATAAACATGGCCGCGAATATAAACAATTTTCATACAGCCAATACTTGTTCGTGGTAAAACAACTTGATATAAGCCAACATACATGCACATTTAGTTCCTGTTGGGCGAAACCTGGCCTAATTAATGAGGAAGTATGTACACTTCTCAAAATAAACAACTATTATTGACTATACTTAATCATTATTGTTATGTTTATGAGAACAGACGTACACAACACAACATTGTAGTTTTGTAAATAACAAAACAACAACTTAATCTTCACAGTAAACAGATTAAACAACGAATACATAAGTATTACATGGAACATTTTTTCCAATCTAATTTTAATTATCAGATTATAAATGGTTTCAAAGAGGCACGTTAAAGAAAGGTCTGAAGAAGCTGTACGAATACAATGGTAAGCGAAACCTAATGCTATTGAAAGTAAAATGTACTGATATATTGATCAGAGGGGAAACGTTTTACCTTCTTACTTGTAACACTTTGACATGGTAATACTACTAGATCTTATATCTTATAACTTCACAGTGTCCTCGCAGATTAGGAGATATCATGATATATACAAACCAAGACGTGTACCGACAACACACTCTATTTGGTAATATAACACTGAGTGACATTAAATTTTATAGATTATAATAGAAAAATCTATAAAGGTTATCAAATTTAAGGTATTAGGTTAAAAATATAGTCCGCAAGTTTCATCGGAAATTGGTATTTGTAGACATGCTTAAATTTTAAAGTAGTAAAAAAAGCAGTGAAACGTGTTTCAGACCATGCTGCAACTATACTCTTACATGTACGTATGTAATAATATTTGATTATTTTTACTATTTTCAAAATAAGCAATTTTTAGGTTCCAATGATTTACCGTTACTTTGGACGTAAAAAAGGGAGAAAAAAAATGTTAAATAACAATTTTATCGATTTTTATCCAATTCTGACCAATAATCATGTAAGATACGATAAACACCGTCTTCTGTAAATGTATTTGGGCGTATGGGTCATTTATGTTTATGTTTAGTAGAACAGTCAGCGTCAAGTGGTTTATCCGGTCTGTTGAGCAACATGTTTTGTTTCGCCCAAGCGGAAGGGGGCTTTATTTATACTAAGAATAAACCATCGAAGTCACGCGTTAGCAAGTCAACATCAGGTCAAAAAGACTTGCTAATATTAAACGCACACGGCCCTACCTTGAGATAAAACGCGGAAGTTTTTTTTACCTTCCCATGCTTAGTTGTACAGTAAAACCTCTCCACAGCAACATCTGGCGGAGGCATGAAAAAGTGTTGCTGCTCAGATGTGTTGCTGCTCAGAGGTTTCAATAAGACGAGAAAAATGTGTGTTTTTAAAAGTTTTGTACTGATATTAGATTTTCCTTAGTTTGGTTTTAGTTAATGTTGCTTTGGTAATGAAAATGGAATATATTGTTATAAGAGATAACATAAGATGTTTTTTTAAATAATTTATTGATGATGAAAAAAGCAGTGATTAGCCGACCGCGTGGCATTTCTGGTGTATGCGACATACTGATCTAAAATAGCTGCACTGGTATTGCTACGCAGAGGTTAACCTAGCCTCAGGAAAGAGAATTACACGGCCGCTTACCGCTTCGCGGAGGAGTTGTTGCTTAGAAGTTAAAATGCGCTGAAAACTACTGGGGGAAAATATAACTGCCGCTGCTTAGAGGTAGCCGCTGCTTAGAGGTGCCGCTTCGAGATGTTTTACTGTATTTTCAAAATATATTCTTAGTTTTGATTTACTTACATAATGTCAGTTCTAGTCAGAGAAGAACAACATTTGAATCATTGTTAAATATCTAAAATAACGATTTTAATAAGTGCAAAGGTAGGTATTCTATTCGATGTTTCAAAGCCACATTTTGACAATATTCTATGACTAATTACAGAAGTTGAATGAATACTCAGTTATGAAAGTTCAGTAAGCTTTGTCCCGCAATCATTTATTGTTTAGAATGTAAAATATCCGTGCATGTAGTCAATTTGCAGTTATTCTTGTTATTAATGGAAAAATCTCTTCCAACGTATTGATCACACCCCTTTAATTTTCACAAAGGGTGTTCTGGATACCTCCACCACTCAGTTCCATTCACCCACGTCCCTTGCTCCGCATCGTTAAATGTCATATTATGATATTTCATATATAATGGAAATGTCACTTTTGTTGACAATCCCATTTTCATGTTATTAAAGTAATAAGAATAACGATGGGCTAAGGCTTACTTTTGTAACTAAATATTTTGCGATGATTGTTACGGTTAAAGGTTAGCAAATATATAGGTCCGCTTAAATCCGTAAACGCTTATTTCCCTTGTGATGACCTACAATATGACACTGTGGCCTACCTAGTCCGATATCGGTATTCATCAATTTTCAAAGGACAATTATTTAAGTTAAGTTTGTGATAGAAAGATCGGCGCTGTGGTCCGAAAGAAAACAAAGAATTTATGCCTAATAACAGAGAAGGTTGTGTTCATTACTCTTGGAGAGAACTGTTTTCTCTGTCTGACAAAGTTTTCTGTGTAATATTAGATTTAAACACAAAGATAAACGAGTATTAAGTAGTATAGACAAATGCGGTGCCTATACTGTCAACTTTCCAAGGAAGACAAGCCTCCGGCTAAAAAAGCGACAATCCTGACCCCTTCTCCAAATATGCAGAATGCTTGAAGTATGTGTAGTACTTTATTGAATTTCAATGCTACAGGAAAATGCGACCAAACCCTATTTGGCAGTTATACTTTTATACATTTATCTAGATAGATCAACTTACTACACTGTTCCTGTGTTGACAACATATAAATACTGTATAACAATTATAAATTATGCCACAAACGCTTAATTAAATGCGACCGCATTTTTTGTCGAGGTCATTGTAATCGTCATTTTTTTTATAAATAAATATGACTGTTTTTATTTAATTGACTTTTAAACTCAAAATTCGCAAGTACACTACTTTTTATATGTCTACTTATATATTACCTTCTTATATTCATAGTCACAGAAATTTTCATTTGTGAGACTTTGGATTTTGGCGATAGCTTCTAGTCTGAGACTACGTTTAAAGGGCATGTGCGTAAATGACATGTAAATTACAATAATGATTAAAATAAAAATTCCGTGATTACGTTTGAAGACAATGCGAATGACATTTTTACCGAGTGCCTGAAAATAAAATCATAAATTAGGATTTTGCAGTCTGTCAGAAATATGACAAAGCTGTTCTAAGAATTGCTAGTATGTTGTCGGTAAACCATTCATAACACAGATCCAGTAGGATAACTGCAATGGCAGGGTCATAAAACTTACATCTGAGCTAGACGGACCAGCTCTCTTTAAGAACCCCTTTTCCTGCCTCTATATACGGCACAAGGAAGTTTATTGCCTACGACAGGTAGGGTGTTAGGTTACAGAGTAAGAGGCAAATATATTCATTAGCATTACAAAAAAGTGACTTTATACACTACACATTCGATCGTGTGAAATATGAAATAATGAAGCATGGCTTTAGAAATGATTTTCAGACTGCATAGGTCTATTCATACACTAAAATAACTGTTTTCTACAATCTTGCTGATAAAAACGTGAAGACTGTAAAATATTTGATATACATGCAATTATTCTAATAAACACTTCGACCAGCTGAAACTGTAATTTATATATACTAGAATATTGCATTGTATTGGTTATATAAAGGACATACAGGATATAACATGTACAGTTGCAGTTACCTGGCTATGATGACAACCGTCACCAGGGTGATGACGACCAAGACCAGCACTGTGGGCACTACGGCGGACATCACATTCAAATTTGATGAATGTTTCTCCATGTCTGCATTTGAGGTTACTTCATGTTTACCTAACCATAAATAGTTAATATATGTGAAGTGCACAATTCTGAATAGCAATTATATTGAGCAAATGAGTTGGCAGATTTATTTGAATTGTACGCCCTATGTTTGCATTTTGCCTGTAAATGATATTGTGGCAACGTCATACTGTGATCGAAATATCTTATTTGTGTTGTACATGCGCAGTCTAGTACGCAAATTCCCCGTAAGACGACTAAAATATTACAAGACAAATTGTATGTAGATGTTTTCTCCTCTGGTATTATAAATAATGGTAGAAATCATTAAAACTGTTCACTACAAATAAGGTCACATTTGAGAGAGCTGAAATTCAATGTAGGTGAGTAACCTCTCTGACCGCTGTTCTCTCACCGCGTCGGTTCGAGTCCCAGTCCGGTAGCAAGGCTTATTATGTGGGGGGGGCTCTTACAGCTGATCTGCAGTGCGCCGGTGGTTCTACCCAGACATTTGTCTTGGGTGTTTCTCCGCCAAAGTAGCTGGACACCGCTAAACTGTGTCAGAGATCAGGAAAGATCAGGAACGATCATGGCACCGTCAATTTGATGTGCTGTTACTGTTGAAGATACAGACGACATACAACTTAGAAACCTGGATCTTCAGATGAACTGTCGTCTGATTGTGTTGTTTGCGAAGAAGACATACTACCAGTCGTTCTCCTTGTCCCGTTTGATGTTGATGTATTTGAAGTCATTGAAATTCCTGAACATTCGTAATATTCAATGAGATGTGGACATCCAGGATATGTAAGAGGGTCATTACGATTATTCAGATCGACATTCGTCTATAATCTGTTTTTGATTGTCTTTAGAGTCATCATCCTCTTTTCCCACTGCGCCTTTCTGCCAGCTGATTGGTTCATTTATAAAGTGTTGTTTTATTACTAACAATACCTTTTAGTATTTGTATGTATAAAACAAATATATCGACAAACCTTTTTCTTATGCATTCGGAAACACGTGCAAATCGAAATAAGTTTACCGAGTAGCAATATGTGACGTCATAAAGGCCATGTGACTTATGATGCAGTTTTTCATAGAATTAATATCTGTTGATTACAGGCTTACACTTGTGAGTCACTTACAATTTGAACAACGTTTATCTGACTTTAATATAATTGCTAAGATCATAAAAATATTGCTGTACTCTTAAGCTTGAACCATTGTATTCAGTTTATCTATACTGTATACTCTGATTTGTAAACTGTAATGTTTGACTTATATCAAAACTAGTTAGCGTGTTTCATTCGGTTTTCTGAATTTGTGTTCTCTGCCGCTGATGGCGTCGAGGTTGACAAGCTAACACTTATTTCCGATTTTGCTTTTCTGCTCTATATTTGTGATGTTAACTGATAAATGCTAAATGGCTATAAAGTTGACTTTACGTGTTTTCTTCATATAATCAGTACTTAAATAGAAATCTAAATAAAATAATATGTAGGTAAGGTTTGGTGTACAACATGTACATTGCTTACATAGTAATAAATAAATAACATAACAAATAGTTAACTTACCTGTGCACTTGTGATGTAAAGTGACATTTGTCATCTGCCGATTATATGAAATTCCAGGATGGAGCAGTACGCTATAACAACTTGTTTTGTTGTGACACTTGTCTATGATGTATTCTGGGATGGTTCTATTTTCACTGTCCATAGTGATACTATCGTTTGAACTGAAGGGACAATCACATACTTGTCCGTTGCATGTGGTATTTACCACCGTAATGTTCAGTACGTTGATCACAAAACTTTCATTACAATAGATTGCTACCCGCCAGTTGCATGGGATGTGAGACAAGTGTGTGTTGATTATATAATAGTAGTGAGTTACATGAACGGTCAGTGAGGGTACTGAAAAATCAACAATATTATGTTTAAAAATTTTAATGTTTATTTCGTAATTGAATGTAGATACTTTCTACATAAGTAAATATTATCGTAACATAACTTTGAATACATCCAGTATGTTGTTATTACACAGTTTAAATGGCTATTCATAAAGGTATTGAAAAGAAATAGACGTAGTTTGGAAACACCAATCAATAAGCACACATCAAAGTAAAAGTTGTCGGGCGCCAGCGGCCGAGGTTACGTCGCTGATTACATATATTCTCTCTTGACCGCGAAGTGTCGGGCTTAGATTGAGACAAAATTACCTCATATGCAAAGGTGTTTCAGCTGACCTGCGGTGAACCAGTGGTTCTACCCAGACATATGTGTGTTGTCTTATTCCCACAAATAGCTTACTGTCTCTTAAGTGACTATGATTGTGTCAATGCGATGTAGTAAAAGAAAGTAAAATTACAACAAGTGTCTCTACAACGATTGCAAAGTTTCAACCTGTAATTTTATAGTCCATGTCGAAATAAATATGGCGACGCTATCTTTAAAATATAAAACAATATTGAATATTTTGAAAGCTTGCTTACCTGTTGCTAATAGCCAAATTTCACACAACTTATACATTTTGCTTGCACAGCTACTGTGTGTCATATTAACTGCTAGAGGAAGTTACCAAGTCCCTGTTAATATTTTTCTTCCTTGTAACCTGACAGAGTGTCATCTATTTTCACAAAGGAAAGGGCCAGTTTCAACTTTAAATAACTTCGGCTTAAGCACATCTGTCATGATGTATCCATTTCCTAGAATACCTAATATTTTGCATGACACCTGTCACTTTTGAACGACATTTGAAAGGATTCACACACTAGATGAGCGACTTCATGTTAACGTTTAGGTATATATAACATTACCGTATCCATTTCGTTACCTATTCATAATCACAACAGTGTTGCTTGTGCAGTGTGGCGGTCGTAAAAAATCTCCCCGTGCATGTGATCTATGTTGTCATCTAATTCATCCTTTTGACATACCTTGGACTTAGGTTTATTTTACTTGAAATGTCACATTTACATTTACCTTGTCTGCCTTGGTCTGCAGGTAGATAAAATTTAAATATCTGTGAAAGTTTTGATAGGACTTTTACTTATTTACCTATTAATAATACATGTACTAAATTAATATGTTTTGTTCTACAGTTAGTACACAACATGACAACGTAATAATTAATAAATAAAGTATGTTCTTCATCGAACTTTTAACCGCGCCTTACGTGACTTACGAAAGTGTGCGCAGCGTAAGTTAGCAAATAACAGTATAGAACACTTTACAAATTTGCGAATCCTCTTGTTATTATTTAATCGTGTATAATTAGAACATTTATTTATACACGGATATAAAAGGATTGAACCCCATGTTCCTGATGTACAGTATTTTTACATACCTGTTTTATGTATCAAGAATTTTTGCTTTATCTACATGTACCTTTCGGACTGAGCAATTGAATAATCAATTGTAACAACATATATATTAATCTTTTAAATATGATGGAAATACAAAAATATGATAGAGTAATGAATTTTCCCATAAATATTACGAATTGAAGAAGAAACAAAGTTTTATAAATGCCCATTTAATGTAGAATTGACAATTAACTGACACGAGACATTACAAAAAGATAAAGATCAAACCGTTACAGGCTTGGAAGGGACATACTTGGTCATATAATTCAGCTAACGAAGCTTTAACATCGCATTTCCCAAATAAGTACAGTGTATATAAAATATTCCATCAAAGTGATAACATTAACAGAAAGCATTTGCATCGGTAAATATATATATCAAAAAGTAACATATGCAAACATGACAATAACTATTTAAATTATGAACAATTTGTGTACAAGATAAATGCATCAGTAACTTAATATCACCGCCATTCCAGTAATATACATTTGCATTCCCGCATGATCCTTTGAGTCGAATTAAAGCATGTTTCTACACTAGCTGTTTTCACTTTGTCATTTTGTGCATTTCCGCACATTTTCTGAATGTTTTGATCTTCTGCTACTTAGCGTTGGTCATTGGTCAAACACTAGGCATAATTGGCGCATAAATTTCGTCCCCAAACTGGTCACATTGACATAGAAACTCAAATGACCGTTCCAATGTGAAAATACGTGTTGTCACCGGTTTTCGATTAGTTTCATCAACATGATTGCCATTAAAGAGTTCATAGGTTGACAGTTATTTTCTACTCTAAAACATTAATTAGATATAAAAAAACTTTTTAAGATGACTTAACCGAGATTTTTGTTTTCAATATATTGCACGGGGTGGTCAAAGCTGTAGTCTTCCTGTGAGTTTATTTCTGCCGCACGCATCGGCAATTTCGTAAATTTCCGCCGGTGTAACGTCAAATGAAATACACAAAAGATCGATAGTCATTTCCTTTGTTTACGCAGAATAACGAATTTATTTGTAAAGTTGCGAAATTGTGGAGTTTCCAAGGCAGATATGCCTTGTGAACAATGGGTGGAGGTGGTGGGGTGGGGGTGGGGCACAAATTCCCGAAAGAGCAGTAGATAGAAGATCACTCCATAGACCTATAACGTATATACAGGTCTTTAATTTTGTCTACATTTTTATTTTCTTTCTGAAAAAGTCATTTTGGTGACTGGTAACTTGTAAATATCCATATTCTGATAGATTTAGAATACATTAGTTATTTAATGACTGAAAATATCTGCATGTAAGCTCATGGTGTAGAACGAGCTGCATTAACCATTTACCTATAAGGGGGTTTGAACTCATGACCTCCTATTCCAGAGTCAGGTGCTGAGCTACCCGGGCTGACAGCTCTGAGGAGGTAAATGCCAATCTGAATATGCGTTCAAACTAAACCATTTTCCCGTGCCTGTACACGAAGATGTGCATCACATCCATGTATATTTGGTTCAATGTGAGCGAACACATAATCATTCGCTGAAAACGATTTCTAATGAGCTTTTTCTATACAAGCATGTAGGTTTTCCACATACACGAAATAAAAAAGAACCGTAAACAAAACACAATAAATCAGTCCAAATATAGTGCCCTTTCTTCGTTGTTTTCCGGACCATCTGGGTCCTAGGCTCTCTCACTATCCCCGTCCCGTAGTCGTACAACCAGTTCAAACTGATAAGGCAAAGACAAAGCATCACTGTCGCTATCGTCGTTTGCTGACATTGACATCCAAAGGTGTCTAGACATATTGCAAGATATTCAGCAGCAACTGCTGCAGATCCTGACAAGACAGCCCCCACAGAGACCTGGCTGATCTGGATGTACACTGTTAGCTAAAATCGTATATAAACGTGTCTAGCAAGCTGATGGTTAAAATAATTACCACAGATTCAATCCCACGAGTCTATATTTACCAGTAGTTGATTAGTACCTTCTACGTTGTCCATGATATAACACACTATTGGGGTAAACCAAATAAACCCGAAAGCATGACTACCATCCTTTAATAACGAAACTGTTTGGCTTTCTATGTTATGTTAAAGGTTTTGTCTTGATGTCTTTGACACTTACCTTCCTCTGGCATGATACCTTTGTCTAGTGCTTATGTATATTGTATATATGTATATGTTGTAATAGTCACAGGTAATTTCTGTACATGTACAATATAATATATTATAATTTATTTCTAACAGATTTTATTTTTAAATAGATTAAGTGTAGATTTTTTTATAATAGACGTTTCACCAAATACAATTTTTACCTGAACACCGAATTGATTAAAGTGGATTAAACGAGAATTAGCAACTGTACATATACATCCCTTATTCCCGTTTTATTTTAGAGCAAAGCATACAGACAAACAAAGTTAGAACACACTGTTGCATGTTTCACTGGAAAGATAACTAAGAAGACAAAGAACAACAAAAACTTGTACCACAATGAGTAAATATACATTCATTGCCCTCATATATTTTTGATATATATATTTATTTCCTCCTTTTTACAGAAGAGTACATTACAAATACACATACATAGATGCAATTGCAGCCATATCGATGGATCATATTAACAATTATGCCATCCCTTAATCAAAACGTTATTAATACATACGAAGTAAAGGAGTATTCGTTCTAACTGCCCAGTGCTGTACATATTAATGAAGCATCCTGTTTCTACCAATGATGTATGGTAAGTGAGAAGGGATTTATGTTAACTAAGGGAAGTGGTGCCTAGCACGGTACTACGGCAGTTGCTGATATTATGACTAAGACAGAATCTCATTTGTGAACCATGATCATACATTTCATGACTTGAAAGGAATATCATTACAGAATTTCATAGAAGTTTATAGTTAACACTCTTTTGTAATTATGGCTGGTTCATATCGTAATTATGCGCTTGTTCAGTACATATTTATTTTCATTAAGGCAATATATAGAACATTCATGTTGTTTTGTTGTTGTTGTTAGAACTACTTTGCAGAGGGCCAGCACATCTTTGGGATTTTAAGTTACTAACGTGCATTGAGCCACAGGTAAATAAAGCTCTCTTTAAGGTAGCGTTAGACCTTTTGGACCATATTTATTTCTCAAACCACTATATATATATATATATATATATATATATATATATATATATATATATATATATATATATATATATATATATATATATATATATATATATGTATGTATGTATATTTGCAGATCGTGCAAAAAATGCTTATTGATGTCCTACATCTCTGTGTAAAGTGGAGCATAAGGCCACACTCTCCATTAAAATTATGTAACACCTATATGGGCCACAATGTGTATTTAGCTATTTTTAAACTAAGAAAACCATGTGATCACTTACAATTAAAACCACATTATTTTATCATCCGCTCTGTCGACGGTATCTTTTTTTCACCTGAAATCCTCATCGAGTTTATTTAGTGCGAGTTTTTTACGATTTGTTCTGTTTAACAATTGAGGAAGTGTCCAAATTCATCTTTTGTTTGACTAAAACAAGAGTGTATGCAGAAGTTATGGCCAGATTTCCCAAATCTGTGGTTAAGTTTTGTTTATTGTATTTGATAAATACAAATATTTTATGCAAATTTTGAATAAAGGTTGATACCTATGTATTCTGATATTTAAGGCATATGTTTCAGTCAGTGATTTTATGTCTTTACGAGACAATGTCTTCATGAGACAACGTGAAGGCGCGTGCCTTTCGTGCACAATGGAATCTACGCAAATGCTTACGTGCAAACAAGATAACTACCGGTAGATAAGAGAGAATAACGACAAGCCTGAGCAAATTGGTGTATTCAACCTCGCACATCCTTGTCCAAATTTAGTCAAACGAGTGACTAATATTACACAACTTCTATGAAAGTGAAAATTACGTCGATTGCACTTGAAAGGACATATTTCATTGGGTGGTTCCTGACAATAGTGTTGTTCTCACACTATAAGCCATAAGCACCCCCACTCGCCAAATTTGGAACAATATGTATGACAACTTTTCGCGTTGATGAGATTGTAAACAGTCAGATTCAACGATTAGTGTGGGGACTTAGTCAATCATCACGCATCGTTATAATTACGTCATTGGGAAAGGTCCTGGTCATTACGTTCCACAATTGCATACGTCAGCCCACTAATGAATCATGGGAAAGAGGATCACTGGTCAGCCAAATCAATTAAAAAAATATTGTTATTGATGTACTATTGTACCTCACTTCACATCTCCTGTATATGTGTTGAGTGTATAAATAAACTTGATTAACAAATAAGTTAGAGGATCTGACACGAGTTGTCATTTTATACATTTGATAAACGGGTTCAGAAAAAGTAATAGTAAGCGAGTCTATGCCATTTTTCCTGGACGAGTTTTATAGAATTTAAAGACAACGAGTGTCATAATCTTTTAATCATCAATGAAAAGCCTGTATTACACTAGTTTAAGAAAATATGTAATGGGTGCATGTATGTATCGCTAACAAAATACAGAGAGTGATAACTGTGGTATATTATAAGTAAATGTGAATGAATTATAAGACATAGACACGTTATTGAAGTGAAGACCCGTGACGCACGTCCGGGTAGAATCACCGGCGCAACATAATTTAGCTGGAAGACCTTCCCGTATTAAGTCATTAGCCCCGAAAGGGACTCTTAAAACTTTTGAGAGTTTTAACAAATAGAGCGGTTAAAAGTCCATCCCACAATTCTTTGAGTAAACACAAAAGCTTTAAATTCATAGAAATAATTTTAAAATATACCATTGCATATTCTTGAAACAAAACAGAGTGTTTTCAGACAAATCGAAATAAAAGACATGCTTAAAGCTACATAATATGCCTACATTTTTGTCTCTCTCTAACTCTATGAATTTTTTATCGAATAAATAAAGTAATAGATAAAAAGTTCATCATTTACGACTTAATTAGTGAATGATTTAATGAAAGCGTCCTACTTTACAGTACATTCTATTTTAGCCTGGGTAGTATTTTGTAATTGGACATAAATATATATTTTCAACAAATGTTTATCACAAGTTTGTAGTAAGTGACATGATACTGAATTAAGTCAGCGGGTAGATTCTGATGGCAGATGATCGTGGGTTCGATCCTCGGATCTTGTTGGATAATCCCGAGTAAGCCCAACGCTTTCATTGAAATTCGATGTAATAGTAACAGCATAATTTTGAGAATTGCGATCAGGATTAAGATACCTTATTTCAATTTATTTATACAAAGCTATATACTTACGTAAATTATT